>CANQJN010000005.1:0-1200000 GCA_947623535.1 Coelioxys conoideus | reverse complement strand
TGACGGTCTGAGACAAACGGTCTGAGACACGGTCTGAGACAGGCGGTCTGCGACAGACGGTCTGAGACAGACGGTCTGAGACAGACGGCCTGAGACAGGCGGTCTGCGACAGAGGGACAGGGACAGGCGAATAGACGCTGCGCGATAGCGGCAGACAGACTGAGAAGGACGGTCTGAGATAGGCTGACTGAGATAGACGGTCTGAGACAGACGGCCTGAGACAGACGGTCTGAGACAGACGGTCTGAGACAGACGGTATTGAGACAGACGGTCTGAGACAGACGGTCTGAGACAGACGGTCTGAGGCAGACGGTCTGAGACTGGCGGTCTGATACAGACGGTCTGAGACAGACGGTCTGAGACAGACGGTCTGAGACAGACGGTCTGAGACAGACGGTCTGAGACAGACGGTCTGAGACAGACGGTCTTAGACAGACGGTCTTAGACATACGGCCTGAGACAGACAGTCTGAGACAGACAGTCTGAGACAGACAGTCTGATACAGACGGTCTGAGACAGACGGTCTGAGACAGACGGTCTGAGACAGACGGTCTGAGACAGACGGCCTGAGACAGGCGGTCTGCGACAGAGGGACAGGGACAGGCGAATAGACGCTGCGCGATAGCGGCAGACAGACTGAGAAGGACGGTCTGAGATAGGCTGACTGAGACAGACGGTCTGAGACAGACGGTCTGAGAGAGACGGTCTGAGACAGGCGGTCTGAGACAGACGGACAGGGACAGGCGAATAGACGCTGCCCGATAGCGGCAGACGGACTGAGACGGACGGTCTGAGATAGGCTGACTGAGATAGACGGTCTGAGACAGACGCTCTGAGACAGACAGTCTGAGACAGGCGGCCTGAGACAGACGGTCTGAGACAGACGGTCTGAGACAGACGGTCTGAGACAGGCGGTCTGAGGCAGGCGGTCTGAGACAGACGGTCGGAGACAGACGGCCTGAGACAGATGGTCTGAGACAGACAGTCTGAGACAGACAGTCTGAGACAGACGGTCTTAGACAGACGGTCTTAGACATACGGCCTGAGACAGACGGTTCGAGACAGAGGGATTGAGACAGACGGTCTGAGACAGATGGTCTGAGACAGACGGTCTGGGCCAGGCGGTCTGAGACAGGCGGTCTGAGACAGACGGTCTGAGACAGACGGTCTGAGACAGAAGGTTCGAGACAGAGGGATTGAGTCAGACGGTCTGAGACAGACGGTCTGAGACAGGCGGTCTGAGACAGGCGGTCTGAGACAGACGGTCGGAGACAGACGGCCTGAGACAGACGGTCTGAGACAGACGGTCTGAGACAGACGGTCTGAGACAGACGGTCTGAGACAGACGGTCTGAGACAGACGGTCTTAGACAGACGGTCTTAGACATACGGCCTGAGACAGACAGTCTGAGACAGACAGTCTGAGACAGACAGTCTGATACAGACGGTCTGAGACAGACGGTCTGAGACAGACGGTCTGAGACAGACGGTCTGAGACAGACGGTCTGAGACAGACGGTCTGACACAGACGGTCTGAGACAGACAGTCTGATACAGACGGTCTGAGACAGACGGTCTGAGACAGACGGTCTGAGACAGACGGTCTGAGACAGGCGGTCTGATACAGACGGTCAGAGACAGGCGGCCTGAGACAGACGGCCTGAGACAGACGGTCTGAGACAGACGGTCTGAGACAGGCGGTCTGATACAGACGGTCAGAGACAGGCGGCCTGAGACAGACGGCCTGAGACAGACGGTCTGATACAGACGGTCTGATACAGACGGTCTGATACAGACGGTCTGATACAGACGGTCTGTGACAGTCGGTCTGAGACGCACGGTCTGAGACAGACGGTCTGAGACTGACGGTCTGAGACAGACGGTCTGAGACACGGTCTGAGACAGGCGGTCTGCGACAGACGGTCTGAGACAGACGGTCTGAGACAGACGGCCTGAGACAGGCGGTCTGCGACAGAGGGACAGGGACAGGCGAATAGACGCTGCGCGATAGCGGCAGACAGACTGAGAAGGACGGTCTGAGATAGGCTGACTGAGATAGACGGTCTGAGACAGACGGCCTGAGACAGACGGTCTGAGACAGACGGTCTGAGACAGACGGTCTGAGGCAGACGGTCTGAGACTGGCGGTCTGATACAGACGGTCTGAGACAGACGGTCTGAGACAGGCGGTCAGAGACAGGCGGCCTGAGACAGACGGCCTGACACAGACGGTCTGAGACAGGCGGCCTGAGACAGACGGCCTGAGACAGACGGCCTGAGACAGACGGTCTGAGACAGACGGTCTGAGGCAGACGGCCTGAGACACACGGTTCGAGACAGAGGGATTGAGACAGACGGTCTGAGACAGAAGGTCTGAGACAGGCGGTCTGAGACAGGCGGTCTGAGACAGACGGCCTGAGACAGACGGTTCGAGACAGAGGGATTGAGACAGACGGTCTGAGGCAGACGGTCTGAGACAGGCGGTCTGAGACAGGCGGTCTGAGACAGACGGTCGGAGACAGACGGTCTGAGACAGACGGTCTGAGACAGACGGTCTGAGACAGACGGTCTGAGACAGACGGTCTGAGACAGACGGTCTGAGACAGACGGTCTGAGACAGACGGTCTGAGACAGACGGTCTGAGACAGACGGTCTGAGACAGACGGTCTGAGACAGACGGTCTGAGACAGACGGTCTGAGACAGACGGTCTGAGACAGACGGTTCGAGACAGAGGGATTGAGACAGACGGTCTGAGACAGACGGTCTGAGACAGACGGTCTGAGACAGGCGGTCTGATACAGACGGTCTGAGACAGACGGTCAGAGACAGGCGGCCTGAGACAGACGGCCTGAGACAGACGGTCTGATACAGACGGTCTGATACAGACGGTCTGATACAGACGGTCTGATACAGACGGTCTGTGACAGTCGGTCTGAGACGCACGGTCTGAGACAGACGGTCTGAGACACGGTCTGAGACAGACGGTCTGAGACAGACGGTCTGAGACAGACGGTCTGAGACAGACGGTCTGAGACAGACGGTCTGAGACAGACGGTCTGAGACAGACGGTCTGAGACAGACGGTCTGAGACAGACGGTCTGAGACAGACGGTCTGACACAGACGGTCTGAGACAGAGGGATTGAGACAGACGGTCTGAGACAGACGGTCTGAGACAGGCGGTCTGATACAGACGGTCTGATACAGACGGTCTGAGACAGACGGTCTGAGACAGACGGTCAGAGACAGGCGGCCTGAGACAGACGGCCTGAGACAGACGGTCTGATACAGACGGTCTGATACAGACGGTCTGATACAGACGGTCTGATACAGACTGTCTGATACAGACGGTCTGATACAGACGGTCTGATACAGACGGTCTGATACAGACGGTCTGTGACAGTCGGTCTGAGACGCACGGTCTGAGACAGACGGTCTGAGACTGACGGTCTGAGACAGACGGTCAGAGACAGGCGGCCTGAGACAGGCGGTCTGCGACAGACGGTCTGATACAGACGGTCTGATACAGACGGTCTGATACAGACGGTCTGATACAGACTGTCTGATACAGACTGTCTGATACAGACGGTCTGATACAGACGGTCTGATACAGACGGTCTGATACAGACGGTCTGTGACAGTCGGTCTGAGACGCACGGTTTGAGACAGACGGTCTGAGACTGACGGTCTGAGACAAACGGTCTGAGACACGGTCTGAGACAGGCGGTCTGCGACAGACGGTCTGAGACAGACGGTCTGAGACAGACGGCCTGAGACAGGCGGTCTGCGACAGAGGGACAGGGACAGGCGAATAGACGCTGCGCGATAGCGGCAGACAGACTGAGAAGGACGGTCTGAGATAGGCTGACTGAGATAGACGGTCTGAGACAGACGGTCTGAGACAGACGGTCTGAGACAGACGGTATTGAGACAGACGGTCTGAGACAGACGGTCTGAGACAGACGGTCTGAGGCAGACGGTCTGAGACTGGCGGTCTGATACAGACGGTCTGAGACAGACGGTCTGAGACAGGCGGTCAGAGACAGGCGGCCTGAGACAGACGGCCTGACACAGACGGTCTGAGACAGGCGGCCTGAGACAGACGGCCTGAGACAGACGGCCTGAGACAGACGGTCTGAGACAGACGGTCTGAGACAGACGGCCTGAGACACACGGTTCGAGACAGAGGGATTGAGACAGACGGTCTGAGACAGAAGGTCTGAGACAGGCGGTCTGAGACAGGCGGTCTGAGACAGTCGGCCTGAGACAGACGGTTCGAGACAGAGGGATTGAGACAGACGGTCTGAGACAGATGGTCTGAGACAGACGGTCTGAGACAGGCGGTCTGAGACAGACGGTCTGAGACAGACGGTCAGAGACAGGCGGCCTGACACAGACGGCCTGAGACAGACGGTCTGTGACAGTCGGTCTGAGACGCACGGTCTGAGACAGACGGTCTGAGACTGACGGTCTGAGACAGAAGGTCTGAGACAGGCGGTCTGAGACAGGCGGTCTGAGACAGACGGCCTGAGACAGACGGTCAGAGACAGGCGGCCTGAGACAGACGGCCTGAGACAGACGGCCTGAGACAGACGGTCTGAGACAGACGGTCCGAGACAGACGGTCTGAGACAGACGGTCAGAGACAGGCGGCCTGAGACAGACGGCCTGAGACAGACGGTCTGAGACAGACGGTCTGAGAGAGACGGTCTGAGACAGGCGGTCTGAGACAGACGGACAGGGACAGGCGAATAGACGCTGCCCGATAGCGGCAGACGGACTGAGACGGACGGTCTGAGATAGGCTGACTGAGATAGACGGTCTGAGACAGACGCTCTGAGACAGACAGTCTGAGACAGGCGGCCTGAGACGGACGGTCTGAGACAGACGGTCTGATACAGACGGTCTGATACAGACGGTCTGATACAGACGGTCTGTGACAGTCGGTCTGAGACGCACGGTCTGAGACAGACGGTCTGAGACTGACGGTCTGAGACAGACGGTCAGAGACAGGCGGCCTGAGACAGGCGGTCTGCGACAGACGGTCTGATACAGACGGTCTGATACAGACGGTCTGATACAGACGGTCTGATACAGACTGTCTGATACAGACTGTCTGATACAGACGGTCTGATACAGACGGTCTGATACAGACGGTCTGATACAGACGGTCTGTGACAGTCGGTCTGAGACGCACGGTTTGAGACAGACGGTCTGAGACTGACGGTCTGAGACAAACGGTCTGAGACACGGTCTGAGACAGGCGGTCTGCGACAGACGGTCTGAGACAGACGGTCTGAGACAGACGGCCTGAGACAGGCGGTCTGCGACAGAGGGACAGGGACAGGCGAATAGACGCTGCGCGATAGCGGCAGACAGACTGAGAAGGACGGTCTGAGATAGGCTGACTGAGATAGACGGTCTGAGACAGACGGCCTGAGACAGACGGTCTGAGACAGACGGTATTGAGACAGACGGTCTGAGACAGACGGTCTGAGACAGACGGTCTGAGGCAGACGGTCTGAGACTGGCGGTCTGATACAGACGGTCTGAGACAGACGGTCTGAGACAGGCGGTCAGAGACAGGCGGCCTGAGACAGACGGCCTGACACAGACGGTCTGAGACAGGCGGCCTGAGACAGACGGCCTGAGACAGACGGCCTGAGACAGACGGTCTGAGACAGACGGTCTGAGACAGACGGCCTGAGACACACGGTTCGAGACAGAGGGATTGAGACAGACGGTCTGAGACAGAAGGTCTGAGACAGGCGGTCTGAGACAGGCGGTCTGTGACAGACGGCCTGAGACAGACGGTTCGAGACAGAGGGATTGAGACAGACGGTCTGAGACAGATGGTCTGAGACAGACGGTCTGAGACAGGCGGTCTGAGACAGACGGTCTGAGACAGACGGTCAGAGACAGGCGGCCTGACACAGACGGCCTGAGGCAGACGGTCTGTGACAGTCGGTCTGAGACGCACGGTCTGAGACAGACGGTCTGAGACTGACGGTCTGAGACAGAAGGTCTGAGACAGGCGGTCTGAGACAGGCGGTCTGAGACAGACGGCCTGAGACAGACGGTCAGAGACAGGCGGCCTGAGACAGACGGCCTGAGACAGACGGTCTGAGACAGACGGTCCGAGACAGACGGTCTGAGACAGACGGTCAGAGACAGGCGGCCTGAGACAGACGGCCTGAGACAGACGGTCTGAGACAGACGGTCTGAGAGAGACGGTCTGAGACAGGCGGTCTGAGACAGACGGACAGGGACAGGCGAATAGACGCTGCCCGATAGCGGCAGACGGACTGAGACGGACGGTCTGAGATAGGCTGACTGAGATAGACGGTCTGAGACAGACGCTCTGAGACAGACAGTCTGAGACAGGCGGCCTGAGACGGACGGTCTGAGACAGACGGTCTGAGACAGACGGTCTGAGACAGACGGTCGGAGACAGACGGTGTGAGACAGAGGGTCAGAGACAGGCGGTCTGAGACAGGCGGTCTGAGACAGACGGTCTGAGACAGACGGTCAGAGACAGGCAGCCTCAGGCAGACGGCCTGAGACAGACGGTCTGAGACAGACGGTCTGAGACAGACGGTCTGAGACAGACGGTCTGAGACAGACGGTCTGAGACAGACGGTCTGAGACAGACGGTCTGAGACAGACGGTCTGAGACACGGTCTGAGACAGACGATCTGAGACAGACGGTCTGAGACAGACGGTCTGAGACAGACGGTCTGAGACAGACGGTTCGAGACAGAGGGATTGAGACAGACGGTCTGAGACAGACGGTCTGAGACAGACGGTCTGAGACAGGCGGTCTGATACAGACGGTCTGATACAGACGGTCTGAGACAGACGGTCAGAGACAGGCGGCCTGAGACAGACGGCCTGAGACAGACGGTCTGATACAGACGGTCTGATACAGACGGTCTGATACAGACTGTCTGATACAGACGGTCTGATACAGACGGTCTGATACAGACGGTCTGATACAGACGGTCTGATACAGACGGTCTGATACAGACGGTCTGATACAGACGGTCTGATACAGACTGTCTGATACAGACGGTCTGATACAGACGGTCTGATACAGACGGTCTGATACAGACGGTCTGATACAGACGGTCTGTGACAGTCGGTCTGAGACGCACGGTTTGAGACAGACGGTCTGAGACTGACGGTCTGAGACAAACGGTCTGAGACACGGTCTGAGACAGGCGGTCTGCGACAGACGGTCTGAGACAGACGGTCTGAGACAGACGGCCTGAGACAGGCGGTCTGCGACAGAGGGACAGGGACAGGCGAATAGACGCTGCGCGATAGCGGCAGACAGACTGAGAAGGACGGTCTGAGATAGGCTGACTGAGATAGACGGTCTGAGACAGACGGCCTGAGACAGACGGTCTGAGACAGACGGTCTGAGACAGACGGTCTGAGACAGACGGTCTGAGACAGACGGTCTGAGACAGACGGTCTGAGGCAGACGGTCTGAGACTGGCGGTCTGATACAGACGGTCTGAGACAGACGGTCTGAGACAGGCGGTCAGAGACAGGCGGCCTGAGACAGACGGCCTGACACAGACGGTCTGAGACAGGCGGCCTGAGACAGACGGCCTGAGACAGACGGCCTGAGACAGACGGTCTGAGACAGACGGTCTGAGACAGACGGCCTGAGACACACGGTTCGAGACAGAGGGACTGAGACAGACGGTCTGAGACAGAAGGTCTGAGACAGGCGGTCTGAGACAGGCGGTCTGAGACAGACGGCCTGAGACAGACGGTTCGAGACAGAGGGATTGAGACAGACGGTCTGAGACAGATGGTCTGAGACAGACGGTCTGAGACAGGCGGTCTGAGACAGACGGTCTGAGACAGACGGTCAGAGACAGGCGGCCTGACACAGACGGCCTGAGACAGACGGTCTGTGACAGTCGGTCTGAGACGCACGGTCTGAGACAGACGGTCTGAGACTGACGGTCTGAGACAGAAGGTCTGAGACAGGCGGTCTGAGACAGGCGGTCTGAGACAGACGGCCTGAGACAGACGGTCAGAGACAGGCGGCCTGAGACAGACGGCCTGAGACAGACGGTCTGAGACAGACGGTCCGAGACAGACGGTCTGAGACAGACGGTCAGAGACAGGCGGCCTGAGACAGACGGCCTGAGACAGACGGTCTGAGACAGAAGGTCTGAGACAGGCGGTCTGAGACAGGCGGTCTGAGACAGACGGCCTGAGACAGACGGTCAGAGACAGGCGGCCTGAGACAGACGGCCTGAGACAGACGCTCTGAGACAGACGGTCCGAGACAGACGGTCTGAGACAGACGGTCAGAGACAGACGGTCTGAGAGAGACGGTCTGAGACAGGCGGTCTGAGACAGACGGACAGGGACAGGCGAATAGACGCTGCCCGATAGCGGCAGACGGACTGAGACGGACGGTCTGAGATAGGCTGACTGAGATAGACGGTCTGAGACAGACGCTCTGAGACAGACAGTCTGAGACAGGCGGCCTGAGACGGACGGTCTGAGACAGACGGTCTGAGACAGACGGTCTGAGACAGACGGTCGGAGACAGACGGTGTGAGACAGAGGGTCAGAGACAGGCGGTCTGAGACAGGCGGTCTGAGACAGACGGTCTGAGACAGACGGTCAGAGACAGGCAGCCTCAGGCAGACGGCCTGAGACAGACGGTCTGAGACAGACGGTCTGATACAGACGGTCTGAGACAGACGGTCTGAGACAGACGGTCTGAGACAGACGGTCTGAGACAGACGGTCTGAGACTGGCGGTCTGATACAGACGGTCTGAGACAGACGGTCTGAGACAGGCGGTCAGAGACAGGCGGCCTGAGACAGACGGCCTGACACAGACGGTCTGAGACAGGCGGCCTGAGACAGACGGCCTGAGACAGACGGCCTGAGACAGACGGTCTGAGACAGACGGTCTGAGACAGACGGCCTGAGACACACGGTTCGAGACAGAGGGATTGAGACAGACGGTCTGAGACAGAAGGTCTGAGACAGGCGGTCTGAGACAGGCGGTCTGAGACAGACGGCCTGAGACAGACGGTTCGAGACAGAGGGATTGAGACAGACGGTCTGAGACAGATGGTCTGAGACAGACGGTCTGAGACAGGCGGTCTGAGACAGACGGTCTGAGACAGACGGTCAGAGACAGGCGGCCTGACACTGACGGCCTGAGACAGACGGTCTGTGACAGTCGGTCTGAGACGCACGGTCTGAGACAGACGGTCTGAGACTGACGGTCTGAGACAGAAGGTCTGAGACAGGCGGTCTGAGACAGGCGGTCTGAGACAGACGGCCTGAGACAGACGGTCAGAGACAGGCGGCCTGAGACAGACGGCCTGAGACAGACGGTCTGAGACAGACGGTCCGAGACAGACGGTCTGAGGCAGACGGTCAGAGACAGGCGGCCTGAGACAGACGGTCTGAGACAGACAGCCTGAGACAGACGGTCTGAGACAGACGGTCTGAGACAGACGGTCTGAGACAGACGGTCTGACACAGACGGTCTGACACAGACGGTCAGAGACAGGCGGTTCGAGACAGAGGGATTGAGACAGACGGTCTGAGACAGATGGTCTGAGACAGACGGTCTGAGACAGGCGGTCTGAGACAGACGGTCTGAGACAGGCGGCCTGAGACAGACGGCCTGAGACAGACGGCCTGTGACAGACGGTCTGAGACAGACGGTCTGAGACAGACGGCCTGAGACACACGGTTCGAGACAGAGGGATTGAGACAGACGGTCTGAGACAGAAGGTCTGAGACAGGCGGTCTGAGACAGGCGGCCTGAGACAGACGGTCTGAGACAGACGGTCTGAGACAGACGGTCTGAGACAGACGGTCTTAGACAGACGGTCTTAGACATACGGCCTGAGACAGACGGTTCGAGACAGAGGGATTGAGACAGACAGTCTGAGACAGGCGGTCTGAGACAGACGGACAGGGACAGGCGAATAGACGCTGCCCGATAGCGGCAGACGGACTGAGACGGACGGCCTGAGATAGGCTGACTGAGATAGACGGTCTGAGACAGACGCTCTGAGACAGACAGTCTGAGACAGGCGGCCTGAGACGGACGGTCTGAGACAGACGGTCTGAGACAGACGGTCTGAGACAGACGGTCTGAGACAGACGGTCGGAGACAGACGGTGTGAGACAGGGGGCAGAGACAGGCGGTCTGAGACAGGCGGTCTGAGACAGACGGTCTGAGACAGACGGTCAGAGACAGGCAGCCACAGGCAGACGGCCTGAGACAGACGGTCTGAGACAGACGGTCTGAGACAGACGGTCTGATACAGACGGTCTGAGACAGACGGTCTGAGACAGACGGTCTGAGACAGACGGTCTGAGACAGACGGTCTGAGACAGACGGTCTGAGACAGACGGTCTGACACAGACGGTCTTAGACAGACGGTCTTAGACATACGGCCTGAGACAGACAGTCTGAGACAGACAGTCTGAGACAGACAGTCTGAGACAGACAGTCTGAGACAGACGGTGTTAGACAGACGGTCTGAGACAGACGGTCTGAGACAGAAGGTTCGAGACAGAGGGATTGAGACAGACGGTCTGAGACAGACGGTCTGAGACAGGCGGTCTGAGACAGGCGGTCTGCGACAGACGGTCGGAGACAGACGGTCTGAGACAGACGGTCTGAGACAGACGGTCTGAGACAGACGGTCAGAGACAGGCAGCCACAGGCAGACGGCCTGAGACAGACGGTCTGAGACAGACGGTCTGATACAGACGGTCTGAGACAGACGGTCTGAGACAGACGGTCTGAGACAGACGGTCTGAGACAGACGGTCTGAGACAGACGGTCTGAGACAGACGGTCTGAGACAGACGGTCTGACACAGACGGTCTTAGACAGACGGTCTTAGACATACGGCCTGAGACAGACAGTCTGAGACAGACAGTCTGAGACAGACAGTCTGAGACAGACGGTGTTAGACAGACGGTCTGAGACAGACGGTCTGAGACAGAAGGTTCGAGACAGAGGGATTGAGACAGACGGTCTGAGACAGACGGTCTGAGACAGGCGGTCTGAGACAGGCGGTCTGCGACAGACGGTCGGAGACAGACGGTCTGAGACAGACGGTCTGAGACAGACGGTCTGAGACAGACGGTCTGAGACAGACGGTCTGAGACAGACGGTCTGAGACAGACGGTCTGAGACAGACGGTCTGAGACAGGCGGTCTGAGACAGACGGTCTTAGACAGACGGTCTTAGACATACGGCCTGAGACAGACAGTCTGAGACAGACAGTCTGAGACAGACAGTCTGAGACAGACGGTGTTCGACAGACGGTCTTAGACAGACGGTCTTAGACATACGGCCTGAGACAGACGATTCGAGACAGAGGGATTGTGACAGACGGTCTGAGACAGATGGTCTGAGACAGACGGTCTGAGACAGGCGGTCTGAGACAGGCGGTCTGCGACAGACGGTCTGATACAGACGGTCTGATACAGACGGTCCGATACAGACTGTCTGATACAGACGGTCTGATACAGACGGTCTGAGACAGAAGGTTCGAGACAGAGGGATTGAGACAGACGGTCTGAGACAGACGGTCTGAGACAGGCGGTCTGAGACAGGCGGTCTGAGACAGACGGTCGGAGACAGACGGCCTGAGACAGACGGTCTGAGACAGACGGTCTGAGACAGACGGTCTGAGACAGACGGTCTGCGACAAACGGTCTGAGACAGACGGTCTGAGACAGACGGTCTGAGACAGACGGTCTGAGACAGACGGTCTGAGACAGACGGTCTGAGACAGACGGTCTTAGACAGACGGTCTTAGACATACGGCCTGAGACAGACAGTCTGAGACAGACAGTCTGAGACAGACAGTCTGATACAGACGGTCTGAGACAGACGGTCTGAGACAGACGGTCTGAGACAGACGGTCTGAGACAGACGGTCTGAGACAGACGGTCTGAGACAGACGGTCTGAGACAGACGGTTGGAGACAGAGGGATTGAGACAGACGGTCTGAGACAGACGGTCTGAGACAGACGGTCTGAGACAGGCGGTCTGATACAGACGGTCTGAGACAGACGGTCAGAGACAGGCGGCCTGAGACAGACGGCCTGAGACAGACGGTCTGATACAGACGGTCTGATACAGACGGTCTGATACAGACGGTCTGATACAGACGGTCTGATACAGACGGTCTGTGACAGTCGGTCTGAGACGCACGGTCTGAGACAGACGGTCTGAGACTGACGGTCTGAGACAGACGGTCAGAGACAGGCGGCCTGAGACAGGCGGTCTGCGACAGACGGTCTGACACAGACGGTCTGATACAGACTGTCTGATACAGACGGTCTGATCCAGACGGTCTGATACAGACGGTCTGATACAGACGGTCTGATACAGTCGGTCTGTGACAGTCGGTCTGAGACGCACGGTTTGAGACAGACGGTCTGAGACTGACGGTCTGAGACAGACGGTCTGAGACACGGTCTGAGACAGGCGGTCTGCGACAGACGGTCTGAGACAGACGGTCTGAGACAGACGGCCTGAGACAGGCGGTCTGCGACAGAGGGACAGGGACAGGCGAATAGACGCTGCGCGATAGCGGCAGACAGACTGAGAAGGACGGTCTGAGATAGGCTGACTGAGATAGACGGTCTGAGACAGACGGCCTGAGACAGACGGTCTGAGACAGACGGTCTGAGACAGACGGTCTGAGACAGACGGTCTGAGGCAGACGGTCTGAGACTGGCGGTCTGATACAGACGGTCTGAGACAGACGGTCTGAGACAGGCGGTCAGAGACAGGCGGCCTGAGACAGACGGCCTGACACAGACGGTCTGAGACAGGCGGCCTGAGACAGACGGCCTGAGACAGACGGCCTGAGACAGACGGTCTGAGACAGACGGTCTGAGACAGACGGCCTGAGACACACGGTTCGAGACAGAGGGATTGAGACAGACGGTCTGAGACAGAAGGTCTGAGACAGGCGGTCTGAGACAGGCGGTCTGAGACAGACGGCCTGAGACAGAAGGTCTGAGACAGGCGGTCCGAGACAGGCGGTCTGAGACAGACGGCCTGAGACAGACGGTCAGAGACAGGCGGCCTGAGACAGACGGCCTGAGACAGACGGTCTGAGACAGACGGTCCGAGACAGACGGTCTGAGACAGACGGTCAGAGACAGGCGGCCTGAGACAGACGGCCTGAGACAGACGGTCTGAGACAGACGGTCTGAGAGAGACGGTCTGAGACAGGCGGTCTGAGACAGACGGACAGGGACAGGCGAATAGACGCTGCCCGATAGCGGCAGACGGACTGAGACGGACGGTCTGAGATAGGCTGACTGAGACAGACGGTCTGAGACAGGCGGTCTGAGACAGACGGTCTTAGACAGACGGTCTTAGACATACGGCCTGAGACAGACAGTCTGAGACAGACAGTCTGAGACAGACAGTCTGAGACAGACGGTGTTCGACAGACGGTCTTAGACAGACGGTCTTAGACATACGGCCTGAGACAGACGATTCGAGACAGAGGGATTGTGACAGACGGTCTGAGACAGATGGTCTGAGACAGACGGTCTGAGACAGGCGGTCTGAGACAGGCGGTCTGCGACAGACGGTCTGATACAGACGGTCTGATACAGACGGTCCGATACAGACTGTCTGATACAGACGGTCTGATACAGACGGTCTGAGACAGAAGGTTCGAGACAGAGGGATTGAGACAGACGGTCTGAGACAGACGGTCTGAGACAGGCGGTCTGAGACAGGCGGTCTGAGACAGACGGTCGGAGACAGACGGCCTGAGACAGACGGTCTGAGACAGACGGTCTGAGACAGACGGTCTGAGACAGACGGTCTGCGACAAACGGTCTGAGACAGACGGTCTGAGACAGACGGTCTGAGACAGACGGTCTGAGACAGACGGTCTGAGACAGACGGTCTGAGACAGACGGTCTTAGACAGACGGTCTTAGACATACGGCCTGAGACAGACAGTCTGAGACAGACAGTCTGAGACAGACAGTCTGATACAGACGGTCTGAGACAGACGGTCTGAGACAGACGGTCTGAGACAGACGGTCTGAGACAGACGGTCTGAGACAGACGGTCTGAGACAGACGGTCTGAGACAGACGGTTGGAGACAGAGGGATTGAGACAGACGGTCTGAGACAGACGGTCTGAGACAGACGGTCTGAGACAGGCGGTCTGATACAGACGGTCTGAGACAGACGGTCAGAGACAGGCGGCCTGAGACAGACGGCCTGAGACAGACGGTCTGATACAGACGGTCTGATACAGACGGTCTGATACAGACGGTCTGATACAGACGGTCTGATACAGACGGTCTGTGACAGTCGGTCTGAGACGCACGGTCTGAGACAGACGGTCTGAGACTGACGGTCTGAGACAGACGGTCAGAGACAGGCGGCCTGAGACAGGCGGTCTGCGACAGACGGTCTGACACAGACGGTCTGATACAGACTGTCTGATACAGACGGTCTGATCCAGACGGTCTGATACAGACGGTCTGATACAGACGGTCTGATACAGTCGGTCTGTGACAGTCGGTCTGAGACGCACGGTTTGAGACAGACGGTCTGAGACTGACGGTCTGAGACAGACGGTCTGAGACACGGTCTGAGACAGGCGGTCTGCGACAGACGGTCTGAGACAGACGGTCTGAGACAGACGGCCTGAGACAGGCGGTCTGCGACAGAGGGACAGGGACAGGCGAATAGACGCTGCGCGATAGCGGCAGACAGACTGAGAAGGACGGTCTGAGATAGGCTGACTGAGATAGACGGTCTGAGACAGACGGCCTGAGACAGACGGTCTGAGACAGACGGTCTGAGACAGACGGTCTGAGACAGACGGTCTGAGACAGACGGTCTGAGGCAGACGGTCTGAGACTGGCGGTCTGATACAGACGGTCTGAGACAGACGGTCTGAGACAGGCGGTCAGAGACAGGCGGCCTGAGACAGACGGCCTGACACAGACGGTCTGAGACAGGCGGCCTGAGACAGACGGCCTGAGACAGACGGCCTGAGACAGACGGTCTGAGACAGACGGTCTGAGACAGACGGCCTGAGACACACGGTTCGAGACAGAGGGATTGAGACAGACGGTCTGAGACAGAAGGTCTGAGACAGGCGGTCTGAGACAGGCGGTCTGAGACAGACGGCCTGAGACAGACGGTTCGAGACAGATGGATTGAGACAGACGGTCTGAGACAGATGGTCTGAGACAGACGGTCTGAGACAGGCGGTCTGAGACAGACGGTCTGAGACAGACGGTCAGAGACAGGCGGCCTGACACAGACGGCCTGAGACAGACGGTCTGTGACAGTCGGTCTGAGACGCACGGTCTGAGACAGACGGTCTGAGACTGACGGTCTGAGACAGAAGGTCTGAGACAGGCGGTCCGAGACAGGCGGTCTGAGACAGACGGCCTGAGACAGACGGTCAGAGACAGGCGGCCTGAGACAGACGGCCTGAGACAGACGGTCTGAGACAGACGGTCCGAGACAGACGGTCTGAGACAGACGGTCAGAGACAGGCGGCCTGAGACAGACGGCCTGAGACAGACGGTCTGAGACAGACGGTCTGAGAGAGACGGTCTGAGACAGGCGGTCTGAGACAGACGGACAGGGACAGGCGAATAGACGCTGCCCGATAGCGGCAGACGGACTGAGACGGACGGTCTGAGATAGGCTGACTGAGATAGACGGTCTGAGACAGACGCTCTGAGACAGACAGTCTGAGACAGGCGGCCTGAGACAGACGGTCTGAGACAGACGGTCTGAGACAGACGGTCTGAGACAGGCGGTCTGAGGCAGGCGGTCTGAGACAGACGGTCGGAGACAGACGGTCTGAGACAGACGGTCTGAGGCAGACGGTCTGAGACTGGCGGTCTGATACAGACGGTCTGAGACAGACGGTCTGAGACAGGCGGTCAGAGACAGGCGGCCTGAGACAGACGGCCTGACACAGACGGTCTGAGACAGGCGGCCTGAGACAGACGGCCTGAGACAGACGGCCTGAGACAGACGGTCTGAGACAGACGGTCTGAGACAGACGGCCTGAGACACACGGTTCGAGACAGAGGGATTGAGACAGACGGTCTGAGACAGAAGGTCTGAGACAGGCGGTCTGAGACAGGCGGTCTGAGACAGACGGCCTGAGACAGACGGTTCGAGACAGATGGATTGAGACAGACGGTCTGAGACAGATGGTCTGAGACAGACGGTCTGAGACAGGCGGTCTGAGACAGACGGTCTGAGACAGACGGTCAGAGACAGGCGGCCTGACACAGACGGCCTGAGACAGACGGTCTGTGACAGTCGGTCTGAGACGCACGGTCTGAGACAGACGGTCTGAGACTGACGGTCTGAGACAGAAGGTCTGAGACAGGCGGTCCGAGACATGCGGTCTGAGACAGACGGCCTGAGACAGACGGTCAGAGACAGGCGGCCTGAGACAGACGGCCTGAGACAGACGGTCTGAGACAGACGGTCCGAGACAGACGGTCTGAGACAGACGGTCAGAGACAGGCGGCCTGAGACAGACGGCCTGAGACAGACGGTCTGAGACAGACGGTCTGAGAGAGACGGTCTGAGACAGGCGGTCTGAGACAGACGGACAGGGACAGGCGAATAGACGCTGCCCGATAGCGGCAGACGGACTGAGACGGACGGTCTGAGATAGGCTGACTGAGATAGACGGTCTGAGACAGACGCTCTGAGACAGACAGTTTGAGACAGGCGGCCTGAGACAGACGGTCTGAGACAGACGGTCTGAGACAGACGGTCTGAGACAGGCGGTCTGAGGCAGGCGGTCTGAGACAGACGGTCGGAGACAGACGGCCTGAGACAGACGGTCTGAGACAGACGGTTCGAGACAGAGGGATTGAGACAGACGGTCTGAGGCAGACGGTCTGAGACTGGCGGTCTGATACAGACGGTCTGAGACAGACGGTCTGAGACAGGCGGTCAGAGACAGGCGGCCTGAGACAGACGGCCTGACACAGACGGTCTGAGACAGACGGTCTGAGACAGACGGTCTGAGACAGAAGGTTCGAGACAGAGGGATTGAGACAGACGGTCTGAGACAGACGGTCTGAGACAGGCGGTCTGAGACAGGCGGTCTGAGACAGACGGTCGGAGACAGACGGTCTGAGACAGACGGTCTGAGACAGACGGTCTGAGACAGACGGTCTGAGACAGACGGTCTGAGACAGACGGTCTGAGACAGACGGTCTGAGACAGACGGTCTTAGACAGACGGTCTTAGACATACGGCCTGAGACAGACAGTCTGAGACAGACAGTCTGAGACAGACAGTCTGATACAGACGGTCTGAGACAGACGGTCTGAGACAGACGGTCTGAGACAGACGGTCTGAGACAGACGGCCTGAGACAGGCGGTCTGCGACAGAGGGACAGGGACAGGCGAATAGACGCTGCGCGATAGCGGCAGACAGACTGAGAAGGGCGGTCTGAGATAGGCTGACTGAGATAGACGGTCTGAGACAGACGGCCTGAGACAGACGGTCTGAGACAGACGGTCTGAGACAGACGGTCTGAGACAGACGGTCTGAGACAGACGGTCTGAGACAGACGGTCTGAGGCAGACGGTCTGAGACTGGCGGTCTGATACAGACGGTCTGAGACAGACGGTCTGAGACAGGCGGTCAGAGACAGGCGGCCTGAGACAGACGGCCTGACACAGACGGTCTGAGACAGGCGGCCTGAGACAGACGGCCTGAGACAGACGGCCTGAGACAGACGGTCTGAGACAGACGGTCTGAGACAGACGGCCTGAGACACACGGTTCGAGACAGAGGGATTGAGACAGACGGTCTGAGACAGAAGGTCTGAGACAGGCGGTCTGAGACAGGCGGTCTGAGACAGACGGCCTGAGACAGACGGTTCGAGACAGATGGATTGAGACAGACGGTCTGAGACAGATGGTCTGAGACAGACGGTCTGAGACAGGCGGTCTGAGACAGACGGTCTGAGACAGACGGTCAGAGACAGGCGGCCTGACACAGACGGCCTGAGACAGACGGTCTGTGACAGTCGGTCTGAGACGCACGGTCTGAGACAGACGGTCTGAGACTGACGGTCTGAGACAGAAGGTCTGAGACAGGCGGTCCGAGACAGGCGGTCTGAGACAGACGGCCTGAGACAGACGGTCAGAGACAGGCGGCCTGAGACAGACGGCCTGAGACAGACGGTCTGAGACAGACGGTCCGAGACAGACGGTCTGAGACAGACGGTCAGAGACAGGCGGCCTGAGACAGACGGCCTGAGACAGACGGTCTGAGACAGACGGTCTGAGAGAGACGGTCTGAGACAGGCGGTCTGAGACAGACGGTCAGGGACAGGCGAATAGACGCTGCCCGATAGCGGCAGACGGACTGAGACGGACGGTCTGAGATAGGCTGACTGAGATAGACGGTCTGAGACAGACGCTCTGAGACAGACAGTCTGAGACAGGCGGCCTGAGACAGACGGTCTGAGACAGACGGTCTGAGACAGACGGTCTGAGACAGACGGTTCGAGACAGAGGGATTGAGACAGACGGTCTGAGGCAGACGGTCTGAGACTGGCGGTCTGATACAGACGGTCTGAGACAGACGGTCTGAGACAGACGGTCTGAGACAGACGGTCTGAGACAGACGGTCTGAGACAGACGGTCTTAGACAGACGGTCATAGACATACGGCCTGAGACAGACAGTCTGAGACAGACAGTCTGAGACAGACAGTCTGATACAGACGGTCTGAGACAGACGGTCTGAGACAGACGGTCTGAGACAGACGGTCTGAGACAGACGGCCTGAGACAGGCGGTCTGCGACAGAGGGACAGGGACAGGCGAATAGATGCTGCGCGATAGCGGCAGACAGACTGAGAAGGACGGTCTGAGATAGGCTGACTGAGACAGACGGTCTGAGACAGACGGTCTGAGAGAGACGGTCTGAGACAGGCGGTCTGAGACAGACGGACAGGGACAGGCGAATAGACGCTGCCCGATAGCGGCAGACGGACTGAGACGGACGGTCTGAGATAGGCTGACTGAGATAGACGGTCTGAGACAGACGCTCTGAGACAGACAGTCTGAGACAGGCGGCCTGAGACAGACGGTCTGAGACAGACGGTCTGAGACAGACGGTCTGAGACAGGCGGTCTGAGGCAGGCGGTCTGAGACAGACGGTCGGAGACAGACGGCCTGAGACAGATGGTCTGAGACAGACAGTCTGAGACAGACAGTCTGAGACAGACGGTCTTAGACAGACGGTCTTAGACATACGGCCTGAGACAGACGGTTCGAGACAGAGGGATTGAGACAGACGGTCTGAGACAGATGGTCTGAGACAGACGGTCTGGGCCAGGCGGTCTGAGACAGGCGGTCTGAGACAGACGGTCGGAGACAGACGGTCAGAGACAGGCGGCCTGAGACAGACGGCCTGAGACAGACGGTCTGAGACAGACGGTCTGAGACAGAAGGTTCGAGACAGACGGATTGAGTCAGACGGTCTGAGACAGACGGTCTGAGACAGGCGGTCTGAGACAGGCGGTCTGAGACAGACGGTCGGAGACAGACGGCCTGAGACAGACGGTCTGAGACAGACGGTCTGAGACAGACGGTCTGAGACAGACGGTCTGAGACAGACGGTCTGAGACAGACGGTCTTAGACAGACGGTCTTAGACATACGGCCTGAGACAGACAGTCTGAGACAGACAGTCTGAGACAGACAGTCTGATACAGACGGTCTGAGACAGACGGTCTGAGACAGACGGTCTGACACAGACGGTCTGAGACAGACAGTCTGATACAGACGGTCTGAGACAGACGGTCTGAGACAGACGGTCTGAGACAGACGGTCTGAGACAGGCGGTCTGATACAGACGGTCAGAGACAGGCGGCCTGAGACAGACGGCCTGAGACAGACGGTCTGATACAGACGGTCTGATACAGACGGTCTGATACAGACGGTCTGATACAGACGGTCTGTGACAGTCGGTCTGAGACGCACGGTCTGAGACAGACGGTCTGAGACTGACGGTGTGAGACAGACGGTCTGAGACACGGTCTGAGACAGGCGGTCTGCGACAGACGGTCTGAGACAGACGGTCTGAGACAGACGGCCTGAGACAGGCGGTCTGCGACAGAGGGACAGGGACAGGCGAATAGACGCTGCGCGATAACGGCAGACAGACTGAGAAGGACGGTCTGAGATAGGCTGACTGAGATAGACGGTCTGAGACAGACGGCCTGAGACAGACGGTCTGAGACACACGGTCTGAGACAGACGGTCTGAGACAGACGGTCTGAGACAGACGGTCTGAGACAGACGGTCTGAGGCAGACGGTCTGAGACTGGCGGTCTGATACAGACGGTCTGAGACAGACGGTCTGAGACAGGCGGTCAGAGACAGGCGGCCTGAGACAGACGGCCTGACACAGACGGTCTGAGACAGGCGGCCTGAGACAGACGGCCTGAGACAGACGGCCTGAGACAGACGGTCTGAGACAGACGGTCTGAGACAGACGGCCTGAGACACACGGTTCGAGACAGAGGGATTGAGACAGACGGTCTGAGACAGAAGGTCTGAGACAGGCGGTCTGAGACAGGCGGTCTGAGACAGACGGCCTGAGACAGACGGTTCGAGACAGATGGATTGAGACAGACGGTCTGAGACAGATGGTCTGAGACAGGCGGTCTGAGACAGGCGGTCTGAGACAGACGGTCTGAGACAGACGGTCAGAGACAGGCGGCCTGACACAGACGGCCTGAGACAGACGGTCTGCGACAGTCGGTCTGAGACGCACGGTCTGAGACAGACGGTCTGAGACTGACGGTCTGAGACAGAAGGTCTGAGACAGGCGGTCCGAGACAGGCGGTCTGAGACAGACGGCCTGAGACAGACGGTCAGAGACAGGCGGCCTGAGACAGACGGCCTGAGACAGACGGTCTGAGACAGACGGTCCGAGACAGACGGTCTGAGACAGACGGTCAGAGACAGGCGGCCTGAGACAGACGGCCTGAGACAGACGGTCTGAGACAGACGGTCTGAGAGAGACGGTCTGAGACAGGCGGTCTGAGACAGACGGACAGGGACAGGCGAATAGACGCTGCCCGATAGCGGCAGACGGACTGAGACGGACGGTCTGAGATAGGCTGACTGAGATAGACGGTCTGAGACAGACGCTCTGAGACAGACAGTCTGAGACAAGCGGCCTGAGACAGACGGTCTGAGACAGACGGTCTGAGACAGACGGTCTGAGACAGACGGTCTGAGACAGACGGTCTGAGACAGGCGGTCTGAGGCAGGCGGTCTGAGACAGACGGTCGGAGACAGACGGCCTGAGACAGACGGTCTGAGACAGACGGTTCGAGACAGAGGGATTGAGACAGACGGTCTGAGGCAGACGGTCTGAGACTGGCGGTCTGATACAGACGGTCTGAGACAGACGGTCTGAGACAGGCGGTCAGAGACAGACGGTCTGAGACAGACGGTCTGAGACAGACGGTCTTAGACAGACGGTCTTAGACATACGGCCTGAGACAGACAGTCTGAGACAGACAGTCTGAGACAGACAGTCTGATACAGACGGTCTGAGACAGACGGTCTGAGACAGACGGTCTGAGACAGACGGTCTGAGACAGACGGCCTGAGACAGGCGGTCTGCGACAGAGGGACAGGGACAGGCGAATAGACGCTGCGCGATAGCGGCAGACAGACTGAGAAGGACGGTCTGAGATAGGCTGACTGAGACAGACGGTCTGAGACAGACGGTCTGAGAGAGACGGTCTGAGACAGGCGGTCTGAGACAGACGGACAGGGACAGGCGAATAGACGCTGCCCGATAGCGGCAGACGGACTGAGACGGACGGTCTGAGATAGGCTGACTGAGATAGACGGTCTGAGACAGACGCTCTGAGACAGACAGTCTGAGACAGGCGGCCTGAGACAGACGGTCTGAGACAGACGGTCTGAGACAGACGGTCTGAGACAGGCGGTCTGAGGCAGGCGGTCTGAGACAGACGGTCGGAGACAGACGGCCTGAGACAGATGGTCTGAGACAGACAGTCTGAGACAGACAGTCTGAGACAGACGGTCTTAGACAGACGGTCTTAGACATACGGCCTGAGACAGACGGTTCGAGACAGAGGGATTGAGACAGACGGTCTGAGACAGATGGTCTGAGACAGACGGTCTGGGCCAGGCGGTCTGAGACAGGCGGTCTGAGACAGACGGTCGGAGACAGACGGTCAGAGACAGGCGGCCTGAGACAGACGGCCTGAGACAGACGGTCTGAGACAGACGGTCTGAGACAGAAGGTTCGAGACAGAGGGATTGAGTCAGACGGTCTGAGACAGACGGTCTGAGACAGGCGGTCTGAGACAGGCGGTCTGAGACAGACGGTCGGAGACAGACGGCCTGAGACAGACGGTCTGAGACAGACGGTCTGAGACAGACGGTCTGAGACAGACGGTCTGAGACAGACGGTCTGAGACAGACGGCCTTAGACAGACGGTCTTAGACATACGGCCTGAGACAGACAGTCTGAGACAGACAGTCTGAGACAGACAGTCTGATACAGACGGTCTGAGACAGACGGTTTGAGACAGACGGTCTGAGACAGACGGTCTGAGACAGACGGTCTGACACAGACGGTCTGAGACAGACAGTCTGATACAGACGGTCTGAGACAGACGGTCTGAGACAGACGGTCTGAGACAGACGGTCTGAGACAGACGGTCTGAGACAGGCGGTCTGATACAGACGGTCAGAGACAGGCGGCCTGAGACAGACGGCCTGAGACAGACGGTCTGATACAGACGGTCTGATACAGACGGTCTGATACAGACGGTCTGTGACAGTCGGTCTGAGACGCACGGTCTGAGACAGACGGTCTGAGACTGACGGTCTGAGACAGACGGTCTGAGACACGGTCTGAGACAGGCGGTCTGCGACAGACGGTCTGAGACAGACGGTCTGAGACAGACGGCCTGAGACAGGCGGTCTGCGACAGAGGGACAGGGACAGGCGAATAGACGCTGCGCGATAGCGGCAGACAGACTGAGAAGGACGGTCTGAGATAGGCTGACTGAGATAGACGGTCTGAGACAGACGGCCTGAGACAGACGGTCTGAGACAGACGGTCTGAGACAGACGGTCTGAGACAGACGGTCTGAGACAGACGGTCTGAGACAGACGGTCTGAGGCAGACGGTCTGAGCCTGGCGGTCCGATACAGACGGTCTGAGACAGACGGTCTGAGACAGGCGGTCAGAGACAGGCGGCCTGAGACAGACGGCCTGACACAGACGGTCTGAGACAGGCGGCCTGAGACAGACGGCCTGAGACAGACGGCCTGAGACAGACGGTCTGAGACAGACGGTCTGAGACAGACGGCCTGAGACACACGGTTCGAGACAGAGGGATTGAGACAGACGGTCTGAGACAGAAGGTCTGAGACAGGCGGTCTGAGACAGGCGGTCTGAGACAGACGGCCTGAGACAGACGGTTCGAGACAGATGGATTGAGACAGACGGTCTGAGACAGATGGTCTGAGACAGACGGTCTGAGACAGGCGGTCTGAGACAGACGGTCTGAGACAGACGGTCAGAGACAGGCGGCCTGACACAGACGGCCTGAGACAGACGGTCTGTGACAGTCGGTCTGAGACGCACGGTCTGAGACAGACGGTCTGAGACTGACGGTCTGAGACAAAAGGTCTGAGACAGGCGGTCCGAGACAGGCGGTCTGAGACAGACGGCCTGAGACAGACGGTCAGAGACAGGCGGCCTGAGACAGACGGCCTGAGACAGACGGTCTGAGACAGACGGTCCGAGACAGACGGTCTGAGACAGACGGTCAGAGACAGGCGGCCTGAGACAGACGGCCTGAGACAGACGGTCTGAGACAGACGGTCTGAGAGAGACGGTCTGAGACAGGCGGTCTGAGACAGACGGACAGGGACAGGCGAATAGACGCTGCCCGATAGCGGCAGACGGACTGAGACGGACGGTCTGAGATAGGCTGACTGAGATAGACGGTCTGAGACAGACGCTCTGAGACAGACAGTCTGAGACAGGCGGCCTGAGACAGACGGTCTGAGACAGACGGTCTGAGACAGACGGTCTGAGACAGGCGGTCTGAGGCAGGCGGTCTGAGACAGACGGTCGGAGACAGACGGCCTGAGACAGACGGTCTGAGACAGACGGTTCGAGACAGAGGGATTGAGACAGACGGTCTGAGGCAGACGGTCTGAGACTGGCGGTCTGATACAGACGGTCTGAGACAGACGGTCTGAGACAGGCGGTCAGAGACAGGCGGCCTGAGACAGACGGCCTGACACAGACGGTCTGAGACAGACGGTCTGAGACAGATGGTCTGAGACAGAAGGTTCGAGACAGAGGGATTGAGACAGACGGTCTGAGACAGACGGTCTGAGACAGGCGGTCTGAGACAGGCGGTCTGAGACAGACGGTCGGAGACAGACGGTCTGAGACAGACGGTCTGAGACAGACGGTCTGAGACAGACGGTCTGAGACAGACGGTCTGAGACAGACGGTCTGAGACAGACGGTCTGAGACAGACGGTCTGAGACAGACGGTCTTAGACAGACGGTCTTAGACATACGGCCTGAGACAGACAGTCTGAGACAGACAGTCTGAGACAGACAGTCTGATACAGACGGTCTGAGACAGACGGTCTGAGACAGACGGTCTGAGACAGACGGTCTGAGACAGACGGCCTGAGACAGGCGGTCTGCGACAGAGGGACAGGGACAGGCGAATAGACGCTGCGCGATAGCGGCAGACAGACTGAGAAGGACGGTCTGAGATAGGCTGACTGAGACAGACGGTCTGAGACAGACGGTCTGAGAGAGACGGTCTGAGACAGGCGGTCTGAGACAGACGGACAGGGACAGGCGAATAGACGCTGCCCGATAGCGGCAGACGGACTGAGACGGACGGTCTGAGATAGGCTGACTGAGATAGACGGTCTGAGACAGACGCTCTGAGACAGACAGTCTGAGACAGGCGGCCTGAGACAGACGGTCTGAGACAGACGGTCTGAGACAGACGGTCTGAGACAGGCGGTCTGAGGCAGGCGGTCTGAGACAGACGGTCGGAGACAGACGGCCTGAGACAGATGGTCTGAGACAGACAGTCTGAGACAGACAGTCTGAGACAGACGGTCTTAGACAGACGGTCTTAGACATACGGCCTGAGACAGACGGTTCGAGACAGAGGGATTGAGACAGACGGTCTGAGACAGATGGTCTGAGACAGACGGTCTGGGCCAGGCGGTCTGAGACAGGCGGTCTGAGACAGACGGTCGGAGACAGACGGTCAGAGACAGGCGGCCTGAGACAGACGGCCTGAGACAGACGGTCTGAGACAGACGGTCTGAGACAGAAGGTTCGAGACAGAGGGATTGAGTCAGACGGTCTGAGACAGACGGTCTGAGACAGGCGGTCTGAGACAGGCGGTCTGAGACAGACGGTCGGAGACAGACGGCCTGAGACAGACGGTCTGAGACAGACGGTCTGAGACAGACGGTCTGAGACAGACGGTCTGAGACAGACGGTCTGAGACAGACGGTCTTAGACAGACGGTCTTAGACATACGGCCTGAGACAGACAGTCTGAGACAGACAGTCTGAGACAGACAGTCTGATACAGACGGTCTGAGACAGACGGTTTGAGACAGACGGTCTGAGACAGACGGTCTGAGACAGACGGTCTGACACAGACGGTCTGAGACAGACAGTCTGATACAGACGGTCTGAGACAGACGGTCTGAGACAGACGGTCTGAGACAGACGGTCTGAGACAGACGGTCTGAGACAGACGGTCTGAGACAGGCGGTCTGATACAGACGGTCAGAGACAGGCGGCCTGAGACAGACGGCCTGAGACAGACGGTCTGATACAGACGGTCTGATACAGACGGTCTGATACAGACGGTCTGATACAGACGGTCTGTGACAGTCGGTCTGAGACGCACGGTCTGAGACAGACGGTCTGAGACTGACGGTCTGAGACAGACGGTCTGAGACACGGTCTGAGACAGGCGGTCTGCGACAGACGGTCTGAGACAGACGGTCTGAGACAGACGGCCTGAGACAGGCGGTCTGCGACAGAGGGACAGGGACAGGCGAATAGACGCTGCGCGATAGCGGCAGACAGACTGAGAAGGACGGTCTGAGATAGGCTGACTGAGATAGACGGTCTGAGACAGACGGCCTGAGACAGACGGTCTGAGACAGACGGTCTGAGACAGACGGTCTGAGACAGACGGTCTGAGACAGACGGTCTGAGACAGACGGTCTGAGGCAGACGGTCTGAGACTGGCGGTCCGATACAGACGGTCTGAGACAGACGGTCTGAGACAGGCGGTCAGAGACAGGCGGCCTGAGACAGACGGCCTGACACAGACGGTCTGAGACAGGCGGCCTGAGACAGACGGCCTGAGACAGACGGCCTGAGACAGACGGTCTGAGACAGACGGTCTGAGACAGACGGCCTGAGACACACGGTTCGAGACAGAGGGATTGAGACAGACGGTCTGAGACAGAAGGTCTGAGACAGGCGGTCTGAGACAGGCGGTCTGAGACAGACGGCCTGAGACAGACGGTTCGAGACAGATGGATTGAGACAGACGGTCTGAGACAGATGGTCTGAGACAGACGGTCTGAGACAGGCGGTCTGAGACAGATGGTCTGAGACAGACGGTCAGAGACAGGCGGCCTGAGACAGACGGCCTGAGACAGACGGTCTGAGACAGACGGTCCGAGACAGACGGTCTGAGACAGACGGTCAGAGACAGGCGGCCTGAGACAGACGGCCTGAGACAGACGGTCTGAGACAGACGGTCTGAGAGAGACGGTCTGAGACAGGCGGTCTGAGACAGACGGACAGGGACAGGCGAATAGACGCTGCCCGATAGCGGCAGACGGACTGAGACGGACGGTCTGAGATAGGCTGACTGAGATAGACGGTCTGAGACAGACGCTCTGAGACAGACAGTCTGAGACAGGCGGCCTGAGACAGACGGTCTGAGACAGACGGTCTGAGACAGACGGTCTGAGACAGGCGGTCTGAGGCAGGCGGTCTGAGACAGACGGTCGGAGACAGACGGCCTGAGACAGACGGTCTGAGACAGACGGTTCGAGACAGAGGGATTGAGACAGACGGTCTGAGGCAGACGGTCTGAGACTGGCGGTCTGATACAGACGGTCTGAGACAGACGGTCGGAGACAGACGGTCTGAGACAGACGGTCTGAGACAGACGGTCTGAGACAGACGGTCTGAGACAGACGGTCTGAGACAGACGGTCTGAGACAGACGGTCTGAGACAGACGGTCTTAGACAGACGGTCTTAGACATACGGCCTGAGACAGACAGTCTGAGACAGACAGTCTGAGACAGACAGTCTGATACAGACGGTCTGAGACAGACGGTCTGAGACAGACGGTCTGAGACAGATGGTCTGAGACAGACGGTCTGGGCCAGGCGGTCTGAGACAGGCGGTCTGAGACAGACGGTCGGAGACAGACGGTCAGAGACAGGCGGCCTGAGACAGACGGCCTGAGACAGACGGTCTGAGACAGACGGTCTGAGACAGAAGGTTCGAGACAGAGGGATTGAGTCAGACGGTCTGAGACAGACGGTCTGAGACAGGCGGTCTGAGACAGGCGGTCTGAGACAGACGGTCGGAGACAGACGGCCTGAGACAGACGGTCTGAGACAGACGGTCTGAGACAGACGGTCTGAGACAGACGGTCTTAGACATACGGCCTGAGACAGACAGTCTGAGACAGACAGTCTGAGACAGACAGTCTGATACAGACGGTCTGAGACAGACGGTCTGAGACAGACGGTCTGAGACAGACGCTCTGAGACAGACGGTCTGAGACAGACGGTCTGACACAGACGGTCTGAGACAGACAGTCTGATACAGACGGTCTGAGACAGACGGTCTGAGACAGGCGGTCTGAGACAGACGGTCTGAGACAGGCGGTCTGATACAGACGGTCAGAGACAGGCGGCCTGAGACAGACGGCCTGAGACAGACGGTCTGATACAGACGGTCTGATACAGACGGTCTGATACAGACGGTCTGATACAGACGGTCTGATACAGACGGTCTGTGACAGTCGGTCTGAGACGCACGGTCTGAGACAGACGGTCTGAGACTGACGGTCTGAGACAGACGGTCTGAGACACGGTCTGAGACAGGCGGTCTGCGACAGACGGTCTGAGACAGACGGTCTGAGACAGACGGCCTGAGACAGGCGGTCTGCGACAGAGGGACAGGGACAGGCGAATAGACGCTGCGCGATAGCGGCAGACAGACTGAGAAGGACGGTCTGAGATAGGCTGACTGAGATAGACGGTCTGAGACAGACGGCCTGAGACAGACGGTCTGAGACAGACGGTCTGAGACAGACGGTCTGAGACAGACGGTCTGAGGCAGACGGTCTGAGACTGGCGGTCTGATACAGACGGTCTGAGACAGACGGTCTGAGACAGGCGGTCAGAGACAGGCGGCCTGAGACAGACGGCCTGACACAGACGGTCTGAGACAGGCGGCCTGAGACAGACGGTCTGAGACAGACGGTCTGAGACAGACGGTCTGAGACAGGCGGTCTGAGGCAGGCGGTCTGAGACAGACGGTCGGAGACAGACGGCCTGAGACAGACGGTCTGAGACAGACGGTTCGAGACAGAGGGATTGAGACAGACGGTCTGAGGCAGACGGTCTGAGACTGGCGGTCTGATACAGACGGTCTGAGACAGACGGTCGGAGACAGACGGTCTGAGACAGACGGTCTGAGACAGACGGTCTGAGACAGACGGTCTGAGACAGACGGTCTGAGACAGACGGTCTGAGACAGACGGTCTGAGACAGACGGTCTTAGACAGACGGTCTTAGACATACGGCCTGAGACAGACAGTCTGAGACAGACAGTCTGAGACAGACAGTCTGATACAGACGGTCTGAGACAGACGGTCTGAGACAGACGGTCTGAGACAGATGGTCTGAGACAGACGGTCTGGGCCAGGCGGTCTGAGACAGGCGGTCTGAGACAGACGGTCGGAGACAGACGGTCAGAGACAGGCGGCCTGAGACAGACGGCCTGAGACAGACGGTCTGAGACAGACGGTCTGAGACAGAAGGTTCGAGACAGAGGGATTGAGTCAGACGGTCTGAGACAGACGGTCTGAGACAGGCGGTCTGAGACAGGCGGTCTGAGACAGACGGTCGGAGACAGACGGCCTGAGACAGACGGTCTGAGACAGACGGTCTGAGACAGACGGTCTGAGACAGACGGTCTGAGACAGACGGTCTGAGACAGACGGTCTTAGACAGACGGTCTTAGACATACGGCCTGAGACAGACAGTCTGAGACAGACAGTCTGAGACAGACAGTCTGATACAGACGGTCTGAGACAGACGGTCTGAGACAGACGGTCTGAGACAGACGGTCTGAGACAGACGGTCTGACACAGACGGTCTGAGACAGACAGTCTGATACAGACGGTCTGAGACAGACGGTCTGAGACAGACGGTCTGAGACAGACGGTCTGAGACAGGCGGTCTGATACAGACGGTCAGAGACAGGCGGCCTGAGACAGACGGCCTGAGACAGACGGTCTGATACAGACGGTCTGATACAGACGGTCTGATACAGACGGTCTGTAACAGTCGGTCTGAGACGCACGGTCTGAGACAGACGGTCTGAGACTGACGGTCTGAGACAGACGGTCTGAGACACGGTCTGAGACAGGCGGTCTGCGACAGACGGTCTGAGACAGACGGTCTGAGACAGACGGCCTGAGACAGGCGGTCTGCGACAGAGGGACAGGGACAGGCGAATAGACGCTGCGCGATAGCGGCAGACAGACTGAGAAGGACGGTCTGAGATAGGCTGACTGAGATAGACGGTCTGAGACAGACGGCCTGAGACAGACGGTCTGAGACAGACGGTCTGAGACAGACGGTCTGAGACAGACGGTCTGAGACAGACGGTCTGAGGCAGACGGTCTGAGACTGGCGGTCCGATACAGACGGTCTGAGACAGACGGTCTGAGACAGGCGGTCAGAGACAGGCGGCCTGAGACAGACGGCCTGACACAGACGGTCTGAGACAGGCGGCCTGAGACAGACGGCCTGAGACAGACGGCCTGAGACAGACGGTCTGAGACAGACGGTCTGAGACAGACGGCCTGAGACACACGGTTCGAGACAGAGGGATTGAGACAGACGGTCTGAGACAGAAGGTCTGAGACAGGCGGTCTGAGACAGGCGGTCTGAGACAGACGGCCTGAGACAGACGGTTCGAGACAGATGGATTGAGACAGACGGTCTGAGACAGATGGTCTGAGACAGACGGTCTGAGACAGGCGGTCTGAGACAGACGGTCTGAGACAGACGGTCAGAGACAGGCGTCCTGACACAGACGGCCTGAGACAGACGGTCTGTGACAGTCGGTCTGAGACGCACGGTCTGAGACAGACGGTCTGAGACTGACGGTCTGAGACAAAAGGTCTGAGACAGGCGGTCCGAGACAGGCGGTCTGAGACAGACGGCCTGAGACAGACGGTCAGAGACAGGCGGCCTGAGACAGACGGCCTGAGACAGACGGTCTGAGACAGACGGTCCGAGACAGACGGTCTGAGACAGACGGTCAGAGACAGGCGGCCTGAGACAGACGGCCTGAGACAGACGGTCTGAGACAGACGGTCTGAGAGAGACGGTCTGAGACAGGCGGTCTGAGACAGACGGACAGGGACAGGCGAATAGACGCTGCCCGATAGCGGCAGACGGACTGAGACGGACGGTCTGAGATAGGCTGACTGAGATAGACGGTCTGAGACAGACGCTCTGAGACAGACAGTCTGAGACAGGCGGCCTGAGACAGACGGTCTGAGACAGACGGTCTGAGACAGACGGTCTGAGACAGACGGTCTGAGGCAGACGGTCTGAGACTGGCGGTCCGATACAGACGGTCTGAGACAGACGGTCTGAGACAGGCGGTCAGAGACAGGCGGCCTGAGACAGACGGCCTGACACAGACGGTCTGAGACAGGCGGCCTGAGACAGACGGCCTGAGACAGACGGCCTGAGACAGACGGTCTGAGACAGACGGTCTGAGACAGACGGCCTGAGACACACGGTTCGAGACAGAGGGATTGAGACAGACGGTCTGAGACAGAAGGTCTGAGACAGGCGGTCTGAGACAGGCGGTCTGAGACAGACGGCCTGAGACAGACGGTTCGAGACAGATGGATTGAGACAGACGGTCTGAGACAGATGGTCTGAGACAGACGGTCTGAGACAGGCGGTCTGAGACAGACGGTCTGAGACAGACGGTCAGAGACAGGCGTCCTGACACAGACGGCCTGAGACAGACGGTCTGTGACAGTCGGTCTGAGACGCACGGTCTGAGACAGACGGTCTGAGACTGACGGTCTGAGACAAAAGGTCTGAGACAGGCGGTCCGAGACAGGCGGTCTGAGACAGACGGCCTGAGACAGACGGTCAGAGACAGGCGGCCTGAGACAGACGGCCTGAGACAGACGGTCTGAGACAGACGGTCCGAGACAGACGGTCTGAGACAGACGGTCAGAGACAGGCGGCCTGAGACAGACGGCCTGAGACAGACGGTCTGAGACAGACGGTCTGAGAGAGACGGTCTGAGACAGGCGGTCTGAGACAGACGGACAGGGACAGGCGAATAGACGCTGCCCGATAGCGGCAGACGGACTGAGACGGACGGTCTGAGATAGGCTGACTGAGATAGACGGTCTGAGACAGACGCTCTGAGACAGACAGTCTGAGACAGGCGGCCTGAGACAGACGGTCTGAGACAGACGGTCTGAGACAGACGGTCTGAGACAGGCGGTCTGAGGCAGGCGGTCTGAGACAGACGGTCGGAGACAGACGGCCTGAGACAGACGGTCTGAGACAGACGGTTCGAGACAGAGGGATTGAGACAGACGGTCTGAGGCAGACGGTCTGAGACTGGCGGTCTGATACAGACGGTCTGAGACAGACGGTCTGAGACAGGCGGTCAGAGACAGGCGGCCTGAGACAGACGGCCTGACACAGACGGTCTGAGACAGACGGTCTGAGACAGATGGTCTGAGACAGAAGGTTCGAGACAGAGGGATTGAGACAGACGGTCTGAGACAGACGGTCTGAGACAGGCGGTCTGAGACAGGCGGTCTGAGACAGACGGTCGGAGACAGACGGTCTGAGACAGACGGTCTGAGACAGACGGTCTGAGACAGACGGTCTGAGACAGACGGTCTGAGACAGACGGTCTGAGACAGACGGTCTTAGACAGACGGTCTTAGATATACGGCCTGAGACAGACAGTCTGAGACAGACAGTCTGAGACAGACAGTCTGATACAGACGGTCTGAGACAGACGGTCTGAGACAGACGGTCTGAGACAGACGGTCTGAGACAGACGGCCTGAGACAGGCGGTCTGCGACAGAGGGACAGGGACAGGCGAATAGACGCTGCGCGATAGCGGCAGACAGACTGAGAAGGATGGTCTGAGATAGGCTGACTGAGACAGACGGTCTGAGACAGACGGTCTGAGAGAGACGGTCTGAGACAGGCGGTCTGAGACAGACGGACAGGGACAGGCGAATAGACGCTGCCCGATAGCGGCAGACGGACTGAGACGGACGGTCTGAGATAGGCTGACTGAGATAGACGGTCTGAGACAGACGCTCTGAGACAGACAGTCTGAGACAGGCAGCCTGAGACAGACGGTCTGAGACAGACGGTCTGAGACAGACGGTCTGAGACAGGCGGTCTGAGGCAGGCGGTCTGAGACAGACGGTCGGAGACAGACGGCCTGAGACAGACGGTCTGAGACAGACGGTTCGAGACAGAGGGATTGAGACAGACGGTCTGAGGCAGACGGTCTGAGACTGGCGGTCTGATACAGACGGTCTGAGACAGACGGTCTGAGACAGGCGGTCAGAGACAGGCGGCCTGAGACAGACGGCCTGACACAGACGGTCTGAGACAGACGGTCTGAGACAGATGGTCTGAGACAGAAGGTTCGAGACAGAGGGATTGAGACAGACGGTCTGAGACAGACGGTCTGAGACAGGCGGTCTGAGACAGGCGGTCTGAGACAGACGGTCGGAGACAGACGGTCTGAGACAGACGGTCTGAGACAGACGGTCTGAGACAGACGGTCTGAGACAGACGGTCTGAGACAGACGGTCTGAGACAGACGGTCTTAGACAGACGGTCTTAGATATACGGCCTGAGACAGACAGTCTGAGACAGACAGTCTGAGACAGACAGTCTGATACAGACGGTCTGAGACAGACGGTCTGAGACAGACGGTCTGAGACAGACGGTCTGAGACAGACGGCCTGAGACAGGCGGTCTGCGACAGAGGGACAGGGACAGGCGAATAGACGCTGCGCGATAGCGGCAGACAGACTGAGAAGGATGGTCTGAGATAGGCTGACTGAGACAGACGGTCTGAGACAGACGGTCTGAGAGAGACGGTCTGAGACAGGCGGTCTGAGACAGACGGACAGGGACAGGCGAATAGACGCTGCCCGATAGCGGCAGACGGACTGAGACGGACGGTCTGAGATAGGCTGACTGAGATAGACGGTCTGAGACAGACGCTCTGAGACAGACAGTCTGAGACAGGCGGCCTGAGACAGACGGTCTGAGACAGACGGTCTGAGACAGACGGTCTGAGACAGGCGGTCTGAGGCAGGCGGTCTGAGACAGACGGTCGGAGACAGACGGCCTGAGACAGATGGTCTGAGACAGACAGTCTGAGACAGACAGTCTGAGACAGACGGTCTTAGACAGACGGTCTTAGACATACGGCCTGAGACAGACGGTTCGAGACAGAGGGATTGAGACAGACGGTCTGAGACAGATGGTCTGAGACAGACGGTCTGGGCCAGGCGGTCTGAGACAGGCGGTCTGAGACAGACGGTCGGAGACAGGCAGTCTGAGACAGACGGTCTGAGACAGACGGTCTGAGACAGACGGTCTGAGACAGACGGTCTCAGACAGACGGTCTTAGACAGACGGTCTTAGACATACGGCCTGAGACAGACAGTCTGAGACAGACAGTCTGAGACAGACAGTCTGATACAGACGGTCTGAGACAGACGGTCTGAGACAGACGGTCTGAGACAGACGCTCTGAGACAGACGGTCTGAGACAGACGGTCTGACACAGACGGTCTGAGACAGACAGTCTGATACAGACGGTCTGAGACAGACGGTCTGAGACAGGCGGTCTGAGACAGACGGTCTGAGACAGGCGGTCTGATACAGACGGTCAGAGACAGGCGGCCTGAGACAGACGGCCTGAGACAGACGGTCTGATACAGACGGTCTGATACAGACGGTCTGATACAGACGGTCTGATACAGACGGTCTGATACAGACGGTCTGTGACAGTCGGTCTGAGACGCACGGTCTGAGACAGACGGTCTGAGACTGACGGTCTGAGACAGACGGTCTGAGACACGGTCTGAGACAGGCGGTCTGCGACAGACGGTCTGAGACAGACGGTCTGAGACAGACGGCCTGAGACAGGCGGTCTGCGACAGAGGGACAGGGACAGGCGAATAGACGCTGCGCGATAGCGGCAGACAGACTGAGAAGGACGGTCTGAGATAGGCTGACTGAGATAGACGGTCTGAGACAGACGGCCTGAGACAGACGGTCTGAGACAGACGGTCTGAGACAGACGGTCTGAGACAGACGGTCTGAGGCAGACGGTCTGAGACTGGCGGTCTGATACAGACGGTCTGAGACAGACGGTCTGAGACAGGCGGTCAGAGACAGGCGGCCTGAGACAGACGGCCTGACACAGACGGTCTGAGACAGGCGGCCTGAGACAGACGGCCTGAGACAGACGGCCTGAGACAGACGGTCTGAGACAGACGGTCTGAGACAGACGGCCTGAGACACACGGTTCGAGACAGAGGGATTGAGACAGACGGTCTGAGACAGAAGGTCTGAGACAGGCGGTCTGAGACAGGCGGTCTGAGACAGACGGCCTGAGACAGACGGTTCGAGACAGAGGGATTGAGACAGACGGTCTGAGGCAGACGGTCTGAGACAGGCGGTCTGAGACAGGCGGTCTGAGACAGACGGTCGGAGACAGACGGTCTGAGACAGACGGTCTGAGACAGACGGTCTGAGACAGACGGTCTGAGACAGACGGTCTGACACAGACGGTCTGAGACAGACGGTTCGAGACAGAGGGATTGAGACAGACGGTCTGAGACAGACGGTCTGAGACAGACGGTCTGAGACAGGCGGTCTGATACACACGGTCTGAGACAGACGGTCAGAGACAGGCGGCCTGAGACAGACGGCCTGAGACAGACGGTCTGATACAGACGGTCTGATACAGACGGTCTGATACAGACGGTCTGATACAGACGGTCTGTGACAGTCGGTCTGAGACGCACGGTCTGAGACAGACGGTCTGAGACACGGTCTGAGACAGACGGTCTGAGACAGACGGTCTGAGACAGACGGTCTGAGACAGACGGTCTGAGACAGACGGTCTGAGACAGACGGTCTGAGACAGACGGTCTGAGACAGACGGTCTGAGACAGACGGTCTGACACAGACGGTCTGAGACAGACGGTTCGAGACAGAGGGATTGAGACAGACGGTCTGAGACAGACGGTCTGAGACAGACGGTCTGAGACAGGCGGTCTGATACAGACGGTCTGAGACAGACGGTCAGAGACAGGCGGCCTGAGACAGACGGCCTGAGACAGACGGTCTGATACAGACGGTCTGATACAGACGGTCTGATACAGACGGTCTGATACAGACGGTCTGTGACAGTCGGTCTGAGACGCACGGTCTGAGACAGACGGTCTGAGACACGGTCTGAGACAGACGGTCTGAGACAGACGGTCTGAGACAGACGGTCTGAGACAGACGGTCTGAGACAGACGGTCTGAGACAGACGGTCTGAGACAGACGGTCTGAGACAGACGGTCTGAGACAGACGGTCTGAGACAGACGGTCTGAGACAGACGGTTCGAGGCAGAGGGATTGAGACAGACGGTCCGAGACTGGCGGTCTGATACAGACGGTCTGATACAGACGGTCTGAGACAGACGGCCTGAGACACACGGTTCGAGACAGAGGGATTGAGACAGACGGTCTGAGACAGAAGGTCTGAGACAGGCGGTCTGAGACAGGCGGTCTGAGACAGACGGTCTGAGACAGACGGTCTGAGACAGACGGTCTGAGACAGACGGACAGGGACAGGCGAATAGACGCTGCCCGATAGCGGCAGACGGACTGAGACGGACGGCCTGAGATAGGCTGACTGAGATAGACGGTCTGAGACAGACGCTCTGAGACAGACAGTCTGAGACAGGCGGCCTGAGACGGACGGTCTGAGACAGACGGTCTGAGACAGACGGTCTGAGACAGACGGTCTGAGACAGACGGTGTGAGACAGAGGGTCAGAGACAGGCGGTCTGAGACAGGCGGTCTGAGACAGACGGTCTGAGACAGACGGTCTGAGACAGACGGTCTTAGACAGACGGTCTTAGACATACGGCCTGAGACAGACAGTCTGAGACAGACAGTCTGATACAGACGGTCTGAGACAGACGGTCTGAGACAGACGGTCTGAGACAGACGGTCTGAGACACACGGTCTGAGACAGACGGTCTGACACAGACGGTCTGAGACAGACGGTTGGGGACAGAGGGATTGAGACAGACGGTCTGAGACAGACGGTCTGAGACAGGCGGTCTGATACAGACGATCTGAGACAGACGGTCAGAGACAGGCGGCCTGAGATAGACGGCCTGAGACAGACGGTCTGATACAGACGGTCTGATACAGACGGTCTGAGACAGACAGTCTGAGACAGACAGTCTGAGACAGACGGTCTTAGACAGACGGTCTGATACAGACGGTCTGATACAGACGGTCTGTGACAGAGGGATTGAGACAGACGGTCTGAGACAGATGGTCTGAGACAGACGGTCTGGGCCAGGCGGTCTGAGACAGGCGGTCTGAGACAGACGGTCGGAGACCGACAGTCAGAGACAGGCGGCCTGAGACAGACGGCCTGAGACAGACGGTCTGAGACAGACGGTCTGAGACAGAAGGTTCGAGACAGAGGGATTGAGTCAGACGGTCTGAGACAGACGGTCTGAGACAGGCGGTCTGAGACAGGCGGTCTGAGACAGACGGTCGGAGACAGACGGCCTGAGACAGACGGTCTGAGACAGACGGTCTGAGACAGACGGTCTGAGACAGACGGTCTGAGACAGACGGTCTCAGACAGACGGTCTTAGACAGACGGTCTTAGACATACGGCCTGAGACAGACAGTCTGAGACAGACAGTCTGAGACAGACAGTCTGATACAGACGGTCTGAGACAGACGGTCTGAGACAGACGGTCTGAGACAGACGGTCTGAGACAGACGGTCTGAGACAGACGGTCTGACACAGACGGTCTGAGACAGACAGTCTGATACAGACGGTCTGAGACAGACGGTCTGAGACAGACGGTCTGAGACAGACGGTCTGAGACAGGCGGTCTGATACAGACGGTCAGAGACAGGCGGCCTGAGACAGACGGCCTGAGACAGACGGTCTGATACAGACGGTCTGATACAGACGGTCTGATACAGACGGTCTGATACAGACGGTCTGTGACAGTCGGTCTGAGACGCACGGTCTGAGACAGACGGTCTGAGACTGACGGTCTGAGACAGACGGTCTGAGACACGGTCTGAGACAGGCGGTCTGCGACAGACGGTCTGAGACAGACGGTCTGAGACAGACGGCCTGAGACAGGCGGTCTGCGACAGAGGGACAGGGACAGGCGAATAGACGCTGCGCGATAGCGGCAGACAGACTGAGAAGGACGGTCTGAGATAGGCTGACTGAGATAGACGGTCTGAGACAGACGGCCTGAGACAGACGGTCTGAGACAGACGGTCTGAGACAGACGGTCTGAGACAGACGGTCTGAGACAGACGGTCTGAGACAGACGGTCTGAGGCAGACGGTCTGAGACTGGCGGTCTGATACAGACGGCCTGAGACAGACGGCCTGAGACAGACGGTCTGAGACAGACGGTCTGAGACAGACGGCCTGAGACACACGGTTCGAGACAGAGGGATTGAGACAGACGGTCTGAGACAGAAGGTCTGAGACAGGCGGTCTGAGACAGGCGGTCTGAGACAGACGGTCTGAGACAGACGGTCTGAGACAGACGGTCTGAGACAGACGGACAGGGACAGGCGAATAGACGCTGCCCGATAGCGGCAGACGGACTGAGACGGACGGCCTGAGATAGGCTGACTGAGATAGACGGTCTGAGACAGACGCTCTGAGACAGACAGTCTGAGACAGGCGGCCTGAGACGGACGGTCTGAGACAGACGGTCTGAGACAGACGGTGTGAGACAGAGGGTCAGAGACAGGCGGTCTGAGACAGGCGGTCTGAGACAGACGGTCTGAGACAGACGGTCTGAGACAGACGGTCTTAGACAGACGGTCTTAGACATACGGCCTGAGACAGACAGTCTGAGACAGACAGTCTGATACAGACGGTCTGAGACAGACGGTCTGAGACAGACGGTCTGAGACAGACGGTCTGAGACACACGGTCTGAGACAGACGGTCTGACACAGACGGTCTGAGACAGACGGTTGGGGACAGAGGGATTGAGACAGACGGTCTGAGACAGACGGTCTGAGACAGGCGGTCTGATACAGACGATCTGAGACAGACGGTCAGAGACAGGCGGCCTGAGATAGACGGCCTGAGACAGACGGTCTGATACAGACGGTCTGATACAGACGGTCTGAGACAGACAGTCTGAGACAGACAGTCTGAGACAGACGGTCTGATACAGACGGTCTGATACAGACGGTCTGATACAGACGGTCTGTGACAGAGGGATTGAGACAGACGGTCTGAGACAGATGGTCTGAGACAGACGGTCTGGGCCAGGCGGTCTGAGACAGGCGGTCTGAGACAGACGGTCGGAGACAGACAGTCAGAGACAGGCGGCCTGAGACAGACGGCCTGAGACAGACGGTCTGAGACAGACGGTCTGAGACAGAAGGTTCGAGACAGAGGGATTGAGTCAGACGGTCTGAGACAGACGGTCTGAGACAGGCGGTCTGAGACAGGCGGTCTGAGACAGACGGTCGGAGACAGACGGCCTGAGACAGACGGTCTGAGACAGACGGTCTGAGACAGACGGTCTGAGACAGACGGTCTGAGACAGACGGTCTCAGACAGACGGTCTGAGACAGACGGTCTGAGACAGACGGTCTGAGACAGACGGTCTGACACAGACGGTCTGAGACAGACAGTCTGATACAGACGGTCTGAGACAGACGGTCTGAGACAGACGGTCTGAGACAGACGGTCTGAGACAGGCGGTCTGATACAGACGGTCAGAGACAGGCGGCCTGAGACAGACGGCCTGAGACAGACGGTCTGATACAGACGGTCTGATACAGACGGTCTGATACAGACGGTCTGATACAGACGGTCTGTGACAGTCGGTCTGAGACGCACGGTCTGAGACAGACGGTCTGAGACTGACGGTCTGAGACAGACGGTCTGAGACACGGTCTGAGACAGGCGGTCTGCGACAGACGGTCTGAGACAGACGGTCTGAGACAGACGGCCTGAGACAGGCGGTCTGCGACAGAGGGACAGGGACAGGCGAATAGACGCTGCGCGATAGCGGCAGACAGACTGAGAAGGACGGTCTGAGATAGGCTGACTGAGATAGACGGTCTGAGACAGACGGCCTGAGACAGACGGTCTGAGACAGACGGTCTGAGACAGACGGTCTGAGACAGACGGTCTGAGACAGACGGTCTGAGACAGACGGTCTGAGGCAGACGGTCTGAGACTGGCGGTCTGATACAGACGGTCTGAGACAGACGGTCTGAGACAGGCGGTCAGAGACAGGCGGCCTGAGACAGACGGCCTGACACAGACGGTCTGAGACAGGCGGCCTGAGACAGACGGCCTGAGACAGACGGCCTGAGACAGACGGTCTGAGACAGACGGTCTGAGACAGACGGCCTGAGACACACGGTTCGAGACAGAGGGATTGAGACAGACGGTCTGAGACAGAAGGTCTGAGACAGGCGGTCTGAGACAGGCGGTCTGAGACAGACGGCCTGAGACAGACGGTTCGAGACAGAGGGATTGAGACAGACGGTCTGAGGCAGACGGTCTGAGACAGGCGGTCTGAGACAGGCGGTCTGAGACAGACGGTCGGAGACAGACGGTCTGAGACAGACGGTCTGAGACAGACGGTCTGAGACAGACGGTCTGAGACAGACGGTCTGAGACAGACGGTCTGAGACAGACGGTCTGAGACAGACGGTCTGACACAGACGGTCTGAGACAGACGGTTCGAGACAGAGGGATTGAGACAGACGGTCTGAGACAGACGGTCTGAGACAGACGGTCTGAGACAGGCGGTCTGATACAGACGGTCTGAGACAGACGGTCAGAGACAGGCGGCCTGAGACAGACGGCCTGAGACAGACGGTCTGATACAGACGGTCTGATACAGACGGTCTGATACAGACGGTCTGATACAGACGGTCTGATACAGACGGTCTGTGACAGTCGGTCTGAGACGCACGGTCTGAGACAGACGGTCTGAGACACGGTCTGAGACAGACGGTCTGAGACAGACGGTCTGAGACAGACGGTCTGAGACAGACGGTCTGAGACAGACGGTCTGAGACAGACGGTCTGAGACAGACGGTCTGAGACAGACGGTCTGAGACAGACGGTCTGAGATAGACGGTCTGAGACAGACGGTCTGAGACAGACGGTCTGAGACAGACGGTCTGAGACAGACGGTCTGACACAGACGGTCTGAGACAGACGGTTCGAGACAGAGGGATTGAGACAGACGGTCTGAGACAGACGGTCTGAGACAGACGGTCTGAGACAGGCGGTCTGATACAGACGGTCTGAGACAGACGGTCAGAGACAGGCGGCCTGAGACAGACGGCCTGAGACAGACGGTCTGATACAGACGGTCTGATACAGACGGTCTGATACAGACGGTCTGATACAGACGGTCTGTGACAGTCGGTCTGAGACGCACGGTCTGAGACAGACGGTCTGAGACAGACGGTCTGAGACAGACGGTCTGAGACAGACGGTCTGAGACAGACGGTCTGAGACAGACGGTCTGAGACAGACGGTCTGAGACAGACGGTCTGAGACAGACGGTCTGAGACAGACGGTCTGAGACAGACGGTTCGAGGCAGAGGGATTGAGACAGACGGTCCGAGACTGGCGGTCTGATACAGACGGTCTGATACAGACGGTCTGAGACAGACGGTCTGAGACAGACGGTCTGAGACAGGCGGTCCGAGACAGGCGGCCTGAGACAGACGGCCTGACACAGACGGTCTGAGACAGGCGGCCTGAGACAGACGGCCTGAGACAGACGGCCTGAGACAGACGGTCTGAGACAGACGGTCTGAGACAGACGGTCTGAGACAGACGGCCTGAGACACACGGTTCGAGACAGAGGGATTGAGACAGACGGTCTGAGACAGAAGGTCTGAGACAGGCGGTCTGAGACAGGCGGTCTGAGACAGACGGTCTGAGACAGACGGTCTGAGACAGACGGTCTGAGACAGACGGACAGGGACAGGCGAATAGACGCTGCCCGATAGCGGCAGACGGACTGAGACGGACGGCCTGAGATAGGCTGACTGAGATAGACGGTCTGAGACAGACGCTCTGAGACAGACAGTCTGAGACAGGCGGCCTGAGACGGACGGTCTGAAACAGACGGTCTGAGACAGACGGTCTGAGACAGACGGTCTGAGACAGACGGTGTGAGACAGAGGGTCAGAGACAGGCGGTCTGAGACAGGCGGTCTGAGACAGACGGTCTGAGACAGACGGTCTGAGACAGACGGTCTTAGACAGACGGTCTTAGACATACGGCCTGAGACAGACAGTCTGAGACAGACAGTCTGAGACAGACAGTCTGATACAGACGGTCTGAGACAGACGGTCTGAGACAGACGGTCTGAGACAGACGGTCTGAGACACACGGTCTGAGACAGACGGTCTGACACAGACGGTCTGAGACAGACGGTTGGGGACAGAGGGATTGAGACAGACGGTCTGAGACAGACGGTCTGAGACAGGCGGTCTGATACAGACGATCTGAGACAGACGGTCAGAGACAGGCGGCCTGAGATAGACGGCCTGAGACAGACGGTCTGATACAGACGGTCTGATACAGACGGTCTGATACAGACTGTCTGATACAGACGGTCTGATACAGACGGTCTGATACAGACGGTCTGATACAGACGGTCTGTGACAGTCGGTCTGAGACGCACGGTCTGAGACAGACGGTCTGAGACTGACGGTCTGAGACTGACGGTCTGAGACAGACGGTCTGAGACACGGTCTGAGACAGGCGGTCTGCGACAGACGGTCTGAGACAGACGGTCTGAGACAGACGGCCTGAGACAGGCGGTCTGCGACAGAGGGACAGGGACAGGCGAATAGACGCTGCCCGATAGCGGCAGACGGACTGAGACGGACGGTCTGAGATAGGCTGACTGAGATAGACGGTCTGAGACAGACGCTCTGAGACAGACAGTCTGAGACAGGCGGCCTGAGACAGACGGTCTGAGACTGACGGTCTGAGACAGAAGGTCTGAGACAGGCGGTCTGAGACAGGCGGTCTGAGACAGACGGCCTGAGACAGACGGTCAGAGACAGGCGGCCTGAGACAGACGGCCTGAGACAGACGGTCTGAGACAGACGGTCCGAGACAGACGGTCTGAGACAGACGGTCAGAGACAGGCGGCCTGAGACAGACGGCCTGAGACAGACGGTCAGAGACAGGCGGCCTGAGACAGACGGCCGGAGACAGACGGTCTGATACAGACGGTCTGATACAGACGGTCTGATACAGACGGTCTGATACAGACGGTCTGATACAGACGGTCTGATACAGACGGTCTGATACAGACGGTCTGTGACAGTCGGTCTGAGACGCACGGTCTGAGACAGACGGTCAGAGACAGGCGGCCTGAGACAGATGGCCTGAGACAGACGGTCTGAGACAGACGGTCCGAGACAGACGGTCCGAGACAGACGGTCAGAGACAGGCGGCCTGAGACAGACGGCCTGAGACAGACGGTCTGAGACAGACGGTCTGAGAGAGACGGTCTGAGACAGGCGGTCTGAGACAGACGGACAGGGACAGGCGAATAGACGCTGCCCGATAGCGGCAGACGGACTGAGACGGACGGTCTGAGATAGGCTGACTGAGATAGACGGTCTGAGACAGACGCTCTGAGACAGACAGTCTGAGACAGGCGGCCTGAGACAGACGGTCTGAGACAGACGGTCTGAGACAGGCGGTCTGAGGCAGGCGGTCTGAGACAGACGGTCGGAGACAGACGGCCTGAGACAGATGGTCTGAGACAGACGGTCTGAGACAGACGGTCTGAGACAGGCGGTCTGAGGCAGGCGGTCTGAGACAGACGGTCGGAGACAGACGGCCTGAGACAGATGGTCTGAGACAGACGGTCTGAGACAGACGGTCTGAGACAGACGGTCTGAGACAGACGGTCTGAGACAGGCGGTCTGATACAGACGGTCTGAGACAGACGGTCAGAGACAGGCGGCCTGAGACAGACGGCCTGAGACAGACGGTCTGATACAGACGGTCTGATACAGACGGTCTGATACAGACGGTCTGATACAGACGGTCTGATACAGACGGTCTGATACAGACGGTCTGATACAGACGGTCTGATACAGTCGGTCTGAGACGCACGGTCTGAGACAGACGGTCAGAGACAGGCGGCCTGAGACAGACGGTCTGTGACAGTCGGTCTGAGACGCACGGTCTGAGACAGACGGTCTGAGACTGACGGTCTGAGACAGAAGGTCTGAGACAGGCGGTCTGAGACAGGCGGTCTGAGACAGACGGTCCGAGACAGGCGGCCTGAGACAGACGGCCTGACACAGACGGTCTGAGACAGGCGGCCTGAGACAGACGGCCTGAGACAGACGGCCTGAGACAGACGGTCTGAGACAGACGGTCTGAGACAGACGGCCTGAGACACACGGTTCGAGACAGAGGGATTGAGACAGACGGTCTGAGACAGAAGGTCTGAGACAGGCGGTCTGAGACAGGCGGTCTGAGACAGACGGTCTGAGACAGACGGTCTGAGACAGACGGTCTGAGACAGACGGTCTGAGACAGACGGCCTGAGACACACGGTTCGAGACAGAGGTATTGAGACAGACGGTCTGAGACAGAAGGTCTGAGACAGGCGGTCTGAGACAGGCGGTCTGAGACAGACGGTCTGAGACAGACGGTCTGAGACAGACGGTCTGAGACAGACGGACAGGGACAGGCGAATAGACGCTGCCCGATAGCGGCAGACGGACTGAGACGGACGGCCTGAGATAGGCTGACTGAGATAGACGGTCTGAGACAGACGCTCTGAGACAGACAGTCTGAGACAGGCGGCCTGAGACGGACGGTCTGAGACAGACGGTCTGAGACAGACGGTCTGAGACAGACGGTCTGAGACAGACGGTGTGAGACAGAGGGTCAGAGACGGGCGGTCTGAGACAGGCGGTCTGAGACAGACGGTCTGAGACAGACGGTCTGAGACAGACGGTCTTAGACAGACGGTCTTAGACATACGGCCTGAGACAGACAGTCTGAGACAGACAGTCTGAGACAGACAGTCTGATACAGACGGTCTGAGACAGACGGTCTGAGACAGACGGTCTGAGACAGACGGTCTGAGACACACGGTCTGAGACAGACGGTCTGACACAGACGGTCTGAGACAGACGGTTGGAGACAGAGGGATTGAGACAGACGGTCTGAGACAGACGGTCTGAGACAGGCGGTCTGATACAGACGATCTGAGACAGACGGTCAGAGACAGGCGGCCTGAGACAGACGGCCTGAGACAGACGGTCTGATACAGACGGTCTGATACAGACGGTCTGATACAGACTGTCTGATACAGACGGTCTGATACAGACGGTCTGATACAGACGGTCTGATACAGACGGTCTGATACAGACGGTCTGTGACAGTCGGTCTGAGACGCACGGTCTGAGACAGACGGTCTGAGACTGACGGTCTGAGACAGACGGTCTGAGACACGGTCTGAGACAGGCGGCCTGAGACAGACGGCCTGAGACAGACGATCTGAGACAGACGGTCAGAGACAGGCGGCCTGAGACAGACGGCCTGAGACAGACAGTCTGAGACAGACAGTCTGAGACAGACAGTCTGATACAGACGGTCTGAGACAGACGGTCTGAGACAGACGGTCTGAGACAGACGGTCTGAGACAGACGGCCTGAGACAGGCGGTCTGCGACAGAGGGACAGGGACAGGCGAATAGACGCTGCCCGATAGCGGCAGACGGACTGAGACGGACGGTCTGAGATAGGCTGACTGAGATAGACGGTCTGAGACAGACGCTCTGAGACAGACAGTCTGAGACAGGCGGCCTGAGACAGACGGTCTGAGACTGACGGTCTGAGACAGAAGGTCTGAGACAGGCGGTCTGAGACAGGCGGTCTGAGACAGACGGCCTGAGACAGACGGTCAGAGACAGGCGGCCTGAGACAGACGGCCTGAGACAGACGGTCTGAGACAGACGGTCCGAGACAGACGGTCTGAGACAGACGGTCAGAGACAGGCGGCCTGAGACAGACGGCCTGAGACAGACGGTCTGAGACAGACGGTCTGAGAGAGACGGTCTGAGACAGGCGGTCTGAGACAGACGGACAGGGACAGGCGAATAGACGCTGCCCGATAGCGGCAGACGGACTGAGACGGACGGTCTGAGATAGGCTGACTGAGATAGACGGTCTGAGACAGACGCTCTGAGACAGACAGTCTGAGACAGGCGGCCTGAGACAGACGGTCTGAGACAGACGGTCTGAGACAGGCGGTCTGAGGCAGGCGGTCTGAGACAGACGGTCGGAGACAGACGGCCTGAGACAGATGGTCTGAGACAGACGGTCTGAGACAGACGGTCTGAGGCAGACGGTCTGAGACAGACGGTCTGAGACAGATGGTCTGAGACAGGCGGTCTGATACAGACGGTCTGAGACAGACGGTCAGAGACAGGCGGCCTGAGACAGACGGCCGGAGACAGACGGTCTGATACAGACGGTCTGATACAGACGGTCTGATACAGACGGTCTGATACAGACGGTCTGATACAGACGGTCTGATACAGACGGTCTGATACAGACGGTCTGATACAGACGGTCTGATACAGACGGTCTGATACAGACGGTCTGATACAGACGGTCTGATACAGACGGTCTGATACAGACGGTCTGATACAGACGGTCTGATACAGACGGTCTGTGACAGTCGGTCTGAGACGCACGGTCTGAGACAGACGGTCAGAGACAGGCGGCCTGAGACAGACGGCCTGAGGCAGACGGTCTGAGACAGACGGTCCGAGACAGACGGTCTGAGACAGACGGTCAGAGACAGGCGGCCTGAGACAGACGGCCTGAGACAGGCGGTCTGAGACAGACGGTCTGAGAGAGACGGTCTGAGACAGGCGGTCTGAGACAGACGGACAGGGACAGGCGAATAGACGCTGCCCGATAGCGGCAGACGGACTGAGACGGACGGTCTGAGATAGGCTGACTGAGATAGACGGTCTGAGACAGACGCTCTGAGACAGACAGTCTGAGACAGGCGGCCTGAGACAGACGGTCTGAGACAGACGGTCTGAGACAGGCGGTCTGAGGCAGGCGGTCTGAGACAGACGGTCGGAGACAGACGGCCTGAGACAGATGGTCTGAGACAGACGGTCTGAGACAGACGGTCTGAGACAGGCGGTCTGAGGCAGGCGGTCTGAGACAGACGGTCGGAGACAGACGGCCTGAGACAGATGGTCTGAGACAGACGGTCTGAGACAGACGGTCTGAGACAGACGGTCTGAGACAGGCGGTCTGATACAGACGGTCTGAGACAGACGGTCAGAGACAGGCGGCCTGAGACAGACGGCCTGAGACAGACGGTCTGATACAGACGGTCTGATACAGACGGTCTGATACAGACGGTGTGATACAGACGGTCTGATACAGACGGTCTGATACAGACGGTCTGATACAGACGGTCTGATACAGTCGGTCTGAGACGCACGGTCTGAGACAGACGGTCAGAGACAGGCGGCCTGAGACAGACGGTCAGTGACAGTCGGTCTGAGACGCACGGTCTGAGACAGACGGTCTGAGACTGACGGTCTGAGACAGAAGGTCTGAGACAGGCGGTCTGAGACAGGCGGTCTGAGACAGACGGCCTGAGACAGACGGTCAGAGACAGGCGGCCTGAGACAGACGGCCTGAGACAGACGGTCTGAGACAGACGGTCCGAGACAGACGGTCTGAGACAGACGGTCAGAGACAGGCGGCCTGAGACAGACGGCCTGAGACAGACGGTCTGAGACAGACGGTCTGAGACAGACGGTCTGAGACAGACGGTCTGAGACAGACGGTCTGAGAGAGACGGTCTGAGACAGGCGGTCTGAGACAGACGGACAGGGACAGGCGAATAGACGCTGCCCGATAGCGGCAGACGGACTGAGACGGACGGTCTGAGATAGGCTGACTGAGATAGACGGTCTGAGACAGACGCTCTGAGACAGACAGTCTGAGACAGGCGGCCTGAGACAGACGGTCTGAGACAGACGGTCTGAGACAGGCGGTCTGAGGCAGGCGGTCTGAGACAGACGGTCTGAGACAGACGGCCTGAGACAGATGGTCTGAGACAGACGGTCTGAGACAGACGGCCTGAGACAGACGGTCTGAGACAGACGGTCCGAGACAGACGGTCTGAGACAGACGGTCAGAGACAGGCGGCCTGAGACAGACGGCCTGAGACAGACGGTCTGAGACAGACGGTCTGAGAGAGACGGTCTGAGACAGGCGGTCTGAGACAGACGGACAGGGACAGGCGAATAGACGCTGCCCGATAGCGGCAGACGGACTGAGACGGACGGTCTGAGATAGGCTGACTGAGATAGACGGTCTGAGACAGACGCTCTGAGACAGACAGTCTGAGACAGGCGGCCTGAGACAGACGGTCTGAGACAGACGGTCTGAGACAGGCGGTCTGAGGCAGGCGGTCTGAGACAGACGGTCGGAGACAGACGGCCTGAGACAGATGGTCTGAGACAGACGGTCTGAGACAGACGGTCTGAGGCAGACGGTCTGAGACAGACGGTCTGAGACAGACGGTCTGAGACAGACGGTCTGAGACAGGCGGTCTGATACAGACGGTCTGAGACAGACGGTCAGAGACAGGCGGCCTGAGACAGACGGCCTGAGACAGACGGTCTGATACAGACGGTCTGATACAGACGGTCTGATACAGACGGTCTGATACAGACGGTCTGATACAGACGGTCTGATACAGACGGTCTGATACAGACGGTCTGTGACAGTCGGTCTGAGACGCACGGTCTGAGACAGACGGTCAGAGACAGGCGGCCTGAGACAGACGGCCTGAGACAGACGGTCTGAGACAGACGGTCCGAGACAGACGGTCTGAGACAGACGGTCAGAGACAGGCGGCCTGAGACAGACGGCCTGAGACAGACGGTCTGAGACAGACGGTCTGAGAGAGACGGTCTGAGACAGGCGGTCTGAGACAGACGGACAGGGACAGGCGAATAGACGCTGCCCGATAGCGGCAGACGGACTGAGACGGACGGTCTGAGATAGGCTGACTGAGATAGACGGTCTGAGACAGACGCTCTGAGACAGACAGTCTGAGACAGGCGGCCTGAGACAGACGGTCTGAGACAGACGGTCTGAGACAGGCGGTCTGAGGCAGGCGGTCTGAGACAGACGGTCGGAGACAGACGGCCTGAGACAGATGGTCTGAGACAGACGGTCTGAGACAGACGGTCTGAGACAGACGGTCTGAGACAGACGGTCTGAGACAGACGGTCTGAGACAGGCGGTCTGACACAGACGGTCTGAGACAGACGGTCATAGACAGGCGGCCTGAGACAGACGGCCTGAGACAGACGGTCTGATACAGACGGTCTGATACAGACGGTCTGATACAGACGGTCTGATACAGACGGTCTGATACAGACGGTCTGATACAGACGGTCTGATACAGACGGTCTGTGACAGTCGGTCTGAGACGCACGGTCTGAGACAGACGGTCTGAGACTGACGGTCTGAGACAGACGGGCTGAGACACGGTCTGAGACAGGCGGTCTGCGACAGACGGTCTGAGACAGGCGGTCTGCGACAGAGGGACAGGGACAGGCGAATAGACGCTGCGCGATAGCGGCAGACAGACTGAGAAGGACGGTCTGAGATAGGCTGACTGAGATAGACGGTCTGAGACAGACGGCCTGAGACAGACGGTCTGAGACAGACGCTCTGAGACAGTCGGTCTGAGACGCACGGTCTGAGACAGACGGTCTGAGACAGACGGTCTGAGACAGACGGTCTGAGACAGACGGTCTGAGACAGACGGTTCGAGACAGAGGGATTGAGACAGACGGTCTGAGACTGGCGGTCTGATACAGACGGTCTGAGACAGACGGTCTGAGACAGGCGGTCAGAGACAGGCGGCCTGAGACAGACGGCCTGACACGGACGGTCTGAGACAGGCGGCCTGAGACAGACGGCCTGAGACAGACGGCCTGAGACAGACGGTCTGAGACAGACGGTCTGAGACAGACGGCCTGAGACACACGGTTCGAGACAGAGGGATTGAGACAGACGGTCTGAGACAGAAGGTCTGAGACAGGCGGTCTGAGACAGGCGGTCTGAGACAGACGGCCTGAGACAGACGGTTCGAGACAGAGGGATTGAGACAGACGGTCTGAGACAGATGGTCTGAGACAGACGGTCTGAGACAGGCGGTCTGAGACAGACGGTCTGAGACAGACGGTCAGAGACAGGCGGCCTGACACAGACGGCCTGAGACAGACGGTCTGTGACAGTCGGTCTGAGACGCACGGTCTGAGACAGACGGTCTGAGACTGACGGTCTGAGACAGAAGGTCTGAGACAGGCGGTCTGAGACAGGCGGTCTGATACAGACGGTCTGAGACAGACGGTCAGAGACAGGCGGCCTGAGACAGACGGCCTGAGACAGACGGTCTGATACAGACGGTCTGATACAGACGGTCTGATACAGACGGTCTGATACAGACGGTCTGATACAGACGGTCTGATACAGACGGTCTGATACAGACGGTCTGTGACAGTCGGTCTGAGACGCACGGTCTGAGACAGACGGTCAGAGACAGGCGGCCTGAGACAGACGGCCTGAGACAGACGGTCTGAGACAGACGGTCCGAGACAGACGGTCTGAGACAGACGGTCAGAGACAGGCGGCCTGAGACAGACGGCCTGAGACAGACGGTCTGAGACAGACGGTCTGAGAGAGACGGTCTGAGACAGGCGGTCTGAGACAGACGGACAGGGACAGGCGAATAGACGCTGCCCGGTAGCGGCAGACGGACTGAGACGGACGGTCTGAGATAGGCTGACTGAGATAGACGGTCGGAGACAGACGCTCTGAGACAGACAGTCTGAGACAGGCGGCCTGAGACAGACGGTCTGAGACAGACGGTCTGAGACAGGCGGTCTGAGGCAGGCGGTCTGAGACAGACGGTCGGAGACAGACGGCCTGAGACCGATGGTCTGAGACAGACGGTCTGAGACAGACGGTCTGAGACAGACGGTCTGAGACAGGCGGTCTGATACAGACGGTCTGAGACAGACGGTCAGAGACAGGCGGCCTGAGACAGACGGCCTGAGACAGACGGTCTGATACAGACGGTCTGATACAGACGGTCTGATACAGACGGTCTGATACAGACGGTCTGATACAGACGGTCTGATACAGACGGTCTGATACAGACGGTCTGATACAGACGGTCTGATACAGACGGTCTGATACAGACGGTCTGTGACAGTCGGTCTGAGACGCACGGTCTGAGACAGACGGTCAGAGACAGGCGGCCTGAGACAGACGGCCTGAGACAGACGGCCTGAGACAGACGGCCTGAGACAGACGGTCTGAGACAGACGGTCCGAGACAGACGGTCTGAGACAGACGGTCAGAGACAGGCGGCCTGAGACAGACGGCCTGAGACAGACGGTCTGACACAGACGGCCTGAGACAGACGGTCTGAGACAGACGGCCTGAGACAGGCGGTCTGCGACAGAGGGACAGGGACAGGCGAATAGACGCTGCGCGATAGCGGCAGACAGACTGAGAAGGACGGTCTGAGATAGGCTGACTGAGATAGACGGTCTGAGACAGACGGCCTGAGACAGACGGTCTGAGACAGACGCTCTGAGACAGTCGGTCTGAGACGCACGGTCTGAGACAGACGGTCTGAGACAGACGGTCTGAGACAGACGGCCTGAGACAGGCGGTCTGCGACAGAGGGACAGGGACAGGCGAATAGACGCTGCGCGATAGCGGCAGACAGACTGAGAAGGACGGTCTGAGATAGGCTGACTGAGATAGACGGTCTGAGACAGACGGCCTGAGACAGACGGTCTGAGACAGACGCTCTGAGACAGTCGGTCTGAGACGCACGGTCTGAGACAGACGGTCTGAGACAGACGGTCTGAGACAGACGGTCTGAGACAGACGGTTCGAGACAGAGGGATTGAGACAGACGGTCTGAGACTGGCGGTCTGATACAGACGGTCTGAGACAGACGGTCTGAGACAGGCGGTCAGAGACAGGCGGCCTGAGACAGACGGCCTGACACAGACGGTCTGAGACAGGCGGCCTGAGACAGACGGCCTGAGACAGACGGCCTGAGACAGACGGTCTGAGACAGACGGTCTGAGACAGACGGCCTGAGACACACGGTTCAAGACAGAGGGATTGAGACAGTCGGTCTGAGACAGAAGGTCTGAGACAGGCGGTCTGAGACAGGCGGTCTGAGACATACGGCCTGAGACAGACGGTTCGAGACAGAGGGATTGAGACAGACGGTCTGAGACAGATGGTCTGAGACAGACGGTCTGAGACAGGCGGTCTGAGACAGACGGTCTGAGACAGACGGTCAGAGACAGGCGGCCTGACACAGACGGCCTGAGACAGACGGTCTGTGACAGTCGGTCTGAGACGCACGGTCTGAGACAGACGGTCTGAGACTGACGGTCTGAGACAGAAGGTCTGAGACAGGCGGTCTGAGACAGGCGGTCTGAGACAGACGGCCTGAGACAGACGGTCAGAGACAGGCGGCCTGAGACAGACGGCCTGAGACAGACGGTCTGAGACAGACGGTCCGAGACAGACGGTCTGAGACAGACAGTCTGAGACAGACGGTCAGAGACAGGCGGCCTGACACAGACGGCCTGAGACAGACGGTCTGTGACAGTCGGTCTGAGACGCACGGTCTGAGACAGACGGTCTGAGACAGACGGTCTGAGACAGACGGCCTGAGACAGGCGGTCTGCGACAGAGGGACAGGGACAGGCGAATAGACGCTGCGCGATAGCGGCAGACAGACTGAGAAGGACGGTCTGAGATAGGCTGACTGAGATAGACGGTCTGAGACAGACGGTCTGAGACAGACGGTCTGAGACAGACGGTCTGAGACAGGCGGTCTGACACAGACGGTCTGAGACAGACGGTCAGAGACAGGCGGCCTGAGACAGACGGCCTGAGACAGACGGTCCGATACAGACGGTCCGATACAGACGGTCCGATACAGACGGTCCGATACAGACGGTCCGATACAGACGGTCCGATACAGACGGTCTGATACAGACGGTCTGATACAGACGGTCTGATACAGACGGTCTGATAGAGACGGTCTGATACAGACGGTCTGTGACAGTCGGTCTGAGACGCACGGTCTGAGACAGACGGTCTGAGACTGACGGTCTGAGACAGACGGGCTGAGACACGGTCTGAGACAGGCGGTCTGCGACAGACGGTCTGAGACAGACGGTCTGAGACAGACGGCCTGAGACAGGCGGTCTGCGACAGAGGGACAGGGACAGGCGAATAGACGCTGCGCGATGGCGGCAGACAGACTGAGAAGGACGGTCTGAGACAGACGGTCTGCGACAGACGGTCTGAGACAGACGGTCTGAGACAGACGGTCTGAGACAGACGGTCTGAGACAGACGGTCTGAGACAGACGGTCTGAGACAGTCGGTTCGAGACAGAGGGATAGAGACAGACGGTCTGAGACTGGCGGTCTGATACAGACGCTCTGAGACAGACGGTCTGAGACAGGCGGTCAGAGACAGGCGGCCTGAGACAGACGGCCTGACACAGACGGTCTGAGACAGGCGGCCTGAGACAGACGGCCTGAGACAGACGGCCTGAGACAGATGGTCTGAGACAGACGGTCTGAGACAGACGGCCTGAGACACACGGTTCGAGACAGAGGGATTGAGATAGACGGTCTGAGACAGAAGGTCTGAGACAGGCGGTCTGAGACAGGCGGTCTGAGACAGACGGCCTGAGACAGACGGTTCGAGACAGAGGGATTGAGACAGACGGTCTGAGACAGATGGTCTGAGACAGACGGTCTGAGACAGGCGGTCTGAGACAGACGGTCTGAGACAGACGGTCAGAGACAGGCGGCCTGACACAGACGGCCTGAGACAGACGGTCTGTGACAGTCGGTCTGAGACGCACGGTCTGAGACAGACGGTCTGAGACTGACGGTCTGAGACAGAAGGTCTGAGACAGGCGGTCTGAGACAGGCGGTCTGAGACAGACGGTCAGAGACAGGCGGCCTGAGACAGACGGCCTGAGACAGACGGTCTGAGACAGACGGTCCGAGACAGACGGTCTGAGACAGACAGTCAGAGACAGGCGGCCTGAGACAGACGGCCTGAGACAGACGGTCTGAGACAGACGGTCAGAGACAGGCGGCCTGAGACAGACGGCCTGAGACAGACGGTCTGAGACAGACGGTCCGAGAGAGACGGTCTGAGACAGGCGGTCTGAGACAGACGGACAGGGACAGGCGAATAGACGCTGCCCGATAGCGGCAGACGGACTGAGACGGACGGTCTGAGATAGGCTGACTGAGATAGACGGTCTGAGACAGACGCTCTGAGACAGACAGTCTGAGACAGGCGGCCTGAGACAGACGGTCTGAGACAGACGGTCTGAGACAGGCGGTCTGAGGCAGGCGGTCTGAGACAGACGGTCGGAGACAGACGGCCTGAGACAGATGGTCTGAGACAGACGGTCTGAGACAGACGGTCTGAGACAGACGGTCTGAGACAGACGGTCTGAGACAGACGGTCTGAGACAGACGGTCTGAGACAGGCGGTCTGACACAGACGGTCTGAGACAGACGGTCAGAGACAGGCGGCCTGAGACAGACGGCCTGAGACAGACGGTCTGATACAGACGGTCTGATACAGACGGTCTGATACAGACGGTCTGATACAGACGGTCTGTGACAGTCGGTCTGAGACGCACGGTCTGAGACAGACGGTCTGAGACTGACGGTCTGAGACAGACGGTCTGAGACTGACGGTCTGAGACAGACGGGCTGAGACACGGTCTGAGACAGACGGTCTGAGACAGACGGTCTGAGACAGACGGTCTGAGACAGACGGCCTGAGACAGGCGGTCTGCGACAGAGGGACAGGGACAGGCGAATAGACGCTGCGCGATAGCGGCAGACAGACTGAGAAGGACGGTCTGAGATAGGCTGACTGAGATAGACGGTCTGAGACAGACGCTCTGAGACAGACAGTCTGAGACAGGCGGCCTGAGACAGACGGTCTGAGACAGACGGTCTGAGACAGGCGGTCTGAGGCAGGCGGTCTGAGACAGACGGTCGGAGACAGACGGCCTGAGACAGACGGTCTGAGACAGACGGTCTGAGACAGACGGTCTGAGACAGACGGTCTGAGACAGACGGTCTGAGACAGACGGTCTGAGACAGGCGGTCTGACACAGACGGTCTGAGACAGACGGTCAGAGACAGGCGGCCTGAGACAGACGGCCTGAGACAGACGGTCTGATACAGACGGTCTGATACAGACGGTCTGATACAGACGGTCTGATACAGACGGTCTGTGACAGTCGGTCTGAGACGCACGGTCTGAGACAGACGGTCTGAGACTGACGGTCTGAGACAGACGGGCTGAGACACGGTCTGAGACAGGCGGTCTGCGACAGACGGTCTGAGACAGGCGGTCTGCGACAGACGGTCTGAGACAGGCGGTCTGCGACAGAGGGACAGGGACAGGCGAATAGACGCTGCGCGATAGCGGCAGACAGACTGAGAAGGACGGTCTGAGATAGGCTGACTGAGATAGACGGTCTGAGACAGACGGCCTGAGACAGACGGTCTGAGACAGACGCTCTGAGACAGTCGGTCTGAGACGCACGGTCTGAGACAGACGGTCTGAGACAGACGGTCTGAGACAGACGGTCTGAGACAGACGGTCTGAGACAGACGGTTCGAGACAGAGGGATTGAGACAGACGGTCTGAGACTGGCGGTCTGATACAGACGGTCTGAGACAGACGGTCTGAGACAGGCGGTCAGAGACAGGCGGCCTGAGACAGACGGCCTGACACGGACGGTCTGAGACAGGCGGCCTGAGACAGACGGCCTGAGACAGACGGCCTGAGACAGACGGTCTGAGACAGACGGTCTGAGACAGACGGCCTGAGACACACGGTTCGAGACAGAGGGATTGAGACAGACGGTCTGAGACAGAAGGTCTGAGACAGGCGGTCTGAGACAGGCGGTCTGAGACAGACGGCCTGAGACAGACGGTTCGAGACAGAGGGATTGAGACAGACGGTCTGAGACAGATGGTCTGAGACAGACGGTCTGAGACAGGCGGTCTGAGACAGACGGTCTGAGACAGACGGTCAGAGACAGGCGGCCTGACACAGACGGCCTGAGACAGACGGTCTGTGACAGTCGGTCTGAGACGCACGGTCTGAGACAGACGGTCTGAGACTGACGGTCTGAGACAGAAGGTCTGAGACAGGCGGTCTGAGACAGGCGGTCTGATACAGACGGTCTGAGACAGACGGTCAGAGACAGGCGGCCTGAGACAGACGGCCTGAGACAGACGGTCTGATACAGACGGTCTGATACAGACGGTCTGATACAGACGGTCTGATACAGACGGTCTGATACAGACGGTCTGATACAGACGGTCTGATACAGACGGTCTGATACAGACGGTCTGATACAGACGGTCTGATACAGACGGTCTGATACAGACGGTCTGATACAGACGGTCTGTGACAGTCGGTCTGAGACGCACGGTCTGAGACAGACGGTCAGAGACAGGCGGCCTGAGACAGACGGCCTGAGACAGACGGTCTGAGACAGACGGTCCGAGGCAGACGGTCTGAGACAGACGGTCAGAGACAGGCGGCCTGAGACAGACGGCCTGAGACAGACGGTCTGAGACAGACGGTCTGAGAGAGAAGGTCTGAGACAGGCGGTCTGAGACAGACGGACAGGGACAGGCGAATAGACGCTGCCCGATAGCGGCAGACGGACTGAGACGGACGGTCTGAGATAGGCTGACTGAGATAGACGGTCGGCGACAGACGCTCTGAGACAGACAGTCTGAGACAGGCGGCCTGAGACAGACGGTCTGAGACAGACGGTCTGAGACAGTCGGTCTGAGGCAGGCGGTCTGAGACAGACGGTCGGAGACAGACGGCCTGAGACCGATGGTCTGAGACAGACGGTCTGAGACAGACGGTCTGAGACAGACGGTCTGAGACAGACGGTCTGAGACAGGCGGTCTGATACAGACGGTCTGAGACAGACGGTCAGAGACAGGCGGCCTGAGACAGACGGCCTGAGACAGACGGTCTGATACAGACGGTCTGATACAGACGGTCTGATACAGACGGTCTGATACAGACGGTCTGATACAGAGGGTCTGATACAGACGGTCTGATACAGACGGTCTGATACAGACGGTCTGATACAGACGGTCTGATACAGACGGTCTGATACAGACGGTCTGATACAGACGGTCTGATACAGACGGTCTGATACAGACGGTCTGATACAGACGGTCTGATACAGACGGTCTGTGACAGTCGGTCTGAGACGCACGGTCTGAGACAGACGGTCAGAGACAGGCGGCCTGAGACAGACGGCCTGAGACAGACGGCCTGAGACAGACGGCCTGAGACAGACGGTCTGAGACAGACGGTCCGAGACAGACGGTCTGAGACAGACGGTCAGAGACAGGCGGCCTGAGACAGACGGCCTGAGACAGACGGTCTGACACAGACGGCCTGAGACAGACGGTCTGAGACAGACGGCCTGAGACAGGCGGTCTGCGACAGAGGGACAGGGACAGGCGAATAGACGCTGCGCGATAGCGGCAGACAGACTGAGAAGGACGGTCTGAGATAGGCTGACTGAGATAGACGGTCTGAGACAGACGGCCTGAGACAGACGGTCTGAGACAGACGCTCTGAGACAGTCGGTCTGAGACGCACGGTCTGAGACAGACGGTCTGAGACAGACGGTCTGAGACAGACGGCCTGAGACAGGCGGTCTGCGACAGAGGGACAGGGACAGGCGAATAGACGCTGCGCGATAGCGGCAGACAGACTGAGAAGGACGGTCTGAGATAGGCTGACTGAGATAGACGGTCTGAGACAGACGGCCTGAGACAGACGGTCTGAGACAGACGCTCTGAGACAGTCGGTCTGAGACGCACGGTCTGAGACAGACGGTCTGAGACAGACGGTCTGAGACAGACGGTCTGAGACAGACGGTCTGAGACAGACGGTCTGAGACAGACGGTCTGAGACAGACGGTTCGAGACAGAGGGATTGAGACAGACGGTCTGAGACTGGCGGTCTGATACAGACGGTCTGAGACGGACGGTCTGAGACAGGCGGTCAGAGACAGGCGGCCTGAGACAGACGGCCTGACACAGACGGTCTGAGACAGGCGGCCTGAGACAGACGGCCTGAGACAGACGGCCTGAGACAGACGGTCTGAGACAGACGGTCTGAGACAGACGGCCTGAGACACACGGTTCAAGACAGAGGGATTGAGACAGTCGGTCTGAGACAGAAGGTCTGAGACAGGCGGTCTGAGACAGGCGGTCTGAGACATACGGCCTGAGACAGACGGTTCGAGACAGAGGGATTGAGACAGACGGTCTGAGACAGATGGTCTGAGACAGACGGTCAGAGACAGGCGGCCTGACACAGACGGCCTGAGACAGACGGTCTGTGACAGGCGGCCTGACACAGACGGCCTGAGACAGACGGTCTGTGACAGTCGGTCTGAGACGCACGGTCTGAGACAGACGGTCTGAGACTGACGGTCTGAGACAGAAGGTCTGAGACAGGCGGTCTGAGACAGGCGGTCTGAGACAGACGGCCTGAGACAGACGGTCAGAGACAGGCGGCCTGAGACAGACGGCCTGAGACAGACGGTCTGAGACAGACGGTCCGAGACAGACGGTCTGAGACAGACAGTCTGAGACAGACGGTCAGAGACAGGCGGCCTGACACAGACGGCCTGAGACAGACGGTCTGTGACAGTCGGTCTGAGACGCACGGTCTGAGACAGACGGTCTGAGACAGACGGTCTGAGACAGAGGGCCTGAGACAGGCGGTCTGCGACAGAGGGACAGGGACAGGCGAATAGACGCTGCGCGATAGCGGCAGACAGACTGAGAAGGACGGTCTGAGATAGGCTGACTGAGATAGACGGTCTGAGACAGACGGTCTGAGACAGACGGTCTGAGACAGACGGTCTGAGACAGACGGTCTGAGACAGGCGGTCTGACACAGACGGTCTGAGACAGACGGTCAGAGACAGGCGGCCTGAGACAGACGGCCTGAGACAGACGGTCTGATACAGACGGTCTGATACAGACGGTCTGATACAGACGGTCTGATACAGACGGTCTGATACAGACGGTCTGATACAGACGGTCTGATACAGACGGTCTGATACAGACGGTCTGATACAGACGGTCTGATAGAGACGGTCTGATACAGACGGTCTGTGACAGTCGGTCTGAGACGCACGGTCTGAGACAGACGGTCTGAGACTGACGGTCTGAGACAGACGGGCTGAGACACGGTCTGAGACAGGCGGTCTGCGACAGACGGTCTGAGACAGACGGTCTGAGACAGACGGCCTGAGACAGGCGGTCTGCGACAGAGGGACAGGGACAGGCGAATAGACGCTGCGCGATGGCGGCAGACAGACTGAGAAGGACGGTCTGAGACAGACGGTCTGCGACAGACGGTCTGAGACAGACGGTCTGAGACAGACGGTCTGAGACAGACGGTCTGAGACAGTCGGTTCGAGACAGAGGGATAGAGACAGACGGTCTGAGACTGGCGGTCTGATACAGAAGGTCTGAGACAGACGGTCTGAGACAGGCGGTCAGAGACAGGCGGCCTGAGACAGACGGCCTGAGACAGGCGGCCTGAGACAGACGGCCTGAGACAGACGGCCTGAGACAGATGGTCTGAGACAGACGGTCTGAGACAGACGGCCTGAGACACACGGTTCGAGACAGAGGGATTGAGATAGACGGTCTGAGACAGAAGGTCTGAGACAGGCGGTCTGAGACAGGCGGTCTGAGACAGACGGCCTGAGACAGACGGTTCGAGACAGAGGGATTGAGACAGACGGTCTGAGACAGATGGTCTGAGACAGACGGTCTGAGACAGGCGGTCTGAGACAGACGGTCTGAGACAGACGGTCAGAGACAGGCGGCCTGACACAGACGGCCTGAGACAGACGGTCTGTGACAGTCGGTCTGAGACGCACGGTCTGAGACAGACGGTCTGAGACAGAAGGTCTGAGACAGGCGGTCTGAGACAGGCGGTCTGAGACAGACGGTCAGAGACAGGCGGCCTGAGACAGACGGTCTGAGACAGACAGTCAGAGACAGGCGGCCTGAGACAGACGGCCTGAGACAGACGGTCTGAGACAGACGGTCAGAGACAGGCGGCCTGAGACAGACGGCCTGAGACAGACGGTCTGAGACAGACGGTCCGAGAGAGACGGTCTGAGACAGGCGGTCTGAGACAGACGGACAGGGACAGGCGAATAGACGCTGCCCGATAGCGGCAGACGGACTGAGACGGACGGTCTGAGATAGGCTGACTGAGATAGACGGTCTGAGACAGACGCTCTGAGACAGACAGTCTGAGACAGGCGGCCTGAGACAGACGGTCTGAGACAGACGGTCTGAGACAGGCGGTCTGAGGCAGGCGGTCTGAGACAGACGGTCGGAGACAGACGGCCTGAGACAGATGGTCTGAGACAGACGGTCTGAGACAGACGGTCTGAGACAGACGGTCTGAGACAGACGGTCTGAGACAGACGGTCTGAGACAGACGGTCTGAGACAGGCGGTCTGACACAGACGGTCTGAGACAGACGGTCAGAGACAGGCGGCCTGAGACAGACGGCCTGAGACAGACGGTCTGATACAGACGGTCTGATACAGACGGTCTGATACAGACGGTCTGATACAGACGGTCTGATACAGACGGTCTGATACAGACGGTCTGATACAGACGGTCTGTGACAGTCGGTCTGAGACGCACGGTCTGAGACAGACGGTCTGAGACTGACGGTCTGAGACAGACGGGCTGAGACACGGTCTGAGACAGACGGTCTGAGACAGACGGTCTGAGACAGACGGTCTGAGACAGACGGCCTGAGACAGGCGGTCTGCGACAGAGGGACAGGGACAGGCGAATAGACGCTGCGCGATAGCGGCAGACAGACTGAGAAGGACGGTCTGAGATAGGCTGACTGAGATAGACGGTCTGAGACAGACGGCCTGAGACAGACGGTCTGAGACAGACGCTCTGAGACAGACGGTCTGAGACAGACGGTTCGAGACAGAGGGATTGAGACAGACGGTCTGAGACTGGCGGTCTGATACAGACGGTCTGAGACAGGCGGCCTGACACAGACGGCCTGAGACAGACGGTCTGTGACAGTCGGTCTGAGACAGACGGTCTGAGACAGACGGTCTGAGACAGACGGTCTGAGACAGACGGTCTGAGACACACGGTTCGAGACAGAGGGATTGAGACAGACGGTCTGAGACAGAAGGTCTGAGACAGGCGGTCTGAGACAGGCGGTCTGAGACAGACGGCCTGAGACAGACGGTTCGAGACAGAGGGATTGAGACAGACGGTCTGAGACAGATGGTCTGAGACAGACGGTCTGAGACAGTCGGTCTGAGACAGACGGTCTGAGACAGACGGTCAGAGACAGGCGGCCTGACACAGACGGCCTGAGACAGACGGTCTGTGACAGTCGGTCTGAGACGCACGGTCTGAGACAGACGGTCTGAGACTGACGGTCTGAGACAGAAGGTCTGAGACAGGCGGTCTGAGACAGGCGGTCTGAGACAGACGGCCTGAGACAGACGGTCAGAGACAGGCGGCCTGAGACAGACGGCCTGAGACAGACGGTCTGAGACAGACGGTCCGAGACAGACGGTCTGAGACAGACAGTCAGAGACAGGCGGCCTGAGACAGACGGCCTGAGACAGACGGTCTGAGACAGACGGTCTGAGAGAGACGGTCTGAGACAGGCGGTCTGAGACAGACGGACAGGGACAGGCGAATAGACGCTGCCCGATAGCGGCAGACGGACTGAGACGGACGGTCTGAGATAGGCTGACTGAGATAGACGGTCTGAGACAGACGCTCTGGGACAGACAGTCTGAGACAGGCGGCCTGAGACAGACGGTCTGAGACAGACGGTCTGAGACAGGCGGTCTGAGGCAGGCGGTCTGAGGCAGGCGGTCTGAGACAGACGGTCGGAGGCAGACGGTCTGAGACAGACGGTCTGAAACAGACGGTCTGAAACAGACGGTCTGAGACAGACGGTCTGAGACAGACGGTCTGAGACAGACGGTCTGAGACAGACGGTCTGATACAGACGGTCTTAGACAGACGGTCTTAGACATACGGTCTGAGACAGACGGTCTGAGACAGACGGTCTGAGACAGACGGTCTGACACAGACGGTCTGCGACAGACGGTCTGAGACAGACGGTCTGAGACAGAAGGTTCGAGACAGAGGGATTGAGACAGACGGTCTGAGACAGACGGTCTGAGACAGGCGGTCTGAGACAGGCGGTCTGAGACAGACGGTCTGAGACAGACGGTCTGAGACAGACGGTCTGAGACAGACGGTCTGAGACAGAAGGTTCGAGACAGAGGGATTGAGACAGACGGTCTGAGACAGACGGTCTGAGACAGGCGGTCTGAGACAGGCGGTCTGAGACAGACGGTCGGAGACAGACGGTCTGAGACAGACGGTCTGAGACAGACGGTCTGAGACAGACGGTCTGAGACAGACGGTCTGAGACAGACGGTCCGAGACAGACGGTCTGAGACAGACGGTCAGAGACAGGCGGCCTGAGACAGACGGCCTGAGACAGACGGTCTGAGACAGACGGTCTGAGAGAGACGGTCTGAGACAGGCGGTCTGAGACAGACGGACAGGGACAGGCGAATAGACGCTGCCCGATAGCGGCAGACGGACTGAGACGGACGGTCTGAGATAGGCTGACTGAGATAGACGGTCTGAGACAGACGCTCTGGGACAGACAGTCTGAGACAGGCGGCCTGAGACAGACGGTCTGAGACAGACGGTCTGAGACAGGCGGTCTGAGGCAGGCGGTCTGAGGCAGGCGGTCTGAGACAGACGGTCGGAGGCAGACGGTCTGAGACAGACGGTCTGAGACAGACGGTCTGAGACAGACGGTCTGAGACAGACGGTCTGACACAGACGGTCTGCGACAGACGGTCTGAGACAGACGGTCTGAGACAGAAGGTTCGAGACAGAGGGATTGAGACAGACGGTCTGAGACAGACGGTCTGAGACAGGCGGTCTGAGACAGGCGGTCTGAGACAGACGGTCTGAGACAGACGGTCTGAGACAGACGGTCTGAGACAGACGGTCTGAGACAGAAGGTTCGAGACAGAGGGATTGAGACAGACGGTCTGAGACAGACGGTCTGAGACAGGCGGTCTGAGACAGGCGGTCTGAGACAGACGGTCGGAGACAGACGGTCTGAGACAGACGGTCTGAGACAGACGGTCTGAGACAGACGGTCTGAGACAGACGGTCTGAGACAGACGGTCCGAGACAGACGGTCTGAGACAGACGGTCAGAGACAGGCGGCCTGAGACAGACGGCCTGAGACAGACGGTCTGAGACAGACGGTCTGAGAGAGACGGTCTGAGAGAGGCGGTCTGAGACAGACGGACAGGGACAGGCGAATAGACGCTGCCCGATAGCGGCAGACGGACTGAGACGGACGGTCTGAGATAGGCTGACTGAGATAGACGGTCTGAGACAGACGCTCTGAGACAGACAGTCTGAGACAGGCGGCCTGAGACAGACGGTCTGAGACAGACGGTCTGAGACAGGCGGTCTGAGGCAGGCGGTCTGAGACAGACGGTCGGAGACAGACGGCCTGAGACAGATGGTCTGAGACAGACGGTCTGAGACAGACGGTCTGAGACAGACGGTCTGAGACAGACGGTCTGAGACAGGCGGTCTGATACAGACGGTCTGAGACAGACGGTCAGAGACAGGCGGCCTGAGACAGACGGCCTGAGACAGACGGTCTGATACAGACGGTCTGATACAGACGGTCTGATACAGACGGTCTGATACAGACGGTCTGATACAGACGGTCTGATACAGACGGTCTGATACAGACGGTCTGTGACAGTCGGTCTGAGACGCACGGTCTGAGACAGACGGTCAGAGACAGGCGGCCTGAGACAGACGGCCTGAGACAGACGGTCTGAGACAGACGGTCCGAGACAGACGGTCTGAGACAGACGGTCAGAGACAGGCGGCCTGAGACAGACGGCCTGAGACAGACGGTCTGAGACAGACGGTCTGAGAGAGACGGTCTGAGACAGGCGGTCTGAGACAGACGGACAGGGACAGGCGAATAGACGCTGCCCGATAGCGGCAGACGGACTGAGACGGACGGTCTGAGATAGGCTGACTGAGATAGACGGTCTGAGACAGACGCTCTGAGACAGACAGTCTGAGACAGGCGGCCTGAGACAGACGGTCTGAGACAGACGGTCTGAGACAGGCGGTCTGAGGCAGGCGGTCTGAGACAGACGGTCTGAGACAGACGGCCTGAGACAGACGGTCTGAGACAGACGGTCTGAGACAGACGGTCTGAGACAGACGGTCTGAGACAGACGGTCTGAGACAGACGGTCTGAGACAGACGGTCTGAGACAGACGGTCTGAGACAGACGGTCTGAGACAGGCGGTCTGATACAGACGGTCTGAGACAGACGGTCAGAGACAGGCGGCCTGACACAGACGGCCTGAGACAGACGGTCTGAGACAGACGGTCTGAGACAGACGGTCTGAGACAGACGGTCTGAGACAGAAGGTTCGAGACAGAGGGATTGAGACAGACGGTCTGAGACAGACGGTCTGAGACAGGCGGTCTGAGACAGGCGGTCTGAGACAGACGGTCTGAGACAGACGGTCTGAGACAGACGGGCTGAGACACGGTCTGAGACAGGCGGTCTGCGACAGACGGTCTGAGACAGGCGGTCTGAGACAGACGGCCTGAGACAGGCGGTCTGCGACAGAGGGACAGGGACAGGCGAATAGACGCTGCGCGATAGCGGCAGACAGACTGAGAAGGACGGTCTGAGATAGGCTGACGGAGATAGACGGTCTGAGACAGACGGCCTGAGACAGACGGTCTGAGACAGACGCTCTGAGACAGACGGTCTGAGACAGACGGTCTGAGACAGAAGGTTCGAGACAGAGGGATTGAGACAGACGGTCTGAGACAGACGGTCTGAGACAGGCGGTCTGAGACAGGCGGTCTGAGACAGACGGTCTGAGACAGACGGTCTGAGACAGACGGTCTGAGACAGACGGTCTGAGACAGAAGGTTCGAGACAGAGGGATTGAGACAGACGGTCTGAGACAGACGGTCTGAGACAGGCGGTCTGAGACAGGCGGTCTGAGACAGACGGTCTGAGACAGACGGTCTGAGACAGACGGTCTGAGACAGACGGTCTGAGACAGACGGTCTGAGACAGAAGGTTCGAAACAGAGGGATTGAGACAGACGGTCTGAGACAGACGGTCTGAGACGGGCGGTCTGAGACAGGCGGTCTGAGACAGACGGTCGGAGACAGACGGTCTGAGACAGACGGTCTGAGACAGACGGTCTGAGACAGACGGTCTGAGACAGACGGTCTGAGACAGACGGTCTGAGACAGACGGTCTTAGACAGACGGTCTTAGACATACGGCCTGAGACAGACAGTCTGAGACAGACACTCTGAGACAGACAGTCTGATACAGACGGTCTGAGACAGACGGTCTGAGACAGACGGTCTGAGACAGACGGTCTGAGACAGACGGTCTGAGACAGACGGTCTGACACAGACGGGCTGAGACAGACGGTTCGAGACAGAGGGATTGAGACAGACGGTCTGAGACAGACGGTCTGAGACAGACGGTGTGAGACAGGCGGTCTGATACAGACGGTCTGAGACAGACGGTCAGAGACAGGCGGCCTGAGACAGACGGCCTGAGACAGACGGTCTGATACAGACGGTCTGATACAGACGGTCTGATACAGACGGTCTGATACAGACGGTCTGATACAGACGGTCTGATACAGACGGTCTGTGACAGTCGGTCTGAAACAGGCGGTCTGAGACAGGCGGTCTGAGACAGACGGTCTGAGACAGACGGTCTGAGACAGACGGTCTGAGACAGACGGTCTGAGACAGAAGGTTCGAGACAGAGGGATTGAGACAGACGGTCTGAGACAGACGGTCTGAGACAGGCGGTCTGAGACAGGCGGTCTGAGACAGACGGTCGGAGACAGACGGTCTGAGACAGACGGTCTGAGACAGACGGTCTGAGACAGACGGTCTGATACAGACGGTCGGAGACAGACGGCCTGAGACAGACGGTCTGAGACAGACGGTCTGACACAGACGGTCTGCGACAGACGGTCTGAGACAGACGGTCAGAGACAGAAGGTTCGAGACAGAGGGATTGAGACAGACGGTCTGAGACAGACGGTCTGAGACAGGCGGTCTGAGACAGGCGGTCTGAGACAGACGGTCTGAGACAGACGGTCTGAGACAGACGGTCTGAGACAGACGGTCTGAGACAGACGGTCTGAGACAGACGGTCTGAGACAGAAGGTTCGAGACAGAGGGATTGAGACAGACGGTCTGAGACAGACGGTCTGAGACAGGCGGTCTGAGACAGGCGGTCTGAGACAGACGGTCGGAGACAGACGGTCTGAGACAGACGGTCTGAGACAGACGGTCTGAGACAGACGGTCTGAGACAGACGGTCTGAGACAGACGGTCTGAGACAGACGGTCTGAGACAGACGGTCTGAGACAGACGGTCTGAGACAGACGGTCTTAGACAGACGGTCTTAGAGAGACGGTCTGAGACAGGCGGTCTGAGACAGACGGACAGGGACAGGCGAATAGACGCTGCCCGATAGCGGCAGACGGACTGAGACGGACGGTCTGAGATAGGCTGACTGAGATAGACGGTCTGAGACAGACGCTCTGAGACAGACAGTCTGAGACAGGCGGCCTGAGACAGACGGTCTGAGACAGACGGTCTGAGACAGGCGGTCTGAGGCAGGCGGTCTGAGGCAGGCGGTCTGAGACAGACGGTCGGAGACAGACGGTCTGAGACAGACGGTCTTAGACAGACGGTCTTAGACATACGGTCTGAGACAGACGGTCTGAGACAGACGGTCTGAGACAGACGGTCTGAGACAGACGGTCTGACACAGACGGTCTGAGACAGACGGTCTGAGACAGACGGTCTGACACAGACGCTCTGCGACAGACGGTCTGAGACAGACGGTCTGAGACAGAAGGTTCGAGACAGAGGGATTGAGACAGACGGTCTGAGACAGACGGTCTGAGACAGGCGGTCTGAGACAGGCGGTCTGAGACAGACGGTCTGAGACAGACGGTCTGAGACAGACGGTCTGAGACAGACGGTCTGAGACAGACGGTCTGATACAGACGGTCTGAGACAGACGGTCTGAGACAGGCGGTCTGAGACAGGCGGTCTGAGACAGACGGTCGGAGACAGACTTTCGGAGACAGACGGTCTGAGACAGACGGTCTGAGACAGACGGTCTGAGACAGACGGTCTGAGACAGACGGTCTGAGACAGACGGTCTGAGACAGACGGTCTGAGACAGACGGTCTTAGACAGACGGTCTTAGACATACGGCCTGAAACAGACAGTCTGAGACAGACACTCTGAGACAGACAGTCTGATACAGACGGTCTGAGACAGACGGTCTGAGACAGACGGTCTGAGACAGACGGTCTGATACAGACGGTCTGTGACAGTCGGTCTGAGACGCACGGTCTGAGACAGACGGTCTGAGACTGACGGTCTGAGACAGACGGTCTGAGTCAGACGGTCTGAGACAGACGGTCTGAGACAGACGGACTGAGACAGACGGTCTGAGACAGACGGTCTGAGACAGACGGTCTGAGACAGACGGTCTGAGACAGACGGTTCGAGGCAGAGGGATTGAGACAGACAGTCCGAGACTGGCGGTCTGATACAGACGGTCTGAGACAGACGGTCTGAGACAGGCGGTCAGAGACAGGCGGCCTGAGACAGACGGCCTGACACAGACGGTCTGAGACAGGCGGCCTGAGACAGACGGCCTGAGACAGACGGCCTGAGACAGACGGTCTGAGACAGACGGTCTGAGACAGACGGCCTGAGACACACGGTTCGAGACAGAGGGATTGAGACAGACGGTCTGAGACAGAAGGTCTGAGACAGGCGGTCTGAGACAGGCGGTCTGAGACAGACGGCCTGAGACAGACGGGCTGAGACAGACGGTCTGAGACAGACGGTCTGAGACAGACGGTCTTAGACAGACGGTCTTAGACATACGGCCTGAGACAGACAGTCTGAGACAGACAGTCTGATACAGACGGTCTGAGACAGACGGTCTGAGACAGACGGTCTGAGACAGGCGGTCTGAGACAGGCGGTCTGAGACAGACGGTCGGAGACAGACGGTCTGAGACAGACGGTCTGAGACAGACGGTCTGAGATAGACGGTCTGAGACAGACGGTCTGAGACAGACGGTCTGAGACAGACGGTCTGAGACAGACGGTCTTAGACACACGGTCTTAGACATACGGCCTGAGACAGACGGTTCGAGACAGAGGGATTGAGACAGACGGTCTGAGACAGGCGGTCTGAGACAGACGGACAGGGACAGGCGAATAGACGCTGCCCGATAGCGGCAGACGGACTGAGACGGACGGCCTGAGATAGGCTGACTGAGATAGACGGTCTGAGACAGACGCTCTGAGACAGACAGTCTGAGACAGGCGGCCTGAGACGGACGGTCTGAGACAGACGGTCTGAGACAGACGGTCTGAGACAGACGGTGTGAGACAGAGGGTCAGAGACAGGCGGTCTGAGACAGGCGGTCTGAGACAGACGGTCTGAGACAGACGGTCAGAGACAGGCGGCCTCAGACAGACGGCCTGAGACAGACGGTCTGAGACAGACGGTCTGATACAGACGGTCTGAGACAGACGGTCTGAGACAGGCGGCCTGAGACGGACGGTCTGAGACAGACGGTCTGAGACAGACGGTCTGAGACAGACGGTGTGAGACAGAGGGTCAGAGACAGGCGGTCTGAGACAGGCGGTCTGATACAGACGGTCTGAGACAGACGGTCTGAGACAGACGGTCTGAGACAGAAGGTTCGAGACAGAGGGATTGAGACAGACGGTCTGAGACAGACGGTCTGAGACAGGCGGTCTGAGACAGGCGGTCTGAGACAGACGGTCGGAGACAGACGGTCTGAGATAGACGGTCTGAGACAGACGGTCTGAGACAGACGGTCTGAGACAGACGGTCTGAGACAGACGGTCTGAGACAGACGGTCTGAGACAGACGGTCTTAGACAGACGGTCTTAGACATACGGCCTGAGACAGACAGTCTGAGACAGACGGTCTTAGACAGACGGTCTTAGACATACGGCCTGAGACAGACGGTTCGAGACAGAGGGATTGAGACAGACGGTCTGAGACAGATTGTCTGAGACAGACGGTCTGAGACAGGCGGTCTGAGACAGGCGGTCTGAGACAGACGGTCTGATACAGACGGTCTGTGACAGTCGGTCTGAGACGCACGGTCTGAGACAGACGGTCTGAGACTGACGGTCTGAGACAGACGGTCTGAGACACGGTCTGAGACAGGCGGTCTGAGACAGGCGGTCTGAGACAGACGGCCTGAGACAGACGGTCAGAGACAGGCGGCCTGAGACAGACGGCCTGAGACAGACGGTCTGAGACAGACGGTCCGAGACAGACGGTCTGAGACAGACGGTCAGAGACAGGCGGCCTGAGACAGACGGCCTGAGACAGACGGTCTGAGACAGACGGTCTGAGAGAGACGGTCTGAGACAGGCGGTCTGAGACAGACGGACAGGGACAGGCGAATAGACGCTGCCCGATAGCGGCAGACGGACTGAGACGGACGGTCTGAGATTGGCTGACTGAGATAGACGGTCTGAGACAGACGCTCTGAGACAGACGGCCTGAGACAGACGGTCTGAGACAGACGGTCTGAGACAGACGGCCTGAGACACACGGTTCGAGACAGAGGGATTGAGACAGACGGTCTGAGACAGAAGGTCTGAGACAGGCGGTCTGAGACAGGCGGTCTGAGACAGACGGCCTGAGACAGACGGTTCGAGACAGAGGGATTGAGACAGACGGTCTGAGACAGATGGTCTGAGACAGACGGTCTGAGACAGGCGGTCTGAGACAGACGGTCTGAGACAGACGGTCAGAGACAGGCGGCCTGACACAGACGGCCTGAGACAGACGGTCTGTGACAGTCGGTCTGAGACGCACGGTCTGAGACAGACGGTCTGAGACTGACGGTCTGAGACAGAAGGTCTGAGACAGGCGGTCTGAGACAGGCGGTCTGAGACAGACGGCCTGAGACAGACGGTCAGAGACAGGCGGCCTGAGACAGACGGCCTGAGACAGACGGACTGAGACAGACGGTCCGAGACAGACGGTCTGAGACAGACGGTCAGAGACAGGCGGCCTGAGACAGACGGCCTGAGACAGACGGTCTGAGACAGACGGTCTGAGAGAGACGGTCTGAGACAGGCGGTCTGAGACAGACGGACAGGGACAGGCGAATAGACGCTGCCCGATAGCGGCAGACGGACTGAGACGGACGGTCTGAGATAGGCTGACTGAGATAGACGGTCTGAGACAGACGCTCTGGGACAGACAGTCTGAGACAGGCGGCCTGAGACAGACGGTCTGAGACAGACGGTCTGAGACAGGCGGTCTGAGGCAGGCGGTCTGAGACAGACGGTCGGAGACAGACGGCCTGAGACAGACGGTCTGAGACAGACGGTCTGAAACAGACGGTCTGAGACAGACGGTCTGAGACAGACGGTCTGAGACAGACGGTCTGAGACAGACGGTCTGAGACAGACGGTCTTAGACAGACGGTCTTAGACATACGGTCTGAGACAGACGGTCTGAGACAGACGGTCTGATACAGACGGTCTGAGACAGACGGTCTGAGACAGACGGTCTGAGACAGACGGTCTGAGACAGACGGTCTGACACAGACGGTCTGCGACAGACGGTCTGAGACAGACGGTCTGAGACAGAAGATTCGAGACAGAGGGATTGAGACAGACGGTCTGAGACAGACGGTCTGAGACAGGCGGTCTGAGACAGGCGGTCTGAGACAGACGGTCTGAGACAGACGGTCTGAGACAGACGGTCTTAGACATACGGCCTGAGACAGACAGTCTGAGACAGACAGTCTGAGACAGACGGTCTTAGACAGACGGTCTTAGACATACGGCCTGAGACAGACGGTTCGAGACAGAGGGATTGAGACAGACGGTCTGAGACAGATTGTCTGAGACAGACGGTCTGAGACAGGCGGTCTGAGACAGGCGGTCTGAGACAGACGGTCTGATACAGACGGTCTGTGACAGTCGGTCTGAGACGCACGGTCTGAGACAGACGGTCTGAGACTGACGGTCTGAGACAGACGGTCTGAGACACGGTCTGAGACAGGCGGTCTGAGACAGGCGGTCTGAGACAGACGGCCTGAGACAGACGGTCAGAGACAGGCGGCCTGAGACAGACGGCCTGAGACAGACGGTCTGAGACAGACGGTCCGAGACAGACGGTCTGAGACAGACGGTCAGAGACAGGCGGCCTGAGACAGACGGCCTGAGACAGACGGTCTGAGACAGACGGTCTGAGAGAGACGGTCTGAGACAGGCGGTCTGAGACAGACGGACAGGGACAGGCGAATAGACGCTGCCCGATAGCGGCAGACGGACTGAGACGGACGGTCTGAGATTGGCTGACTGAGATAGACGGTCTGAGACCGACGCTCTGAGACAGACGGCCTGAGACAGACGGTCTGAGACAGACGGTCTGAGACAGACGGCCTGAGACACACGGTTCGAGACAGAGGGATTGAGACAGACGGTCTGAGACAGAAGGTCTGAGACAGGCGGTCTGAGACAGGCGGTCTGAGACAGACGGCCTGAGACAGACGGTTCGAGACAGAGGGATTGAGACAGACGGTCTGAGACAGATGGTCTGAGACAGACGGTCTGAGACAGGCGGTCTGAGACAGACGGTCTGAGACAGACGGTCAGAGACAGGCGGCCTGACACAGACGGCCTGAGACAGACGGTCTGTGACAGTCGGTCTGAGACGCACGGTCTGAGACAGACGGTCTGAGACTGACGGTCTGAGACAGAAGGTCTGAGACAGGCGGTCTGAGACAGGCGGTCTGAGACAGACGGCCTGAGACAGACGGTCAGAGACAGGCGGCCTGAGACAGACGGCCTGAGACAGACGGACTGAGACAGACGGTCCGAGACAGACGGTCTGAGACAGACGGTCAGAGACAGGCGGCCTGAGACAGACGGCCTGAGACAGACGGTCTGAGACAGACGGTCTGAGAGAGACGGTCTGAGACAGGCGGTCTGAGACAGACGGACATCGACAGGCGAATAGACGCTGCCCGATAGCGGCAGACGGACTGAGACGGACGGTCTGAGATAGGCTGACTGAGATAGACGGTCTGAGACAGACGCTCTGGGACAGACAGTCTGAGACAGGCGGCCTGAGACAGACGGTCTGAGACAGACGGTCTGAGACAGGCGGTCTGAGGCAGGCGGTCTGAGACAGACGGTCGGAGACAGACGGCCTGAGACAGACGGTCTGAGACAGACGGTCTGAAACAGACGGTCTGAGACAGACGGTCTGAGACAGACGGTCTGAGACAGACGGTCTGAGACAGACGGTCTGAGACAGACGGTCTTAGACAGACGGTCTTAGACATACGGTCTGAGACAGACGGTCTGAGACAGACGGTCTGATACAGACGGTCTGAGACAGACGGTCTGAGACAGACGGTCTGAGACAGACGGTCTGAGACAGACGGTCTGACACAGACGGTCTGCGACAGACGGTCTGAGACAGACGGTCTGAGACAGAAGGTTCGAGACAGAGGGATTGAGACAGACGGTCTGAGACAGACGGTCTGAGACAGGCGGTCTGAGACAGGCGGTCTGAGACAGACGGTCTGAGACAGACGGTCTGAGACAGACTGTCTGAGACAGACGGTCTGAGACAGACGGTCTGAGGCAGACGGTCTGAGACAGACGGTCTGAGACAGACGGTCTGAGACAGACGGTCTGAGACAGACGGTCTTAGACAGATGGTCTTAGACATACGGCCTGAGACAGACAGTCTGAGACAGACACTCTGAGACAGACAGTCTGATACAGACGGTCTGAGACAGACGGTCTGAGACAGACGGTCTGAGACAGACGGTCTGAGACAGACGGTCTGAGACAGACGGTCTGAGACAGACGGTCTGAGACAGACGGTCTGACACAGACGGTCTGAGACAGACGGTTCGAGACAGAGGGATTGAGACAGACGGTCGGAGACAGACGGTCTGAGACAGACGGTCTGAGACAGACGGTCTGAGACAGACGGTCTGAGACAGACGGTCTGAGACAGACGGCCTCAGACAGACGGCCTGAGACAGACGGTCTGAGACAGACGGTCTGATACAGACGGTCTGAGACAGACGGTCTGAGACAGACGGTCTGAGACAGACGGTCTGAGACAGACGGTCTGATACAGACGGTCTGAGACAGACGGTCTGAGACAGACGGTCTGAGACAGAAGGTTCGAGACAGAGGGATTGAGACAGACGGTCTGAGACAGACGGTCTGAGACAGGCGGTCTGAGACAGGCGGTCTGAGACAGACGGTCGGAGACAGACGGTCTGAGATAGACGGTCTGAGACAGACGGTCTGAGACAGACGGTCTGAGACAGACGGTCTGAGACAGACGGTCTTAGACATACGGCCTGAGACAGACGGTTCGAGACAGAGGGATTGAGACAGACGGTCTGAGACAGACGGTCTGAGACAGGCGGTCAGAGACAGGCGGCCTGAGACAGACGGCCTGACACAGACGGTCTGAGACAGGCGGCCTGAGACAGACGGCCTGAGACAGACGGCCTGAGACAGACGGTCTGAGACAGACGGTCTGAGACAGACGGCCTGAGACACACGGTTCGAGACAGAGGGATTGAGACAGACGGTCTGAGACAGAAGGTCTGAGACAGGCGGTCTGAGACAGGCGGTCTGAGACAGACGGCCTGAGACAGACGGTTCGAGACAGAGGGATTGAGACAGACGGTCTGAGACAGATGGTCTGAGACAGACGGTCTGAGACAGGCGGTCTGAGACAGACGGTCTGAGACAGACGGTCAGAGACAGGCGGCCTGACACAGACGGCCTGAGACAGACGGTCTGTGACAGTCGGTCTGAGACGCACGGTCTGAGACAGACGGTCTGAGACTGACGGTCTGAGACAGAAGGTCTGAGACAGGCGGTCTGAGACAGGCGGTCAGAGACAGGCGGCCTGAGACAGACGGCCTGAGACAGACGGACTGAGACAGACGGTCCGAGACAGACGGTCTGAGACAGACGGTCAGAGACAGGCGGCCTGAGACAGACGGCCTGAGACAGACGGTCTGAGACAGACGGTCTGAGAGAGACGGTCTGAGACAGGCGGTCTGAGACAGACGGACAGGGACAGGCGAATAGACGCTGCCCGATAGCGGCAGACGGACTGAGACGGACGGTCTGAGATAGGCTGACTGAGATAGACGGTCTGAGACAGACGCTCTGGGACAGACAGTCTGAGACAGGCGGCCTGAGACAGACGGTCTGAGACAGACGGTCTGAGACAGGCGGTCTGAGGCAGGCGGTCTGAGGCAGGCGGTCTGAGACAGACGGTCGGAGACAGACGGCCTGAGACAGACGGTCTGAGACAGACGGTCTGAAACAGACGGTCTGAGACAGACGGTCTGAGACAGACGGTCTGAGACAGACGGTCTGAGACCGACGGTCTGAGACAGACGGTCTTAGACAGACGGTCTTAGACATACGGTCTGAGACAGACGGTCTGAGACAGACGGTCTGAGACAGACGGTCTGAGACAGACGGTCTGAGACAGACGGTCTGAGACAGAAGGTTCGAGACAGAGGGATTGAGACAGACGGTCTGAGACAGACGGTCTGAGACAGGCGGTCTGAGACAGGCGGTCTGAGACAGACGGTCTGAGACAGACGGTCTGAGACAGACGGTCTGAGACAGACGGTCTGAGACAGAAGGTTCGAGACAGAGGGATTGAGACAGACGGTCTGAGACAGACGGTCTGAGACGGGCGGTCTGAGACAGGCGGTCTGAGACAGACGGTCGGAGACAGACGGTCTGAGACAGACGGTCTGAGACAGACGGTCTGAGACAGACGGTCTGAGACAGACGGTCTGAGACAGACGGTCTGAGACAGACGGTCTGAGACAGACGGTCTGAGACAGACGGTCTGAGACAGACGGTCTGAGACAGACGGTCTGAGACAGACGGTCTTAGACAGACGGTCTTAGACATACGGCCTGAGACAGACAGTCTGAGACAGACACTCTGAGACAGACAGTCTGATACAGACGGTCTGAGACAGACGGTCTGAGACAGACGGTCTGAGACAGACGGTCTGAGACAGACGGTCTGACACAGACGGTCTGAGACAGACGGTCTGACACAGACGGTCTGAGACAGACGGTTCGAGACAGAGGGATTGAGACAGACGGTCGGAGACAGACGGTCTGAGACAGACGGTCTGAGACAGACGGTCTGAGACAGACGGTCTGAGACAGACGGCCTCAGACAGACGGCCTGAGACAGACGGTCTGAGACAGACGGTCTGATACAGACGGTCTGAGACAGACGGTCTGAGACTGACGGTCTGAGACAGACGGTCTGAGACAGACGGTCTGATACAGACGGTCTGAGACAGACGGTCTGAGACAGACGGTCTGAGACAGAAGGTTCGAGACAGAGGGATTGAGACAGACGGTCTGAGACAGACGGTCTTAGACAGACGGTCTTAGACATACGGCCTGAGACAGACAGTCTGAGACAGACAGTCTGAGACAGACAGTCTGAGACAGACGGTCTTAGACAGACGGTCTTAGACATACGGCCTGAGACAGACGGTTCGAGACAGAGGGATTGAGACAGACGGTCTGAGACAGATTGTCTGAGACAGACGGTATGAGACAGACGGTATGAGACAGGCGGTCTGAGACAGGCGGTCTGAGACAGACGGTCTGATACAGACGGTCTGTGACAGTCGGTCTGAGACGCACGGTCTGAGACAGACGGTCCGAGACTGACGGTCTGAGACAGACGGTCTGAGACACGGTCTGAGACAGGCGGTCTGAGACAGGCGGTCTGAGACAAACGGCCTGAGACAGACGGTCAGAGACAGGCGGCCTGAGACAGACGGCCTGAGACAGACGGTCTGAGACAGACGGTCCGAGACAGACGGTCTGAGACAGACGGTCAGAGACAGGCGGCCTGAGACAGACGGCCTGAGACAGACGGTCTGAGACAGACGGTCTGAGAGAGACGGTCTGAGACAGGCGGTCTGAGACAGACGGACAGGGACAGGCGAATAGACGCTGCCCGATAGCGGCAGACGGACTGAGACGGACGGTCTGAGATTGGCTGACTGATATAGACGGTCTGAGACAGACGCTCTGAGACAGACAGTCTGAGACAGGCGGCCTGAGACAGACGGTCTGAGACAGGCGGTCTGAGACAGGCGGTCTGAGACAGACGGTCTGAGACAGACGGTCTGAGACAGACGGTCTGAGACAGACGGTCTGAGACAGAAGGTTCGAGACAGAGGGATTGAGACAGACGGTCTGAGACAGACGGTCTGAGACAGGCGGTCTGAGACAGGCGGTCTGAGACAGACGGTCGGAGACAGACGGTCTGAGACAGACGGTCTGAGACAGACGGTCTGAGACAGACGGTCTGAGACAGACGGTCTGAGACAGACGGTCTGAGACAGACGGTCTGAGACAGACGGTCTGAGACAGACGGTCTGAGAGAGACGGTCTGAGACAGACGGTCTGAGACAGACGGTTCGAGACAGAGGGATTGAGACAGACGGTCTGAGACTGGCGGTCTGATACAGACGGTCTGAGACAGACGATCTGAGACAGGCGGTCAGAGACAGGCGGCCTGAGACAGACGGCCTGACACAGACGGTCTGAGACAGGCGGCCTGAGACAGACGGCCTGAGACAGACGGCCTGAGACAGACGGTCTGAGACAGACGGTCTGAGACAGACGGCCTGAGACACACGGTTCGAGACAGAGGGATTGAGACAGACGGTCTGAGACAGAAGGTCTGAGACAGGCGGTCTGAGACAGGCGGTCTGAGACAGACGGCCTGAGACAGACGGTTCGAGACAGAGGGATTGAGACAGACGGTCTGAGACAGATGGTCTGAGACAGACGGTCTGAGACAGGCGGTCTGAGACAGACGGTCTGAGACAGACGGTCAGAGACAGGCGGCCTGACACAGACGGCCTGAGACAGACGGTCTGTGACAGTCGGTCTGAGACGCACGGTCTGAGACAGACGGTCTGAGACTGACGGTCTGAGACTGACGGTCTGAGACAGAAGGTCTGAGACAGGCGGTCTGAGACAGGCGGTCTGAGACAGACGGCCTGAGACAGACGGTCAGAGACAGGCGGCCTGAGACAGACGGCCTGAGACAGACGGACTGAGACAGACGGTCCGAGACAGACGGTCTGAGACAGACGGTCAGAGACAGGCGGCCTGAGACAGACGGCCTGAGACAGACGGTCTGAGACAGACGGTCTGAGAGAGACGGTCTGAGACAGGCGGTCTGAGACAGACGGACAGGGACAGGCGAATAGACGCTGCCCGATAGCGGCAGACGGACTGAGACGGACGGTCTGAGATAGGCTGACTGAGATAGACGGTCTGAGACAGACGCTCTGGGACAGACAGTCTGAGACAGGCGGCCTGAGACAGACGGTCTGAGACAGACGGTCTGAGACAGGCGGTCTGAGGCAGGCGGTCTGAGGCAGGCGGTCTGAGACAGACGGTCGGAGACAGACGGCCTGAGACAGACGGTCTGAGACAGACGGTCTGAAACAGACGGTCTGAGACAGACGGTCTGAGACAGACGGTCTGAGACAGACGGTCTGAGACCGACGGTCTGAGACAGACGGTCTTAGACAGACGGTCTTAGACATACGGTCTGAGACAGACGGTCTGAGACAGACGGTCTGAGACAGACGGTCTGATACAGACGGTCTGAGACAGACGGTCTGAGACAGACGGTCTGAGACAGACGGTCTGAGACAGACGGTCTGAGACAGACGGTCTGAGACAGACGGTCTGACACAGACGGTCTGCGACAGACGGTCTGAGACAGACGGTCTGAGACAGAAGGTTCGAGACAGAGGGATTGAGACAGACGGTCTGAGACAGACGGTCTGAGACAGGCGGTCTGAGACAGGCGGTCTGAGACAGACGGTCTGAGACAGACGGTCTGAGACAGACGGTCTGAGACAGACGGTCTGAGACAGACGGTCTGAGACAGAAGGTTCGAGACAGAGGGATTGAGACAGACGGTCTGAGACAGACGGTCTGAGACAGACGGTCTGAGACAGACGGTCTGAGACAGACGGTCTGAGACAGACGGTCTGAGACAGACGGTCTGAGACAGACGGTCTGAGACAGACGGTCTGAGACAGACGGTCTTAGACAGACGGTCTTAGACATACGGCTGAGACAGACAGTCTGAGACAGACACTCTGAGACAGACAGTCTGATACAGACGGTCTGAGACAGACGGTCTGAGACAGACGGTCTGAGACAGACGGTCTGAGACAGACGGTCTGAGACAGACGGTCTGAGACAGACGGTCTGAGACAGACGGTCTGAGACAGACGGTCTGAGACAGACGGTCTGAGACAGACGGTCTGAGACAGACGGTCTGAGACAGACGGTTCGAGACAGAGGGATTGAGACAGACGGTCTGAGACAGAGGGATTGAGACAGACGGTCTGAGACAGACGGTCTGAGACAGACGGTGTGAGACGGGCGGTCTGATACAGACGGTCTGAGACAGACGGTCAGAGACAGGCGGCCTGAGACAGACGGCCTGAGACAGACGGTCTGATACAGACGGTCTGATACAGACGGTCTTATACAGACGGTCTGATACAGACGGTCTGATACAGACGGTCTGTGACAGTCGGTCTGAGACAGGCGGTCTGAGACAGGCGGTCTGAGACAGACGGTCTGAGACAGACGGTCTGAGACAGACGGTCTGAGACAGACGGTCTGAGACAGAAGGTTCGAGACAGAGGGATTGAGACAGACGGTCTGAGACAGACGGTCTGAGACAGGCGGTCTGAGACAGGCGGTCTGAGACAGGCGGTCTGAGACAGGCGGTCTGAGACAGACGGTCTGAGACAGACGGTCTGAGACAGACGGTCTGAGACAGACGGTCTGAGACAGACGGTCTGAGACAGACGGTCTGAGACAGAAGGTTCGAGACAGAGGGATTGAGACAGACGGTCTGAGACAGACGGTCTGAGACAGGCGGTCTGAGACAGGCGGTCTGAGACAGACGGTCGGAGACAGACGGTCGGAGACAGACGGTCTGAGACAGACGGTCTGAGACAGACGGTCTGAGACAGACGGTCTGAGACAGACGGTCTGAGACAGACGGTCTGGGACAGACGGTCTGAGACAGACGGTCTTAGACAGACGGTCTTAGACATACGGCCTGAGACAGACAGTCTGAGACAGACACTCTGAGACAGACAGTCTGATACAGACTGTCTGAGACAGACGGTCTGAGACAGACGGTCTGATACAGACGGTCTGTGACAGTCGGTCTGAGACGCACGGTCTGAGACAGACGGTCTGAGACTGACGGTCTGAGACAGACGGTCTGAGACAGGCGGTCTGAGACAGGCGGTCTGAGACAGACGGTCTGAGACAGACGGTCTGAGACAGACGGTCTGAGACAGACGGTCTGAGACAGACGGTCTGATACAGACGGTCGGAGACAGACGGCCTGAGACAGACGGCCTGAGACAGACGGTCTGAGACAGACGGTGTGAGACAGGCGGTCTGAGACAAACGGCCTGAGACAGACGGTCAGAGACAGGCGGCCTGAGACAGACGGCCTGAGACAGACGGTCTGAGACAGACGGTCCGAGACAGACGGTCTGAGACAGACGGTCAGAGACAGGCGGCCTGAGACAGACGGCCTGAGACAGACGGTCTGAGACAGACGGTCTGATACAGACGGTCTGAGACAGACGGTCTGAGACAGACGGTCTGAGACAGACGGTCTGAGACAGACGGTCTGAGACAGACGGTCTGACACAGACGGTCTGCGACAGACGGTCTGAGACAGACGGTCTGAGACAGAAGGTTCGAGACAGAGGGATTGAGACAGACGGTCTGAGACAGACGGTCTGAGACAGGCGGTCTGAGACAGGCGGTCTGAGACAGACGGTCTGAGACAGACGGTCTGAGACAGACGGTCTGAGACAGACGGTCTGAGACAGACGGTCTGAGACAGACGGTCTGAGACAGACGGTCTGAGACAGAAGGTTCGAGACAGAGGGATTGAGACAGACGGTCTGAGACAGACGGTCTGAGACAGACGGTCTGAGACAGACGGTCTGAGACAGACGGTCTGAGACAGACGGTCTTAGACAGACGGTCTTAGACATACGGCCTGAGACAGACAGTCTGAGACAGACACTCTGAGACAGACAGTCTGATACAGACGGTCTGAGACAGACGGTCTGAGACAGACGGTCTGAGACAGACGGTCTGAGACAGACGGTCTGAGACAGACGGTCTGAGACAGACGGTTCGAGACAGAGGGATTGAGACAGACGGTCTGAGACAGAGGGATTGAGACAGACGGTCTGAGACAGACGGTCTGAGACAGACGGTGTGAGACGGGCGGTCTGATACAGACGGTCTGAGACAGACGGTCAGAGACAGGCGGCCTGAGACAGACGGCCTGAGACAGACGGTCTGATACAGACGGTCTGATACAGACGGTCTGATACAGACGGTCTGATACAGACGGTCTGATACAGACGGTCTGTGACAGTCGGTCTGAGACAGGCGGTCTGAGACAGGCGGTCTGAGACAGACGGTCTGAGACAGACGGTCTGAGACAGACGGTCTGAGACAGACGGTCTGAGACAGACGGTCTGAGACAGAAGGTTCGAGACAGAGGGATTGAGACAGACGGTCTGAGACAGACGGTCTGAGACAGGCGGTCTGAGACAGGCGGTCTGAGACAGGCGGTCTGAGACAGGCGGTCTGAGACAGACGGTCTGAGACAGACGGTCTTAGGCATACGGCCTGAGACAGACAGTCTGAGACAGACACTCTGAGACAGACAGTCTGATACAGACTGTCTGAGACAGACGGTCTGAGACAGACGGTCTGATACAGACGGTCTGTGACAGTCGGTCTGAGACGCACGGTCTGAGACAGACGGTCTGAGACTGACGGTCTGAGACAGACGGTCTGAGACAGGCGGTCTGAGACAGGCGGTCTGAGACAGACGGTCTGAGACAGACGGTCTGAGACAGACGGTCTGAGACAGACGGTCTGAGACAGACGGTCTGATACAGACGGTCGGAGACAGACGGCCTGAGACAGACGGTCTGAGACAGACGGTGTGAGACAGGCGGTCTGAGACAAACGGCCTGAGACAGACGGTCAGAGACAGGCGGCCTGAGACAGACGGCCTGAGACAGACGGTCTGAGACAGACGGTCCGAGACAGACGGTCTGAGACAGACGGTCAGAGACAGGCGGCCTGAGACAGACGGCCTGAGACAGACGGTCTGAGACAGACGGTCTGAGAGAGACGGTCTGAGACAGGCGGTCTGAGACAGACGGACAGGGACAGGCGAATAGACGCTGCCCGATAGCGGCAGACGGACTGAGACGGACGGTCTGAGATTGGCTGACTGAGATAGACGGTCTGAGACAGACGCTCAGAGACAGACAGTCTGAGACAGGCGGCCTGAGACAGACGGTCTGAGACAGGCGGTCTGAGACAGGCGGTCTGAGACAGACGGTCTGAGACAGACGGTCTGAGACAGACGGTCTGAGACAGACGGTCTGAGACAGAAGGTTCGAGACAGAGGGATTGAGACAGACGGTCTGAGACAGACGGTCTGAGACAGGCGGTCTGAGACAGGCGGTCTGAGACAGACGGTCGGAGACAGACGGTCTGAGACAGACGGTCTGAGACAGACGGTCTGAGACAGACGGTCTGAGACAGACGGTCTGAGACAGACGGTCTGAGACAGACGGTCTGGGAGAGACGGTCTGAGACAGACGGTCTGAGACAGACGGTCTGAGACAGAAGGTTCGAGACAGACGGCCTGAGACAGACGGTCTGAGACAGACGGTCTGAGAGAGACGGTCTGAGACAGACGGTCTGAGACAGACGGTCTGAGACAGACGGTTCGAGACAGAGGGATTGAGACAGACGGTCTGAGACTGGCGGTCTGATACAGACGGTCTGAGACAGACGGTCTGAGACAGGCGGTCAGAGACAGGCGGCCTGAGACAGACGGCCTGACACAGACGGTCTGAGACAGGCGGCCTGAGACAGACGGCCTGAGACAGACGGCCTGAGACAGACGGTCTGAGACAGACGGTCTGAGACAGACGGCCTGAGACACACGGTTCGAGACAGAGGGATTGAGACAGACGGTCAGAGACAGGCGGCCTGAGACAGACGGCCTGAGACAGACGGACTGAGACAGACGGTCCGAGACAGACGGTCCGAGACAGACGGTCTGAGACAGACGGTCTGAGACAGACGGTCTGAGACAGACGGTCTGAGACAGACGGTCTGAGACAGAAGGTTCGAGACAGAGGGATTGAGACAGACGGTCAGAGACAGGCGGCCTGAGACAGACGGCCTGAGACAGACGGACTGAGACAGACGGTCCGAGACAGACGGTCTGAGACAGACGGTCTGAGACAGACGGTCTGAGACAGACGGTCTGAGACAGACGGTCTGAGACAGAAGGTTCGAGACAGAGGGATTGAGACAGACGGTCAGAGACAGGCGGCCTGAGACAGACGGTCTGAGACAGACGGTCTGAGACAGGCGGTCTGAGACAGGCGGTCTGAGACAGACGGTCGGAGACAGACGGTCTGAGACAGACGGTCTGAGACAGACGGTCTGAGACAGACGGTCTGAGACAGACGGTCTGAGACAGACGGTCTGAGACAGACGGTCTGAGACAGACGGTCTGAGACAGACGGTCTGAGACAGACGGTCTGAGACAGACGGTCTGAGACAGACGGTCTGAGACAGACGGTCTGAGACAGAAGGTTCGAGACAGACGGCCTGAGACAGACGGTCAGAGACAGGCGGCCTGAGACAGACGGCCTGAGACAGACGGACTGAGACAGACGGTCCGAGACAGACGGCCTGAGACAGACGGTCAGAGACAGGCGGCCTGAGACAGACGGCCTGAGACAGACGGTCTGAGACAGACGGTCTGAGAGAGACGGTCTGAGACAGGCGGTCTGAGACAGACGGACAGGGACAGGCGAATAGACGCTGCCCGATAGCGGCAGACGGACTGAGACGGACGGTCTGAGATAGGCTGACTGAGATAGACGGTCTGAGACAGACGCTCTGGGACAGACAGTCTGAGACAGGCGGCCTGAGACAGACGGTCTGAGACAGGCGGTCTGAGGCAGGCGGTCTGAGGCAGGCGGTCTGAGACAGACGGTCGGAGACAGACGGCCTGAGACAGACGGTCTGAGACAGACGGTCTGAAACAGACGGTCTGAGACAGACGGTCTGAGACAGACGGTCTGAGACAGACGGTCTGAGACCGACGGTCTGAGACAGACGGTCTTAGACAGACGGTCTTAGACATACGGTCTGAGACAGACGGTCTGAGACAGACGGTCTGATACAGACGGTCTGAGACAGACGGTCTGAGACAGACGGTCTGAGACAGACGGTCTGAGACAGACGGTCTGAGACAGACGGTCTGAGACAGACGGTCTGAGACAGACGGTCTGAGACAGACGGTCTGAGACAGACGGTCTGAGACAGACGGTCTGAGACAGACGGTCTGAGACAGACGGTCTGAGACAGACGGTCTTAGACAGACGGTCTTAGACATACGGCCTGAGACAGACAGTCTGAGACAGACACTCTGAGACAGACAGTCTGATACAGACGGTCTGAGACAGACGGTCTGAGACAGACGGTCTGAGACAGACGGTCTGAGACAGACGGTCTGAGACAAACGGTCTGAGACAGACGGTCTGAGACAGACGGTCTGAGACAGACGGTCTGAGACAGACGGTTCGAGACAGAGGGATTGAGACAGACGGTCTGAGACAGAGGGATTGAGACAGACGGTCTGAGACAGACGGTCTGAGACAGACGGTGTGAGACGGGCGGTCTGATACAGACGGTCTGAGACAGACGGTCAGAGACAGGCGGCCTGAGACAGACGGCCTGAGACAGACGGTCTGATACAGACGGTCTGATACAGACGGTCTGATACAGACGGTCTGATACAGACGGTCTGATACAGACGGTCTGATACAGACGGTCTGTGACAGTCGGTCTGAGACAGGCGGTCTGAGACAGGCGGTCTGAGACAGACGGTCTGAGACAGACGGTCTGAGACAGACGGTCTGAGACAGACGGTCTGAGACAGAAGGTTCGAGACAGAGGGATTGAGACAGACGGTCTGAGACAGACGGTCTGAGACAGGCGGTCTGAGACAGGCGGTCTGAGACAGGCGGTCTGAGACAGGCGGTCTGAGACAGACGGTCTGAGACAGACGGTCTGAGACAGACGGTCTGAGACAGACGGTCTTAGACAGACGGTCTTAGACATACGGCCTGAGACAGACAGTCTGAGACAGACACTCTGAGACAGACAGTCTGATACAGACTGTCTGAGACAGACGGTCTGAGACAGACGGTCTGATACAGACGGTCTGTGACAGTCGGTCTGAGACGCACGGTCTGAGACAGACGGTCTGAGACTGACGGTCTGAGACAGACGGTCTGAGACAGGCGGTCTGAGACAGGCGGTCTGAGACAGACGGTCTGAGACAGACGGTCTGAGACAGACGGTCTGAGACAGACGGTCTGAGACAGACGGTCTGATACAGACGGTCGGAGACAGACGGCCTGAGACAGACGGTCTGAGACAGACGGTGTGAGACAGGCGGTCTGATACAGACGGTCTGAGACAGACGGTCAGATACAGGCGGCCTGAGACAGACGGCCTGAGACAGACGGTCTGATACAGACGGTCTGATACAGACGGTCTGATACAGACGGTCTGAGACAGACGGTCTGAGACAGGCGGTCTGAGACAGACGGTCTGAGACAGACGGTCTGAGACAGACGGTCTGAGACAGACGGTCTGAGACAGACGGTCTTAGACAGACGGTCTTAGACATACGGCCTGAGACAGACAGTCTGAGACAGACACTCTGAGACAGACAGTCTGATACAGACGGTCTGAGACAGACGGTCTGAGACAGACGGTCTGAGACAGACGGTCTGAGACAGACGGTCTGAGACAGACGGTCTGAGACAGACGGTCTGAGACAGACGGTTCGAGACAGAGGGATTGAGACAGACGGTCTGAGACAGAGGGATTGAGACAGACGGTCTGAGACAGACGGTCTGAGACAGACGGTGTGAGACAGGCGGTCTGATACAGACGGTCTGAGACAGACGGTCAGAGACAGGCGGCCTGAGACAGACGGCCTGAGACAGACGGTCTGATACAGACGGTCTGATACAGACGGTCTGATACAGACGGTCTGATACAGACGGTCTGATACAGACGGTCTGATACAGACGGTCTGTGACAGTCGGTCTGAGACAGGCGGTCTGAGACAGGCGGTCTGAGACAGACGGTCTGAGACAGACGGTCTGAGACAGACGGTCTGAGACAGACGGTCTGAGACAGACGGTCTGAGACAGAAGGTTCGAGACAGAGGGATTGAGACAGACGGTCTGAGACAGACGGTCTGAGACAGGCGGTCTGAGACAGGCGGTCTGAGACAGACGGTCGGAGACAGACGGTCTGAGACAGACGGTCTGAGACAGACGGTCTGAGACAGACGGTCTGATACAGACGGTCGGAGACAGACGGCCTGAGACAGACGGTCTGAGACAGACGGTCTGAGACAGACGGTCTGCGACAGACGGTCTGAGACAGACGGTCAGAGACAGAACGTTCGAGACAGAGGGATTGAGACAGACGGTCTGAGACAGACGGTCTGAGACAGGCGGTCTGAGACAGGCGGTCTGAGACAGACGGTCTGAGACAGAAGGTTCGAGACAGAGGGATTGAGACAGACGGTCTGAGACAGAGGGATTGAGACAGACGGTCTGAGACAGACGGTCTGAGACAGACGGTGTGAGACAGGCGGTCTGATACAGACGGTCTGAGACAGGCGGTCTGAGACAGACGGTCGGAGACAGACGGTCTGAGACAGACAGTCTGAGACAGGCGGCCTGAGACAGACGGTCTGAGACAGACGGTCTGAGACAGGCGGTCTGAGGCAGGCGGTCTGAGGCAGGCGGTCTGAGACAGACGGTCGGAGACAGACGGCCTGAGACAGACGGTCTGAGACAGACGGTCTGAGACAGACGGTCTGAGACAGACGGTCTGAGACAGACGGTCTGAGACAGACGGTCTGAGACAGACGGTCTTAGACAGACGGTCTTAGACATACGGTCTGAGACAGACGGTCTGAGACAGACGGTCTGATACAGACGGTCTGAGACAGACGGTCTGAGACAGACGGTCTGACACAGACGGTCTGAGACAGACGGTCTGACACAGACGCTCTGCGACAGACGGTCTGAGACAGAAGGTTCGAGACAGAGGGATTGAGACAGACGGTCTGAGACAGACGGTCTGAGACAGACGGTCTGAGACAGGCGGTCTGAGACAGGCGGTCTGAGACAGACGGTCTGAGACAGACGGTCTGAGACAGACGGTCTGAGACAGACGGTCTGAGACAGACGGTCTGAGACAGAAGGTTGGAGACAGAGGGATTGAGACAGACGGTCTGAGACAGACGGTGTGAGACAGGCGGTCTGAGACAGACGGTCGGAGACAGACGGTCGGAGACAGACGGTCTGAGACAGACGGTCTGAGACAGACGGTCTGAGACAGACGGTCTGAGACAGACGGTCTTAGACATACGGCCTGAGACAGACAGTCTGAGACAGACACTCTGAGACAGACAGTCTGATACAGACTGTCTGAGACAGACGGTCTGAGACAGACGGTCTGATACAGACGGTCTGTGACAGTCGGTCTGAGACGCACGGTCTGAGACAGACGGTCTGAGACTGACGGTCTGAGACAGACGGTCTGAGACAGACGGTCTGAGACAGACGGTCTGAGACAGACGGACTGAGACAGACGGTCTGAGACAGACGGTCTGAGACAGACGGTCTGAGACAGACGGTCTGAGACAGACGGTTCGAGGCAGAGGGATTGAGACAGACGGTCGGAGACAGACGGTCTGAGACAGACGGTCTGAGACAGACGGTCTGAGATAGACGGTCTGAGACAGACGGTCTGAGACAGACGGTCTGAGACAGACGGTCTGAGACAGACGGTCTTAGACACACGGTCTTAGACATACGGCCTGAGACAGACGGTTCGAGACAGAGGGATTGAGACAGACGGTCTGAGACAGGCGGTCTGAGACAGACGGACAGGGACAGGCGAATAGACGCTGCCCGATAGCGGCAGACGGACTGAGACGGACGGCCTGAGATAGGCTGACTGAGATAGACGGTCTGAGACAGACGCTCTGAGACAGACAGTCTGAGACAGGCGGCCTGAGACGGACGGTCTGAGACAGACGGTCTGAGACAGACGGTCTGAGACAGAAGGTTCGAGACAGAGGGATTGAGACAGACGGTCTGAGACAGACGGTCTGAGACAGGCGGTCTGAGACAGACGGACAGGGACAGGCGAATAGACGCTGCCCGATAGCGGCAGACGGACTGAGACGGACGGTCTGAGATAGGCTGACTGAGATAGACGGTCTGAGACAGACGCTCTGAGACAGACAGTCTGAGACAGGCGGCCTGAGACAGACGGTCTGAGACAGACGGTCTGAGACAGGCGGTCTGAGGCAGGCGGTCTGAGGCAGGCGGTCTGAGACAGACGGTCGGAGACAGACGGCCTGAGACAGACGGTCTGAGACAGACGGTCTGAGACAGACGGTCTGAGACAGGCGGTCTGAGGCAGGCGGTCTGAGGCAGGCGGTCTGAGACAGGCGGTCGGAGACAGACGGCCTGAGACAGACGGTCTGAGACAGATGGTCTGAGACAGACGGTCTGAGACAGACGGTCTGAGACAGACGGTCTGAGTCAGACGGTTCGAGGCAGAGGGATTGAGACAGACGGTCCGAGACTGGCGGTCTGATACAGACGGTCTGAGACAGACGGTCTGAGACAGACGGTCTGAGACAGGCGGTCAGAGACAGGCGGCCTGAGACAGACGGCCTGACACAGACGGTCTGAGACAGGCGGCCTGAGACAGACGGCCTGAGACAGACGGCCTGAGACAGACGGTCTGAGACAGACGGTCTGAGACAGACGGTCTGAGACAGACGGCCTGAGACAGACGGTCTGAGACAGACAGTCTGAGACAGACGGTCTGAGACAGACGGTTCGAGGCAGAGGGATTGAGACAGACGGTCCGAGACTGGCGGTCTGATACAGACGGTCTGAGACAGACGGCCTGAGACACACGGTTCGAGACAGAGGGATTGAGACAGACGGTCTGAGACAGAAGGTCTGAGACAGGCGGTCTGAGACAGGCGGTCTGAGACAGACGGCCTGAGACAGACGGGCTGAGACAGACGGTCTGAGACAGACGGTCTGAGACAGACGGTCTTAGACAGACGGTCTGAGACAGACGGTCTGAGACAGGCGGTCAGAGACAGGCGGCCTGAGACAGACGGCCTGACACAGACGGTCTGAGACAGGCGGCCTGAGACAGACGGCCTGAGACAGACGGCCTGAGACAGACGGTCTGAGACAGACGGTCTGAGACAGACGGTCTGAGACAGACGGCCTGAGACACACGGTTCGAGACAGAGGGATTGAGACAGACGGTCTGAGACAGAAGGTCTGAGACAGGCGGTCTGAGACAGGCGGTCTGAGACAGACGGCCTGAGACAGACGGTCTGAGACAGACGGTCTGAGACAGACGGACTGAGACAGACGGTCTGAGACAGACGGTCTTAGACATACGGCCTGAGACAGACAGTCTGAGACAGATAGTCTGATACAGACGGTCTGAGACAGACGGTCTGAGACAGACGGTCTGAGACAGGCGGTCTGAGACAGGCGGTCTGAGACAGACGGACAGGGACAGGCGAATAGACGCTGCCCGATAGCGGCAGACGGACTGAGACGGACGGTCTGAGATAGGCTGACTGAGATAGACGGTCTGAGACAGACGCTCTGAGACAGACAGTCTGAGACAGGCGGCCTGAGACAGACGGTCTGAGACAGACGGTCTGAGACAGGCGGTCTGAGGCAGGCGGTCTGAGGCAGGCGGTCTGAGACAGACGGTCGGAGACAGATGGACTGAGACAGACGGTCTGAGACAGACGGTCTGAGACAGACGGTCTGAGACAGGCGGTCTGAGGCAGGCGGTCTGACACAGACGGTCTGAGACAGACGGTCTGACACAGACGCTCTGCGACAGACGGTCTGAGACAGACGGTCTGAGACAGAAGGTTCGAGACAGAGGGATTGAGACGGACGGTCTGAGACAGACGGTCTGAGACAGGCGGTCTGAGGCAGGCGGTCTGAGACAGACGGTCTGAGACAGACGGTCTGAGACAGACGGTCTGAGACAGACGGTCTGAGACAGACGGTCTGAGACAGACGGTCTTAGACAGACGGTCTTAGACATACGGTCTGAGACAGACGGTCTGAGACAGACGGTCTGATACAGACGGTCTGATACAGACGGTCTGAGACAGACGGTCTGAGACAGACGGTCTGACACAGACGGTCTGAGACAGACGGTCTGACACAGACGCTCTGCGACAGACGGTCTGAGACAGACGGTCTGAGACAGAAGGTTGGAGACAGAGGGATTGAGACGGACGGTCTGAGACAGACGGTCTGAGACAGGCGGTCTGAGACAGGCGGTCTGAGACAGACGGTCTGAGACAGACGGTCTGAGACAGACGGTCTGAGACAGACGGTCTGAGGCAGACGGTCTGAGACAGACGGTCTGAGACAGAAGGTTCGAGACAGAGGGATTGAGACAGACGGTCTGAGACAGACGGTCTGAGACAGGCGGTCTGAGACAGGCGGTCTGAGACAGACGGTCGGAGACAGACGGTCGGAGACAGACGGTCTGAGACAGACGGTCTGAGACAGACGGTCTGAGACAGACGGTCTGAGACAGACGGTCTGAGACAGACGGTCTGAGACAGACGGTCTGAGACAGACGGTCTTAGACAGACGGTCTTAGACATACGGCCTGAGACAGACAGTCTGAGACAGACACTCTGAGACAGACAGTCTGATACAGACGGTCTGAGACAGACGGTCTGAGACAGACGGTCTGATACAGACGGTCTGTGACAGTCGGTCTGAGACGCACGGTCTGAGACAGACGGTCTGAGACTGACGGTCTGAGACAGACGGTCTGAGACAGACGGTCTGAGACAGACTGTCTGAGACAGACGGACTGAGACAGACGGTCTGAGACAGACGGTCTGAGACAGACGGTCTGAGACAGACGGTCTGAGACAGACGGTTCGAGGCAGAGGGATTGAGACAGACGGTCCGAGACTGGCGGTCTGATACAGACGGTCTGAGACAGACGGTCTGAGACAGACGGTCTGAGACAGGCGGTCAGAGACAGGCGGCCTGAGACAGACGGCCTGACACAGACGGTCTGAGACAGGCGGCCTGAGGCAGACGGCCTGAGACAGACGGCCTGAGACAGACGGTCTGAGACAGACGGTCTGAGACAGACGGCCTGAGACACACGGTTCGAGACAGAGGGATTGAGACAGACGGTCTGAGACAGAAGGTCTGAGACAGGCGGTCTGAGACAGGCGGTCTGAGACAGACGACCTGAGACAGACGGGCTGAGACAGACGGTCTGAGACAGACGGTCTGAGACAGACGGTCTTAGACAGACGGTCTTAGACATACGGCCTGAGACAGACAGTCTGAGACAGACAGTCTGATACAGACGGTCTGAGACAGACGGTCTGAGACAGACGGTCTGAGACAGGCGGTCTGAGACAGGCGGTCTGAGACAGACGGTCGGAGACAGACGGTCTGAGACAGACGGTCTGAGACAGACGGTCTGAGATAGACGGTCTGAGACAGACGGTCTGAGACAGACGGTCTGAGACAGACGGTCTGAGACAGACGGTCTTAGACACACGGTCTTAGACATACGGCCTGAGACAGACGGTTCGAGACAGAGGGATTGAGACAGACGGTCTGAGACAGGCGGTCTGAGACAGACGGACAGGGACAGGCGAATAGACGCTGCCCGATAGCGGCAGACGGACTGAGACGGACGGCCTGAGATAGGCTGACTGAGATAGACGGTCTGAGACAGAAGGTTCGAGACAGAGGGATTGAGACAGACGGTCTGAGACAGACGGTCTGAGACAGGCGGTCTGAGACAGGCGGTCTGAGACAGACGGTCGGAGACAGACGGTCTGAGACAGACGGTCTGAGACAGACGGTCTGAGACAGACGGTCTGAGACAGACGGTCTGAGACAGACGGTCTGAGACAGACGGTCTGAGACAGACGGTCTGAGACAGACGGTCTGAGACAGACGGTCTTAGACAGACGGTCTTAGACATACGGCCTGAGACAGACAGTCTGAGACAGACAGTCTGAGACAGACAGTCTGAGACAGACGGTCTTAGACAGACGGTCTTAGACATACGGCCTGAGACAGACGGTTCGAGACAGAGGGATTGAGACAGACGGTCTGAGACAGATGGTCTGAGACAGACGGTCTGAGACGGACGGTCTGAGACAGACGGTCTGAGGCAGACGGTCTTAGACAGACGGTCTTAGACATACGGTCTGAGACAGACGGTCTGAGACAGACGGTCTGATACAGACGGTCTGAGACAGACGGTCTGAGACAGACGGTCTGACACAGACGGTCTGAGACAGACGGTCTGACACAGACGCTCTGCGACAGACGGTCTGAGACAGACGGTCTGAGACAGAAGGTTGGAGACAGAGGGATTGAGACGGACGGTCTGAGACAGACGGTCTGAGACAGGCGGTCTGAGACAGGCGGTCTGAGACAGACGGTCTGAGACAGACGGTCTGAGACAGACGGTCTGAGACAGACGGTCTGAGGCAGACGGTCTGAGACAGACGGTCTGAGACAGAAGGTTCGAGACAGAGGGATTGAGACAGACGGTCTGAGACAGACGGTCTGAGACAGGCGGTCTGAGACAGGCGGTCTGAGACAGACGGTCGGAGACAGACGGTCGGAGACAGACGGTCTGAGACAGACGGTCTGAGACAGACGGTCTGAGACAGACGGTCTGAGACAGACGGTCTGAGACAGACGGTCTGAGACAGACGGTCTTAGACAGACGGTCTTAGACATACGGCCTGAGACAGACAGTCTGAGACAGACACTCTGAGACAGACAGTCTGATACAGACGGTCTGAGACAGACGGTCTGAGACAGACGGTCTGATACAGACGGTCTGTGACAGTCGGTCTGAGACGCACGGTCTGAGACAGACGGTCTGAGACTGACGGTCTGAGACAGACGGTCTGAGACAGACGGTCTGTGACAGACTGTCTGAGACAGACGGACTGAGACAGACGGTCTGAGACAGACGGTCTGAGACAGACGGTCTGAGACAGACGGTCTGAGACAGACGGTTCGAGGCAGAGGGATTGAGACAGACGGTCCGAGACTGGCGGTCTGATACAGACGGTCTGAGACAGACGGTCTGAGACAGACGGTCTGAGACAGGCGGTCAGAGACAGGCGGCCTGAGACAGACGGCCTGACACAGACGGTCTGAGACAGGCGGCCTGAGACAGACGGCCTGAGACAGACGGCCTGAGACAGACGGTCTGAGACAGACGGTCTGAGACAGACGGCCTGAGACACACGGTTCGAGACATAGGGATTGAGACAGACGGTCTGAGACAGAAGGTCTGAGACAGGCGGTCTGAGACAGGCGGTCTGAGACAGACGACCTGAGACAGACGGGCTGAGACAGACGGTCTGAGACAGACGGTCTGAGACAGACGGTCTTAGACAGACGGTCTTAGACATACGGCCTGAGACAGACAGTCTGAGACAGACAGTCTGATACAGACGGTCTGAGACAGACGGTCTGAGACAGACGGTCTGAGACAGGCGGTCTGAGACAGGCGGTCTGAGACAGACGGTCGGAGACAGACGGTCTGAGACAGACGGTCTGAGACAGACGGTTCGAGGCAGAGGGATTGAGACAGACGGTCCGAGACTGGCGGTCTGATACAGACGGTCTGAGACAGACGGTCTGAGACAGACGGTCTGAGACAGGCGGTCAGAGACAGGCGGCCTGAGACAGACGGCCTGACACAGACGGTCTGAGACAGGCGGCCTGAGACAGACGGCCTGAGACAGACGGCCTGAGACAGACGGTCTGAGACAGACGGTCTGAGACAGACGGCCTGAGACACACGGTTCGAGACAGAGGGATTGACACAGACGGTCTGAGACAGAAGGTCTGAGACAGGCGGTCTGAGACAGGCGGTCTGAGACAGACGACCTGAGACAGACGGGCTGAGACAGACGGTCTGAGACAGACGGTCTGAGACAGACGGTCTTAGACAGACGGTCTTAGACATACGGCCTGAGACAGACAGTCTGAGACAGACAGTCTGATACAGACGGTCTGAGACAGACGGTCTGAGACAGACGGTCTGAGACAGGCGGTCTGAGACAGGCGGTCTGAGACAGACGGTCGGAGACAGACGGTCTGAGACAGACGGTCTGAGACAGACGGTCTGAGATAGACGGTCTGAGACAGACGGTCTGAGACAGACGGTCTGAGACAGACGGTCTGAGACAGACGGTCTTAGACACACGGTCTTAGACATACGGCCTGAGACAGACGGTTCGAGACAGAGGGATTGAGACAGACGGTCTGAGACAGGCGGTCTGAGACAGACGGACAGGGACAGGCGAATAGACGCTGCCCGATAGCGGCAGACGGACTGAGACGGACGGCCTGAGATAGGCTGACTGAGATAGACGGTCTGAGACAGAAGGTTCGAGACAGAGGGATTGAGACAGACGGTCTGAGACAGACGGTCTGAGACAGGCGGTCTGAGACAGGCGGTCTGAGACAGACGGTCGGAGACAGACGGTCTGAGACAGACGGTCTGAGACAGACGGTCTGAGACAGACGGTCTGAGACAGACGGTCTGAGACAGACGGTCTGAGACAGACGGTCTGAGACAGACGGTCTGAGACAGACGGTCTTAGACAGACGGTCTTAGACATACGGCCTGAGACAGACAGTCTGAGACAGACAGTCTGAGACAGACAGTCTGAGACAGACGGTCTTAGACAGACGGTCTTAGACATACGGCCTGAGACAGACGGTTCGAGACAGAGGGATTGAGACAGACGGTCTGAGACAGATGGTCTGAGACAGACGGTCTGAGACGGACGGTCTGAGACAGACGGTCTGAGACAGACGGTCTTAGACAGACGGTCTTAGACATACGGTCTGAGACAGACGGTCTGAGACAGACGGTCTGATACAGACGGTCTGAGACAGACGGTCTGAGACAGACGGTCTGACACAGACGGTCTGAGACAGACGGTCTGACACAGACGCTCTGCGACAGACGGTCTGAGACAGACGGTCTGAGACAGAAGGTTGGAGACAGAGGGATTGAGACGGACGGTCTGAGACAGACGGTCTGAGACAGGCGGTCTGAGACAGGCGGTCTGAGACAGACGGTCTGAGACAGACGGTCTGAGACAGACGGTCTGAGACAGACGGTCTGAGGCAGACGGTCTGAGACAGACGGTCTGAGACAGAAGGTTCGAGACAGAGGGATTGAGACAGACGGTCTGAGACAGACGGTCTGAGACAGGCGGTCTGAGACAGGCGGTCTGAGACAGACGGTCGGAGACAGACGGTCGGAGACAGACGGTCTGAGACAGACGGTCTGAGACAGACGGTCTGAGACAGACGGTCTGAGACAGACGGTCTGAGACAGACGGTCTGAGACAGACGGTCTGAGACAGACGGTCTTAGACAGACGGTCTTAGACATACGGCCTGAGACAGACAGTCTGAGACAGACACTCTGAGACAGACAGTCTGATACAGACGGTCTGAGACAGACGGTCTGAGACAGACGGTCTGATACAGACGGTCTGTGACAGTCGGTCTGAGACGCACGGTCTGAGACAGACGGTCTGAGACTGACGGTCTGAGACAGACGGTCTGAGACAGACGGTCTGAGACAGACTGTCTGAGACAGACGGACTGAGACAGACGGTCTGAGACAGACGGTCTGAGACAGACGGTCTGAGACAGACGGTCTGAGACAGACGGTTCGAGGCAGAGGGATTGAGACAGACGGTCCGAGACTGGCGGTCTGATACAGACGGTCTGAGACAGACGGTCTGAGACAGACGGTCTGAGACAGGCGGTCAGAGACAGGCGGCCTGAGACAGACGGCCTGACACAGACGGTCTGAGACAGGCGGCCTGAGACAGACGGCCTGAGACAGACGGCCTGAGACAGACGGTCTGAGACAGACGGTCTGAGACAGACGGCCTGAGACACACGGTTCGAGACAGAGGGATTGAGACAGACGGTCTGAGACAGAAGGTCTGAGACAGGCGGTCTGAGACAGGCGGTCTGAGACAGACGACCTGAGACAGACGGGCTGAGACAGACGGTCTGAGACAGACGGTCTGAGACAGACGGTCTTAGACAGACGGTCTTAGACATACGGCCTGAGACAGACAGTCTGAGACAGACAGTCTGATACAGACGGTCTGATACAGACGGTCTGAGACAGACGGTCTGAGACAGGCGGTCTGAGACAGGCGGTCTGAGACAGACGGTCGGAGACAGACGGTCTGAGACAGACGGTCTGAGACAGACGGTCTGAGATAGACGGTCTGAGACAGACGGTCTGAGACAGACGGTCTGAGACAGACGGTCTGAGACAGACGGTCTTAGACACACGGTCTTAGACATACGGCCTGAGACAGACGGTTCGAGACAGAGGGATTGAGACAGACGGTCTGAGACAGGCGGTCTGAGACAGACGGACAGGGACAGGCGAATAGACGCTGCCCGATAGCGGCAGACGGACTGAGACGGACGGCCTGAGATAGGCTGACTGAGATAGACGGTCTGAGACAGAAGGTTCGAGACAGAGGGATTGAGACAGACGGTCTGAGACAGACGGTCTGAGACAGGCGGTCTGAGACAGGCGGTCTGAGACAGACGGTCGGAGACAGACGGTCTGAGACAGACGGTCTGAGACAGACGGTCTGAGACAGACGGTCTGAGACAGACGGTCTGAGACAGACGGTCTGAGACAGACGGTCTTAGACAGACGGTCTTAGACATACGGCCTGAGACAGACAGTCTGAGACAGACAGTCTGAGACAGACAGTCTGAGACAGACAGTCTGAGACAGACGGTCTTAGACAGACGGTCTTAGACATACGGCCTGAGACAGACGGTTCGAGACAGAGGGATTGAGACAGACGGTCTGAGACAGATGGTCTGAGACAGGCGGTCTGAGACAGGCGGTCTGATACAGACGGTCTGTGACAGTCGGTCTGAGACGCACGGTCTGAGACAGACGGTCTGAGACTGACGGTCTGAGACAGACGGTCTGAGACACGGTCTGAGACAGGCGGTCTGAGACAGGCGGTCTGAGACAGACGGCCTGAGACAGACGGTCAGAGACAGGCGGCCTGAGACAGACGGCCTGAGACAGACGGTCTGAGACAGACGGTCCGAGACAGACGGTCTGAGACAGACGGTCAGAGACAGGCGGCCTGAGACAGACGGCCTGAGACAGACGGTCTGAGACAGACGGTCTGAGAGAGACGGTCTGAGACAGGCGGTCTGAGACAGACGGACAGGGACAGGCGAATAGACGCTGCCCGATAGCGGCAGACGGACTGAGACGGACGGTCTGAGATAGGCTGACTGAGATAGACGGTCTGAGACAGACGCTCTGAGACAGACAGTCTGAGACAGGCGGCCTGAGACAGACGGTCTGAGACAGGCGGTCTGAGACAGGCGGTCTGAGACAGACGGTCTGAGACAGACGGTCTGAGACAGACCGTCTGAGACAGAAGGTTCGAGACAGAGGGATTGAGACAGACGGTCTGAGACAGACGGTCTGAGACAGGCGGTCTGAGACAGGCGGTCTGAGGCAGACGGTCGGAGACAGACGGTCTGAGACAGACGGTCTGAGTCAGACGGTCTGAGACAGACGGTCTGATACAGACGGTCGGAGACAGACGGCCTGAGACAGACGGTCTGAGACAGACGGTCTGAGACAGACGGTCTGACACAGACGGTCTGCGACAGACGGTCTGAGACAGACGGTCTGAGACAGACGGTCAGAGACAGAAGGTTCGAGACAGAGGGATTGAGACAGACGGTCTGAGACAGACGGTCTGAGACAGGCGGTCTGAGACAGACGGTCTGAGACAGACGGTCTGAGACAGACGGTCTGAGACAGACGGTCTGAGACAGACGGCCTGAGACAGACGGTCTGAGACAGACGGTCTGAGACAGACGGTCTGAGACAGACGGTCTGAGACAGACGGTCTGAGACAGAAGGTTCGAGACAGAGGGATTGAGACAGACGGTCTGAGACAGACGGTATGAGACAGGCGGTCTGAGACAGGCGGTCTGAGACAGACGGTCGGAGACAGACGGTCTGAGACAGACGGTCTGAGACAGACGGTCTGAGACAGACGGTCTGAGACACACGGTTCGAGACAGAGGGATTGAGACAGACGGTCTGAGACAGAAGGTCTGAGACAGGCGGTCTGAGACAGGCGGTCTGAGACAGACGGCCTGAGACAGACGGGCTGAGACAGACGCTCTGAGACAGACGGTCTGAGACAGACGGTCTTAGACAGACGGTCTTAGACATACGGCCTGAGACAGACAGTCTGAGACAGACAGTCTGAGACAGACAGTCTGATACAGACGGTCTGAGACAGACGGTCTGAGACAGACGGTCTGAGACAGGCGGTCTGAGACAGGCGGTCTGAGACAGACGGTCGGAGACAGACGGTCTGAGACAGACGGTCTGAGACAGACGGTCTGAGACAGACGGTGTGAGACAGAGGGTCAGAGACAGGCGGTCTGAGACAGGCGGTCTGAGACAGACGGTCTGAGACAGACGGTCTTAGACACACGGTCTTAGACATACGGCCTGAGACAGACGGTTCGAGACAGAGGGATTGAGACAGGCGGTCTGAGACAGGCGGTCTGAGACAGACGGACAGGGACAGGCGAATAGACGCTGCCCGATAGCGGCAGACGGACTGAGACGGACGGCCTGAGATAGGCTGACTGAGATAGACGGTCTGAGACAGACGCTCTGAGACAGACAGTCTGAGACAGGCGGCCTGAGACGGACGGTCTGAGACAGACGCTCTGAGACAGACGGTCTGAGACAGACGGTGTGAGACAGAGGGTCAGAGACAGGCGATCTGAGACAGGCGGTCTGAGACAGACGGTCTGAGACAGACGGTCAGAGACAGGCGGCCTCAGACAGACGGCCTGAGACAGACGGTCTGAGACAGACGGTCTGATACAGACGGTCTGAGACAGACGGTCTGAGACAGACGGTCTGAGACAGACGGTCTGAGACAGACGGTCTGATACAGACGGTCTGAGACAGACGGTCTGAGACAGACGGTCTGAGACAGAAGGTTCGAGACAGAGGGATTGAGACAGACGGTCTGAGACAGACGGTCTGAGACAGGCGGTCTGAGACAGGCGGTCTGAGACAGACGGTCGGAGACAGACGGTCTGAGACAGACGGTCTGAGACAGACGGTCTGAGACAGACGGTCTGAGACAGACGGTCTTAGACAGACGGTCTTAGACATACGGCCTGAGACAGACGGTTCGAGACAGAGGGATTGAGACAGACGGTCTGAGACAGATGGTCTGAGACAGACGGTCTGAGACAGGCGGTCTGAGACAGACGGTCTGTGACAGTCGGTCTGAGACGCACGAGCTGAGACAGACGGTCTGAGACTGACGGTCTGAGACAGACGGTCTGAGACACGGTCTGAGACAGGCGGTCTGAGACAGGCGGTCGGAGACAGACGGCCAGAGACAGACGGTCTGAGACAGACGGTCTGAGACAGACGGTCTGAGACAGACGGTCTGACACAGACGGTCTGCGACAGACGGTCTGAGACAGACGGTCTGAGACAGAAGGTTCGAGACAGAGGGATTGAGACAGACGGTCTGAGACAGAAGGTTCGAGACAGAGGGATTGAGACAGACGGTCTGAGACAGGCGGTCTGAGGCAGGCGGTCTGAGGCAGGCGGTCTGAGACAGGCGGTCGGAGACAGACGGTCTGAGACAGACGGTCTGAGACAGACGGTCTTAGACAGACGGTCTTAGACATACGGTCTGAGACAGACGGTCTGAGACAGACGGTCTGATACAGACGGTCTGAGACAGACGGTCTGAGACAGACGGTCTGACACAGACGGTCTGAGACAGACGGTCTGACACAGACGCTCTGCGACAGACGGTCTGAGACAGACGGTCTGAGACAGAAGGTTCGAGACAGAGGGATTGAGACGGACGGTCTGAGACAGACGGTCTGAGACAGGCGGTCTGAGGCAGGCGGTCTGAGACAGGCGGTCTGAGGCAGGCGGTCTGAGGCAGGCGGTCTGAGACAGGCGGTCGGAGACAGACGGCCTGAGACAGACGGTCTGAGACAGACGGTCTGAGACAGACGGTCTGAGACAGACGGTCTGAGACAGACGGTCTGAGACAGACGGTCTGAGACAGACGGTCTGAGACAGACGGTCTGAGACAGACGGTCTGAGACAGACGGTCTGAGACAGACGGTCTGAGACAGACGGTCTTAGACAGACGGTCTTAGACATACGGTCTGAGACAGACGGTCTGAGACAGACGGTCTGAGACAGACGGTCTGATACAGACGGTCTGAGACAGACGGTCTGAGACAGACGGTCTGACACAGACGGTCTGAGACAGACGGTCTGACACAGACGCTCTGCGACAGACGGTCTGAGACAGACGGTCTGAGACAGAAGGTTCGAGACAGAGGGATTGAGACGGACGGTCTGAGACAGACGGTCTGAGACAGGCGGTCTGAGACAGGCGGTCTGAGACAGACGGTCTGAGACAGACGGTCTGAGACAGACGGTCTGAGACAGACGGTCTGAGACAGACGGTCTGAGACAGACGGTCTGAGACAGAAGGTTCGAGACAGAGGGATTGAGACAGACGGTCTGAGACAGACGGTCTGAGACAGGCGGTCTGAGACAGGCGGTCTGAGACAGACGGTCGGAGACAGACGGTCGGAGACAGACGGTCTGAGACAGACGGTCTGAGACAGACGGTCTGAGACAGACGGTCTGAGACAGACGGTCTGAGACAGACGGTCTGAGACAGACGGTCTGAGACAGACGGTCTGAGACAGACGGTCTGAGACAGACGGTCTTAGACAGACGGTCTTAGACATACGGCCTGAGACAGACAGTCTGAGACAGACACTCTGAGACAGACAGTCTGATACAGACGGTCTGAGACAGACGGTCTGAGACAGACGGTCTGAGACAGACGGTCTGATACAGACGGTCTGTGACAGTCGGTCTGAGACGCACGGTCTGAGACAGACGGTCTGAGACTGACGGTCTGAGACAGACGGTCTGAGACAGACGGTCTGAGACAGACTGTCTGAGACAGACGGACTGAGACAGACGGTCTGAGACAGACGGTCTGAGACAGACGGTCTGAGACAGACGGTCTGAGACAGACGGTCTGAGACAGACGGTCTGAGACAGACGGTTCGAGGCAGAGGGATTGAGACAGACGGTCCGAGACTGGCGGTCTGATACAGACGGTCTGAGACAGACGGTCTGAGACAGACGGTCTGAGACAGGCGGTCAGAGACAGGCGGCCTGAGACAGACGGCCTGACACAGACGGTCTGAGACAGGCGGCCTGAGACAGACGGCCTGAGACAGACGGCCTGAGACAGACGGTCTGAGACAGACGGTCTGAGACAGACGGCCTGAGACACACGGTTCGAGACAGAGGGATTGAGACAGACGGTCTGAGACAGAAGGTCTGAGACAGGCGGTCTGAGACAGGCGGTCTGAGACAGACGGCCTGAGACAGACGGGCTGAGACAGACGGTCTGAGACAGACGGTCTGAGACAGACGGTCTTAGACAGACGGTCTTAGACATACGGCCTGAGACAGACAGTCTGAGACAGACAGTCTGATACAGACGGTCTGAGACAGACGGTCTGAGACAGACGGTCTGAGACAGGCGGTCTGAGACAGGCGGTCTGAGACAGACGGTCGGAGACAGACGGTCTGAGACAGACGGTCTGAGACAGACGGTCTGAGATAGACGGTCTGAGACAGACGGTCTGAGACAGACGGTCTGAGACAGACGGTCTGAGACAGACGGTCTTAGACACACGGTCTTAGACATACGGCCTGAGACAGACGGTTCGAGACAGAGGGATTGAGACAGACGGTCTGAGACAGGCGGTCTGAGACAGACGGACAGGGACAGGCGAATAGACGCTGCCCGATAGCGGCAGACGGACTGAGACGGACGGCCTGAGATAGGCTGACTGAGATAGACGGTCTGAGACAGAAGGTTCGAGACAGAGGGATTGAGACAGACGGTCTGAGAGAGACGGTCTGAGACAGGCGGTCTGAGACAGGCGGTCTGAGACAGACGGTCGGAGACAGACGGTCTGAGACAGACGGTCTGAGACAGACGGTCTGAGACAGACGGTCTGAGACAGACGGTCTGAGACAGACGGTCTGAGACAGACGGTCTGAGACAGACGGTCTTAGACAGACGGTCTTAGACATACGGCCTGAGACAGACAGTCTGAGACAGACAGTCTGAGACAGAGAGTCTGAGACAGACGGTCTTAGACAGACGGTCTTAGACATACGGCCTGAGACAGACGGTTCGAGACAGAGGGATTGAGACAGACGGTCTGAGACAGATGGTCTGAGACAGACGGTCTGAGACAGGCGGTCTGAGACAGGCGGTCTGAGACAGACGGTCTGATACAGACGGTCTGTGACAGTCGGTCTGAGACGCACGGTCTGAGACAGACGGTCTGAGACTGACGGTCTGAGACAGACGGTCTGAGACAGGCGGTCTGAGACAGGCGGTCTGAGACAGACGGTCGGAGACAGACGGTCTGAGACAGACGGTCTGAGACACACGGTTCGAGACAGAGGGATTGAGACAGACGGTCTGAGACAGAAGGTCTGAGACAGGCGGTCTGAGACAGGCGGTCTGAGACAGACGGCCTGAGACAGACGGGCTGAGACAGACGGTCTGAGACAGACGGTCTGAGACAGACGGTCTTAGACAGACGGTCTTAGACATACGGCCTGAGACAGACAGTCTGAGACAGACAGTCTGAGACAGACAGTCTGATACAGACGGTCTGAGACAGACGGTCTGAGACAGACGGTCTGAGACAGGCGGTCTGAGACAGGCGGTCTGAGACAGACGGTCGGAGACAGACGGTCTGAGACAGACGGTCTGAGACAGACGGTCTGAGATAGACGGTCTGAGACAGACGGTCTGAGACAGACGGTCTGAGACAGACGGTCTGAGACAGACGGTCTTAGACACACGGTCTTAGACATACGGCCTGAGACAGACGGTTCGAGACAGAGGGATTGAGACAGGCGGTCTGAGACAGGCGGTCTGAGACAGACGGACAGGGACAGGCGAATAGACGCTGCCCGATAGCGGCAGACGGACTGAGACGGACGGCCTGAGATAGGCTGACTGAGATAGACGGTCTGAGACAGACGCTCTGAGACAGACAGTCTGAGACAGGCGGCCTGAGACGGACGGTCTGAGACAGGCGGTCTGAGGCAGGCGGTCTGAGACAGACGGTGTGAGACAGAGGGTCAGAGACAGGCGGTCTGAGACAGGCGGTCTGAGACAGACGGTCTGAGACAGACGGTCAGAGACAGGCGGCCTCAGACAGACGGCCTGAGACAGACGGTCTGAGACAGACGGTCTGATACAGACGGTCTGAGACAGACGGTCTGAGACAGACGGTCTGAGACAGACGGTCTGAGACAGACGGTCTGATACAGACGGTCTGAGACAGACGGTCTGAGACAGACGGTCTGAGACAGAAGGTTCGAGACAGAGGGATTGAGACAGACGGTCTGAGACAGACGGTCTGAGACAGGCGGTCTGAGACAGGCGGTCTGAGACAGACGGTCGGAGACAGACGGTCTGAGACAGACGGTCTGAGACAGACGGTCTGAGACAGACGGTCTGAGACAGACGGTCTTAGACAGACGGTCTTAGACATACGGCCTGAGACAGACAGTCTGAGACAGACAGTCTGAGACAGACAGTCTGAGACAGACGGTCTTAGACAGACGGTCTTAGACATACGGCCTGAGACAGACGGTTCGAGACAGAGGGATTGAGACAGACGGTCTGAGACAGATGGTCTGAGACAGACGGTCTGACACAGACGGTCTGAGACAGACGGTCTGACACAGACGCTCTGCGACAGACGGTCTGAGACAGACGGTCTGAGACAGAAGGTTCGAGACAGAGGGATTGAGACGGACGGTCTGAGACAGACGGTCTGAGACAGGCGGTCTGAGGCAGGCGGTCTGAGACAGGCGGTCTGAGGCAGGCGGTCTGAGGCAGGCGGTCTGAGACAGGCGGTCGGAGACAGACGGCCTGAGACAGACGGTCTGAGACAGACGGTCTGAGACAGACGGTCTGAGACAGACGGTCTGAGACAGACGGTCTGAGACAGACGGTCTGAGACAGACGGTCTGAGACAGACGGTCTGAGACAGACGGTCTGAGACAGACGGTCTGAGACAGACGGTCTTAGACAGACGGTCTTAGACATACGGTCTGAGACAGACGGTCTGAGACAGACGGTCTGAGACAGACGGTCTGATACAGACGGTCTGAGACAGACGGTCTGAGACAGACGGTCTGACACAGACGGTCTGAGACAGACGGTCTGACACAGACGCTCTGCGACAGACGGTCTGAGACAGACGGTCTGAGACAGAAGGTTCGAGACAGAGGGATTGAGACGGACGGTCTGAGACAGACGGTCTGAGACAGGCGGTCTGAGACAGGCGGTCTGAGACAGACGGTCTGAGACAGACGGTCTGAGACAGACGGTCTGAGACAGACGGTCTGAGACAGACGGTCTGAGACAGACGGTCTGAGACAGAAGGTTCGAGACAGAGGGATTGAGACAGACGGTCTGAGACAGACGGTCTGAGACAGGCGGTCTGAGACAGGCGGTCTGAGACAGACGGTCGGAGACAGACGGTCGGAGACAGACGGTCTGAGACAGACGGTCTGAGACAGACGGTCTGAGACAGACGGTCTGAGACAGACGGTCTGAGACAGACGGTCTGAGACAGACGGTCTGAGACAGACGGTCTGAGACAGACGGTCTGAGACAGACGGTCTTAGACAGATGGTCTTAGACATACGGCCTGAGACAGACAGTCTGAGACAGACACTCTGAGACAGACAGTCTGATACAGACGGTCTGAGACAGACGGTCTGAGACAGACGGTCTGAGACAGACGGTCTGATACAGACGGTCTGTGACAGTCGGTCTGAGACGCACGGTCTGAGACAGACGGTCTGAGACTGACGGTCTGAGACAGACGGTCTGAGACAGACGGTCTGAGACAGACTGTCTGAGACAGACGGACTGAGACAGACGGTCTGAGACAGACGGTCTGAGACAGACGGTCTGAGACAGACGGTCTGAGACAGACGGTCTGAGACAGACGGTCTGAGACAGACGGTTCGAGGCAGAGGGATTGAGACAGACGGTCCGAGACTGGCGGTCTGATACAGACGGTCTGAGACAGACGGTCTGAGACAGACGGTCTGAGACAGGCGGTCAGAGACAGGCGGCCTGAGACAGACGGCCTGACACAGACGGTCTGAGACAGGCGGCCTGAGACAGACGGCCTGAGACAGACGGCCTGAGACAGACGGTCTGAGACAGACGGTCTGAGACAGACGGCCTGAGACACACGGTTCGAGACAGAGGGATTGAGACAGACGGTCTGAGACAGAAGGTCTGAGACAGGCGGTCTGAGACAGGCGGTCTGAGACAGACGGCCTGAGACAGACGGGCTGAGACAGACGGTCTGAGACAGACGGTCTGAGACAGACGGTCTTAGACAGACGGTCTTAGACATACGGCCTGAGACAGACAGTCTGAGACAGACAGTCTGATACAGACGGTCTGAGACAGACGGTCTGAGACAGACGGTCTGAGACAGGCGGTCTGAGACAGGCGGTCTGAGACAGACGGTCGGAGACAGACGGTCTGAGACAGACGGTCTGAGACAGACGGTCTGAGATAGACGGTCTGAGACAGACGGTCTGAGACAGACGGTCTGAGACAGACGGTCTGAGACAGACGGTCTTAGACACACGGTCTTAGACATACGGCCTGAGACAGACGGTTCGAGACAGAGGGATTGAGACAGACGGTCTGAGACAGGCGGTCTGAGACAGACGGACAGGGACAGGCGAATAGACGCTGCCCGATAGCGGCAGACGGACTGAGACGGACGGCCTGAGATAGGCTGACTGAGATAGACGGTCTGAGACAGAAGGTTCGAGACAGAGGGATTGAGACAGACGGTCTGAGAGAGACGGTCTGAGACAGGCGGTCTGAGACAGGCGGTCTGAGACAGACGGTCGGAGACAGACGGTCTGAGACAGACGGTCTGAGACAGACGGTCTGAGACAGACGGTCTGAGACAGACGGTCTGAGACAGACGGTCTGAGACAGACGGTCTGAGACAGACGGTCTTAGACATACGGCCTGAGACAGACAGTCTGAGACAGACAGTCTGAGACAGAGAGTCTGAGACAGACGGTCTTAGACAGACGGTCTTAGACATACGGCCTGAGACAGACGGTTCGAGACAGAGGGATTGAGACAGACGGTCTGAGACAGATGGTCTGAGACAGACGGTCTGAGACAGGCGGTCTGAGACAGGCGGTCTGAGACAGACGGTCTGATACAGACGGTCTGTGACAGTCGGTCTGAGACGCACGGTCTGAGACAGACGGTCTGAGACTGACGGTCTGAGACAGACGGTCTGAGACAGGCGGTCTGAGACAGGCGGTCTGAGACAGACGGTCGGAGACAGACGGTCTGAGACAGACGGTCTGAGACACACGGTTCGAGACAGAGGGATTGAGACAGACGGTCTGAGACAGAAGGTCTGAGACAGGCGGTCTGAGACAGGCGGTCTGAGACAGACGGCCTGAGACAGACGGGCTGAGACAGACGGTCTGAGACAGACGGTCTGATACAGACGGTCTGAGACAGACGGTCTGAGACAGACGGTCTGAGACAGACGGTCTGAGACAGACGGTCTGATACAGACGGTCTGAGACAGACGGTCTGAGACAGACGGTCTGAGACAGAAGGTTCGAGACAGAGGGATTGAGACAGACGGTCTGAGACAGACGGTCTGAGACAGGCGGTCTGAGACAGGCGGTCTGAGACAGACGGTCGGAGACAGACGGTCTGAGACAGACGGTCTGAGACAGACGGTCTGAGACAGACGGTCTGAGACAGACGGTCTTAGACAGACGGTCTTAGACATACGGCCTGAGACAGACAGTCTGAGACAGACAGTCTGAGACAGACAGTCTGAGACAGACGGTCTTAGACAGACGGTCTTAGACATACGGCCTGAGACAGACGGTTCGAGACAGAGGGATTGAGACAGACGGTCTGAGACAGATGGTCTGAGACAGACGGTCTGACACAGACGGTCTGAGACAGACGGTCTGACACAGACGCTCTGCGACAGACGGTCTGAGACAGACGGTCTGAGACAGAAGGTTCGAGACAGAGGGATTGAGACGGACGGTCTGAGACAGACGGTCTGAGACAGGCGGTCTGAGGCAGGCGGTCTGAGACAGGCGGTCTGAGGCAGGCGGTCTGAGGCAGGCGGTCTGAGACAGGCGGTCGGAGACAGACGGCCTGAGACAGACGGTCTGAGACAGACGGTCTGAGACAGACGGTCTGAGACAGACGGTCTGAGACAGACGGTCTGAGACAGACGGTCTGAGACAGACGGTCTGAGACAGACGGTCTGAGACAGACGGTCTGAGACAGACGGTCTGAGACAGACGGTCTTAGACAGACGGTCTTAGACATACGGTCTGAGACAGACGGTCTGAGACAGACGGTCTGAGACAGACGGTCTGATACAGACGGTCTGAGACAGACGGTCTGAGACAGACGGTCTGACACAGACGGTCTGAGACAGACGGTCTGACACAGACGCTCTGCGACAGACGGTCTGAGACAGACGGTCTGAGACAGAAGGTTCGAGACAGAGGGATTGAGACGGACGGTCTGAGACAGACGGTCTGAGACAGGCGGTCTGAGACAGGCGGTCTGAGACAGACGGGCTGAGACAGACGGTCTGAGACAGACGGTCTGAGACAGACGGTCTGAGACAGACGGTCTGAGACAGAAGGTTCGAGACAGAGGGATTGAGACAGACGGTCTGAGACAGACGGTCTGAGACAGGCGGTCTGAGACAGGCGGTCTGAGACAGACGGTCGGAGACAGACGGTCGGAGACAGACGGTCTGAGACAGACGGTCTGAGACAGACGGTCTGAGACAGACGGTCTGAGACAGACGGTCTGAGACAGACGGTCTGAGACAGACGGTCTGAGACAGACGGTCTTAGACAGACGGTCTTAGACATACGGCCTGAGACAGACAGTCTGAGACAGACACTCTGAGACAGACAGTCTGATACAGACGGTCTGAGACAGACGGTCTGAGACAGACGGTCTGAGACAGACGGTCTGATACAGACGGTCTGTGACAGTCGGTCTGAGACGCACGGTCTGAGACAGACGGTCTGAGACTGACGGTCTGAGACAGACGGTCTGAGACAGACGGTCTGAGACAGACTGTCTGAGACAGACGGACTGAGACAGACGGTCTGAGACAGACGGTCTGAGACAGACGGTCTGAGACAGACGGTCTGAGACAGACGGTCTGAGACAGACGGTCTGAGACAGACGGTCTGAGACAGACGGTTCGAGGCAGAGGGATTGAGACAGACGGTCCGAGACTGGCGGTCTGATACAGACGGTCTGAGACAGACGGTCTGAGACAGACGGTCTGAGACAGGCGGTCAGAGACAGGCGGCCTGAGACAGACGGCCTGACACAGACGGTCTGAGACAGGCGGCCTGAGACAGACGGCCTGAGACAGACGGCCTGAGACAGACGGTCTGAGACAGACGGTCTGAGACAGACGGCCTGAGACACACGGTTCGAGACAGAGGGATTGAGACAGACGGTCTGAGACAGAAGGTCTGAGACAGGCGGTCTGAGACAGGCGGTCTGAGACAGACGGCCTGAGACAGACGGGCTGAGACAGACGGTCTGAGACAGACGGTCTGAGACAGACGGTCTTAGACAGACGGTCTTAGACATACGGCCTGAGACAGACAGTCTGAGACAGACAGTCTGATACAGACGGTCTGAGACAGACGGTCTGAGACAGACGGTCTGAGACAGGCGGTCTGAGACAGGCGGTCTGAGACAGACGGTCGGAGACAGACGGTCTGAGACAGACGGTCTGAGACAGACGGTCTGAGATAGACGGTCTGAGACAGACGGTCTGAGACAGACGGTCTGAGACAGACGGTCTGAGACAGACGGTCTTAGACACACGGTCTTAGACATACGGCCTGAGACAGACGGTTCGAGACAGAGGGATTGAGACAGACGGTCTGAGACAGGCGGTCTGAGACAGACGGACAGGGACAGGCGAATAGACGCTGCCCGATAGCGGCAGACGGACTGAGACGGACGGCCTGAGATAGGCTGACTGAGATAGACGGTCTGAGACAGAAGGTTCGAGACAGAGGGATTGAGACAGACGGTCTGAGAGAGACGGTCTGAGACAGGCGGTCTGAGACAGGCGGTCTGAGACAGACGGTCGGAGACAGACGGTCTGAGACAGACGGTCTGAGACAGACGGTCTGAGACAGACGGTCTGAGACAGACGGTCTGAGACAGACGGTCTGAGACAGACGGTCTGAGACAGACGGTCTTAGACAGACGGTCTTAGACATACGGCCTGAGACAGACAGTCTGAGACAGACAGTCTGAGACAGAGAGTCTGAGACAGACGGTCTTAGACAGACGGTCTTAGACATACGGCCTGAGACAGACGGTTCGAGACAGAGGGATTGAGACAGACGGTCTGAGACAGATGGTCTGAGACAGACGGTCTGAGACAGGCGGTCTGAGACAGGCGGTCTGAGACAGACGGTCTGATACAGACGGTCTGTGACAGTCGGTCTGAGACGCACGGTCTGAGACAGACGGTCTGAGACTGACGGTCTGAGACAGACGGTCTGAGACAGGCGGTCTGAGACAGGCGGTCTGAGACAGACGGTCGGAGACAGACGGTCTGAGACAGACGGTCTGAGACACACGGTTCGAGACAGAGGGATTGAGACAGACGGTCTGAGACAGAAGGTCTGAGACAGGCGGTCTGAGACAGGCGGTCTGAGACAGACGGCCTGAGACAGACGGGCTGAGACAGACGGTCTGAGACAGACGGTCTGAGACAGACGGTCTTAGACAGACGGTCTTAGACATACGGCCTGAGACAGACAGTCTGAGACAGACAGTCTGAGACAGACAGTCTGATACAGACGGTCTGAGACAGACGGTCTGAGACAGACGGTCTGAGACAGGCGGTCTGAGACAGGCGGTCTGAGACAGACGGTCGGAGACAGACGGTCTGAGACAGACGGTCTGAGACAGACGGTCTGAGATAGACGGTCTGAGACAGACGGTCTGAGACAGACGGTCTGAGACAGACGGTCTTAGACACACGGTCTTAGACATACGGCCTGAGACAGACGGTTCGAGACAGAGGGATTGAGACAGGCGGTCTGAGACAGGCGGTCTGAGACAGACGGACAGGGACAGGCGAATAGACGCTGCCCGATAGCGGCAGACGGACTGAGACGGACGGCCTGAGATAGGCTGACTGAGATAGACGGTCTGAGACAGACGCTCTGAGACAGACAGTCTGAGACAGGCGGCCTGAGACGGACGGTCTGAGACAGGCGGTCTGAGGCAGGCGGTCTGAGACAGACGGTGTGAGACAGAGGGTCAGAGACAGGCGGTCTGAGACAGGCGGTCTGAGACAGACGGTCTGAGACAGACGGTCAGAGACAGGCGGCCTCAGACAGACGGCCTGAGACAGACGGTCTGAGACAGACGGTCTGATACAGACGGTCTGAGACAGACGGTCTGAGACAGACGGTCTGAGACAGACGGTCTGAGACAGACGGTCTGATACAGACGGTCTGAGACAGACGGTCTGAGACAGACGGTCTGAGACAGAAGGTTCGAGACAGAGGGATTGAGACAGACGGTCTGAGACAGACGGTCTGAGACAGGCGGTCTGAGACAGGCGGTCTGAGACAGACGGTCGGAGACAGACGGTCTGAGACAGACGGTCTGAGACAGACGGTCTGAGACAGACGGTCTGAGACAGACGGTCTTAGACAGACGGTCTTAGACATACGGCCTGAGACAGACAGTCTGAGACAGACAGTCTGAGACAGACAGTCTGAGACAGACGGTCTTAGACAGACGGTCTTAGACATACGGCCTGAGACAGACGGTTCGAGACAGAGGGATTGAGACAGACGGTCTGAGACAGATGGTCTGAGACAGACGGTCTGAGACAGGCGGTCTGAGACAGGCGGTCTGAGACAGACGGTCTGATACAGACGGTCTGTGACAGTCGGTCTGAGACGCACGAGCTGAGACAGACGGTCTGAGACTGACGGTCTGAGACAGACGGTCTGAGACACGGTCTGAGACAGGCGGTCTGAGACAGGCGGTCTGAGACAGACGGCCTGAGACAGACGGTCAGAGACAGGCGGCCTGAGACAGACGGCCTGAGACAGACGGTCTGAGACAGACGGTCTGAGACAGGCGGTCTGAGACCGACGGACAGGGACAGGCGAATAGACGCTGCCCGATAGCGGCAGACGGACTGAGACGGACGGTCTGAGATAGGCTGACTGAGATAGACGGTCTGAGACAGACGCTCTGAGACAGACAGTCTGAGACAGGCGGCCTGAGACAGACGGTCTGAGACAGACGGTCTGAGACAGGCGGTCTGAGGCAGGCGGTCTGAGGCAGGCGGTCTGAGACAGACGGTCGGAGACAGACGGCCTGAGACAGACGGTCTGAGACAGACGGTCTGAGACAGACGGTCTGACACAGACGGTCTGCGACAGACGGTCTGAGACAGACGGTCTGAGACAGAAGGTTCGAGACAGAGGGATTGAGACAGACGGTCTGAGACAGACGGTCTGAGACAGGCGGTCTGAGACAGGCGGTCTGAGACAGACGGTCTGAGACAGACGGGCTGAGACAGACGGTCTGAGACAGACGGTCTGAGACAGACGGTCTTAGACAGACGGTCTTAGACATACGGCCTGAGACAGACAGTCTGAGACAGACAGTCTGAGACAGACAGTCTGATACAGACGGTCTGAGACAGACGGTCTGAGACAGACGGTCTGAGACAGGCGGTCTGAGACAGGCGGTCTGAGACAGACGGTCGGAGACAGACGGTCTGAGACAGACGGTCTGAGACAGACGGTCTGAGATAGACGGTCTGAGACAGACGGTCTGAGACAGACGGTCTGAGACAGACGGTCTTAGACACACGGTCTTAGACATACGGCCTGAGACAGACGGTTCGAGACAGAGGGATTGAGACAGGCGGTCTGAGACAGGCGGTCTGAGACAGACGGACAGGGACAGGCGAATAGACGCTGCCCGATAGCGGCAGACGGACTGAGACGGACGGCCTGAGATAGGCTGACTGAGATAGACGGTCTGAGACAGACGCTCTGAGACAGACAGTCTGAGACAGGCGGCCTGAGACGGACGGTCTGAGACAGGCGGTCTGAGGCAGGCGGTCTGAGACAGACGGTGTGAGACAGAGGGTCAGAGACAGGCGGTCTGAGACAGGCGGTCTGAGACAGACGGTCTGAGACAGACGGTCAGAGACAGGCGGCCTCAGACAGACGGCCTGAGACAGACGGTCTGAGACAGACGGTCTGATACAGACGGTCTGAGACAGACGGTCTGAGACAGACGGTCTGAGACAGACGGTCTGAGACAGACGGTCTGATACAGACGGTCTGAGACAGACGGTCTGAGACAGACGGTCTGAGACAGAAGGTTCGAGACAGAGGGATTGAGACAGACGGTCTGAGACAGACGGTCTGAGACAGGCGGTCTGAGACAGGCGGTCTGAGACAGACGGTCGGAGACAGACGGTCTGAGACAGACGGTCTGAGACAGACGGTCTGAGACAGACGGTCTGAGACAGACGGTCTTAGACAGACGGTCTTAGACATACGGCCTGAGACAGACAGTCTGAGACAGACAGTCTGAGACAGACAGTCTGAGACAGACGGTCTTAGACAGACGGTCTTAGACATACGGCCTGAGACAGACGGTTCGAGACAGAGGGATTGAGACAGACGGTCTGAGACAGATGGTCTGAGACAGACGGTCTGAGACAGGCGGTCTGAGACAGGCGGTCTGAGACAGACGGTCTGATACAGACGGTCTGTGACAGTCGGTCTGAGACGCACGAGCTGAGACAGACGGTCTGAGACTGACGGTCTGAGACAGACGGTCTGAGACACGGTCTGAGACAGGCGGTCTGAGACAGGCGGTCTGAGACAGACGGCCTGAGACAGACGGTCAGAGACAGGCGGCCTGAGACAGACGGCCTGAGACAGACGGTCTGAGACAGACGGTCTGAGACAGGCGGTCTGAGACCGACGGACAGGGACAGGCGAATAGACGCTGCCCGATAGCGGCAGACGGACTGAGACGGACGGTCTGAGATAGGCTGACTGAGATAGACGGTCTGAGACAGACGCTCTGAGACAGACAGTCTGAGACAGGCGGCCTGAGACAGACGGTCTGAGACAGACGGTCTGAGACAGGCGGTCTGAGGCAGGCGGTCTGAGGCAGGCGGTCTGAGACAGACGGTCGGAGACAGACGGCCTGAGACAGACGGTCTGAGACAGACGGTCTGAGACAGACGGTCTGACACAGACGGTCTGCGACAGACGGTCTGAGACAGACGGTCTGAGACAGAAGGTTCGAGACAGAGGGATTGAGACAGACGGTCTGAGACAGACGGTCTGAGACAGGCGGTCTGAGACAGGCGGTCTGAGACAGACGGTCTGAGACAGACGGTCTGAGACAGACGGTCTGAGACAGACGGTCTGAGACAGAAGGTTCGAGACAGAGGGATTGAGACAGACGGTCTGAGACAGACGGTCTGAGACACGGTCTGAGACAGGCGGTCTGAGACAGGCGGTCTGAGACAGACGGCCTGAGACAGACGGTCAGAGACAGGCGGCCTGAGACAGACGGCCTGAGACAGACGGTCTGAGACAGACGGTCTGAGACAGGCGGTCTGAGACCGACGGACAGGGACAGGCGAATAGACGCTGCCCGATAGCGGCAGACGGACTGAGACGGACGGTCTGAGATAGGCTGACTGAGATAGACGGTCTGAGACAGACGCTCTGAGACAGACAGTCTGAGACAGGCGGCCTGAGACAGACGGTCTGAGACAGACGGTCTGAGACAGGCGGTCTGAGGCAGGCGGTCTGAGGCAGGCGGTCTGAGACAGACGGTCGGAGACAGACGGCCTGAGACAGACGGTCTGAGACAGACGGTCTGAGACAGACGGTCTGACACAGACGGTCTGCGACAGACGGTCTGAGACAGACGGTCTGAGACAGAAGGTTCGAGACAGAGGGATTGAGACAGACGGTCTGAGACAGACGGTCTGAGACAGGCGGTCTGAGACAGGCGGTCTGAGACAGACGGTCTGAGACAGACGGTCTGAGACAGACGGTCTGAGACAGACGGTCTGAGACAGAAGGTTCGAGACAGAGGGATTGAGACAGACGGTCTGAGACAGACGGTCTGAGACAGGCGGTCTGAGACAGGCGGTCTGAGACAGACGGTCGGAGACAGACGGTCTGAGACAGACGGTCTGAGACAGACGGTCTGAGACAGACGGTCTGAGACAGACGGTCTGAGACAGACGGTCTGAGACAGACGGTCTGAGAGAGACGGTCTGAGACAGGCGGTCTGAGACAGACGGACAGGGACAGGCGAATAGACGCTGCCCGATAGCGGCAGACGGACTGAGACGGACGGTCTGAGACAGACGGTCTTAGACACACGGTCTTAGACATACGGCCTGAGACAGACGGTTCGAGACAGAGGGATTGAGACAGGCGGTCTGAGACAGGCGGTCTGAGACAGACGGACAGGGACAGGCGAATAGACGCTGCCCGATAGCGGCAGACGGACTGAGACGGACGGCCTGAGATAGGCTGACTGAGATAGACGGTCTGAGACAGACGCTCTGAGACAGACAGTCTGAGACAGGCGGCCTGAGACGGACGGTCTGAGACAGGCGGTCTGAGGCAGGCGGTCTGAGACAGACGGTGTGAGACAGAGGGTCAGAGACAGGCGGTCTGAGACAGGCGGTCTGAGACAGACGGTCTGAGACAGACGGTCAGAGACAGGCGGCCTCAGACAGACGGCCTGAGACAGACGGTCTGAGACAGACGGTCTGATACAGACGGTCTGAGACAGACGGTCTGAGACAGACGGTCTGAGACAGACGGTCTGAGACAGACGGTCTGATACAGACGGTCTGAGACAGACGGTCTGAGACAGACGGTCTGAGACAGAAGGTTCGAGACAGAGGGATTGAGACAGACGGTCTGAGACAGACGGTCTGAGACAGGCGGTCTGAGACAGGCGGTCTGAGACAGACGGTCGGAGACAGACGGTCTGAGACAGACGGTCTGAGACAGACGGTCTGAGACAGACGGTCTGAGACAGACGGTCTTAGACAGACGGTCTTAGACATACGGCCTGAGACAGACAGTCTGAGACAGACAGTCTGAGACAGACAGTCTGAGACAGACGGTCTTAGACAGACGGTCTTAGACATACGGCCTGAGACAGACGGTTCGAGACAGAGGGATTGAGACAGACGGTCTGAGACAGATGGTCTGAGACAGACGGTCTGAGACAGGCGGTCTGAGACAGGCGGTCTGAGACAGACGGTCTGATACAGACGGTCTGTGACAGTCGGTCTGAGACGCACGAGCTGAGACAGACGGTCTGAGACTGACGGTCTGAGACAGACGGTCTGAGACACGGTCTGAGACAGGCGGTCTGAGACAGGCGGTCTGAGACAGACGGCCTGAGACAGACGGTCAGAGACAGGCGGCCTGAGACAGACGGCCTGAGACAGACGGTCTGAGACAGACGGTCTGAGACAGGCGGTCTGAGACCGACGGACAGGGACAGGCGAATAGACGCTGCCCGATACCGGCAGACGGACTGAGACGGACGGTCTGAGATAGGCTGACTGAGATAGACGGTCTGAGACAGACGCTCTGAGACAGACAGTCTGAGACAGGCGGCCTGAGACAGACGGTCTGAGACAGACGGTCTGAGACAGGCGGTCTGAGGCAGGCGGTCTGAGGCAGGCGGTCTGAGACAGACGGTCGGAGACAGACGGCCTGAGACAGACGGTCTGAGACAGACGGTCTGAGACAGACGGTCTGACACAGACGGTCTGCGACAGACGGTCTGAGACAGACGGTCTGAGACAGAAGGTTCGAGACAGAGGGATTGAGACAGACGGTCTGAGACAGACGGTCTGAGACAGGCGGTCTGAGACAGGCGGTCTGAGACAGACGGTCTGAGACAGACGGGCTGAGACAGACGGTCTGAGACAGACGGTCTGAGACAGACGGTCTTAGACAGACGGTCTTAGACATACGGCCTGAGACAGACAGTCTGAGACAGACAGTCTGAGACAGACAGTCTGATACAGACGGTCTGAGACAGACGGTCTGAGACAGACGGTCTGAGACAGGCGGTCTGAGACAGGCGGTCTGAGACAGACGGTCGGAGACAGACGGTCTGAGACAGACGGTCTGAGACAGACGGTCTGAGATAGACGGTCTGAGACAGACGGTCTGAGACAGACGGTCTGAGACAGACGGTCTTAGACACACGGTCTTAGACATACGGCCTGAGACAGACGGTTCGAGACAGAGGGATTGAGACAGGCGGTCTGAGACAGGCGGTCTGAGACAGACGGACAGGGACAGGCGAATAGACGCTGCCCGATAGCGGCAGACGGACTGAGACGGACGGCCTGAGATAGGCTGACTGAGATAGACGGTCTGAGACAGACGCTCTGAGACAGACAGTCTGAGACAGGCGGCCTGAGACGGACGGTCTGAGACAGGCGGTCTGAGGCAGGCGGTCTGAGACAGACGGTGTGAGACAGAGGGTCAGAGACAGGCGGTCTGAGACAGGCGGTCTGAGACAGACGGTCTGAGACAGACGGTCAGAGACAGGCGGCCTCAGACAGACGGCCTGAGACAGACGGTCTGAGACAGACGGTCTGATACAGACGGTCTGAGACAGACGGTCTGAGACAGACGGTCTGAGACAGACGGTCTGAGACAGACGGTCTGATACAGACGGTCTGAGACAGACGGTCTGAGACAGACGGTCTGAGACAGAAGGTTCGAGACAGAGGGATTGAGACAGACGGTCTGAGACAGACGGTCTGAGACAGGCGGTCTGAGACAGGCGGTCTGAGACAGACGGTCGGAGACAGACGGTCTGAGACAGACGGTCTGAGACAGACGGTCTGAGACAGACGGTCTGAGACAGACGGTCTTAGACAGACGGTCTTAGACATACGGCCTGAGACAGACAGTCTGAGACAGACAGTCTGAGACAGACAGTCTGAGACAGACGGTCTTAGACAGACGGTCTTAGACATACGGCCTGAGACAGACGGTTCGAGACAGAGGGATTGAGACAGACGGTCTGAGACAGATGGTCTGAGACAGACGGTCTGAGACAGGCGGTCTGAGACAGGCGGTCTGAGACAGACGGTCTGATACAGACGGTCTGTGACAGTCGGTCTGAGACGCACGAGCTGAGACAGACGGTCTGAGACTGACGGTCTGAGACAGACGGTCTGAGACACGGTCTGAGACAGGCGGTCTGAGACAGGCGGTCTGAGACAGACGGCCTGAGACAGACGGTCAGAGACAGGCGGCCTGAGACAGACGGCCTGAGACAGACGGTCTGAGACAGACGGTCTGAGACAGGCGGTCTGAGACCGACGGACAGGGACAGGCGAATAGACGCTGCCCGATAGCGGCAGACGGACTGAGACGGACGGTCTGAGATAGGCTGACTGAGATAGACGGTCTGAGACAGACGCTCTGAGACAGACAGTCTGAGACAGGCGGCCTGAGACAGACGGTCTGAGACAGACGGTCTGAGACAGGCGGTCTGAGGCAGGCGGTCTGAGGCAGGCGGTCTGAGACAGACGGTCGGAGACAGACGGCCTGAGACAGACGGTCTGAGACAGACGGTCTGAGACAGACGGTCTGACACAGACGGTCTGCGACAGACGGTCTGAGACAGACGGTCTGAGACAGAAGGTTCGAGACAGAGGGATTGAGACAGACGGTCTGAGACAGACGGTCTGAGACAGGCGGTCTGAGACAGGCGGTCTGAGACAGACGGTCTGAGACAGACGGTCTGAGACAGACGGTCTGAGACAGACGGTCTGAGACAGAAGGTTCGAGACAGAGGGATTGAGACAGACGGTCTGAGACAGACGGTCTGAGACAGGCGGTCTGAGACAGGCGGTCTGAGACAGACGGTCGGAGACAGACGGTCTGAGACAGACGGTCTGAGACAGACGGTCTGAGACAGACGGTCTGAGACAGACGGTCTGAGACAGACGGTCTGAGAGAGACGGTCTGAGACAGGCGGTCTGAGACAGACGGACAGGGACAGGCGAATAGACGCTGCCCGATAGCGGCAGACGGACTGAGACGGACGGTCTGAGATAGGCTGACTGAGATAGACGGTCTGAGACAGACGCTCTGAGACAGACAGTCTGAGACAGGCGGCCTGAGACAGACGGTCTGAGACAGACGGTCTGAGACAGAAGGTCTGAGACAGGCGGTCTGAGGCAGGCGGTCTGAGACAGGCGGTCGGAGACAGACGGCCTGAGACAGACGGTCTGAGACAGACGGTCTGAGACAGACGGTCTTAGACAGACGGTCTTAGACATACGGCCTGAGACAGACAGTCTGAGACAGACAGTCTGAGACAGACAGTCTGATACAGACGGTCTGAGACAGACGGTCTGAGACAGACGGTCTGAGACAGGCGGTCTGAGACAGGCGGTCTAAGACAGACGGTCGGAGACAGACGGTCTGAGACAGACGGTCTGAGACAGACGGTCTGAGATAGACGGTCTGAGACAGACGGTCTGAGACAGACGGTCTGAGACAGACGGTCTTAGACACACGGTCTTAGACATACGGCCTGAGACAGACGGTTCGAGACAGAGGGATTGAGACAGGCGGTCTGAGACAGGCGGTCTGAGACAGACGGACAGGGACAGGCGAATAGACGCTGCCCGATAGCGGCAGACGGACTGAGACGGACGGCCTGAGATAGGCTGACTGAGATAGACGGTCTGAGACAGACGCTCTGAGACAGACAGTCTGAGACAGGCGGCCTGAGACGGACGGTCTGAGACAGGCGGTCTGAGGCAGGCGGTCTGAGACAGACGGTGTGAGACAGAGGGTCAGAGACAGGCGGTCTGAGACAGGCGGTCTGAGACAGACGGTCTGAGACAGACGGTCTTAGACAGACGGTCTTAGACATACGGCCTGAGACAGACAGTCTGAGACAGACAGTCTGAGACAGACAGTCTGATACAGACGGTCTGAGACAGACGGTCTGAGACAGACGGTCTGAGACAGGCGGTCTGAGACAGGCGGTCTGAGACAGACGGTCGGAGACAGACGGTCTGAGACAGACGGTCTGAGACAGACGGTCTGAGATAGACGGTCTGAGACAGACGGTCTGAGACAGACGGTCTGAGACAGACGGTCTTAGACACACGGTCTTAGACATACGGCCTGAGACAGACGGTTCGAGACAGAGGGATTGAGACAGGCGGTCTGAGACAGGCGGTCTGAGACAGACGGACAGGGACAGGCGAATAGACGCTGCCCGATAGCGGCAGACGGACTGAGACGGACGGCCTGAGATAGGCTGACTGAGATAGACGGTCTGAGACAGACGCTCTGAGACAGACAGTCTGAGACAGGCGGCCTGAGACGGACGGTCTGAGACAGGCGGTCTGAGGCAGGCGGTCTGAGACAGACGGTGTGAGACAGAGGGTCAGAGACAGGCGGTCTGAGACAGGCGGTCTGAGACAGACGGTCTGAGACAGACGGTCAGAGACAGGCGGCCTCAGACAGACGGCCTGAGACAGACGGTCTGAGACAGACGGTCTGATACAGACGGTCTGAGACAGACGGTCTGAGACAGACGGTCTGAGACAGACGGTCTGAGACAGACGGTCTGATACAGACGGTCTGAGACAGACGGTCTGAGACAGACGGTCTGAGACAGAAGGTTCGAGACAGAGGGATTGAGACAGACGGTCTGAGACAGACGGTCTGAGACAGGCGGTCTGAGACAGGCGGTCTGAGACAGACGGTCGGAGACAGACGGTCTGAGACAGACGGTCTGAGACAGACGGTCTGAGACAGACGGTCTGAGACAGACGGTCTTAGACAGACGGTCTTAGACATACGGCCTGAGACAGACAGTCTGAGACAGACAGTCTGAGACAGACAGTCTGAGACAGACGGTCTTAGACAGACGGTCTTAGACATACGGCCTGAGACAGACGGTTCGAGACAGAGGGATTGAGACAGACGGTCTGAGACAGATGGTCTGAGACAGACGGTCTGAGACAGGCGGTCTGAGACAGGCGGTCTGAGACAGACGGTCTGATACAGACGGTCTGTGACAGTCGGTCTGAGACGCACGAGCTGAGACAGACGGTCTGAGACTGACGGTCTGAGACAGACGGTCTGAGACACGGTCTGAGACAGGCGGTCTGAGACAGGCGGTCTGAGACAGACGGCCTGAGACAGACGGTCAGAGACAGGCGGCCTGAGACAGACGGCCTGAGACAGACGGTCTGAGACAGACGGTCTGAGACAGGCGGTCTGAGACCGACGGACAGGGACAGGCGAATAGACGCTGCCCGATAGCGGCAGACGGACTGAGACGGACGGTCTGAGATAGGCTGACTGAGATAGACGGTCTGAGACAGACGCTCTGAGACAGACAGTCTGAGACAGGCGGCCTGAGACAGACGGTCTGAGACAGACGGTCTGAGACAGGCGGTCTGAGGCAGGCGGTCTGAGGCAGGCGGTCTGAGACAGACGGTCGGAGACAGACGGCCTGAGACAGACGGTCTGAGACAGACGGTCTGAGACAGGCGGTCTGAGACAGGCGGTCTGAGACAGACGGTCTGAGACAGACGGTCTGAGACAGACGGTCTGAGACAGACGGTCTGAGACAGAAGGTTCGAGACAGAGGGATTGAGACAGACGGTCTGAGACAGACGGTCTGAGACAGGCGGTCTGAGACAGGCGGTCTGAGACAGACGGTCGGAGACAGACGGTCTGAGACAGACGGTCTGAGACAGACGGTCTGAGACAGACGGTCTGAGACAGACGGTCTGAGACAGACGGTCTGAGAGAGACGGTCTGAGACAGGCGGTCTGAGACAGACGGACAGGGACAGGCGAATAGACGCTGCCCGATAGCGGCAGACGGACTGAGACGGACGGTCTGAGATAGGCTGACTGAGATAGACGGTCTGAGACAGACGCTCTGAGACAGACAGTCTGAGACAGGCGGCCTGAGACAGACGGTCTGAGACAGACGGTCTGAGACAGAAGGTCTGAGACAGGCGGTCTGAGGCAGGCGGTCTGAGACAGGCGGTCGGAGACAGACGGCCTGAGACAGACGGTCTGAGACAGACGGTCTGAGACAGACGGTCTTAGACAGACGGTCTTAGACATACGGCCTGAGACAGACAGTCTGAGACAGACAGTCTGAGACAGACAGTCTGATACAGACGGTCTGAGACAGACGGTCTGAGACAGACGGTCTGAGACAGGCGGTCTGAGACAGGCGGTCTAAGACAGACGGTCGGAGACAGACGGTCTGAGACAGACGGTCTGAGACAGACGGTCTGAGATAGACGGTCTGAGACAGACGGTCTGAGACAGACGGTCTGAGACAGACGGTCTTAGACACACGGTCTTAGACATACGGCCTGAGACAGACGGTTCGAGACAGAGGGATTGAGACAGGCGGTCTGAGACAGGCGGTCTGAGACAGACGGACAGGGACAGGCGAATAGACGCTGCCCGATAGCGGCAGACGGACTGAGACGGACGGCCTGAGATAGGCTGACTGAGATAGACGGTCTGAGACAGACGCTCTGAGACAGACAGTCTGAGACAGGCGGCCTGAGACGGACGGTCTGAGACAGGCGGTCTGAGGCAGGCGGTCTGAGACAGACGGTGTGAGACAGAGGGTCAGAGACAGGCGGTCTGAGACAGGCGGTCTGAGACAGACGGTCTGAGACAGACGGTCAGAGACAGGCGGCCTCAGACAGACGGCCTGAGACAGACGGTCTGAGACAGACGGTCTTAGACAGACGGTCTTAGACATACGGCCTGAGACAGACAGTCTGAGACAGACAGTCTGAGACAGACAGTCTGAGACAGACGGTCTTAGACAGACGGTCTTAGACATACGGCCTGAGACAGACGGTTCGAGACAGAGGGATTGAGACAGACGGTCTGAGACAGATGGTCTGAGACAGACGGTCTGAGACAGGCGGTCTGAGACAGGCGGTCTGAGACAGACGGTCTGATACAGACGGTCTGTGACAGTCGGTCTGAGACGCACGAGCTGAGACAGACGGTCTGAGACTGACGGTCTGAGACAGACGGTCTGAGACACGGTCTGAGACAGGCGGTCTGAGACAGGCGGTCTGAGACAGACGGCCTGAGACAGACGGTCAGAGACAGGCGGCCTGAGACAGACGGCCTGAGACAGACGGTCTGAGACAGACGGTCTGAGACAGGCGGTCTGAGACCGACGGACAGGGACAGGCGAATAGACGCTGCCCGATAGCGGCAGACGGACTGAGACGGACGGTCTGAGATAGGCTGACTGAGATAGACGGTCTGAGACAGACGCTCTGAGACAGACAGTCTGAGACAGGCGGCCTGAGACAGACGGTCTGAGACAGACGGTCTGAGACAGGCGGTCTGAGGCAGGCGGTCTGAGGCAGGCGGTCTGAGACAGACGGTCGGAGACAGACGGCCTGAGACAGACGGTCTGAGACAGACGGTCTGAGACAGGCGGTCTGAGACAGGCGGTCTGAGACAGACGGTCTGAGACAGACGGTCTGAGACAGACGGTCTGAGACAGACGGTCTGAGACAGAAGGTTCGAGACAGAGGGATTGAGACAGACGGTCTGAGACAGACGGTCTGAGACAGGCGGTCTGAGACAGGCGGTCTGAGACAGACGGTCGGAGACAGACGGTCTGAGACAGACGGTCTGAGACAGACGGTCTGAGACAGACGGTCTGAGACAGACGGTCTGAGACAGACGGTCTGAGAGAGACGGTCTGAGACAGGCGGTCTGAGACAGACGGACAGGGACAGGCGAATAGACGCTGCCCGATAGCGGCAGACGGACTGAGACGGACGGTCTGAGATAGGCTGACTGAGATAGACGGTCTGAGACAGACGCTCTGAGACAGACAGTCTGAGACAGGCGGCCTGAGACAGACGGTCTGAGACAGACGGTCTGAGACAGAAGGTCTGAGACAGGCGGTCTGAGGCAGGCGGTCTGAGACAGGCGGTCGGAGACAGACGGCCTGAGACAGACGGTCTGAGACAGACGGTCTGAGACAGACGGTCTTAGACAGACGGTCTTAGACATACGGCCTGAGACAGACAGTCTGAGACAGACAGTCTGAGACAGACAGTCTGATACAGACGGTCTGAGACAGACGGTCTGAGACAGACGGTCTGAGACAGGCGGTCTGAGACAGGCGGTCTAAGACAGACGGTCGGAGACAGACGGTCTGAGACAGACGGTCTGAGACAGACGGTCTGAGATAGACGGTCTGAGACAGACGGTCTGAGACAGACGGTCTGAGACAGACGGTCTTAGACACACGGTCTTAGACATACGGCCTGAGACAGACGGTTCGAGACAGAGGGATTGAGACAGGCGGTCTGAGACAGGCGGTCTGAGACAGACGGACAGGGACAGGCGAATAGACGCTGCCCGATAGCGGCAGACGGACTGAGACGGACGGCCTGAGATAGGCTGACTGAGATAGACGGTCTGAGACAGACGCTCTGAGACAGACAGTCTGAGACAGGCGGCCTGAGACGGACGGTCTGAGACAGGCGGTCTGAGGCAGGCGGTCTGAGACAGACGGTGTGAGACAGAGGGTCAGAGACAGGCGGTCTGAGACAGGCGGTCTGAGACAGACGGTCTGAGACAGACGGTCAGAGACAGGCGGCCTCAGACAGACGGCCTGAGACAGACGGTCTGAGACAGACGGTCTGATACAGACGGTCTGAGACAGACGGTCTGAGACAGACGGTCTGAGACAGACGGTCTGATACAGACGGTCTGAGACAGACGGTCTGAGACAGACGGTCTGAGACAGAAGGTTCGAGACAGAGGGATTGAGACAGACGGTCTGAGACAGACGGTCTGAGACAGGCGGTCTGAGACAGGCGGTCTGAGACAGACGGTCGGAGACAGACGGTCTGAGACAGACGGTCTGAGACAGACGGTCTGAGACAGACGGTCTGAGACAGACGGTCTTAGACAGACGGTCTTAGACATACGGCCTGAGACAGACAGTCTGAGACAGACAGTCTGAGACAGACAGTCTGAGACAGACGGTCTTAGACAGACGGTCTTAGACATACGGCCTGAGACAGACGGTTCGAGACAGAGGGATTGAGACAGACGGTCTGAGACAGATGGTCTGAGACAGACGGTCTGAGACAGGCGGTCTGAGACAGGCGGTCTGAGACAGACGGTCTGATACAGACGGTCTGTGACAGTCGGTCTGAGACGCACGAGCTGAGACAGACGGTCTGAGACTGACGGTCTGAGACAGACGGTCTGAGACACGGTCTGAGACAGGCGGTCTGAGACAGGCGGTCTGAGACAGACGGCCTGAGACAGACGGTCAGAGACAGGCGGCCTGAGACAGACGGCCTGAGACAGACGGTCTGAGACAGACGGTCTGAGACAGGCGGTCTGAGACCGACGGACAGGGACAGGCGAATAGACGCTGCCCGATAGCGGCAGACGGACTGAGACGGACGGTCTGAGATAGGCTGACTGAGATAGACGGTCTGAGACAGACGCTCTGAGACAGACAGTCTGAGACAGGCGGCCTGAGACAGACGGTCTGAGACAGACGGTCTGAGACAGGCGGTCTGAGGCAGGCGGTCTGAGGCAGGCGGTCTGAGACAGACGGTCGGAGACAGACGGCCTGAGACAGACGGTCTGAGACAGACGGTCTGAGACAGACGGTCTGACACAGACGGTCTGCGACAGACGGTCTGAGACAGACGGTCTGAGACAGAAGGTTCGAGACAGAGGGATTGAGACAGACGGTCTGAGACAGACGGTCTGAGACAGGCGGTCTGAGACAGGCGGTCTGAGACAGACGGTCTGAGACAGACGGTCTGAGACAGACGGTCTGAGACAGACGGTCTGAGACAGAAGGTTCGAGACAGAGGGATTGAGACAGACGGTCTGAGACAGACGGTCTGAGACAGGCGGTCTGAGACAGGCGGTCTGAGACAGACGGTCGGAGACAGACGGTCTGAGACAGACGGTCTGAGACAGACGGTCTGAGACAGACGGTCTGAGACAGACGGTCTGAGACAGACGGTCTGAGACAGACGGTCTGAGAGAGACGGTCTGAGACAGGCGGTCTGAGACAGACGGACAGGGACAGGCGAATAGACGCTGCCCGATAGCGGCAGACGGACTGAGACGGACGGTCTGAGATAGGCTGACTGAGATAGACGGTCTGAGACAGACGCTCTGAGACAGACAGTCTGAGACAGGCGGCCTGAGACAGGCGGTCTGAGACAGACGGTCGGAGACAGACGGTCTGAGACAGACGGTCTGAGACAGACGGTCTGAGACAGACGGTCTGAGACAGACGGTCTGAGACAGACGGTCTGAGACAGACGGTCTGAGAGAGACGGTCTGAGACAGGCGGTCTGAGACAGACGGACAGGGACAGGCGAATAGACGCTGCCCGATAGCGGCAGACGGACTGAGACGGACGGTCTGAGATAGGCTGACTGAGATAGACGGTCTGAGACAGACGCTCTGAGACAGACAGTCTGAGACAGGCGGCCTGAGACAGACGGTCTGAGACAGACGGTCTGAGACAGGCGGTCTGAGGCAGGCGGTCTGAGGCAGGCGGTCTGAGACAGACGGTCGGAGACAGACGGCCTGAGACAGACGGTCTGAGACAGACGGTCTGAGACAGACGGTCTGACACAGACGGTCTGCGACAGACGGTCTGAGACAGACGGTCTGAGACAGAAGGTTCGAGACAGAGGGATTGAGACAGACGGTCTGAGACAGACGGTCTGAGACAGGCGGTCTGAGACAGGCGGTCTGAGACAGACGGTCTGAGACAGACGGTCTGAGACAGACGGTCTGAGACAGACGGTCTGAGACAGAAGGTTCGAGACAGAGGGATTGAGACAGACGGTCTGAGACAGACGGTCTGAGACAGGCGGTCTGAGACAGGCGGTCTGAGACAGACGGTCGGAGACAGACGGTCTGAGACAGACGGTCTGAGACAGACGGTCTGAGACAGACGGTCTGAGACAGACGGTCTGAGACAGACGGTCTGAGAGAGACGGTCTGAGACAGGCGGTCTGAGACAGACGGACAGGGACAGGCGAATAGACGCTGCCCGATAGCGGCAGACGGACTGAGACGGACGGTCTGAGATAGGCTGACTGAGATAGACGGTCTGAGACAGACGCTCTGAGACAGACAGTCTGAGACAGGCGGCCTGAGACAGACGGTCTGAGACAGACGGTCTGAGACAGAAGGTCTGAGACAGGCGGTCTGAGGCAGGCGGTCTGAGACAGGCGGTCGGAGACAGACGGCCTGAGACAGACGGTCTGAGACAGACGGTCTGAGACAGACGGTCTTAGACAGACGGTCTTAGACATACGGCCTGAGACAGACAGTCTGAGACAGACAGTCTGAGACAGACAGTCTGATACAGACGGTCTGAGACAGACGGTCTGAGACAGACGGTCTGAGACAGGCGGTCTGAGACAGGCGGTCTAAGACAGACGGTCGGAGACAGACGGTCTGAGACAGACGGTCTGAGACAGACGGTCTGAGATAGACGGTCTGAGACAGACGGTCTGAGACAGACGGTCTGAGACAGACGGTCTTAGACACACGGTCTTAGACATACGGCCTGAGACAGACGGTTCGAGACAGAGGGATTGAGACAGGCGGTCTGAGACAGGCGGTCTGAGACAGACGGACAGGGACAGGCGAATAGACGCTGCCCGATAGCGGCAGACGGACTGAGACGGACGGCCTGAGATAGGCTGACTGAGATAGACGGTCTGAGACAGACGCTCTGAGACAGACAGTCTGAGACAGGCGGCCTGAGACGGACGGTCTGAGACAGGCGGTCTGAGGCAGGCGGTCTGAGACAGACGGTGTGAGACAGAGGGTCAGAGACAGGCGGTCTGAGACAGGCGGTCTGAGACAGACGGTCTGAGACAGACGGTCAGAGACAGGCGGCCTCAGACAGACGGCCTGAGACAGACGGTCTGAGACAGACGGTCTGATACAGACGGTCTGAGACAGACGGTCTGAGACAGACGGTCTGAGACAGACGGTCTGATACAGACGGTCTGAGACAGACGGTCTGAGACAGACGGTCTGAGACAGAAGGTTCGAGACAGAGGGATTGAGACAGACGGTCTGAGACAGACGGTCTGAGACAGGCGGTCTGAGACAGGCGGTCTGAGACAGACGGTCGGAGACAGACGGTCTGAGACAGACGGTCTGAGACAGACGGTCTGAGACAGACGGTCTGAGACAGACGGTCTTAGACAGACGGTCTTAGACATACGGCCTGAGACAGACAGTCTGAGACAGACAGTCTGAGACAGACAGTCTGAGACAGACGGTCTTAGACAGACGGTCTTAGACATACGGCCTGAGACAGACGGTTCGAGACAGAGGGATTGAGACAGACGGTCTGAGACAGATGGTCTGAGACAGACGGTCTGAGACAGGCGGTCTGAGACAGGCGGTCTGAGACAGACGGTCTGATACAGACGGTCTGTGACAGTCGGTCTGAGACGCACGAGCTGAGACAGACGGTCTGAGACTGACGGTCTGAGACAGACGGTCTGAGACACGGTCTGAGACAGGCGGTCTGAGACAGGCGGTCTGAGACAGACGGCCTGAGACAGACGGTCAGAGACAGGCGGCCTGAGACAGACGGCCTGAGACAGACGGTCTGAGACAGACGGTCTGAGACAGGCGGTCTGAGACCGACGGACAGGGACAGGCGAATAGACGCTGCCCGATAGCGGCAGACGGACTGAGACGGACGGTCTGAGATAGGCTGACTGAGATAGACGGTCTGAGACAGACGCTCTGAGACAGACAGTCTGAGACAGGCGGCCTGAGACAGACGGTCTGAGACAGACGGTCTGAGACAGGCGGTCTGAGGCAGGCGGTCTGAGGCAGGCGGTCTGAGACAGACGGTCGGAGACAGACGGCCTGAGACAGACGGTCTGAGACAGACGGTCTGAGACAGACGGTCTGACACAGACGGTCTGCGACAGACGGTCTGAGACAGACGGTCTGAGACAGAAGGTTCGAGACAGAGGGATTGAGACAGACGGTCTGAGACAGACGGTCTGAGACAGGCGGTCTGAGACAGGCGGTCTGAGACAGACGGTCTGAGACAGACGGTCTGAGACAGACGGTCTGAGACAGACGGTCTGAGACAGAAGGTTCGAGACAGAGGGATTGAGACAGACGGTCTGAGACAGACGGTCTGAGACAGGCGGTCTGAGACAGGCGGTCTGAGACAGACGGTCGGAGACAGACGGTCTGAGACAGACGGTCTGAGACAGACGGTCTGAGACAGACGGTCTGAGACAGACGGTCTGAGACAGACGGTCTGAGACAGACGGTCTGAGAGAGACGGTCTGAGACAGGCGGTCTGAGACAGACGGACAGGGACAGGCGAATAGACGCTGCCCGATAGCGGCAGACGGACTGAGACGGACGGTCTGAGATAGGCTGACTGAGATAGACGGTCTGAGACAGACGCTCTGAGACAGACAGTCTGAGACAGGCGGCCTGAGACAGACGGTCTGAGACAGACGGTCTGAGACAGGCGGTCTGAGGCAGGCGGTCTGAGGCAGGCGGTCTGAGACAGGCGGTCGGAGACAGACGGCCTGAGACAGACGGTCTGAGACAGACGGTCTGAGACAGACGGTCTGAGACAGACGGTCTGAGACAGACGGTCTGAGACAGACGGTCTGAGACAGACGGTCTGAGACAGACGGTCTTAGACACACGGTCTTAGACATACGGTCTGAGACAGACGGTCTGAGACAGACGGTCTGATACAGACGGTCTGAGACAGACGGTCTGAGACAGACGGTCTGACACAGACGGTCTGAGACAGACGGTCTGACACAGACGCTCTGCGACAGACGGTCTGACACAGACGGTCTGAGACAGACGGTCTGACACAGACGCTCTGCGACAGACGGTCTGAGACAGACGGTCTGAGACAGAAGGTTCGAGACAGAGGGATTGAGACAGACGGTCTGAGACAGACGGTCTGAGACAGGCGGTCTGAGACAGACGGTCTGAGACAGACGGTCTGACACAGACGGTCTGAGACAGACGGTTCGAGACAGAGGGATTGAGACAGACGGTCTGAGACAGACGGTCTGAGACAGGCGGTCTGATACAGACGGTCTGAGACAGACGGTCAGAGACAGGCGGCCTGAGACAGACGGCCTGAGACAGACGGCCTGATACAGACGGTCTGATACAGACGGTCTGATACAGACGGTCTGATACAGACGGTCTGATACAGACGGTCTGTGACAGTCGGTCTGATACGCACGGTCTGAGACAGACGGTCTGAGACTGACGGTCTGAGACAGACGGTCTGATACAGACGGTCTGATACAGACGGTCTGATACAGACGGTCAGAGACAGGCGGCCTGAGACAGACGGCCTGAGACAGACGGTCTGAGACAGACGGTCCGAGACAGACGGTCTGAGACAGGCGGTCAGAGACAGGCGGCCTGAGACAGACGGCCTGAGACAGACGGTCTGAGACAGACGGTCTGAGAGAGACGGTCTGAGACAGGCGGTCTGAGACAGACGGACAGGGACAGGCGAATAGACGCTGCCCGATAGCGGCAGACGGACTGAGACGGACGGTCTGAGATAGGCTGACTGAGATAGACGGTCTGAGACAGACGCTCTGAGACAGACAGTCTGAGACAGGCGGCCTGAGACAGACGGTCTGAGACAGACGGTCTTAGACAGACGGTCTTAGACATACGGTCTGAGACAGACGGTCTGAGACAGACGGTCTGATACAGACGGTCTGAGACAGACGGTCTGAGACAGGCGGTCTGAGGCAGGCGGTCTGAGGCAGGCGGTCTGAGACAGGCGGTCGGAGACAGACGGCCTGAGACAGACGGTCTGAGACAGACGGTCTGAGACAGACGGTCTGAGACAGACGGTCTGAGACAGACGGTCTGAGACAGACGGTCTGAGACAGACGGTCTGAGACAGACGGTCTGAGACAGACGGTCTGGAGACAGACGGTCTGAGACAGACGGTCTTAGACAGACGGTCTTAGACATACGGTCTGAGACAGACGGTCTGATACAGACGGTCTGAGACAGACGGTCTGAGACAGACGGTCTGACACAGACGGTCTGAGACAGACGGTCTGAGACAGACGGTCTGACACAGACGCTCTGCGACAGACGGTCTGACACAGACGGTCTGAGACAGACGGTCTGACACAGACGCTCTGCGACAGACGGTCTGAGACAGACGGTCTGAGACAGAAGGTTCGAGACAGAGGGATTGAGACAGACGGTCTGAGACAGACGGTCTGAGACAGGCGGTCTGAGACAGGCGGTCTGAGACAGACGGTCTGAGACAGACGGTCTGAGACAGACGGTCTGAGACAGACGGTCTGAGACAGACGGTCTGAGACAGAAGGTTCGAGACAGAGGGATTGAGACAGACGGTCTGAGACAGACGGTCTGAGACAGGCGGTCCGAGACAGGCGGTCTGAGACAGACGGTCGGAGACAGACGGTCTGAGACAGACGGTCTGAGACAGGCGGTCCGAGACAGGCGGTCTGAGACAGACGGTCGGAGACAGACGGTCTGAGACAGACGGTCTGAGACAGGCGGTCAGAGACAGGCGGCCTGAGACAGACGGCCTGACACAGACGGTCTGAGACAGGCGGCCTGAGACAGACGGCCTGAGACAGACGGCCTGAGACAGACGGTCTGAGACAGACGGTCTGAGACAGACGGCCTGAGACACACGGTTCGAGACAGAGGGATTGAGACAGACGGTCTGAGACAGAAGGTCTGAGACAGGCGGTCTGAGACAGGCGGTCTGAGACAGACGGCCTGAGACAGACGGGCTGAGACAGACGGTCTGAGACAGACGGTCTGAGACAGACGGTCTTAGACAGACGGTCTTAGACATACGGCCTGAGACAGACAGTCTGAGACAGACAGTCTGATACAGACGGTCTGAGACAGACGGTCTTAGACATACGGCCTGAGACAGACAGTCTGAGACAGACATTCTGAGACAGACAGTCTGATACAGACGGTCTGAGACAGACGGTCTGAGACAGACGGTCTGATACAGACGGTCTGTGACAGTCGGTCTGAGACGCACGGTCTGAGACAGACGGTCTGAGACTGACGGTCTGAGACAGACGGTCTGAGACACGGTCTGAGACAGGCGGTCTGCGACAGACGGTCTGAGACAGACGGCCTGAGACCGGCGGTCTGCGACAGGGGGACAGGGACAGGCGAATAGACGCTGCGCGATAGCGGCAGACAGACTGAGAAGGACGGTCTGAGATAGGCTGACTGAGATAGACGGTCTGAGACAGACGGCCTGAGACAGACGGTCTGAGACAGACGCTCTGAGACAGACGGTCTGAGACAGACGGTCTGAGACAGACGGTCCGAGACAGACGGTCTGAGACAGACGGACTGAGACAGACGGTCTGAGACAGACGGTCTGAGACAGACGGTCTGAGACAGACGGTTCGAGGCAGAGGGATTGAGACAGACGGTCCGAGACTGGCGGTCTGATACAGACGGTCTGAGACAGACGGTCTGAGACAGACGGTCTGAGACAGGCGGTCAGAGACAGGCGGCCTGAGACAGACGGCCTGAGACAGACGGCCTGAGACAGACGGTCTGAGACAGACGGTCTGAGACAGACGGCCTGAGACACACGGTTCGAGACAGAGGGATTGAGACAGACGGTCTGAGACAGAAGGTCTGAGACAGGCGGTCGGAGACAGGCGGTCTGAGACAGACGGCCTGAGACAGACGGGCTGAGACAGACGGTCTGAGACAGACGGTCTGAGACAGACGGTCTTAGACAGACGGTCTTAGACATACGGCCTGAGACAGACAGTCTGAGACAGACAGTCTGATACAGACGGTCTGAGACAGACGGTCTGAGACAGACGGTCTGAGACAGGCGGTCTGAGACAGGCGGTCTGAGACAGACGGTCGGAGACAGACGGTCTGAGACAGACGGTCTGAGACAGACGGTCTGAGATAGACGGTCTGAGACAGACGGTCTGAGACAGACGGTCTGAGACAGACGGTCTTAGACACACGGTCTTAGACATACGGCCTGAGACAGACGGTTCGAGACAGAGGGATTGAGACAGACGGTCTGAGACAGGCGGTCTGAGACAGACGGTCAGAGACAGGCGGCCTCGGACAGACGGTCTGATACAGACGGTCTGAGACAGACGGTCTGAGACAGACGGTCTGAGACAGACCGTCTGAGAGATCCGGTCTGATACAGACGGTCTGAGACAGACGGTCTGAGAAAGACGGTCTGAAACAGAAGGTTCGAGACAGAGGGATTGAGACAGACGGTCTGAGACAGACGGTCTGAGACAGGCGGTCTGAGACAGGCGGTCTGAGACAGACGGTCGGAGACAGACGGTCTGAGACAGACGGTCTGAGACAGACGGTGTGAGACAGAGGGTCAGAGACAGGCGGTCTGAGACAGGCGGTCTGAGACAGACGGTCTGAGACAGACGGTCAGAGACAGGCGGCCTCAGACAGACGGCCTGAGACAGACGGTCTGAGACAGACGGTCTGATACAGACGGTCTGAGACAGGCGGTCTGAGACAGACGGTCTGAGACAGACGGTCTGAGACAGAAGGTTCGAGACAGAGGGATTGAGACAGACGGTCTGAGACAGACGGTCTGAGACAGGCGGTCTGAGACAGGCGGTCTGAGACAGACGGTCTGAGACAGACGGTCTGAGACAGACGGTCTGAGACAGACGGTCTGAGACAGACGGTCTTAGACAGACGGTCTTAGACATACGGCCTGAGACAGACAGTCTGAGACAGACACTCTGAGACAGACAGTCTGATACAGACGGTCTGAGACAGACGGTCTGAGACAGACGGTCTGAGACAGACGGTCTGAGACAGACGGTCTGATACAGACGGTCTGTGACAGTCGGTCTGAGACGCACGGTCTGAGACAGACGGTCTCAGACTGACGGTCTGAGACAGACGGTCTGAGACTCGGTCTGAGACAGGCGGTCTGCGACAGACGGTCTGAGACAGACGGCCTGAGACAGGCGGTCTGCGACAGGGGGACAGGGACAGGCGAATAGACGCTGCGCGATAGCGGCAGACAGACTGAGAAGGACGGTCTGAGATAGGCTGACTGAGATAGACGGTCTGAGACAGACGGCCTGAGACAGACGGTCTGAGACAGACGCTCTGAGACAGACGGTCTGAGACAGACGGTCTGAGACAGACGGTCCGAGACAGACGGTCTGAGACAGACGGACTGAGACAGACGGTCTGAGACAGACGGTCTGAGACAGACGGTCTGAGACAGACGGTTCGAGGCAGAGGGATTGAGACAGACGGTCCGAGACTGGCGGTCTGATACAGACGGTCTGAGACAGACGGTCTGAGACAGACGGTCTGAGACAGGCGGTCAGAGACAGGCGGCCTGAGACAGACGGCCTGACACAGACGGTCTGAGACAGGCGGCCTGAGACAGACGGCCTGAGACAGACGGCCTGAGACAGACGGTCTGAGACAGACGGTCTGAGACAGACGGTCTGAGACAGACGGCCTGAGACACACGGTTCGAGACAGAGGGATTGAGACAGACGGTCTGAGACAGAAGGTCTGAGACAGGCGGTCTGAGACAGGCGGTCTGAGACAGACGGCCTGAGACAGACGGGCTGAGACAGACGGTCTGATACAGACGGTCTGAGACAGACGGTCTGAGAAAGACGGTCTGAAACAGAAGGTTCGAGACAGAGGGATTGAGACAGACGGTCTGAGACAGACGGTCTGAGACAGGCGGTCTGAGACAGGCGGTCTGAGACAGACGGTCGGAGACAGACGGTCTGAGACAGACGGTCTGAGACAGACGGTCTGAGACAGACGGTCTGAGACAGACGGTCTGAGACAGACGGTCTTAGACACACGGTCTTAGACACACGGCCTGAGACAGACGGTTCGAGACAGAGGGATTGAGACAGACGGTCTGAGACAGGCGGTCTGAGACAGACGGACAGGGACAGGCGAATAGACGCTGCCCGATAGCGGCAGACGGACTGAGACGGACGGCCTGAGATAGGCTGACTGAGATAGACGGTCTGAGACAGACGCTCTGAGACAGACAGTCTGAGACAGGCGGCCGGAGACGGACGGTCTGAGACAGACGGTCTGAGACAGACGGTCTGAGACAGACGGTCTGAGACAGACGGTGTGAGACAGAGGGTCAGAGACAGGCGGTCTGAGACAGGCGGTCTGAGACAGACGGTCTGAGACAGACGGTCAGAGACAGGCGGCCTCAGACAGACGGCCTGAGACAGACGGTCTGAGACAGACGGTCTGATACAGACGGTCTGAGACAGACGGTCTGATACAGACGGTCTGATACAGACGGTCTGATACAGACGGTCTGAGACAGACGGTCTGAGACAGACGGTCTGATACAGACGGTCTGAGACAGACGGTCTGAGAAAGACGGTCTGAGACAGAAGGTTCGAGACAGAGGGATTGAGACAGACGGTCTGAGACAGACGGTCTGAGACAGGCGGTCTGAGACAGGCGGTCTGAGACAGACGGTCTGAGACAGGCGGTCTGAGACAGGCGGTCTGAGACAGACGGTCTGAGACAGACGGTCAGAGACAGGCGGCCTGAGACAGACGGCCTGAGACAGACGGCCTGATACAGACGGTCTGATACAGACGGTCTGATACAGACGGTCTGATACAGACGGTCTGATACAGACGGTCTGTGACAGTCGGTCTGATACGCACGGTCTGAGACAGACGGTCTGAGACTGACGGTCTGAGACAGACGGTCTGAGACACGGTCTGAGACAGGCGGTCTGCGACAGACGGTCTGAGACAGACGGTCTGAGACAGACGGTCCGAGACAGACGGTCTGAGACAGACGGTCAGAGACAGGCGGCCTGAGACAGACGGCCTGAGACAGACGGTCTGAGACAGACGGTCTGAGAGAGACTGTCTGAGACAGGCGGTCTGAGACAGACGGACAGGGACAGGCGAATAGACGCTGCCCGATAGTGGCAGACGGACTGAGACGGACGGTCTGAGATAGGCTGACTGAGATAGACGGTCTGAGACAGACGCTCTGAGACAGACAGTCTGAGACAGGCGGCCTGAGACAGACGGTCTGAGACAGACGGTCTGAGACAGGCGGTCTGAGGCAGGCGGTCTGAGGCAGGCGGTCTGAGACAGGCGGTCGGAGACAGACGGTCTGAGACAGACGGTCTGAGACAGACGGTCTGAGACAGACGGTCTGAGACAGACGGTCTGAGACAGACGGTCTGAGACAGACGGTCTGAGACAGACGGTCTGAGACAGACGGTCTGAGACAGACGGTCTGAGACAGACGGTCTTAGACAGACGGTCTTAGACATACGGTCTGAGACAGACGGTCTGAGACAGACGGTCTGATACAGACGGTCTGAGACAGACGGTCTGAGACAGACGGTCTGACACAGACGGTCTGAGACAGACGGTCTGAGACAGACGGTCTGACACAGACGCTCTGCGACAGACGGTCTGACACAGACGGTCTGAGACAGACGGTCCGAGACAGACGGTCTGAGACAGACGGACTGAGACAGACGGTCTGAGACAGACGGTCTGAGACAGACGGTCTGAGACAGAAGGTTCGAGACAGAGGGATTGAGACAGACGGTCTGAGACAGACGGTCTGAGACAGGCGGTCTGAGACAGGCGGTCTGAGACAGACGGTCGGAGACAGACGGTCGGAGACAGACGGTCTGAGACAGACGGTCTGAGACAGACGGTCTGAGACAGACGGTCTGAGACAAACGGTCTGAGACAGACGGTCTGAGACAGACGGTCTTAGACAGACGGTCTTAGACATACGGCCTGAGACAGACAGTCTGAGACAGACACTCTGAGACAGACAGTCTGATACAGACGGTCTGAGACAGACGGTCTGAGACAGACGGTCTGAGACAGACGGTCTGAGACAGACGGTCTGATACAGACGGTCTGTGACAGTCGGTCTGAGACGCACGGTCTGAGACAGACGGTCTGAGACTGACGGTCTGAGACAGACGGTCTGAGACACGGTCTGAGACAGGCGGTCTGCGACAGACGGTCTGAGACAGACGGCCTGAGACAGGCGGTCTGCGACAGGGGGACAGGGACAGGCGAATAGACGCTGCGCGATAGCGGCAGACAGACTGAGAAGGACGGTCTGAGATAGGCTGACTGAGATAGACGGTCTGAGTCAGACGGCCTGAGACAGACGGTCTGAGACAGACGCTCTGAGACAGACGGTCTGAGACAGACGGTCTGAGACAGACGGTCCGAGACAGACGGTCTGAGACAGACGGACTGAGACAGACGGTCTGAGACAGACGGTCTGAGACAGACGGTCTGAGACAGACGGTTCGAGGCAGAGGGATTGAGACAGACGGTCCGAGACTGGCGGTCTGATACAGACGGTCTGAGACAGACGGTCTGAGACAGACGGTCTGAGACAGGCGGTCAGAGACAGGCGGCCTGAGACAGACGGCCTGACACAGACAGTCTGAGACAGGCGGCCTGAGACAGACGGCCTGAGACAGACGGCCTGAGACAGACGGTCTGAGACAGACGGTCTGAGACAGACGGCCTGAGACACACGGTTCGAGACAGAGGGATTGAGACAGACGGTCTGAGACAGAAGGTCTGAGACAGGCGGTCTGAGACAGGCGGTCTGAGACAGACGGTCTGAGACAGATGGTCTGAGACAGACGGTCTGAGACAGGCGGTCTGAGACAGACGGTCTGAGACAGACGGTCAGAGACAGGCGGCCTGACACAGACGGCCTGAGACAGACGGTCTGTGACAGTCGGTCTGAGACGCACGGTCTGAGACAGACGGTCTGAGACTGACGGTCTGAGACAGAAGGTCTGAGACAGGCTGTCTGAGACAGGCGGTCTGAGACAGACGGCCTGAGACAGACGGTCAGAGACAGGCGGCCTGAGACAGACGGCCTGAGACAGACGGTCTGAGACAAACGGTCCGAGACAGACGGTTCGAGACAGAGGGATTGAGACAGACGGTCTGAGACTGGCGGTCTGATACAGACGGTCTGAGACAGACGGTCTGAGACAGGCGGTCAGAGACAGGCGGCCTGAGACAGACGGCCTGACACAGACGGCCTGACACAGACGGTCTGAGACAGGCGGCCTGAGACAGACGGTTCGAGACAGAGGGATTGAGACAGACGGTCTGAGACAGATGGTCTGAGACAGACGGTCTGAGACAGGCGGTCTGAGACAGACGGTCTGAGACAGACGGTCAGAGACAGGCGGCCTGACACAGACGGTCTGCGACAGACGGTCTGAGACAGACGGTCTGAGACAGACGGTCTGACACAGACGGTCTGCGACAGACGGTCTGAGACAGACGGTCTGAGACAGAAGGTTCGAGACAGAGGGATTGAGACAGACGGTCTGAGACAGGCGGTCTGAGACAGGCGGTCTGAGACAGACGGTCTGAGACAGACGGTCTGAGACAGAAGGTTCGAGACAGAGGGATTGAGACAGACGGTCTGAGACAGACGGTCTGAGACAGGCGGTCTGAGACAGACGGTTGGAGACAGACGGTCTGAGACAGACGGTCTGAGACAGACGGTCTGAGACAGACGGCCTGAGACACACGGTTCGAGACAGAGGGATTGAGACAGACGGTCTGAGACAGAAGGTCTGAGACAGGCGGTCTGAGACAGGCGGCCTGAGACAGACGGCCTGACACAGACGGTCTGAGACAGGCGGCCTGAGACAGACGGCCTGAGACAGACGGCCTGAGACAGACGGCCTGACACAGACGGTCTGAGACAGGCGGCCTGAGACAGACGGTTCGAGACAGAGGGATTGAGACAGACGGTCTGAGACAGACGGTCTGAGACAGACGGTCTGAGACAGGCAGTCTGAGACAGACGGTCTGAGACAGACGGTCAGAGACAGGCGGCCTGACACAGACGGCCTGAGACAGACGGTCTGTGACAGTCGGTCTGAGACGCACGGTCTGAGACAGACGGTCTGAGACTGACGGTCTGAGACAGAAGGTCTGAGACAAGCGGTCTGAGACAGGCGGTCTAAGACAGACGGCCTGAGACAGACGGTCAGAGACAGGCGGCCTGAGACAGACGGCCTGAGACAGACGGTCTGAGACAGACGGTCCGAGACAGACGGTTCGAGACAGAGGGATTGAGACAGACGGTCTGAGACTGGCGGTCTGATACAGACGGTCTGAGACAGACGGTCTGAGACAGGCGGTCAGAGACAGGCGGCCTGAGACAGACGGCCTGACACAGACGGTCTGAGGCAGGTGGCCTGAGACAGACGGCCTGAGACAGACGGCCTGAGACAGACGGTCTGAGACAGACGGTCTGAGACAGACGGCCTGAGACAGACGGTCTGTGACAGTCGGTCTGAGACGCACGGTCTGAGACAGAAGGTCTGAGGCAGGCGGTCTGAGACAGGCGGCCTGAGACAGACGGCCTGACACAGACGGTCTGAGACAGGCGGCCTGAGACAGACGGCCTGAGACAGACGGCCTGAGACAGACGGCCAGACACAGATGGTCTGAGACAGGCGGCCTGAGACAGACGGTTCGAGACAGAGGGATTGAGACAGACGGTCTGAGACAGATGGTCTGAGACAGACGGTCTGAGACAGGCGGTCTGAGACAGACGGTCTGAGACAGACGGTCAGAGACAGGCGGCCTGACACAGACGGTCTGCGACAGACGGTCTGAGACAGACGGTCTGAGACAGACGGTCTGACACAGACGGTCTGCGACAGACGGTCTGAGACAGACGGTCTGAGACAGAAGGTTCGAGACAGAGGGATTGAGACAGACGGTCTGAGACAGACGGTCTGAGACAGGCGGTCTGAGACAGGCGGTCTGAGACAGACGGTCTGAGACAGACGGTCTGAGACAGAAGGTTCGAGACAGAGGGATTGAGACAGACGGTCTGAGACAGGCGGTCTGAGACAGACGGTTGGAGACAGACGGTCTGAGACAGACGGTCTGAGACAGACGGTCTGAGACAGACGGCCTGAGACACACGGTTCGAGACAGAGGGATTGAGACAGACGGTCTGAGACAGAAGGTCTGAGACAGGCGGTCTGAGACATGCGGCCTGAGACAGACGGTCGGAGACAGACGGCCTGAGACAGACGGTCTGAGACAGACGGTCTGAGACAGACGGTCTGCGACAGGGGGACAGGGACAGGCGGTCTGCGACAGGGGGACAGGGACAGGCGAATAGACGCTGTGCGATAGCGGCAGACAGACTGAGAAGGACGGTCTGAGATAGGCTGACTGAGATAGACGGTCTGAGACAGACGGCCTGAGACGGACGGTCTGAGACAGACGTTCTGAGACAGACGGTCTGAGACAGACGGTCTGAGACAGACGGTCTGAGACAGGCGGTCTGAGGCAGGCGGTCTGAGGCAGGCGGTCTGAGACAGACGGTAGGAGACAGACGGCCTGAGACAGACGGTCTGAGACAGACGGTCTGAGACAGACGGTCGGAGACAGACGGCCTGAGACAGACGGTCTGAGACAGACGGTCTGAGACAGACGGTCTGAGACAGACGGTCTGAGACAGACGGTCTGAGACAGACGGTCTGAGACAGACGGTCTGAGACAGACGGTCTGAGACAGACGGTCTGAGACAGACGGTCTGAGACAGACGGTCTTAGACAGACGGTCTTAGACATACGGTCTGAGACAGACGGTCTGAGACAGACGGTCTGAGACGGACGGTCTTAGACAGACGGTCTGAGACAGACGGTCTGAGACAGACGGTCTTAGACAGACGGTCTTAGACATACGGTCTGAGACAGACGGCCTGAGACAGGCGGTCTGCGACAGAGGGACAGGGACAGGCGAATAGACGCTGCGCGATAGCGGCAGACAGACTGAGAAGGACGGTCTGAGATAGGCTGACTGAGATAGACGGTCTGAGACAGACGGCCTGAGACAGACGGCCTGACACAGACGGTCTGAGACAGGCGGCCTGAGACAGACGGTTCGAGACAGAGGGATTGAGACAGACGGTCTGAGACAGATGGTCTGAGACAGACGGTCTGAGACAGGCGGTCTGAGACAGACGGTCTGAGACAGACGGTCAGAGACAGGCGGCCTGACACAGACGGTCTGCGACAGACGGTCTGAGACAGACGGTCTGAGACAGACGGTCTGACACAGACGGTCTGCGACAGACGGTCTGAGACAGACGGTCTGAGACAGAAGGTTCGAGACAGAGGGATTGAGACAGACGGTCTGAGACAGAAGGTCTGAGACAGGCGGTCTGAGACATGCGGCATGAGACAGACGGTCGGAGACAGACGGCCTGAGACAGACGGTCTGAGACAGACGGTCTGAGACAGACGGTCTGCGACAGGGGGACAGGGACAGGCGGTCTGCGACAGGGGGACAGGGACAGGCGAATAGACGCTGTGCGATAGCGGCAGACAGACTGAGAAGGACGGTCTGAGATAGGCTGACTGAGATAGACGGTCTGAGACAGACGGCCTGAGACGGACGGTCTGAGACAGACGTTCTGAGACAGACGGTCTGAGACAGACGGTCTGAGACAGACGGTCTGAGACAGGCGGTCTGAGGCAGGCGGTCTGAGGCAGGCGGTCTGAGACAGACGGTAGGAGACAGACGGCCTGAGACAGACGGTCTGAGACAGACGGTCTGAGACAGACGGTCGGAGACAGACGGCCTGAGACAGACGGTCTGAGACAGACGGTCTGAGACAGACGGTCTGAGACAGACGGTCTGAGACAGACGGTCTGAGACAGACGGTCTGAGACAGACGGTCTGAGACAGACGGTCTGAGACAGACGGTCTGAGACAGACGGTCTTAGACAGACGGTCTTAGACATACGGTCTGAGACAGACGGTCTGAGACAGACGGTCTGAGACGGACGGTCTTAGACAGACGGTCTGAGACAGACGGTCTGAGACAGACGGTCTTAGACAGACGGTCTTAGACATACGGTCTGAGACAGACGGCCTGAGACAGGCGGTCTGCGACAGAGGGACAGGGACAGGCGAATAGACGCTGCGCGATAGCGGCAGACAGACTGAGAAGGACGGTCTGAGATAGGCTGACTGAGATAGACGGTCTGAGACAGACGGCCTGAGACAGACGGCCTGACACAGACGGTCTGAGACAGGCGGCCTGAGACAGACGGTTCGAGACAGAGGGATTGAGACAGACGGTCTGAGACAGATGGTCTGAGACAGACGGTCTGAGACAGGCGGTCTGAGACAGACGGTCTGAGACAGACGGTCAGAGACAGGCGGCCTGACACAGACGGTCTGCGACAGACGGTCTGAGACAGACGGTCTGAGACAGACGGTCTGACACAGACGGTCTGCGACAGACGGTCTGAGACAGACGGTCTGAGACAGAAGGTTCGAGACAGAGGGATTGAGACAGACGGTCTGAGACAGGCGGTCTGAGACAGGCGGTCTGAGACAGACGGTCTGAGACAGACGGTCTGAGACAGAAGGTTCGAGACAGAGGGATTGAGACAGACGGTCTGAGACAGACGGTCTGAGACAGGCGGTCTGAGACAGGCGGTCTGAGACAGACGGTTGGAGACAGACGGTCTGAGACAGACGGTCTGAGACAGACGGTCTGAGACAGACGGCCTGAGACACACGGTTCGAGACAGAGGGATTGAGACAGACGGTCTGAGACAGAAGGTCTGAGACAGGCGGTCTGAGACAGGCGTCCTGAGACAGACGGCCTGACACAGACGGTCTGAGACAGGCGGCCTGAGACAGACGGCCTGAGACAGACGGCCTGAGACAGACGGCCTGACACAGACGGTCTGAGACAGGCGGCCTGAGACAGACGGTTCGAGACAGAGGGATTGAGACAGACGGTCTGAGACAGACGGTCTGAGACAGACGGTCTGAGACAGGCAGTCTGAGACAGACGGTCTGAGACAGACGGTCAGAGACAGGCGGCCTGACACAGACGGCCTGAGACAGACGGTCTGTGACAGTCGGTCTGAGACGCACGGTCTGAGACAGACGGTCTGAGACTGACGGTCTGAGACAGAAGGTCTGAGACAAGCGGTCTGAGACAGGCGGTCTAAGACAGACGGCCTGAGACAGACGGTCAGAGACAGGCGGCCTGAGACAGACGGCCTGAGACAGACGGTCTGAGACAGACGGTCCGAGACAGACGGTTCGAGACAGAGGGATTGAGACAGACGGTCTGAGACTGGCGGTCTGATACAGACGGTCTGAGACAGACGGTCTGAGACAGGCGGTCAGAGACAGGCGGCCTGAGACAGACGGCCTGACACAGACGGTCTGAGGCAGGTGGCCTGAGACAGACGGCCTGAGACAGACGGCCTGAGACAGACGGTCTGAGACAGACGGTCTGAGACAGACGGCCTGAGACAGACGGTCTGTGACAGTCGGTCTGAGACGCACGGTCTGAGACAGAAGGTCTGAGGCAGGCGGTCTGAGACAGGCGGCCTGAGACAGACGGCCTGACACAGACGGTCTGAGACAGGCGGCCTGAGACAGACGGCCTGAGACAGACGGCCTGAGACAGACGGCCAGACACAGACGGTCTGAGACAGGCGGCCTGAGACAGACGGTTCGAGACAGAGGGATTGAGACAGACGGTCTGAGACAGATGGTCTGAGACAGACGGTCTGAGACAGGCGGTCTGAGACAGACGGTCTGAGACAGACGGTCAGAGACAGGCGGCCTGACACAGACGGTCTGCGACAGACGGTCTGAGACAGACGGTCTGAGACAGACGGTCTGACACAGACGGTCTGCGACAGACGGTCTGAGACAGACGGTCTGAGACAGAAGGTTCGAGACAGAGGGATTGAGACAGACGGTCTGAGACAGACGGTCTGAGACAGGCGGTCTGAGACAGGCGGTCTGAGACAGACGGTCTGAGACAGACGGTCTGAGACAGAAGGTTCGAGACAGAGGGATTGAGACAGACGGTCTGAGACAGGCGGTCTGAGACAGACGGTTGGAGACAGACGGTCTGAGACAGACGGTCTGAGACAGACGGTCTGAGACAGACGGCCTGAGACACACGGTTCGAGACAGAGGGATTGAGACAGACGGTCTGAGACAGAAGGTCTGAGACAGGCGGTCTGAGACATGCGGCCTGAGACAGACGGTCGGAGACAGACGGCCTGAGACAGACGGTCTGAGACAGACGGTCTGAGACAGACGGTCTGCGACAGGGGGACAGGGACAGGCGGTCTGCGACAGGGGGACAGGGACAGGCGAATAGACGCTGTGCGATAGCGGCAGACAGACTGAGAAGGACGGTCTGAGATAGGCTGACTGAGATAGACGGTCTGAGACAGACGGCCTGAGACGGACGGTCTGAGACAGACGGTCTGAGACAGACGGTCTGAGACAGACGGTCTGAGACAGACGGTCTGAGACAGACGGTCTGAGACAGACGGTCTGAGACAGACGGTCTGAGACAGACGGTCTGAGACAGACGGTCTGAGACAGACGGTCTTAGACAGACGGTCTTAGACATACGGTCTGAGACAGACGGTCTGAGACAGACGGTCTGAGACGGACGGTCTTAGACAGACGGTCTGAGACAGACGGTCTGAGACAGACGGTCTTAGACAGACGGTCTTAGACATACGGTCTGAGACAGACGGCCTGAGACAGGCGGTCTGCGACAGAGGGACAGGGACAGGCGAATAGACGCTGCGCGATAGCGGCAGACAGACTGAGAAGGACGGTCTGAGATAGGCTGACTGAGATAGACGGTCTGAGACAGACGGCCTGAGACAGACGGCCTGACACAGACGGTCTGAGACAGGCGGCCTGAGACAGACGGTTCGAGACAGAGGGATTGAGACAGACGGTCTGAGACAGATGGTCTGAGACAGACGGTCTGAGACAGACGGTCTGAGACAGACGGTCTGAGACAGACGGTCTGAGACAGACGGTCTGAGACAGACGGTCTGAGACAGACGGTCTGAGACAGACGGTCTGAGACAGACGGTCTGAGACAGACGGTCTGAGACAGACGGTCTGAGACAGACGGTCTGAGACAGACGGTCTGAGACAGACGGCCTGAGACAGACGGCCTGAGACAGACGGTCTGAGACAGACGGTCTGAGACAGACGGTCTGAGACAGACGGCCTGAGACACACGGTTCGAGACAGAGGGATTGAGACAGACGGTCTGAGACTGACGGTCTGAGACAGAAGGTCTGAGACAGGCTGTCTGAGACAGGCGGTCAGAGACAGACGGCCTGAGACACACGGTTCGAGACAGAGGGATTGAGACAGACGGTCTGAGACTGACGGTCTGAGACAGAAGGTCTGAGACAGGCTGTCTGAGACAGGCGGTCAGAGACAGGCGGCCTGAGACCGACGGCCTGAGACAGACGGTCTGATACAGACGGTCTTAGACAGACGGTCTTAGACATACGGCCTGAGACAGACAGTCTGAGACAGACACTCTGAGACAGACAGTCTGATACAGACGGTCTGAGACAGACGGTCTGAGACAGACGGTCTGAGACAGTCGGTCTGAGACAGACGGTCTGAGACAGACGGTCTGACACAGACGGTCTGAGACAGACGGTTCGAGACAGAGAGATTGAGACAGACGGTCTGAGACAGACGGTCTGAGACAGGCGGTCTGAGGCAGGCGGTCTGAGGCAGGCGGCCTGAGACAGACGGTCTGAGACAGACGGTCTGAGACAGACGGTCGGAGACAGACGGCCTGAGACAGACGGTCTGAGACAGACGGTCTGAGACAGACGGTCTGAGACAGAAGGTTCGAGACAGAGGGATTGAGACAGACGGTCTGAGACAGACGGTCTGAGACAGGCGGTCTGAGACAGGCGGTCTGAGACAGACGGTCTGAGACAGACGGTCTGAGACAGACGGTCTGAGACAGACGGTCTGAGACAGACGGTCTGAGACAGAAGGTTCGAGACAGAGGGATTGAGACAGACGGTCTGAGACAGACGGTCTGAGACAGGCGGTCTGAGACAGGCGGCCTGAGACAGACGGCCTGACACAGACGGTCTGAGACAGGCGGCCTGAGACAGACGGCCTGAGACAGACGGCCTGAGACAGACGGCCTGACACAGACGGTCTGAGACAGGCGGCCTGAGACAGACGGTTCGAGACAGAGGGATTGAGACAGACGGTCTGAGACAGATGGTCTGAGACAGACGGTCTGAGACAGGCGGTCTGAGACAAACGGTCTGAGACAGACGGTCAGAGACAGGCGGCTTGACACAGACGGCCTGAGACAGACGGTCTGTGACAGTCGGTCTGAGACGCACGGTCTGAGACAGACGGTCTGAGACTGACGGTCTGAGACAGAAGGTCTGAGAAAGGCGGTCTGCGACAGGCGGTCTGCGACAGGGGGACAGGGACAGGCGGTCTGCGACAGGGGGACAGGGACAGGCGAATAGACGCTGTGCGATAGCGGCAGACAGACTGAGAAGGACGGTCTGAGATAGGCTGACTGAGATAGACGGTCTGAGACAGACGGCCTGAGACGGACGGTCTGAGACAGACGTTCTGAGACAGACGGTCTGAGACAGACGGTCTGAGACAGACGGTCTGAGACAGACAGTCTGAGACAGACGGTCTGAGACAGGCGGTCTGAGGCAGGCGGTCTGAGGCAGGCGGTCTGAGGCAGGCGGTCTGAGACAGACGGTAGGAGACAGACGGCCTGAGACAGACGGTCTGAGACAGACGGTCTGAGACAGACGGTCGGAGACAGACGGCCTGAGACAGACGGTCTGAGACAGACGGTCTGAGACAGACGGTCTGAGACAGACGGTCTGAGACAGACGGTCTGAGACAGACGGTCTGAGACAGACGGTCTGAGACAGACGGTCTGAGACAGACGGTCTGAGACAGACGGTCTGAGACAGACGGTCTGAGACAGACGGTCTTAGACAGACGGTCTTAGACATACGGTCTGAGACAGACGGTCTGAGACAGACGGTCTGATACAGACGGTCTGAGACAGACGGTCTGAGACAGACGGTCTGAGACAGACGGTCTGAGACAGACGGTCTGAGACAGACGGTCTGACACAGACGGTCTGCGACAGACGGTCTGAGACAGGCGGTCTGAGACAGAAGGTTCGAGACAGAGGGATTGAGACAGACGGTCTGAGACAGACGGTCTGAGACAGGCGGTCTGAGACAGGCGGTCTGAGACAGACGGTCTGAGACAGACGGTCTGAGACAGACACTCTGAGACAGACAGTCTGATACAGACGGTCGGAGACAGACGGCCTGAGACAGACGGTCTGAGACAGACGGTCTGAGACAGACGGTCTGAGACAGAAGGTTCGAGACAGAGGGATTGAGACAGACGGTCTGAGACAGACGGTCTGAGACAGACGGTCTTAGACAGACGGTCTTAGACATACGGCCTGAGACAGACAGTCTGAGACAGACACTCTGAGACAGACAGTCTGATACAGACGGTCTGAGACAGACGGTCTGAGACAGACGGTCTGAGACAGTCGGGCTGAGACAGACGGTCTGAGACAGACGGTCTGACACAGACGGTCTGAGACAGACGGTTCGAGACAAAGGGATTGAGACAGACGGTCTGAGACAGACGGTCTGAGACAGGCGGTCTGAGGCAGGCGGTCTGAGGCAGGCGGTCTGAGACAGACGGTCGGAGACAGACGGCCTGAGACAGACGGTCTGAGACAGACGGTCGGAGACAGACGGCCTGAGACAGACGGTCTGAGACAGACGGTCTGAGACAGACGGTCTGAGACAGACGGTCTGAGACAGACGGTCTGAGACAGACGGTCTGAGACAGACGGTCTGAGACAGACGGTCTGAGACAGACGGTCTGAGACAGACGGTCTGAGACAGACGGTCTGAGACAGACGGTCTTAGACAGACGGTCTTAGACATACGGTCTGAGACAGACGGTCTGAGACAGACGGTCTGAGACAGACGGTCTGAGACAGACGGTCTGAGACAGACGGTCTGAGACAGACGGTCTGAGACAGACGGTCTGAGACAGACGGTCTGAGACAGGCGGTCTGAGACAGGCGGTCTGAGACAGACGGTCGGAGACAGACGGTCTGAGACAGACGGTCTGAGACAGACGGTCTGAGACAGACGGTCTGAGACAGACGGTCTGAGACAGACGGTCTGAGACAGACGGTCTTAGACACACGGTCTTAGACATACGGCCTGAGACAGACGGTTCGAGACAGAGGGATTGAGACAGACGGTCTGAGACAGTCGGTCTGAGACAGACGGACAGGGACAGGCGAATAGACGCTGCCCGATAGCGGCAGACGGTCTGAGACTGGCGGTCTGATACAGACGGTCTGAGACAGACGGTCTGAGACAGGCGGTCAGAGACAGGCGGCCTGAGACAGGCGGCCTGAGACAGACGGTCTGAGACAGACGGTCTGAGACAGACGGCCTGAGACAGACGGCCTGAGACAGACGGTCTGAGACAGACGGTCTGAGACAGACGGTCTGAGACAGACGGCCTGAGACACACGGTTCGAGACAGAGGGATTGAGACAGACGGTCTGAGACAGAAGGTCTGAGACAGGCGGTCTGAGACAGGCGGTCTGAGACAGACGGCCTGAGACAGACGGTTCGAGACAGAGGGATTGAGACAGACGGTCTGAGACAGATGGTCTGAGACAGACGGTCTGAGACAGGCGGTCTGAGACAGACGGTCTGAGACAGACGGTCAGAGACAGGCGGCCTGACACAGACGGCCTGAGACAGACGGTCTGTGACAGTCGGTCTGAGACGCACGGTCTGACACAGACGGTCTGAGACTGACGGTCTGAGACAGAAGGTCTGAGACAGACGGTCTGATACAGACGGTCTGAGACAGACGGTCTGAGACAGAAGGTTCGAGACAGAGGGATTGAGACAGACGGTCTGAGACAGACGGTCTGAGACAGGCGGTCTGAGACAGACGGTCTGAGACAGACGGTCTGACACAGACGGTCTGAGACAGACGGCCTGAGACAGACGGTTCGAGACAGAGGGATTGAGACAGACGGTCTGAGACAGTCGGTCTGAGACACACGGTCTTAGACATACGGCCTGAGACAGACGGTTCGAGACAGAGGGATTGAGACAGACGGTCTGAGACAGTCGGTCTGAGACAGACGGACAGGGACAGGCGAATAGACGCTGCCCGATAGCGGCAGACGGTCTGAGACTGGCGGTCTGATACAGACGGTCTGAGACAGACGGTCTGAGACAGGCGGTCAGAGACAGGCGGCCTGAGACAGGCGGCCTGAGACAGACGGTCTGAGACAGACGGTCTGAGACAGACGGCCTGAGACAGACGGCCTGAGACAGACGGTCTGAGACAGACGGTCTGAGACAGACGGTCTGAGACAGACGGCCTGAGACACACGGTTCGAGACAGAGGGATTGAGACAGACGGTCTGAGACAGAAGGTCTGAGACAGGCGGTCTGAGACAGGCGGTCTGAGACAGACGGCCTGAGACAGACGGTTCGAGACAGAGGGATTGAGACAGACGGTCTGAGACAGATGGTCTGAGACAGACGGTCTGAGACAGGCGGTCTGAGACAGACGGTCTGAGACAGACGGTCAGAGACAGGCGGCCTGACACAGACGGCCTGAGACAGACGGTCTGTGACAGTCGGTCTGAGACGCACGGTCTGACACAGACGGTCTGAGACTGACGGTCTGAGACAGAAGGTCTGAGACAGACGGTCTGATACAGACGGTCTGAGACAGACGGTCTGAGACAGAAGGTTCGAGACAGAGGGATTGAGACAGACGGTCTGAGACAGACGGTCTGAGACAGGCGGTCTGAGACAGACGGTCTGAGACAGACGGTCTGACACAGACGGTCTGAGACAGACGGCCTGAGACAGACGGTTCGAGACAGAGGGATTGAGACAGACGGTCTGAGACAGTCGGTCTGAGACAGACGGACAGGGACAGGCGAATAGACGCTGCCCGATAGCGGCAGACGGACTGAGACGGACGGCCTGAGATAGGCTGACTGAGATAGACGGTCTGAGACAGACGCTCTGAGACAGACAGTCTGAGACAGGCGGCCTGAAACGGACGGTCTGAGACAGACGGTCTGAGACAGACGGTCTGAGACAGACGGTGTGAGACAGAGGGTCAGAGACAGGCGGTCTGAGACAGGCGGTCTGAGACAGACGGTCTGAGACAGACGGTCAGAGACAGGCGGCCTCAGACAGACGGCCTGAGACAGACGGTCTGAGACAGACGGTCTGATACAGACGGTCTGAGACAGACGGTCTGAGACAGACGGTCTGAGACAGACGGTCTGAGACAGACGGTCTGACACAGACGGTCTGAGACAGACGGTCTGAGACAGACGGTCTGAGACAGAAGGTTCGAGACAGAGGGATTGAGACAGACGGTCTGAGACAGACGGTCTGAGACAGGCGGTCTGAGACAGGCGGTCTGAGACAGACGGTCGGAGACAGACGGTCTGAGACAGACGGTCTGAGACAGACGGTCTGAGACAGACGGTCTGAGACAGACGGTCTGAGACAGACGGTCTGAGACAGACGGTCTGAGACAGACGGTCTTAGACAGACGGCCTTAGACATACGGCCTGAGACAGACAGTCTGAGACAGACAGTCTGAGACAGACAGTCTGAGACAGACGGTCTGAGACAGACGGTCTTAGACAGACGGTCTTAGACATACGGCCTGAGACAGTCGGTTCGAGACAGAGGGATTGAGACAGACGGTCTGAGACAGATGGTCTGAGACAGACGGTCTGAGACAGGCGGTCTGAGACAGGCGGTCTGAGACAGACGGTCGGAGACAGACGGTCAGAGACAGGCGGCCTGAGACAGACGACCTGAGACAGACGGTCTGAGACAGACGGTCTGAGACAGAAGGTTCGAGACAGAGGGATTGAGACAGACGGTCTGAGACAGACGGTCTGAGACAGGCGGTCTGAGACAGGCGGTCTGAGACAGACGGTCGTAGACAGACGGCCTGAGACAGACGGTCTGAGACAGACGGTCTGAGACAGACGGTCTGAGACAGACCGTCTGAGACAGACGGTCTGAGACAGACGGTCTGAGACAGACGGTCTGAGACAGACGGTCTGAGACAGACGGTCTTAGACAGACGGTCTTAGACATACGGCCTGAGACAGACAGTCTGAGACAGCCAGTCTGAGACAGACAGTCTGAGACAGACAGTCTGATACAGACGGTCTGAGACAGACGGTCTGAGACAGACGGTCTGAGACAGACGGTCTGAGACAGACGGTCTGACACAGACGGTCTGACACAGACGGTCTGAGGCAGACGGATCGAGACAGAGGGATTGAGACAGACGGTCTGAGACAGACGGTCTGAGACAGGCGGTCTGATACAGACGGTCTGAGACAGACGGTCAGAGACAGGCGGCCTGAGACAGACGGCCTGAGACAGACGGTCTGATACAGACGGTCTGATACAGACGGTCTGATACAGACGGTCTGATACAGACGGTCTGTGACAGTCGGTCTGAGACGCACGGTCTGAGACAGACGGTCTGAGACTGACGGTCTGAGACAGACGGTCTGAGACACGGTCTGAGACAGGCGGTCTGCGACAGACGGTCAGAGACAGACGGTCTGAGACAGACGGCCTGAGACAGGCGGTCTGCGACAGAGGGACAGGGACAGGCGAATAGACGCTGCGCGATAGCGGCAGACAGACTGAGAAGGACGGTCTGAGATAGGCTGACTGAGATAGACGGTCTGAGACAGACGGCCTGAGACAGACGGTCTGAGACAGACGCTCTGAGACAGACGGTCTGAGACAGACGGTCTGAGACAGACGGTCTGAGACAGACGGTCTGAGACAGACGGTCTGAGACAGACGGTCTGAGACAGACGGTCTGAGACAGACGGTCTGAGACAGACGGTCTGAGACAGACGGTCCGAGACAGAGGGATTGAGACAGACGGTCTGAGACTGGCGGTCTGATACAGACGGTCTGAGACAGACGGTCTGAGACAGGCGGTCAGAGACAGGCGGCCTGAGACAGGCGGCCTGAGACAGACGGTCTGAGACAGACGGTCTGAGACAGACGGCCTGAGACAGACGGCCTGAGACAGACGGTCTGAGACAGACGGTCTGAGACAGACGGTCTGAGACAGACGGCCTGAGACACACGGTTCGAGACAGAGGGATTGAGACAGACGGTCTGAGACAGAAGGTCTGAGACAGGCGGTCTGAGACAGGCGGTCTGAGACAGACGGCCTGAGACAGACGGTTCGAGACAGAGGGATTGAGACAGACGGTCTGAGACAGATGGTCTGAGACAGACGGTCTGAGACAGGCGGTCTGAGACAGACGGTCTGAGACAGACGGTCAGAGACAGGCGGCCTGACACAGACGGCCTGAGACAGACGGTCTGTGACAGTCGGTCTGAGACGCACGGTCTGACACAGACGGTCTGAGACTGACGGTCTGAGACAGAAGGTCTGAGACAGGCTGTCTGAGACAGGCGGTCAGAGACAGGCGGCCTGAGACAGACGGCCTGAGACAGACGGTCTGAGACAGACGGTCTTAGACAGACGGTCTTAGACATACGGCCTGAGACAGACAGTCTGAGACAGACACTCTGAGACAGACAGTCTGATACAGACGGTCTGAGACAGACGGTCTGAGACAGACGGTCTGAGACAGACGGTCCGAGACAGAGGGATTGAGACAGACGGTCTGAGACTGGCGGTCTGATACAGACGGTCTGAGACAGACGGTCTGAGACAGGCGGTCAGAGACAGGCGGCCTGAGACAGGCGGCCTGAGACAGACGGTCTGAGACAGACGGTCTGAGACAGACGGCCTGAGACAGACGGCCTGAGACAGACGGTCTGAGACAGACGGTCTGAGACAGACGGTCTGATACAGACGGTCTGAGACAGACGGTCTGAGACAGACGGTCTGAGACAGACGGTCTGAGACAGACGGTCTGAGACAGAAGGTTCGAGACAGAGGGATTGAGACAGACGGTCTGAGACAGACGGTCTGAGACAGACGGTCTGACACAGACGGTCTGAGACAGACGGTCTGAGACAGACGGTCTGAGACAGACGGTCTGAGACAGACGGTCTGAGACAGACGGTCTGAGACAGACGGTCTGAGACAGACGGTCTTAGACAGACGGTCTTAGACATACGGTCTGAGACAGACGGTCTGAGACAGACGGTCTGATACAGACGGTCTGAGACAGGCGGTCTGAGGCAGGCGGTCTGAGGCAGGCGGTCTGAGGCAGGCGGTCTGAGACAGACGGTCTGAGACAGACGGTCTGAGACAGACGGTCAGAGACAGGCGGCCTGAGACAGACGGCCTGAGACAGACGGTCTGATACAGACGGTCTGATACAGACGGTCTGATACAGACGGTCTGATACAGACGGTCTGATACAGACGGTCTGATACAGACGGTCTGATACAGACGGTCTGATACAGACGGTCTGTGACAGTCGGTCTGAGACGCACGGTCTGAGACAGACGGTCTGAGACTGACGGTCTGAGACAGACGGTCTGAGACACGGTCTGAGACAGGCGGTCTGCGACAGACGGTCAGAGACAGACGGTCTGAGACAGACGGCCTGAGACAGGCGGTCTGCGACAGAGGGACAGGGACAGGCGAATAGACGCTGCGCGATAGCGGCAGACAGACTGAGAAGGACGGTCTGAGATAGGCTGACTGAGATAGACGGTCTGAGACAGACGGCCTGAGACAGACGGTCTGAGACAGACGCTCTGAGACAGACGGTCTGAGACAGACGGTCTGAGACAGACGGTCTGAGACAGACGGTCTGAGACAGACGGTCTGAGACAGACGGTCTGAGACAGACGGTCTGAGACAGACGGTCTGAGACAGACGGTCTGAGACAGACGGTCTGAGACAGACGGTCTGAGACAGACGGTCCGAGACAGAGGGATTGAGACAGACGGTCTGAGACTGGCGGTCTGAGACAGACGGTCTGAGACAGACGGTCTGAGACAGACGGTCTGAGACAGACGGTCTTAGACAGACGGTCTTAGACATACGGCCTGAGACAGACAGTCTGAGACAGCCAGTCTGAGACAGACAGTCTGAGACAGACAGTCTGATACAGACGGTCTGAGACAGACGGTCTGAGACAGACGGTCTGAGACAGACGGTCTGAGACAGACGGTCTGACACAGACGGTCTGACACAGACGGTCTGACACAGACGGTCTGAGGCAGACGGATCGAGACAGAGGGATTGAGACAGACGGTCTGAGACAGACGGTCTGAGACAGGCGGTCTGATACAGACGGTCTGAGACAGACGGTCAGAGACAGGCGGCCTGAGACAGACGGCCTGAGACAGACGGTCTGATACAGACGGTCTGATACAGACGGTCTGATACAGACGGTCTGATACAGACGGTCTGATACAGACGGTCTGTGACAGTCGGTCTGAGACGCACGGTCTGAGACAGACGGTCTGAGACTGACGGTCTGAGACAGACGGTCTGAGACACGGTCTGAGACAGGCGGTCTGCGACAGACGGTCAGAGACAGACGGTCTGAGACAGACGGCCTGAGACAGGCGGTCTGCGACAGACGGTCTGAGACAGGCGGTCTGAGGCAGGCGGTCTGAGGCAGGCGGTCTGAGGCAGGCGGTCTGAGACAGACGGTCTGAGACAGACGGTCTGAGACAGACGGTCAGAGACAGGCGGCCTGAGACAGACGGCCTGAGACAGACGGTCTGATACAGACGGTCTGATACAGACGGTCTGATACAGACGGTCTGATACAGACGGTCTGATACAGACGGTCTGATACAGACGGTCTGTGACAGTCGGTCTGAGACGCACGGTCTGAGACAGACGGTCTGAGACTGACGGTCTGAGACAGTCGGTCTGAGACACGGTCTGAGACAGGCGGTCTGCGACAGACGGTCAGAGACAGACGGTCTGAGACAGACGGCCTGAGACAGGCGGTCTGCGACAGAGGGACAGGGACAGGCGAATAGACGCTGCGCGATAGCGGCAGACAGACTGAGAAGGACGGTCTGAGATAGGCTGACTGAGATAGACGGTCTGAGACAGACGGCCTGAGACAGACGGTCTGAGACAGACGCTCTGAGACAGACGGTCTGAGACAGACGGTCTGAGACAGACGGTCTGAGACAGACGGTCTGAGACAGACGGTCTGAGACAGACGGTCTGAGACAGACGGTCTGAGACAGACGGTCTGAGACAGACGGTCTGAGACAGACGGTCCGAGACAGAGGGATTGAGACAGACGGTCTGAGACTGGCGGTCTGATACAGACGGTCTGAGACAGACGGTCTGAGACAGGCGGTCAGAGACAGGCGGCCTGAGACAGGCGGCCTGAGACAGACGGTCTGAGACAGACGGTCTGAGACAGACGGCCTGAGACAGACGGCCTGAGACAGACGGTCTGAGACAGACGGTCTGAGACAGACGGTCTGAGACAGACGGCCTGAGACACACGGTTCGAGACAGAGGGATTGAGACAGACGGTCTGAGACAGAAGGTCTGAGACAGGCGGTCTGAGACAGGCGGTCTGAGACAGACGGCCTGAGACAGACGGTTCGAGACAGAGGGATTGAGACAGACGGTCTGAGACAGATGGTCTGAGACAGACGGTCTGAGACAGGCGGTCTGAGACAGACGGTCTGAGACAGACGGTCAGAGACAGGCGGCCTGACACAGACGGCCTGAGACAGACGGTCTGTGACAGTCGGTCTGAGACGCACGGTCTGACACAGACGGTCTGAGACTGACGGTCTGAGACAGAAGGTCTGAGACAGGCTGTCTGAGACAGGCGGTCAGAGACAGGCGGCCTGAGACAGACGGCCTGAGACAGACGGTCTGAGACAGACGGTCTTAGACAGACGGTCTTAGACATACGGCCTGAGACAGACAGTCTGAGACAGACACTCTGAGACAGACAGTCTGATACAGACGGTCTGAGACAGACGGTCTGAGACAGACGGTCTGAGACAGACGGTCCGAGACAGAGGGATTGAGACAGACGGTCTGAGACTGGCGGTCTGATACAGACGGTCTGAGACAGACGGTCTGAGACAGGCGGTCAGAGACAGGCGGCCTGAGACAGGCGGCCTGAGACAGACGGTCTGAGACAGACGGTCTGAGACAGACGGCCTGAGACAGACGGCCTGAGACAGACGGTCTGAGACAGACGGTCTGAGACAGACGGTCTGATACAGACGGTCTGAGACAGACGCTCTGAGACAGACGGTCTGAGACAGACGGTCTGAGACAGACGGTCTGAGACAGAAGGTTCGAGACAGAGGGATTGAGACAGACGGTCTGAGACAGACGGTCTGAGACAGACGGTCTGACACAGACGGTCTGAGACAGACGGTCTGAGACAGACGGTCTGAGACAGACGGTCTGAGACAGACGGTCTGAGACAGACGGTCTGAGACAGACGGTCTTAGACAGACGGTCTTAGACATACGGTCTGAGACAGACGGTCTGAGACAGACGGTCTGATACAGACGGTCTGAGACAGGCGGTCTGAGGCAGGCGGTCTGAGGCAGGCGGTCTGAGGCAGGCGGTCTGAGACAGACGGTCTGAGACAGACGGTCTGAGACAGACGGTCAGAGACAGGCGGCCTGAGACAGACGGCCTGAGACAGACGGTCTGATACAGACGGTCTGATACAGACGGTCTGATACAGACGGTCTGATACAGACGGTCTGATACAGACGGTCTGATACAGACGGTCTGTGACAGTCGGTCTGAGACGCACGGTCTGAGACAGACGGTCTGAGACTGACGGTCTGAGACAGACGGTCTGAGACACGGTCTGAGACAGGCGGTCTGCGACAGACGGTCAGAGACAGACGGTCTGAGACAGACGGCCTGAGACAGGCGGTCTGCGACAGAGGGACAGGGACAGGCGAATAGACGCTGCGCGATAGCGGCAGACAGACTGAGAAGGACGGTCTGAGATAGGCTGACTGAGATAGACGGTCTGAGACAGACGGCCTGAGACAGACGGTCTGAGACAGACGCTCTGAGACAGACGGTCTGAGACAGACGGTCTGAGACAGACGGTCTGAGACAGACGGTCTGAGACAGACGGTCTGAGACAGACGGTCTGAGACAGACGGTCTGAGACAGACGGTCTGAGACAGACGGTCTGAGACAGACGGTCTGAGACAGACGGTCTGAGACAGACGGTCTGAGACAGACGGTCCGAGACAGAGGGATTGAGACAGACGGTCTGAGACTGGCGGTCTGATACAGACGGTCTGAGACAGACGGTCTGAGACAGGCGGTCAGAGACAGGCGGCCTGAGACAGGCGGCCTGAGACAGACGGTCTGAGACAGACGGTCTGAGACAGACGGCCTGAGACAGACGGCCTGAGACAGACGGTCTGAGACAGACGGTCTGAGACAGACGGTCTGAGACAGACGGCCTGAGACACACGGTTCGAGACAGAGGGATTGAGACAGACGGTCTGAGACAGAAGGTCTGAGACAGGCGGTCTGAGACAGGCGGTCTGAGACAGACGGCCTGAGACAGACGGTTCGAGACAGAGGGATTGAGACAGACGGTCTGAGACAGATGGTCTGAGACAGACGGTCTGAGACAGGCGGTCTGAGACAGACGGTCTGAGACAGACGGTCAGAGACAGGCGGCCTGACACAGACGGCCTGAGACAGACGGTCTGTGACAGTCGGTCTGAGACGCACGGTCTGACACAGACGGTCTGAGACTGACGGTCTGAGACAGAAGGTCTGAGACAGGCTGTCTGAGACAGGCGGTCAGAGACAGGCGGCCTGAGACAGACGGCCTGAGACAGACGGTCTGAGACAGACGGTCTTAGACAGACGGTCTTAGACATACGGCCTGAGACAGACAGTCTGAGACAGACACTCTGAGACAGACAGTCTGATACAGACGGTCTGAGACAGACGGTCTGAGACAGACGGTCTGAGACAGACGGTCTGAGACAGACGGTCCGAGACAGAGGGATTGAGACAGACGGTCTGAGACTGGCGGTCTGATACAGACGGTCTGAGACAGACGGTCTGAGACAGGCGGTCAGAGACAGGCGGCCTGAGACAGGCGGCCTGAGACAGACGGTCTGAGAGAGACGGTCTGAGACAGACGGCCTGAGACAGACGGCCTGAGACAGACGGTCTGAGACAGACGGTCTGAGACAGACGGTCTGATACAGACGGTCTGAGACAGACGGTCTGAGACAGACGGTCTGAGACAGACGGTCTGAGACAGACGGTCTGAGACAGACGGTCTGAGACAGAAGGTTCGAGACAGAGGGATTGAGACAGACGGTCTGAGACAGACGGTCTGAGACAGACGGTCTGACACAGACGGTCTGAGACAGACGGTCTGAGACAGACGGTCTGAGACAGACGGTCTGAGACAGACGGTCTGAGACAGACGGTCTGAGACAGACGGTCTTAGACAGACGGTCTTAGACATACGGTCTGAGACAGACGGTCTGAGACAGACGGTCTGATACAGACGGTCTGAGACAGGCGGTCTGAGGCAGGCGGTCTGAGGCAGGCGGTCTGAGGCAGGCGGTCTGAGACAGACGGTCTGAGACAGACGGTCTGAGACAGACGGTCTGAGACAGACGGTCTGAGACAGACGGTCTGAGACAGACGGTCTGAGACAGGCGGTCTGAGGCAGGCGGTCTGAGGCAGGCGGTCTGAGACAGACGGTAGGAGACAGACGGCCTGATACAGACGGTCTGAGACAGACGGTCTGAGACAGACGGTCGGAGACAGACGGCCTGAGACAGACGGTCTGAGACAGACGGTCTGAGACAGACGGTCTGAGACAGACGGTCTGAGACAGACGGTCTGAGACAGACGGTCTGAGACAGACGGTCTGAGACAGACGGTCTGAGACAGACGGTCTGAGACAGACGGTCTGAGACAGACGGTCTTAGACAGACGGTCTTAGACATACGGTCTCAGACAGACGGTCTGAGACAGACGGTCTGATACAGACGGTCTGAGACAGACGGTCTGAGACAGACGGTCTGAGACAGACGGTCTGAGACAGACGGTCTGAGACAGACGGTCTGACACAGACGGTCTGCGACAGACGGTCTGAGACAGGCGGTCTGAGACAGGCGGTCTGAGACAGAAGGTTCGAGACAGAGGGATTGAGACAGACGGTCTGAGACAGGCGGTCTGAGACAGGCGGTCTGAGACAGACGGTCTGAGACAGACGGTCTGAGACAGACGGTCTGAGACAGACGGTCTGAGACAGACGGTCTGAGACAGACGGTCTGAGACAGAAGGTTCGAGACAGAGGGATTGAGACAGAGGGATTGAGACAGACGGTCTGAGACAGACGGTCTTAGACAGACGGTCTTAGACATACGGCCTGAGACAGACAGTCTGAGACAGACACTCTGAGACAGACAGTCTGATACAGACGGTCTGAGACAGACGGTCTGAGACAGACGGTCTGAGACAGTCGGGCTGAGACAGACGGTCTGAGACAGACGGTCTGACACAGACGGTCTGAGACAGACGGTTCGAGACAGAGGGATTGAGACAGACGGTCTGAGACAGACGGTCTGAGACAGACGGTCTGAGACAGACGGTCTGAGACAGACGGTCTGAGACAGACGGTCTGAGACAGACGGTCTGAGACAGACGGTCTGAGACAGACGGTCTGAGACAGACGGTCTGAGACAGACGGTCTTAGACATACGGTCTGAGACAGACGGTCTGAGACAGACGGTCTGAGACAGACGGTCTGAGACAGACGGTCTGAGACAGACGGTCTGAGACAGACGGTCTGAGACAGACGGTCTGAGACAGACGGTCTGACACAGGCGGTCTGAGACAGGCGGTCTGAGACAGACGGTCGGAGACAGACGGTCCGAGACAGAGGGATTGAGACAGACGGTCTGAGACTGGCGGTCTGATACAGACGGTCTGAGACAGACGGCCTGAGACAGACGGCCTGAGACAGACGGTCTGAGACAGACGGTCTGAGACAGACGGTCTGATACAGACGGTCTGAGACAGACGGTCTGAGACAGACGGTCTGAGACAGACGGTCTGAGACAGACGGTCTGAGACAGAAGGTTCGAGACAGAGGGATTGAGACAGACGGTCTGAGACAGACGGTCTGAGACAGACGGTCTGAGACAGACGGTCTGAGACAGACGGTCTGACACAGACGGTCTGCGACAGACGGTCTGAGACAGGCGGTCTGAGACAGGCGGTCTGAGACAGAAGGTTCGAGACAGAGGGATTGAGACACACGGTCTGAGACAGACGGTCTGAGACAGGCGGTCTGAGACAGGCGGTCTGAGACAGACGGTCTGAGACAGAAGGTTCGAGACAGAGGGATTGAGACAGACGGTCTGAGACAGAGGGATTGAGACAGACGGTCTGAGACAGACGGTCTGAGACAGACGGTCTTAGACAGACGGTCTTAGACATACGGCCTGAGACAGACAGTCTGAGACAGACACTCTGAGACAGACAGTCTGATACAGACGGTCTGAGACAGACGGTCTGAGACAGACGGTCTGAGACAGTCGGGCTGAGACAGACGGTCTGAGACAGACGGTCTGACACAGACGGTCTGAGACAGACGGTTCGAGACAGAGGGATTGAGACAGACGGTCTGAGACAGACGGTCTGAGACAGGCGGTCTGAGGCAGGCGGTCTGAGGCAGGCGGTCTGAGACAGACGGTCGGAGACAGACGGCCTGAGACAGACGGTCTGAGACAGACGGTCGGAGACAGACGGCCTGAGACAGACGGTCTGAGACAGACGGTCTGAGACAGACGGTCTGAGACAGACGGTCTGAGACAGACGGTCTGAGACAGACGGTCTGAGACAGACGGTCTGAGACAGACGGTCTGAGACAGACGGTCTGAGACAGACGGTCTGAGACAGACGGTCTGAGACAGACGGTCTGAGACAGACGGTCTTAGACATACGGTCTGAGACAGACGGTCTGAGACAGACGGTCTGAGACAGGCGGTCTGAGACAGACGGTCTGAGACAGACGGTCTGAGACAGACGGTCTGAGACAGACGGTCTGAGACAGACGGTCTGACACAGGCGGTCTGAGACAGGCGGTCTGAGACAGACGGTCGGAGACAGACGGTCCGAGACAGAGGGATTGAGACAGACGGTCTGAGACTGGCGGTCTGATACAGACGGTCTGAGACAGACGGCCTGAGACAGACGGCCTGAGACAGACGGTCTGAGACAGACGGTCTGAGACAGACGGTCTGATACAGATGGTCTGAGACAGACGGTCTGAGACAGACGGTCTGAGACAGACGGTCTGAGACAGACGGTCTGAGACAGAAGGTTCGAGACAGAGGGATTGAGACAGACGGTCTGAGACAGACGGTCTGAGACAGACGGTCTGAGACAGACGGTCTGAGACAGACGGTCTGACACAGACGGTCTGCGACAGACGGTCTGAGACAGGCGGTCTGAGACAGGCGGTCTGAGACAGAAGGTTCGAGACAGAGGGATTGAGACAGACGGTCTGAGACAGACGGTCTGAGACAGACGGTCTGAGACAGACGGTCTGAGACAGACGGTCTGAGACAGACGGTCTGAGACAGACGGTCGGAGACAGACGGTCCGAGACAGAGGGATTGAGACAGACGGTCTGAGACTGGCGGTCTGATACAGACGGTCTGAGACAGACGGCCTGAGACAGACGGCCTGAGACAGACGGTCTGAGACAGACGGTCTTAGACATACGGTCTGAGACAGACGGTCTGAGACAGACGGTCTGAGACAGACGGTCTGAGACAGACGGTCTGACACAGGCGGTCTGAGACAGGCGGTCTGAGACAGACGGTCGGAGACAGACGGTCCGAGACAGAGGGATTGAGACAGACGGTCTGAGACTGGCGGTCTGATACAGACGGTCTGAGACAGACGGCCTGAGACAGACGGCCTGAGACAGACGGTCTGAGACAGACGGTCTGAGACAGACGGTCTGATACAGACGGTCTGAGACAGACGGTCTGAGACAGACGGTCTGAGACAGACGGTCTGAGACAGACGGTCTGAGACAGACGGTCTGAGACAGAAGGTTCGAGACAGAGGGATTGAGACAGACGGTCTGAGACAGACGGTCTGAGACAGACGGTCTGAGACAGACGGTCTGAGACAGACGGTCTGACACAGACGGTCTGCGACAGACGGTCTGAGACAGGCGGTCTGAGACAGGCGGTCTGAGACAGAAGGTTCGAGACAGAGGGATTGAGACACACGGTCTGAGACAGACGGTCTGAGACAGGCGGTCTGAGACAGGCGGTCTGAGACAGACGGTCTGAGACAGAAGGTTCGAGACAGAGGGATTGAGACAGACGGTCTGAGACAGAGGGATTGAGACAGACGGTCTGAGACAGACGGTCTGAGACAGACGGTCTGAGACAGACGGTCTGACACAGGCGGTCTGAGACAGGCGGTCTGAGACAGACGGTCGGAGACAGACGGTCCGAGACAGAGGGATTGAGACAGACGGTCTGAGACTGGCGGTCTGATACAGACGGTCTGAGACAGACGGCCTGAGACAGACGGCCTGAGACAGACGGTCTGAGACAGACGGTCTGAGACAGACGGTCTGATACAGATGGTCTGAGACAGACGGTCTGAGACAGACGGTCTGAGACAGACGGTCTGAGACAGACGGTCTGAGACAGAAGGTTCGAGACAGAGGGATTGAGACAGACGGTCTGAGACAGACGGTCTGAGACAGACGGTCTGAGACAGACGGTCTGAGACAGACGGTCTGACACAGACGGTCTGCGACAGACGGTCTGAGACAGGCGGTCTGAGACAGGCGGTCTGAGACAGAAGGTTCGAGACAGAGGGATTGAGACAGACGGTCTGAGACAGACGGTCTGAGACAGGCGGTCTGAGACAGGCGGTCTGAGACAGACGGTCTGAGACAGACGGTCTGAGACAGACGGTCTGAGACAGACGGTCTGAGACAGACGGTCTGAGACAGACGGTCTGAGACAGACGGTCTGAGACAGACGGTCTGAGACAGAAGGTTCGAGACAGAGGGATTGAGACAGACGGTCTGAGACAGACGGTCTGAGACAGACGGTCTTAGACAGACGGTCTTAGACATACGGCCTGAGACAGACAGTCTGAGACAGACACTCTGAGACAGACAGTCTGATACAGACGGTCTGAGACAGACGGTCTGAGACAGACGGTCTGAGACAGTCGGGCTGAGACAGACGGTCTGAGACAGACGGTCTGACACAGACGGTCTGAGACAGACGGTTCGAGACAGAGGGATTGAGACAGACGGTCTGAGACAGACGGTCTGAGACAGGCGGTCTGAGGCAGGCGGTCTGAGGCAGGCGGTCTGAGACAGACGGTCGGAGACAGACGGCCTGAGACAGACGGTCTGAGACAGACGGTCGGAGACAGACGGCCTGAGACAGACGGTCTGAGACAGACGGTCTGAGACAGACGGTCTTCGACAGACGGTCTTAGACATACGGTCTGAGACAGACGGTCTGAGACAGACGGTCTGAGACAGACGGTCTGAGACAGACGGTCTGAGACAGACGGTCTGAGACAGACGGTCTGAGACAGACGGTCTGAGACAGACGGTCTGAGACAGACGGTCTGAGACAGACGGTCTGACACAGGCGGTCTGAGACAGGCGGTCTGAGACAGACGGTCGGAGACAGACGGTCTGAGACAGACGGTCTGAGACAGACGGTCTGAGACAGACGGTCTGAGATAGACGGTCTGAGACAGACGGTCTGAGACAGACGGTCTGAGACAGACGGTCTGAGACAGACGGTCTGAGACAGACGGTCTTAGACACACGGTCTTAGACATACGGCCTGAGACAGACGGTTCGAGACAGAGGGATTGAGACAGACGGTCTGAGACAGTCGGTCTGAGACAGACGGACAGGGACAGGCGAATATACGCTGCCCGATAGCGGCAGACGGACTGAGACGGACGGCCTGAGATAGGCTGACTGAGATAGACGGTCTGAGACAGACGCTCTGAGACAGACAGTCTGAGACAGGCGGCCTGAGACGGACGGTCTGAGACAGACGGTCTGAGACAGACGGTCTGAGACAGACGGTCTGAGACAGACGGTGTGAGACAGAGGGTCAGAGACAGGCGGTCTGAGACAGGCGGTCTGAGACAGACGGTCTGAGACAGACGGTCAGAGACAGGCGGCCTCAGACAGACGGCCTGAGACAGACGGTCTGAGACAGACGGTCTGATACAGACGGTCTGAGACAGACGGTCTGAGACAGACGGTCTGAGACAGACGGTCTGAGACAGACGGTCTGACACAGACGGTCTGAGACAGACGGTCTGAGACAGACGGTCTGAGACAGAAGGTTCGAGACAGAGGGATTGAGACAGACGGTCTGAGACAGACGGTCTGAGACAGGCGGTCTGAGACAGGCGGTCTGAGACAGACGGTCGGAGACAGACGGTCTGAGACAGACGGTCTGAGACAGACGGTCTGAGACAGACGGTCTGAGACAGACGGTCTGAGACAGACGGTCTGAGACAGACGGTCTTAGACAGACGGCCTTAGACATACGGCCTGAGACAGACAGTCTGAGACAGACAGTCTGAGACAGACAGTCTGAGACAGACAGTCTGAGACAGACGGTCTTAGACAGACGGTCTTAGACATACGGCCTGAGACAGTCGGTTCGAGACAGAGGGATTGAGACAGACGGTCTGAGACAGATGGTCTGAGACAGACGGTCTGAGACAGGCGGTCTGAGACAGGCGGTCTGAGACAGACGGTCGGAGACAGACGGTCAGAGACAGGCGGCATGAGACAGACGACCTGAGACAGACGGTCTGAGACAGACGGTCTGAGACAGACGGTCTGAGACAGACGGTCTGAGATAGACGGTCTGAGACAGACGGTCTGAGACAGACGGTCTGAGACAGACGGTCTGAGACAGACGGTCTTAGACACACGGTCTTAGACATACGGCCTGAGACAGACGGTTCGAGACAGAGGGATTGAGACAGACGGTCTGAGACAGTCGGTCTGAGACAGACGGACAGGGACAGGCGAATATACGCTGCCCGATAGCGGCAGACGGACTGAGACGGACGGCCTGAGATAGGCTGACTGAGATAGACGGTCTGAGACAGACGCTCTGAGACAGACAGTCTGAGACAGGCGGCCTGAGACGGACGGTCTGAGACAGACGGTCTGAGACAGACGGTCTGAGACAGACGGTCTGAGACAGACGGTGTGAGACAGAGGGTCAGAGACAGGCGGTCTGAGACAGGCGGTCTGAGACAGACGGTCTGAGACAGACGGTCAGAGACAGGCGGCCTCAGACAGACGGCCTGAGACAGACGGTCTGAGACAGACGGTCTGATACAGACGGTCTGAGACAGACGGTCTGAGACAGACGGTCTGAGACAGACGGTCTGAGACAGACGGTCTGACACAGACGGTCTGAGACAGACGGTCTGAGACAGACGGTCTGAGACAGAAGGTTCGAGACAGAGGGATTGAGACAGACGGTCTGAGACAGACGGTCTGAGACAGGCGGTCTGAGACAGGCGGTCTGAGACAGACGGTCGGAGACAGACGGTCTGAGACAGACGGTCTGAGACAGACGGTCTGAGACAGACGGTCTGAGACAGACGGTCTGAGACAGACGGTCTGAGACAGACGGTCTTAGACAGACGGCCTTAGACATACGGCCTGAGACAGACAGTCTGAGACAGACAGTCTGAGACAGACAGTCTGAGACAGACAGTCTGAGACAGACGGTCTTAGACAGACGGTCTTAGACATACGGCCTGAGACAGTCGGTTCGAGACAGAGGGATTGAGACAGACGGTCTGAGACAGATGGTCTGAGACAGACGGTCTGAGACAGGCGGTCTGAGACAGGCGGTCTGAGACAGACGGTCGGAGACAGACGGTCAGAGACAGGCGGCATGAGACAGACGACCTGAGACAGACGGTCTGAGACAGACGGTCTGAGACAGAAGGTTCGAGACAGAGGGATTGAGACAGACGGTCTGAGACAGACGGTCTGAGACAGGCGGTCTGAGACAGGCGGTCTGAGACAGACGGTCGTAGACAGACGGCCTGAGACAGACGGTCTGAGACAGACGGTCTGAGACAGACGGTCTGAGACAGACCGTCTGAGACAGACGGTCTGAGACAGACGGTCTGAGACAGACGGTCTGAGACAGACGGTCTGAGACAGACGGTCTTAGACAGACGGTCTTAGACATACGGCCTGAGACAGACAGTCTGAGACAGCCAGTCTGAGACAGACAGTCTGAGACAGACAGTCTGATACAGACGGTCTGAGACAGACGGTCTGAGACAGACGGTCTGAGACAGACGGTCTGAGACAGACGGTCTGACACAGACGGTCTGACACAGACGGTCTGAGGCAGACGGATCGAGACAGAGGGATTGAGACAGACGGTCTGAGACAGACGGTCTGAGACAGGCGGTCTGATACAGACGGTCTGAGACAGACGGTCAGAGACAGGCGGCCTGAGACAGACGGTCTGATACAGACGGTCTGATACAGACGGTCTGATACAGACGGTCTGATACAGACGGTCTGATACAGACGGTCTGATACAGACGGTCTGTGACAGTCGGTCTGAGACGCACGGTCTGAGACAGACGGTCTGAGACTGACGGTCTGAGACAGACGGTCTGAGACACGGTCTGAGACAGGCGGTCTGCGACAGACGGTCAGAGACAGACGGTCTGAGACAGACGGCCTGAGACAGGCGGTCTGCGACAGAGGGACAGGGACAGGCGAATAGACGCTGCGCGATAGCGGCAGACAGACTGAGAAGGACGGTCTGAGATAGGCTGACTGAGATAGACGGTCTGAGACAGACGGCCTGAGACAGACGGTCTGAGACAGACGCTCTGAGACAGACGGTCTGAGACAGACGGTCTGAGACAGACGGTCTGAGACAGACGGTCTGAGACAGACGGTCTGAGACAGACGGTCTGAGACAGACGGTCTGAGACAGACGGTCTGAGACAGACGGTCTGAGACAGACGGTCTGAGACAGACGGTCTGAGACAGACGGTCTGAGACAGACGGTCTGAGACAGACGGTCTGAGACAGACGGTCTGAGACAGACGGTCCGAGACAGAGGGATTGAGACAGACGGTCTGAGACTGGCGGTCTGATACAGACGGTCTGAGACAGACGGTCTGAGACAGGCGGTCAGAGACAGGCGGCCTGAGACAGGCGGCCTGAGACAGACGGTTCGAGACAGAGGGATTGAGACAGACGGTCTGAGACAGATGGTCTGAGACAGACGGTCTGAGACAGGCGGTCTGAGACAGACGGTCTGAGACAGACGGTCTGAGACAGACGGTCTGAGACAGACGGTCTGAGACAGACGGTCTGAGACAGACGGTCTGAGACAGACGGTCTGAGACAGACGCTCTGAGACAGACGGTCTGAGACAGAAGGTTCGAGACAGAGGGATTGACACAGACGGTCTGAGACAGAAGGTCTGAGACAGGCGGTCTGAGACAGGCGGTCTGAGACAGACGGCCTGAGACAGACGGTTCGAGACAGAGGGATTGAGACAGACGGTCTGAGACAGATGGTCTGAGACAGACGGTCTGAGACAGGCGGTCTGAGACAGACGGTCTGAGACAGACGGTCAGAGACAGGCGGCCTGACACAGACGGCCTGAGACAGACGGTCTGTGACAGTCGGTCTGAGACGCACGGTCTGACACAGACGGTCTGAGACTGACGGTCTGAGACAGAAGGTCTGAGACAGGCTGTCTGAGACAGGCGGTCAGAGACAGGCGGCCTGAGACAGACCGCCTGAGACAGACGGTCTGAGACAGACGGTCTTAGACAGACGGTCTTAGACATACGGCCTGAGACAGACAGTCTGAGACAGACACTCTGAGACAGACAGTCTGATACAGACGGTCTGAGACAGACGGTCTGAGACAGACGGTCTGAGACAGTCGGTCTGAGACAGACGGTCTGAGACAGACGGTCTGACACAGACGGTCTGAGACAGACGGTTCGAGACAGACGGTCTGAGACAGACGGTCTGAGACAGACGGTCTTAGACAGACGGTCTTAGACATACGGTCTGAGACAGACGGTCTGAGACAGACGGTCTGAGACAGACGGTCTGACACAGACGGTCTGCGACAGACGGTCTGAGACAGACGGTCTGAGACAGACGGTCTGAGACAGACGGTCTTAGACAGACGGTCTTAGACATACGGTCTGAGACAGACGGTCTGAGACAGACGGTCTGAGACAGACGGCCTGAGACAGACGGCCTGAGACAGACGGTCTGAGACAGACGGTCTGAGACAGACGGTCTGATACAGATGGTCTGAGACAGACGGTCTGAGACAGACGGTCTGAGACAGACGGTCTGAGACAGACGGTCTGAGACAGAAGGTTCGAGACAGAGGGATTGAGACAGACGGTCTGAGACAGACGGTCTGAGACAGACGGTCTGAGACAGACGGTCTGAGACAGAAGGTTCGAGACAGAGGGATTGAGACAGACGGTCTGAGACAGACGGCCTGAGACAGACGGTCTGAGACAGACGGTCTGAGACAGACGGTCTGATACAGATGGTCTGAGACAGACGGTCTGAGACAGACGGTCTGAGACAGACGGTCTTAGACATACGGCCTGAGACAGACAGTCTGAGACAGCCAGTCTGAGACAGACAGTCTGAGACAGACAGTCTGATACAGACGGTCTGAGACAGACGGTCTGAGACAGACGGTCTGAGACAGACGGTCTGAGACAGACGGTCTGACACAGACGGTCTGACACAGACGGTCTGAGGCAGACGGATCGAGACAGAGGGATTGAGACAGACGGTCTGAGACAGACGGTCTGAGACAGGCGGTCTGATACAGACGGTCTGAGACAGACGGTCAGAGACAGGCGGCCTGAGACAGACGGTCTGATACAGACGGTCTGATACAGACGGTCTGATACAGACGGTCTGATACAGACGGTCTGATACAGACGGTCTGATACAGACGGTCTGTGACAGTCGGTCTGAGACGCACGGTCTGAGACAGACGGTCTGAGACTGACGGTCTGAGACAGACGGTCTGAGACACGGTCTGAGACAGGCGGTCTGCGACAGACGGTCAGAGACAGACGGTCTGAGACAGACGGCCTGAGACAGGCGGTCTGCGACAGAGGGACAGGGACAGGCGAATAGACGCTGCGCGATAGCGGCAGACAGACTGAGAAGGACGGTCTGAGATAGGCTGACTGAGATAGACGGTCTGAGACAGACGGCCTGAGACAGACGGTCTGAGACAGACGCTCTGAGACAGACGGTCTGAGACAGACGGTCTGAGACAGACGGTCTGAGACAGACGGTCTGAGACAGACGGTCTGAGACAGACGGTCTGAGACAGACGGTCTGAGACAGACGGTCTGAGACAGACGGTCTGAGACAGACGGTCTGAGACAGACGGTCTGAGACAGACGGTCTGAGACAGACGGTCTGAGACAGACGGTCTGAGACAGACGGTCTGAGACAGACGGTCCGAGACAGAGGGATTGAGACAGACGGTCTGAGACTGGCGGTCTGATACAGACGGTCTGAGACAGACGGTCTGAGACAGGCGGTCAGAGACAGGCGGCCTGAGACAGGCGGCCTGAGACAGACGGTTCGAGACAGAGGGATTGAGACAGACGGTCTGAGACAGATGGTCTGAGACAGACGGTCTGAGACAGGCGGTCTGAGACAGACGGTCTGAGACAGACGGTCTGAGACAGACGGTCTGAGACAGACGGTCTGAGACAGACGGTCTGAGACAGACGGTCTGAGACAGACGGTCTGAGACAGACGCTCTGAGACAGACGGTCTGAGACAGAAGGTTCGAGACAGAGGGATTGACACAGACGGTCTGAGACAGAAGGTCTGAGACAGGCGGTCTGAGACAGGCGGTCTGAGACAGACGGCCTGAGACAGACGGTTCGAGACAGAGGGATTGAGACAGACGGTCTGAGACAGATGGTCTGAGACAGACGGTCTGAGACAGGCGGTCTGAGACAGACGGTCTGAGACAGACGGTCAGAGACAGGCGGCCTGACACAGACGGCCTGAGACAGACGGTCTGTGACAGTCGGTCTGAGACGCACGGTCTGACACAGACGGTCTGAGACTGACGGTCTGAGACAGAAGGTCTGAGACAGGCTGTCTGAGACAGGCGGTCAGAGACAGGCGGCCTGAGACAGACCGCCTGAGACAGACGGTCTGAGACAGACGGTCTTAGACAGACGGTCTTAGACATACGGCCTGAGACAGACAGTCTGAGACAGACACTCTGAGACAGACAGTCTGATACAGACGGTCTGAGACAGACGGTCTGAGACAGACGGTCTGAGACAGTCGGTCTGAGACAGACGGTCTGAGACAGACGGTCTGACACAGACGGTCTGAGACAGACGGTTCGAGACAGACGGTCTGAGACAGACGGTCTGAGACAGACGGTCTTAGACAGACGGTCTTAGACATACGGTCTGAGACAGACGGTCTGAGACAGACGGTCTGAGACAGACGGTCTGACACAGACGGTCTGCGACAGACGGTCTGAGACAGACGGTCTGAGACAGACGGTCTGAGACAGACGGTCTTAGACAGACGGTCTTAGACATACGGTCTGAGACAGACGGTCTGAGACAGACGGTCTGAGACAGACGGCCTGAGACAGACGGCCTGAGACAGACGGTCTGAGACAGACGGTCTGAGACAGACGGTCTGATACAGATGGTCTGAGACAGACGGTCTGAGACAGACGGTCTGAGACAGACGGTCTGAGACAGACGGTCTGAGACAGAAGGTTCGAGACAGAGGGATTGAGACAGACGGTCTGAGACAGACGGTCTGAGACAGACGGTCTGAGACAGACGGTCTGACACAGACGGTCTGCGACAGACGGTCTGAGACAGGCGGTCTGAGACAGGCGGTCTGAGACAGGCGGTCTGAGACAGAAGGTTCGAGACAGAGGGATTGAGACAGACGGTCTGAGACAGACGGTCTGAGACAGGCGGTCTGAGACAGGCGGTCTGAGACAGACGGTCTGAGACAGACGGTCTGAGACAGACGGTCTGAGACAGACGGTCTGAGACAGACGGTCTGAGACAGACGGTCTGAGACAGACGGTCTGAGACAGACGGTCTGAGACAGAAGGTTCGAGACAGAGGGATTGAGACAGACGGTCTGAGACAGACGGTCTTAGACAGACGGTCTTAGACATACGGCCTGAGACAGACAGTCTGAGACAGACACTCTGAGACAGACAGTCTGATACAGACGGTCTGAGACAGACGGTCTGAGACAGACGGTCTGAGACAGTCGGGCTGAGACAGACGGTCTGAGACAGACGGTCTGACACAGACGGTCTGAGACAGACGGTTCGAGACAGAGGGATTGAGACAGACGGTCTGAGACAGACGGTCTGAGACAGGCGGTCTGAGGCAGGCGGTCTGAGGCAGGCGGTCTGAGACAGACGGTCGGAGACAGACGGCCTGAGACAGACGGTCTGAGACAGACGGTCGGAGACAGACGGCCTGAGACAGACGGTCTGAGACAGACGGTCTGAGACAGACGGTCTTCGACAGACGGTCTTAGACATACGGTCTGAGACAGACGGTCTGAGACAGACGGTCTGAGACAGACGGTCTGAGACAGACGGTCTGAGACAGACGGTCTGAGACAGACGGTCTGAGACAGACGGTCTGAGACAGACGGTCTGAGACAGACGGTCTGAGACAGACGGTCTGACACAGGCGGTCTGAGACAGGCGGTCTGAGACAGACGGTCGGAGACAGACGGTCTGAGACAGACGGTCTGAGACAGACGGTCTGAGACAGACGGTCTGAGATAGACGGTCTGAGACAGACGGTCTGAGACAGACGGTCTGAGACAGACGGTCTGAGACAGACGGTCTGAGACAGACGGTCTTAGACACACGGTCTTAGACATACGGCCTGAGACAGACGGTTCGAGACAGAGGGATTGAGACAGACGGTCTGAGACAGTCGGTCTGAGACAGACGGACAGGGACAGGCGAATATACGCTGCCCGATAGCGGCAGACGGACTGAGACGGACGGCCTGAGATAGGCTGACTGAGATAGACGGTCTGAGACAGACGCTCTGAGACAGACAGTCTGAGACAGGCGGCCTGAGACGGACGGTCTGAGACAGACGGTCTGAGACAGACGGTCTGAGACAGACGGTCTGAGACAGACGGTGTGAGACAGAGGGTCAGAGACAGGCGGTCTGAGACAGGCGGTCTGAGACAGACGGTCTGAGACAGACGGTCAGAGACAGGCGGCCTCAGACAGACGGCCTGAGACAGACGGTCTGAGACAGACGGTCTGATACAGACGGTCTGAGACAGACGGTCTGAGACAGACGGTCTGAGACAGACGGTCTGACACAGACGGTCTGAGACAGACGGTCTGAGACAGACGGTCTGAGACAGAAGGTTCGAGACAGAGGGATTGAGACAGACGGTCTGAGACAGACGGTCTGAGACAGGCGGTCTGAGACAGGCGGTCTGAGACAGACGGTCGGAGACAGACGGTCTGAGACAGACGGTCTGAGACAGACGGTCTGAGACAGACGGTCTGAGACAGACGGTCTGAGACAGACGGTCTGAGACAGACGGTCTGAGACAGACGGTCTTAGACAGACGGCCTTAGACATACGGCCTGAGACAGACAGTCTGAGACAGACAGTCTGAGACAGACAGTCTGAGACAGACAGTCTGAGACAGACGGTCTTAGACAGACGGTCTTAGACATACGGCCTGAGACAGTCGGTTCGAGACAGAGGGATTGAGACAGACGGTCTGAGACAGATGGTCTGAGACAGACGGTCTGAGACAGGCGGTCTGAGACAGGCGGTCTGAGACAGACGGTCGGAGACAGACGGTCAGAGACAGGCGGCATGAGACAGACGACCTGAGACAGACGGTCTGAGACAGACGGTCTGAGACAGACGGTCTGAGACAGACGGTCTGAGACAGACGGTCTGAGATAGACGGTCTGAGACAGACGGTCTGAGACAGACGGTCTGAGACAGACGGTCTGAGACAGACGGTCTTAGACACACGGTCTTAGACATACGGCCTGAGACAGACGGTTCGAGACAGAGGGATTGAGACAGACGGTCTGAGACAGTCGGTCTGAGACAGACGGACAGGGACAGGCGAATATACGCTGCCCGATAGCGGCAGACGGACTGAGACGGACGGCCTGAGATAGGCTGACTGAGATAGACGGTCTGAGACAGACGCTCTGAGACAGACAGTCTGAGACAGGCGGCCTGAGACGGACGGTCTGAGACAGACGGTCTGAGACAGACGGTCTGAGACAGACGGTCTGAGACAGACGGTGTGAGACAGAGGGTCAGAGACAGGCGGTCTGAGACAGGCGGTCTGAGACAGACGGTCTGAGACAGACGGTCAGAGACAGGCGGCCTCAGACAGACGGCCTGAGACAGACGGTCTGAGACAGACGGTCTGATACAGACGGTCTGAGACAGACGGTCTGAGACAGACGGTCTGAGACAGACGGTCTGAGACAGACGGTCTGAGACAGACGGTCTGACACAGACGGTCTGAGACAGACGGTCTGAGACAGACGGTCTGAGACAGAAGGTTCGAGACAGAGGGATTGAGACAGACGGTCTGAGACAGACGGTCTGAGACAGGCGGTCTGAGACAGGCGGTCTGAGACAGACGGTCGGAGACAGACGGTCTGAGACAGACGGTCTGAGACAGACGGTCTGAGACAGACGGTCTGAGACAGACGGTCTGAGACAGACGGTCTGAGACAGACGGTCTTAGACAGACGGCCTTAGACATACGGCCTGAGACAGACAGTCTGAGACAGACAGTCTGAGACAGACAGTCTGAGACAGACAGTCTGAGACAGACGGTCTTAGACAGACGGTCTTAGACATACGGCCTGAGACAGTCGGTTCGAGACAGAGGGATTGAGACAGACGGTCTGAGACAGATGGTCTGAGACAGACGGTCTGAGACAGGCGGTCTGAGACAGGCGGTCTGAGACAGACGGTCGGAGACAGACGGTCAGAGACAGGCGGCATGAGACAGACGACCTGAGACAGACGGTCTGAGACAGACGGTCTGAGACAGAAGGTTCGAGACAGAGGGATTGAGACAGACGGTCTGAGACAGACGGTCTGAGACAGGCGGTCTGAGACAGGCGGTCTGAGACAGACGGTCGTAGACAGACGGCCTGAGACAGACGGTCTGAGACAGACGGTCTGAGACAGACGGTCTGAGACAGACCGTCTGAGACAGACGGTCTGAGACAGACGGTCTGAGACAGACGGTCTGAGACAGACGGTCTGAGACAGACGGTCTTAGACAGACGGTCTTAGACATACGGCCTGAGACAGACAGTCTGAGACAGCCAGTCTGAGACAGACAGTCTGAGACAGACAGTCTGATACAGACGGTCTGAGACAGACGGTCTGAGACAGACGGTCTGAGACAGACGGTCTGAGACAGACGGTCTGACACAGACGGTCTGACACAGACGGTCTGAGGCAGACGGATCGAGACAGAGGGATTGAGACAGACGGTCTGAGACAGACGGTCTGAGACAGGCGGTCTGAGACAGACGGTCTGAGACAGACGGTCTGAGACAGACGGTCTGATACAGACGGTCTGTGACAGTCGGTCTGAGACGCACGGTCTGAGACAGACGGTCTGAGACTGACGGTCTGAGACAGACGGTCTGAGACACGGTCTGAGACAGGCGGTCTGCGACAGACGGTCAGAGACAGACGGTCTGAGACAGACGGCCTGAGACAGGCGGTCTGCGACAGAGGGACAGGGACAGGCGAATAGACGCTGCGCGATAGCGGCAGACAGACTGAGAAGGACGGTCTGAGATAGGCTGACTGAGATAGACGGTCTGAGACAGACGGCCTGAGACAGACGGTCTGAGACAGACGCTCTGAGACAGACGGTCTGAGACAGACGGTCTGAGACAGACGGTCTGAGACAGACGGTCTGAGACAGACGGTCTGAGACAGACGGTCTGAGACAGACGGTCTGAGACAGACGGTCTGAGACAGACGGTCTGAGACAGACGGTCTGAGACAGACGGTCTGAGACAGACGGTCTGAGACAGACGGTCTGAGACAGACGGTCTGAGACAGACGGTCCGAGACAGAGGGATTGAGACAGACGGTCTGAGACTGGCGGTCTGATACAGACGGTCTGAGACAGACGGTCTGAGACAGGCGGTCAGAGACAGGCGGCCTGAGACAGGCGGCCTGAGACAGACGGTTCGAGACAGAGGGATTGAGACAGACGGTCTGAGACAGATGGTCTGAGACAGACGGTCTGAGACAGGCGGTCTGAGACAGACGGTCTGAGACAGACGGTCTGAGACAGACGGTCTGAGACAGACGGTCTGAGACAGACGGTCTGAGACAGACGGTCTGAGACAGACGGTCTGAGACAGACGCTCTGAGACAGACGGTCTGAGACAGAAGGTTCGAGACAGAGGGATTGACACAGACGGTCTGAGACAGAAGGTCTGAGACAGGCGGTCTGAGACAGGCGGTCTGAGACAGACGGCCTGAGACAGACGGTCTGACACAGACGGTCTGAGACAGACGGTTCGAGACAGACGGTCTGAGACAGACGGTCTGAGACAGACGGTCTTAGACAGACGGTCTTAGACATACGGTCTGAGACAGACGGTCTGAGACAGACGGTCTGAGACAGACGGTCTGAGACAGACGGTCTGACACAGACGGTCTGCGACAGACGGTCTGAGACAGACGGTCTGAGACAGACGGTCTGAGACAGACGGTCTTAGACAGACGGTCTTAGACATACGGTCTGAGACAGACGGTCTGAGACAGACGGTCTGAGACAGACGGTCTGACACAGACGGTCTGCGACAGACGGTCTGAGACAGACGCTCTGAGACAGACGGTCTGAGACAGAAGGTTCGAGACAGAGGGATTGACACAGACGGTCTGAGACAGACGGTCTGAGACAGACGGTCTGAGACAGGCGGTCTGAGACAGGCGGTCTGAGACAGACGGTCTGAGACAGACGGTCTGAGACAGACGGTCTGAGACAGACGGTCTGAGACAGACGGTCTGAGACAGAAGGTTCGAGACAGAGGGATTGAGACAGACGGTCTGAGACAGACGGTCTGAGACAGGCGGTCTGAGACAGGCGGTCTGAGACAGACGGTCGGAGACAGACGGTCTGAGACTGACGGTCTGAGACAGACGGTCTGAGACAGACAGTCTGAGACAGACGGTCTGAGACAGACGGTCTGAGACAGACGGTCTGAGACAGACGGTCTGAGACAGACGGTCTGAGACAGACGGTCTTAGACATACGGCCTGAGACAGACAGTCTGAGACAGACACTCTGAGACAGACAGTCTGATACAGACGGTCTGAGACAGACGGTCTGAGACAGACGGTCTTAGACAGACGGTCTTAGACATACGGTCTGAGACAGACGGTCTGAGACAGACGGTCTGATACAGACGGTCTGAGACAGACGGTCTGAGACAGACGGTCTGAGACAGACGGTCTGACACAGACGGTCTGCGACAGACGGTCTGAGACAGGCGGTCTGAGACAGAAGGTTCGAGACAGAGGGATTGAGACAGACGGTCTGAGACAGACGGTCTGAGACAGGCGGTCTGAGACAGGCGGTCTGAGACAGACGGTCTGAGACAGACGGTCTGAGACAGACGGTCTGAGACAGACGGTCTTAGACAGACGGCCTTAGACATACGGCCTGAGACAGACGGTCTGAGACAGACGGTCTGAGACAGACGGTCTGACACAGACGGTCTGAGACAGACGGTCTGAGACAGACGGTCTGAGACAGAAGGTTCGAGACAGAGGGATTGAGACAGACGGTCTGAGACAGACGGTCTGAGACAGGCGGTCTGAGACAGGCGGTCTGAGACAGACGGTCGGAGACAGACGGTCTGAGACAGACGGTCTGAGACAGACGGTCTGAGACAGACGGTCTGAGACAGACGGTCTGAGACAGACGGTCTGAGACAGACGGTCTTAGACAGACGGCCTTAGACATACGGCCTGAGACAGACAGTCTGAGACAGACAGTCTGAGACAGACAGTCTGAGACAGACAGTCTGAGACAGACGGTCTTAGACAGACGGTCTTAGACATACGGCCTGAGACAGTCGGTTCGAGACAGAGGGATTGAGACAGACGGTCTGAGACAGATGGTCTGAGACAGACGGTCTGAGAAAGGCGGTCTGAGACAGGCGGTCTGAGACAGACGGTCGGAGACAGACGGTCAGAGACAGGCGGCATGAGACAGACGACCTGAGACAGACGGTCTGAGACAGACGGTCTGAGACAGACGGTCTGAGACAGACGGTCTGAGATAGACGGTCTGAGACAGACGGTCTGAGACAGACGGTCTGAGACAGACGGTCTGAGACAGACGGTCTTAGACACACGGTCTTAGACATACGGCCTGAGACAGACGGTTCGAGACAGAGGGATTGAGACAGACGGTCTGAGACAGTCGGTCTGAGACAGACGGACAGGGACAGGCGAATATACGCTGCCCGATAGCGGCAGACGGACTGAGACGGACGGCCTGAGATAGGCTGACTGAGATAGACGGTCTGAGACAGACGCTCTGAGACAGACAGTCTGAGACAGGCGGCCTGAGACGGACGGTCTGAGACAGACGGTCTGAGACAGACGGTCTGAGACAGACGGTCTGAGACAGACGGTGTGAGACAGAGGGTCAGAGACAGGCGGTCTGAGACAGGCGGTCTGAGACAGACGGTCTGAGACAGACGGTCAGAGACAGGCGGCCTCAGACAGACGGCCTGAGACAGACGGTCTGAGACAGACGGTCTGATACAGACGGTCTGAGACAGACGGTCTGAGACAGACGGTCTGAGACAGAAGGTTCGAGACAGAGGGATTGACACAGACGGTCTGAGACAGAAGGTCTGAGACAGGCGGTCTGAGACAGGCGGTCTGAGACAGACGGCCTGAGACAGACGGTCTGAGACAGACGGTCTGAGACAGGCGGTCTGAGACAGGCGGTCTGAGACAGACGGTCGGAGACAGACGGTCTGAGACAGACGGTCTGAGACAGACGGTCTGAGACAGACGGTCTGAGACAGACGGTCTGAGACAGACGGTCTGAGACAGACGGTCTTAGACAGACGGCCTTAGACATACGGCCTGAGACAGACAGTCTGAGACAGACAGTCTGAGACAGACAGTCTGAGACAGACAGTCTGAGACAGACGGTCTTAGACAGACGGTCTTAGACATACGGCCTGAGACAGTCGGTTCGAGACAGAGGGATTGAGACAGACGGTCTGAGACAGATGGTCTGAGACAGACGGTCTGAGACAGGCGGTCTGAGACAGGCGGTCTGAGACAGACGGTCGGAGACAGACGGTCAGAGACAGGCGGCATGAGACAGACGACCTGAGACAGACGGTCTGAGACAGACGGTCTGAGACAGAAGGTTCGAGACAGAGGGATTGAGACAGACGGTCTGAGACAGACGGTCTGAGACAGGCGGTCTGAGACAGGCGGTCTGAGACAGACGGTCGTAGACAGACGGCCTGAGACAGACGGTCTGAGACAGACGGTCTGAGACAGACGGTCTGAGACAGACCGTCTGAGACAGACGGTCTGAGACAGACGGTCTGAGACAGACGGTCTGAGACAGACGGTCTGAGACAGACGGTCTTAGACAGACGGTCTTAGACATACGGCCTGAGACAGACAGTCTGAGACAGCCAGTCTGAGACAGACAGTCTGAGACAGACAGTCTGATACAGACGGTCTGAGACAGACGGTCTGAGACAGACGGTCTGAGACAGACGGTCTGAGACAGACGGTCTGACACAGACGGTCTGACACAGACGGTCTGAGGCAGACGGATCGAGACAGAGGGATTGAGACAGACGGTCTGAGACAGACGGTCTGAGACAGGCGGTCTGATACAGACGGTCTGAGACAGACGGTCAGAGACAGGCGGCCTGAGACAGACGGTCTGATACAGACGGTCTGATACAGACGGTCTGATACAGACGGTCTGATACAGACGGTCTGATACAGACGGTCTGATACAGACGGTCTGTGACAGTCGGTCTGAGACGCACGGTCTGAGACAGACGGTCTGAGACTGACGGTCTGAGACAGACGGTCTGAGACACGGTCTGAGACAGGCGGTCTGCGACAGACGGTCAGAGACAGACGGTCTGAGACAGACGGCCTGAGACAGGCGGTCTGCGACAGAGGGACAGGGACAGGCGAATAGACGCTGCGCGATAGCGGCAGACAGACTGAGAAGGACGGTCTGAGATAGGCTGACTGAGATAGACGGTCTGAGACAGACGGCCTGAGACAGACGGTCTGAGACAGACGGTCTGAGACAGACGGTCTGAGACAGACGGTCTGAGACAGACGGTCTGAGACAGACGGTCTGAGACAGACGGTCTGAGACAGACGGTCTGAGACAGACGGTCTGAGACAGACGGTCTGAGACAGACGGTCTGAGACAGACGGTCTGAGACAGACGGTCTGAGACAGACGGTCTGAGACAGACGGTCTGAGACAGACGGTCTGAGACAGACGGTCTGAGACAGACGGTCTGAGACAGACGGTCTGAGACAGACGGTCTGAGACAGACGGTCTGAGACAGACGGTCTGAGACAGACGGTCCGAGACAGAGGGATTGAGACAGACGGTCTGAGACTGGCGGTCTGATACAGACGGTCTGAGACAGACGGTCTGAGACAGGCGGTCAGAGACAGGCGGCCTGAGACAGGCGGCCTGAGACAGACGGTTCGAGACAGAGGGATTGAGACAGACGGTCTGAGACAGATGGTCTGAGACAGACGGTCTGAGACAGGCGGTCTGAGACAGACGGTCTGAGACAGACGGTCTGAGACAGACGGTCTGAGACAGACGGTCTGAGACAGACGGTCTGAGACAGACGGTCTGAGACAGACGGTCTGAGACAGACGCTCTGAGACAGACGGTCTGAGACAGAAGGTTCGAGACAGAGGGATTGACACAGACGGTCTGAGACAGAAGGTCTGAGACAGGCGGTCTGAGACAGGCGGTCTGAGACAGACGGCCTGAGACAGACGGTTCGAGACAGAGGGATTGAGACAGACGGTCTGAGACAGATGGTCTGAGACAGACGGTCTGAGACAGGCGGTCTGAGACAGACGGTCTGAGACAGACGGTCAGAGACAGGCGGCCTGACACAGACGGCCTGAGACAGACGGTCTGTGACAGTCGGTCTGAGACGCACGGTCTGACACAGACGGTCTGAGACTGACGGTCTGAGACAGAAGGTCTGAGACAGGCTGTCTGAGACAGGCGGTCAGAGACAGGCGGCCTGAGACAGACCGCCTGAGACAGACGGTCTGAGACAGACGGTCTTAGACAGACGGTCTTAGACATACGGCCTGAGACAGACAGTCTGAGACAGACACTCTGAGACAGACAGTCTGATACAGACGGTCTGAGACAGACGGTCTGAGACAGACGGTCTGAGACAGTCGGTCTGAGACAGACGGTCTGAGACAGACGGTCTGACACAGACGGTCTGAGACAGACGGTTCGAGACAGACGGTCTGAGACAGACGGTCTGACACAGACGGTCTGCGACAGACGGTCTGAGACAGACGGTCTGAGACAGACGGTCTGAGACAGACGGTCTTAGACATACGGTCTGAGACAGACGGTCTGAGACAGACGGTCTGAGACAGACGGTCTTAGACATACGGTCTGAGACAGACGGTCTGAGACAGACGGTCTGAGACAGACGGTCTGACACAGACGGTCTGCGACAGACGGTCTGAGACAGACGGTCTGAGACAGACGGTCTGAGACAGACGGTCTTAGACAGACGGTCTTAGACATACGGTCTGAGACAGACGGTCTGAGACAGACGGTCTGAGACAGACGGTCTGACACAGACGGTCTGCGACAGACGGTCTGAGACAGACGCTCTGAGACAGACGGTCTGAGACAGAAGGTTCGAGACAGAGGGATTGACACAGACGGTCTGAGACAGACGGTCTGAGACAGACGGTCTGAGACAGGCGGTCTGAGACAGGCGGTCTGAGACAGACGGTCTGAGACAGACGGTCTGAGACAGACGGTCTGAGACAGACGGTCTGAGACAGACGGTCTGAGACAGAAGGTTCGAGACAGAGGGATTGAGACAGACGGTCTGAGACAGACGGTCTGAGACAGGCGGTCTGAGACAGGCGGTCTGAGACAGACGGTCGGAGACAGACGGTCTGAGACTGACGGTCTGAGACAGACGGTCTGAGACAGACAGTCTGAGACAGACGGTCTGAGACAGACGGTCTGAGACAGACGGTCTGAGACAGACGGTCTGAGACAGACGGTCTTAGACATACGGCCTGAGACAGACAGTCTGAGACAGACACTCTGAGACAGACAGTCTGATACAGACGGTCTGAGACAGACGGTCTGAGACAGACGGTCTTAGACAGACGGTCTTAGACATACGGTCTGAGACAGACGGTCTGAGACAGACGGTCTGATACAGACGGTCTGAGACAGACGGTCTGAGACAGACGGTCTGAGACAGACGGTCTGACACAGACGGTCTGCGACAGACGGTCTGAGACAGGCGGTCTGAGACAGAAGGTTCGAGACAGAGGGATTGAGACAGACGGTCTGAGACAGACGGTCTGAGACAGGCGGTCTGAGACAGGCGGTCTGAGACAGACGGTCTGAGACAGACGGTCTGAGACAGACGGTCTGAGACAGACGGTCTGAGACAGGCGGTCTGAGACAGACGGTCTGAGACAGAAGGTTCGAGACAGAGGGATTGAGACAGACGGTCTGAGACAGACGGTCTTAGACAGACGGTCTTAGACATACGGTCTGAGACAGACGGTCTGAGACAGACGGTCTGAGACAGACGGTCTGAGACAGACGGTCTGAGACAGACGGTCTGAGACAGACGGTCTGAGACAGACGGTCTGAGACAGACGGTCTGAGACAGACGGTCTGAGACAGGCGGTCTGAGACAGGCGGTCTGAGACAGACGGTCGGAGACAGACGGTCTGAGACAGACGGTCTGAGACAGACGGTCTGAGACAGACGGTCTGAGACAGACGGTCTGAGACAGACGGTCTGAGACAGACGGTCTGAGACAGACGGTCTTAGACACACGGTCTTAGACATACGGCCTGAGACAGACGGTTCGAGACAGAGGGATTGAGACAGACGGTCTGAGACAGTCGGTCTGAGACAGACGGACAGGGACAGGCGAATAGACGCTGCCCGAAAGCGGCAGACGGACTGAGACGGACGGCCTGAGATAGGCTGACTGAGATAGACGGTCTGAGACAGACGCTCTGAGACAGACAGTCTGAGACAGGCGGCCTGAGACGGACGGTCTGAGACAGACGGTCTGAGACAGACGGTGTGAGACAGAGGGTCAGAGAGGCGGTCTGAGACAGGCGGTCTGAGACAGACGGTCTGAGACAGACGGTCAGAGACAGGCGGCCTCAGACAGACGGCCTGAGACAGACGGTCTGAGACAGACGGTCTGAGACAGACGGTCTGATACAGACGGTCTGAGACAGACGGTCTGAGACAGACGGTCTGAGACAGACGGTCTGAGACAGACGGTCTGACACAGACGGTCTGAGACAGACGGTCAGAGACAGGCGGCCTCAGACAGACGGCCTGAGACAGACGGTCTGAGACAGACGGTCTGATACAGACGGTCTGAGACAGACGGTCTGAGACAGACGGTCTGAGACAGACGGTCTGAGACAGACGGTCTGACACAGACGGTCTGAGACAGACGGTCTGAGACAGACGGTCTGAGACAGACGGTCTGAGACAGACGGTCTGAGACAGACGGTCTGAGACAGACGGTCTTAGACAGACGGCCTTAGACATACGGCCTGAGACAGACAGTCTGAGACAGACAGTCTGAGACAGACGGTCTTAGACAGACGGTCTTAGACATACGGCCTGAGACAGTCGGTTCGAGACAGAGGGATTGAGACAGACGGTCTGAGACAGATGGTCTGAGACAGACGGTCTGAGACAGGCGGTCTGAGACAGGCGGTCTGAGACAGACGGTCGGAGACAGACGGTCAGAGACAGGCGGCCTGAGACAGACGGCCTGAGACAGACGGTCTGAGACAGACGGTCTGAGACAGAAGGTTCGAGACAGAGGGATTGAGACAGACGGTCTGAGACAGACGGTCTGAGACAGGCGGTCTGAGACAGGCGGTCTGAGACAGACGGTCGTAGACAGACGGCCTGAGACAGACGGTCTGAGACAGACGGTCTGAGACAGACGGTCTGAGACAGACCGTCTGAGACAGACGGTCTGAGACAGACGGTCTGAGACAGACGGTCTGAGACAGACGGTCTGAGACAGACGGTCTTAGACAGACGGTCTTAGACATACGGCCTGAGACAGACAGTCTGAGACAGACACTCTGAGACAGACAGTCTGATACAGACGGTCTGAGACAGACGGTCTGAGACAGACGGTCTGAGACAGTCGGTCTGAGACAGACGGTCTGAGACAGACGGTCTGACACAGACGGTCTGAGACAGAGGGATTGAGACAGACGGTCTGAGACAGACGGTCTGAGACAGGCGGTCTGAGGCAGGCGGTCTGAGGCAGGCGGTCTGAGACAGACGGTCGGAGACAGACGGCCTGAGACAGACGGTCTGAGACAGACGGTCTGAGACAGACGGTCGGAGACAGACGGCCTGAGACAGACGGTCTGAGACAGACGGTCTGAGACAGACGGTCTGAGACAGACGGTCTGAGACAGACGGTCTGAGACAGACGGTCTGAGACAGACGGTCTGAGACAGACGGTCTGAGACAGACGGTCTTAGACAGACGGTCTTAGACATACGGTCTTAGACATACGGTCTGAGACAGACGGTCTGAGACAGACGGTCTGAGACAGACGGTCTGACACAGACGGTCTGCGACAGACGGTCTGAGACAGACGCTCTGAGACAGACGGTCTGAGACAGAAGGTTCGAGACAGAGGGATTGACACAGACGGTCTTAGACAGACGGTCTGAGACAGGCGGTCTGAGACAGGCGGTCTGAGACAGACGGTCTGAGACAGACGGTCTGAGACAGACGGTCTGAGACAGACGGTCTGAGACAGACGGTCTGAGACAGAAGGTTCGAGACAGAGGGATTGAGACAGACGGTCTGAGACAGACGGTCTGAGACAGGCGGTCTGAGACAGGCGGTCTGAGACAGACGGTCGGAGACAGACGGTCTGAGACTGACGGTCTGAGACAGACGGTCTGAGACAGACAGTCTGAGACAGACGGTCTGAGACAGACGGTCTGAGACAGACGGTCTGAGACAGACGGTCTTAGACATACGGCCTGAGACAGACAGTCTGAGACAGACACTCTGAGACAGACAGTCTGATACAGACGGTCTGAGACAGACGGTCTGAGACAGACGGTCTTAGACAGACGGTCTTAGACATACGGTCTGAGACAGACGGTCTGAGACAGACGGTCTGATACAGACGGTCTGAGACAGACGGTCTGAGACAGACGGTCTGAGACAGACGGTCTGACACAGACGGTCTGCGACAGACGGTCTGAGACAGGCGGTCTGAGACAGAAGGTTCGAGACAGAGGGATTGAGACAGACGGTCTGAGACAGACGGTCTGAGACAGGCGGTCTGAGACAGGCGGTCTGAGACAGACGGTCTGAGACAGACGGTCTGAGACAGACGGTCTGAGACAGACGGTCTGAGACAGGCGGTCTGAGACAGACGGTCTGAGACAGAAGGTTCGAGACAGAGGGATTGAGACAGACGGTCTGAGACAGACGGTCTTAGACAGACGGTCTTACACATACGGTCTGAGACAGACGGTCTGAGACAGACGGTCTGAGACAGACGGTCTGAGACAGACGGTCTGAGACAGACGGTCTGAGATAGACGGTCTGAGACAGACGGTCTGAGACAGACGGTCTGAGACAGGCGGTCTGAGACAGGCGGTCTGAGACAGACGGTCGGAGACAGACGGTCTGAGACAGACGGTCTGAGACAGACGGTCTGAGATAGACGGTCTGAGACAGACGGTCTGAGACAGACGGTCTGAGACAGACGGTCTGAGACAGACGGTCTTAGACACACGGTCTTAGACATACGGCCTGAGACAGACGGTTCGAGACAGAGGGATTGAGACAGACGGTCTGAGACAGTCGGTCTGAGACAGACGGACAGGGACAGGCGAATAGACGCTGCCCGAAAGCGGCAGACGGACTGAGACGGACGGCCTGAGATAGGCTGACTGAGATAGACGGTCTGAGACAGACGCTCTGAGACAGACAGTCTGAGACAGGCGGCCTGAGACGGACGGTCTGAGACAGACGGTCTGAGACAGACGGTGTGAGACAGAGGGTCAGAGAGGCGGTCTGAGACAGGCGGTCTGAGACAGACGGTCTGAGACAGACGGTCAGAGACAGGCGGCCTCAGACAGACGGCCTGAGACAGACGGTCTGAGACAGACGGTCTGATACAGACGGTCTGAGACAGACGGTCTGAGACAGACGGTCTGAGACAGACGGTCTGAGACAGACGGTCTGAGACAGACGGTCTGACACAGACGGTCTGAGACAGACGGTCTGAGACAGACGGTCTTAGACACACGGTCTTAGACATACGGCCTGAGACAGACGGTTCGAGACAGAGGGATTGAGACAGACGGTCTGAGACAGTCGGTCTGAGACAGACGGACAGGGACAGGCGAATAGACGCTGCCCGAAAGCGGCAGACGGACTGAGACGGACGGCCTGAGATAGGCTGACTGAGATAGACGGTCTGAGACAGACGCTCTGAGACAGACAGTCTGAGACAGGCGGCCTGAGACGGACGGTCTGAGACAGACGGTCTGAGACAGACGGTGTGAGACAGAGGGTCAGAGAGGCGGTCTGAGACAGGCGGTCTGAGACAGACGGTCTGAGACAGACGGTCAGAGACAGGCGGCCTCAGACAGACGGCCTGAGACAGACGGTCTGAGACAGACGGTCTGATACAGACGGTCTGAGACAGACGGTCTGAGACAGACGGTCTGAGACAGACGGTCTGAGACAGACGGTCTGACACAGACGGTCTGAGACAGACGGTCTGAGACAGACGGTCTGAGACAGAAGGTTCGAGACAGAGGGATTGAGACAGACGGTCTGAGACAGACGGTCTGAGACAGGCGGTCTGAGACAGGCGGTCTGAGACAGACGGTCGGAGACAGACGGTCTGAGACAGACGGTCTGAGACAGACGGTCTGAGACAGACGGTCTGAGACAGACGGTCTGAGACAGACGGTCTGAGACAGACGGTCTTAGACAGACGGCCTTAGACATACGGCCTGAGACAGACAGTCTGAGACAGACAGTCTGAGACAGACAGTCTGAGACAGACGGTCTTAGACAGACGGTCTTAGACATACGGCCTGAGACAGTCGGTTCGAGACAGAGGGATTGAGACAGACGGTCTGAGACAGATGGTCTGAGACAGGCGGTCTGAGACAGGCGGTCTGAGACAGACGGTCGGAGACAGACGGTCAGAGACAGGCGGCCTGAGACAGACGGCCTGAGACAGACGGTCTGAGACAGACGGTCTGAGACAGAAGGTTCGAGACAGAGGGATTGAGACAGACGGTCTGAGACAGACGGTCTGAGACAGGCGGTCTGAGACAGGCGGTCTGAGACAGACGGTCGTAGACAGACGGCCTGAGACAGACGGTCTGAGACAGACGGTCTGAGACAGACGGTCTGAGACAGACCGTCTGAGACAGACGGTCTGAGACAGACGGTCTGAGACAGACGGTCTGAGACAGACGGTCTGAGACAGACGGTCTTAGACAGACGGTCTTAGACATACGGCCTGAGACAGACAGTCTGAGACAGACAGTCTGAGACAGACAGTCTGAGACAGACGGTCTGATACAGACGGTCTGAGACAGACGGTCTGAGACAGACGGTCTGAGACAGACGGTCTGAGACAGACGGTCTGAGACAGACGGTCTGACACAGACGGTCTGAGGCAGACGGATCGAGACAGAGGGATTGAGACAGACGGTCTGAGACAGACGGTCTGAGACAGGCGGTCTGATACAGACGGTCTGAGACAGACGGTCAGAGACAGGCGGCCTGAGACAGACGGCCTGAGACAGACGGTCTGATACAGACGGTCTGATACAGACGGTCTGATACAGACGGTCTGATACAGACGGTCTGATACAGACGGTCTGATACAGACGGTCTGATACAGACGGTCTGTGACAGTCGGTCTGAGACGCACGGTCTGAGACAGACGGTCTGAGACTGACGGTCTGAGACAGACGGTCTGAGACACGGTCTGAGACAGGCGGTCTGCGACAGACGGTCTGAGACAGACGGTCTGAGACAGACGGCCTGAGACAGGCGGTCTGCGACAGAGGGACAGGGACAGGCGAATAGACGCTGCGCGATAGCGGCAGACAGACTGAGAAGGACGGTCTGAGATAGGCTGACTGAGATAGACGGTCTGATACAGACGGCCTGAGACAGACGGTCTGAGACAGACGCTCTGAGACAGACGGTCTGAGACAGACGGTCTGAGACAGACGGTCTGAGACAGACGGTCTGAGACAGACGGTCTGAGACAGACGGTCTGAGACAGACGGTCTGAGACAGACGGTCTGAGACAGACGGTCTGAGACAGACGGTCTGAGACAGACGGTCTGAGACAGACGGTCTGAGACAGACGGTCCGAGACAGAGGGATTGAGACAGACGGTCTGAGACTGGCGGTCTGATACAGACGGTCTGAGACAGACGGTCTGAGACAGGCGGTCAGAGACAGGCGGCCTGAGACAGGCGGCCTGAGACAGACGGTCTGAGACAGACGGTCTTAGACATACGGCCTGAGACAGACAGTCTGAGACAGACACTCTGAGACAGACAGTCTGATACAGACGGTCTGAGACAGACGGTCTGAGACAGACGGTCTGAGACAGTCGGTCTGAGACAGACGGTCTGAGACAGACGGTCTGAGACAGACAGTCTGATACAGACGGTCTGAGACAGACGGTCTGAGACAGACGGTCTGAGACAGACGGTCTGAGACAGACGGTCTGAGACAGACGGTCTGACACAGACGGTCTGAGGCAGACGGATCGAGACAGAGGGATTGAGACAGACGGTCTGAGACAGACGGTCTGAGACAGGCGGTCTGATACAGACGGTCTGAGACAGACGGTCAGAGACAGGCGGCCTGAGACAGACGGCCTGAGACAGACGGTCTGATACAGACGGTCTGATACAGACGGTCTGATACAGACGGTCTGATACAGACGGTCTGATACAGACGGTCTGATACAGACGGTCTGTGACAGTCGGTCTGAGACGCACGGTCTGAGACAGACGGTCTGAGACTGACGGTCTGAGACAGACGGTCTGAGACACGGTCTGAGACAGGCGGTCTGCGACAGACGGTCTGAGACAGACGGTCTGAGACAGACGGCCTGAGACAGGCGGTCTGCGACAGAGGGACAGGGACAGGCGAATAGACGCTGCGCGATAGCGGCAGACAGACTGAGAAGGACGGTCTGAGATAGGCTGACTGAGATAGACGGTCTGAGACAGACGGCCTGAGACAGACGGTCTGAGACAGACGCTCTGAGACAGACGGTCTGAGACAGACGGTCTGAGACAGACGGTCTGAGACAGACGGCCTGAGACAGACGGTCTGAGACAGACGGTCTGAGACAGACGGTCTGAGACAGACGGTCTGAGACAGACGGTCTGAGACAGACGGTCTGAGACAGACGGTCTGAGACAGACGGTCGGAGACAGACGGTCTGAGACAGACGGTCCGAGACAGAGGGATTGAGACAGACGGTCTGAGACTGGCGGTCTGATACAGACGGTCTGAGACAGACGGTCTGAGACAGGCGGTCAGAGACAGGCGGCCTGAGACAGGCGGCCTGAGACAGACGGTCTGAGACAGACGGTCTGAGACAGACGGCCTGAGACAGACGGCCTGAGACAGACGGTCTGAGACAGACAGTCTGAGACAGACGGTCTGAGACAGACGGCCTGAGACACACGGTTCGAGACAGAGGGATTGAGACAGACGGTCTGAGACAGAAGGTCTGAGACAGGCGGTCTGAGACAGGCGGTCTGAGACAGACGGCCTGAGACAGACGGTTCGAGACAGAGGGATTGAGACAGACGGTCTGAGACAGATGGTCTGAGACAGACGGTCTGAGACAGGCGGTCTGAGACAGACGGTCTGAGACAGACGGTCTGAGACAGACGGTCTGAGACAGTCGGTCTGAGACAGACGGTCTGAGACAGACGGTCTGAGACAGACAGTCTGATACAGACGGTCTGAGACAGACGGTCTGAGACAGACGGTCTGAGACAGACGGTCTGAGACAGACGGTCTGAGACAGACGGTCTGACACAGACGGTCTGAGGCAGACGGATCGAGACAGAGGGATTGAGACAGACGGTCTGAGACAGACGGTCTGAGACAGGCGGTCTGATACAGACGGTCTGAGACAGACGGTCAGAGACAGGCGGCCTGAGACAGACGGCCTGAGACAGACGGTCTGATACAGACGGTCTGATACAGACGGTCTGATACAGACGGTCTGATACAGACGGTCTGATACAGACGGTCTGATACAGACGGTCTGTGACAGTCGGTCTGAGACGCACGGTCTGAGACAGACGGTCTGAGACTGACGGTCTGAGACAGACGGTCTGAGACACGGTCTGAGACAGGCGGTCTGCGACAGACGGTCTGAGACAGACGGTCTGAGACAGACGGCCTGAGACAGGCGGTCTGCGACAGAGGGACAGGGACAGGCGAATAGACGCTGCGCGATAGCGGCAGACAGACTGAGAAGGACGGTCTGAGATAGGCTGACTGAGATAGACGGTCTGAGACAGACGGCCTGAGACAGACGGTCTGAGACAGACGCTCTGAGACAGACGGTCTGAGACAGACGGTCTGAGACAGACGGTCTGAGACAGACGGCCTGAGACAGACGGTCTGAGACAGACGGTCTGAGACAGACGGTCTGAGACAGACGGTCTGAGACAGACGGTCTGAGACAGACGGTCTGAGACAGACGGTCTGAGACAGACGGTCTGAGACAGACGGTCTGAGACAGACGGTCCGAGACAGAGGGATTGAGACAGACGGTCTGAGACTGGCGGTCTGATACAGACGGTCTGAGACAGACGGTCTGAGACAGGCGGTCAGAGACAGGCGGCCTGAGACAGGCGGCCTGAGACAGACGGTCTGAGACAGACGGTCTGAGACAGACGGCCTGAGACAGACGGCCTGAGACAGACGGTCTGAGACAGACAGTCTGAGACAGACGGTCTGAGACAGACGGCCTGAGACACACGGTTCGAGACAGAGGGATTGAGACAGACGGTCTGAGACAGAAGGTCTGAGACAGGCGGTCTGAGACAGGCGGTCTGAGACAGACGGCCTGAGACAGACGGTTCGAGACAGAGGGATTGAGACAGACGGTCTGAGACAGATGGTCTGAGACAGACGGTCTGAGACAGGCGGTCTGAGACAGACGGTCTGAGACAGACGGTCAGAGACAGGCGGCCTGACACAGACGGCCTGAGACAGACGGTCTCTGACAGTCGGTCTGAGACGCACGGTCTGAGACAGACGGTCTGAGACTGACGGTCTGAGACAGAAGGTCTGAGACAGGCTGTCTGAGACAGGCGGTCAGAGACAGGCGGCCTGACACAGACGGCCTGAGACAGACGGTCTGAGACAGACGGTCTTAGACAGACGGTCTTAGACATACGGCCTGAGACAGACAGTCTGAGACAGACACTCTGAGACAGACAGTCTGATACAGACGGTCTGAGACAGACGGTCTGAGACAGACGGTCTGAGACAGTCGGTCTGAGACAGACGGTCTGAGACAGACGGTCTGAGACAGACGGTCTGAGACAGGCGGTCTGAGGCAGGCGGTCTGAGGCAGGCGGTCTGAGACAGACGGTCGGAGACAGACGGCCTGAGACAGACGGTCTGAGACAGACGGTCGGAGACAGACGGCCTGAGACAGACGGTCTGAGACAGACGGTCTGAGACAGACGGTCTGAGACAGACGGTCTGAGACAGACGGTCTGAGACAGACGGTCTGAGACAGACGGTCTGAGACAGACGGTCTTAGACAGACGGTCTTAGACATACGGTCTTAGACATACGGTCTGAGACAGACGGTCTGAGACAGACGGTCTGACACAGACGGTCTGCGACAGACGGTCTGAGACAGACGGTCTGAGACAGACGGTCTGAGACAGAAGGTTCGAGACAGAGGGATTGAGACAGACGGTCTGAGACAGACGGTCTGAGACAGGCGGTCTGAGACAGGCGGTCTGAGACAGACGGTCTGAGACAGACGGTCTGAGACAGACGGTCTGAGACAGACGGTCTGAGACAGACGGTCTGAGACAGACGGTCTGAGACAGAAGGTTCGAGACAGAGGGATTGAGACAGACGGTCTGAGACAGACGGTCTGAGACAGGCGGTCTGAGACAGGCGGTCTGAGACAGACGGTCGGAGACAGACGGTCTGAGACAGACGGTCTGAGACAGACGGTCTGAGACAGACAGTCTGAGACATACGGTCTGAGACTGACGGTCTGAGACAGACGGTCTGAGACAGACGGTCTGAGACAGACGGTCTTAGACATACGGCCTGAGACAGACAGTCTGAGACAGACACTCTGAGACAGACAGTCTGATACAGACGGTCTGAGACAGACGGTCTGAGACAGACGGTCTGAGACAGTCGGTCTGAGACAGACGGTCTGAGACAGACGGTCTGACACAGACGGTCTGAGACAGACGGTTCGAGACAGAGGGATTGAGACAGACGGTCTGAGACAGACGGTCTGAGACAGGCGGTCTGATACAGACGGTCTGAGACAGACGGTCAGAGACAGGCGGCCTGAGACAGACGGCCTGAGACAGACGGTCTGATACAGAGGGTCTGATACAGACGGTCTGATACAGACGGTCTGATACAGACGGTCTGTGACAGTCGGTCTGAGACGCACGGTCTGAGACAGACGGTCTGAGACAGACGGTCTGAGACAGACGGTCTGAGACAGACGGCCTGAGACAGACGGTCTGAGACAGACGGTCTGAGACAGACGGTCTGAGACAGACGGTCTGAGACAGACGGTCTGAGACAGACGGTCTGAGACAGACGGTCTGAGACAGACGGTCTGAGACAGACGGTCTGAGACAGACGGTCCGAGACAGAGGGATTGAGACAGACGGTCTGAGACTGGCGGTCTGATACAGACGGTCTGAGACAGACGGTCTGAGACAGGCGGTCAGAGACAGGCGGCCTGAGACAGGCGGCCTGAGACAGACGGTCTGAGACAGACGGTCTGAGACAGACGGCCTGAGACAGACGGCCTGAGACAGACGGTCTGAGACAGACAGTCTGAGACAGACGGTCTGAGACAGACGGCCTGAGACACACGGTTCGAGACAGAGGGATTGAGACAGACGGTCTGAGACAGAAGGTCTGAGACAGGCGGTCTGAGACAGGCGGTCTGAGACAGACGGCCTGAGACAGACGGTTCGAGACAGAGGGATTGAGACAGACGGTCTGAGACAGATGGTCTGAGACAGACGGTCTGAGACAGGCGGTCTGAGACAGACGGTCTGAGACAGACGGTCAGAGACAGGCGGCCTGACACAGACGGCCTGAGACAGACGGTCTCTGACAGTCGGTCTGAGACGCACGGTCTGAGACAGACGGTCTGAGACTGACGGTCTGAGACAGAAGGTCTGAGACAGGCTGTCTGAGACAGGCGGTCAGAGACAGGCGGCCTGACACAGACGGCCTGAGACAGACGGTCTGAGACAGACGGTCTTAGACAGACGGTCTTAGACATACGGCCTGAGACAGACAGTCTGAGACAGACACTCTGAGACAGACAGTCTGATACAGACGGTCTGAGACAGACGGTCTGAGACAGACGGTCTGAGACAGTCGGTCTGAGACAGACGGTCTGAGACAGACGGTCTGAGACAGACGGTCTGAGACAGGCGGTCTGAGGCAGGCGGTCTGAGGCAGGCGGTCTGAGACAGACGGTCGGAGACAGACGGCCTGAGACAGACGGTCTGAGACAGACGGTCGGAGACAGACGGCCTGAGACAGACGGTCTGAGACAGACGGTCTGAGACAGACGGTCTGAGACAGACGGTCTGAGACAGACGGTCTGAGACAGACGGTCTGAGACAGACGGTCTGAGACAGACGGTCTTAGACAGACGGTCTTAGACATACGGTCTTAGACATACGGTCTGAGACAGACGGTCTGAGACAGACGGTCTGACACAGACGGTCTGCGACAGACGGTCTGAGACAGACGGTCTGAGACAGACGGTCTGAGACAGAAGGTTCGAGACAGAGGGATTGAGACAGACGGTCTGAGACAGACGGTCTGAGACAGGCGGTCTGAGACAGGCGGTCTGAGACAGACGGTCTGAGACAGACGGTCTGAGACAGACGGTCTGAGACAGACGGTCTGAGACAGACGGTCTGAGACAGACGGTCTGAGACAGAAGGTTCGAGACAGAGGGATTGAGACAGACGGTCTGAGACAGACGGTCTGAGACAGGCGGTCTGAGACAGGCGGTCTGAGACAGACGGTCGGAGACAGACGGTCTGAGACAGACGGTCTGAGACAGACGGTCTGAGACAGACAGTCTGAGACATACGGTCTGAGACTGACGGTCTGAGACAGACGGTCTGAGACAGACGGTCTGAGACAGACGGTCTTAGACATACGGCCTGAGACAGACAGTCTGAGACAGACACTCTGAGACAGACAGTCTGATACAGACGGTCTGAGACAGACGGTCTGAGACAGACGGTCTGAGACAGTCGGTCTGAGACAGACGGTCTGAGACAGACGGTCTGACACAGACGGTCTGAGACAGACGGTTCGAGACAGAGGGATTGAGACAGACGGTCTGAGACAGACGGTCTGAGACAGGCGGTCTGATACAGACGGTCTGAGACAGACGGTCAGAGACAGGCGGCCTGAGACAGACGGCCTGAGACAGACGGTCTGATACAGAGGGTCTGATACAGACGGTCTGATACAGACGGTCTGATACAGACGGTCTGTGACAGTCGGTCTGAGACGCACGGTCTGAGACAGACGGTCAGAGACAGGCGGCCTGACACAGACGGCCTGAGACAGGCGGTCTGCGACAGAGGGACAGGGACAGGCGAATAGACGCTGCGCGATAGCGGCAGACAGACTGAGAAGGACGGTCTGAGATAGGCTGACTGAGATAGACGGTCTGAGACAGACGGCCTGAGACAGACGGTCTGAGACAGACGCTCTGAGACAGACGGTCTGAGACAGACGGTCTGAGACAGACGGTCTGAGACAGACGGTCTGAGACAGACGGTCAGAGACAGGCGGCCTGAGACAGACGGCCTGAGACAGACGGTCTGATACAGAGGGTCTGATACAGACGTTCTGATACAGACGGTCTGATACAGACGGTCTGTGACAGTCGGTCTGAGACGCACGGTCTGAGACAGACGGTCTGAGACTGACGGTCTGAGACAGACGGTCTGAGACACGGTCTGAGACAGGCGGTCTGCGACAGACGGTCTGAGACAGACGGCCTGAGACAGACGGCCTGAGACAGGCGGTCTGCGACAGAGGGACAGGGACAGGCGAATAGACGCTGCGCGATAGCGGCAGACAGACTGAGAAGGACGGTCTGAGATAGGCTGACTGAGATAGACGGTCTGAGACAGACGGCCTGAGACAGACGGTCTGAGACAGACGCTCTGAGACAGACGGTCTGAGACAGACGGTCTGAGACAGACGGTCTGAGACAGACGGTCTGAGACAGACGGTCTGAGACAGACGGTCTGAGACAGACGGTCTGAGACAGACGGCCTGAGACAGACGGCCTGAGACAGACGGTCTGAGACAGACGGTCTGAGACAGACGGTCTGAGACAGACGGCCTGAGACACACGGTTCGAGACAGAGGGATTGAGACAGACGGTCTGAGACAGATGGTCTGAGACAGACGGTCTGAGACAGGCGGTCTGAGACAGACGGTCTGAGACAGACGGTCAGAGACAGGCGGCCTGACACAGACGGTCTGAGACAGACGGTCTGAGACTGACGGTCTGAGACAGAAGGTCTGAGACAGGCTGTCTGAGACAGGCGGTCTGAGACAGACGGCCTGAGACAGACGGTCAGAGACAGGCGGAGTGAGACCGACGGCCTGAGACAGACGGTCTGAGACAGACGGTCTTAGACAGACGGTCTTAGACATACGGCCTGAGACAGACAGTCTGAGACAGACACTCTGATACAGACGGTCTGATACAGACGGTCTGATACAGACGGTCTGTGACAGTCGGTCTGAGACGCACGGTCTGAGACAGACGGTCTGAGACTGACGGTCTGAGACAGACGGTCTGAGACACGGTCTGAGACAGGCGGTCTGCGACAGACGGTCTGAGACAGACGGCCTGAGACAGACGGCCTGAGACAGGCGGTCTGCGACAGAGGGACAGGGACAGGCGAATAGACGCTGCGCGATAGCGGCAGACAGACTGAGAAGGACGGTCTGAGATAGGCTGACTGAGATAGACGGTCTGAGACAGACGGCCTGAGACAGACGGTCTGAGACAGACGGTCTGAGACAGACGGTCAGAGACAGGCGGCCTGACACAGACGGCCTGAGACAGACGGTCTGTGACAGTCGGTCTGAGACGCACGGTCTGAGACAGACGGTCTGAGACTGACGGTCTGAGACAGAAGGTCTGAGACAGGCTGTCTGAGACAGGCGGTCTGAGACAGACGGCCTGAGACAGACGGTCAGAGACAGGCGGAGTGAGACCGACGGCCTGAGACAGACGGTCTGAGACAGACGGTCTTAGACAGACGGTCTTAGACATACGGCCTGAGACAGACAGTCTGAGACAGACACTCTGAGACAGACAGTCTGATACAGACGGTCTGAGACAGACGGTCTGAGACAGACGGTCTGAGACAGACGGCCTGAGACAGTCGGTCTGAGACAGACGGTCTGAGACAGACGGTCTGACACAGACGGTCTGAGACAGACGGTTCGAGACAGAGGGATTGAGACAGACGGTCTGAGACAGACGGTCTGAGACAGGCGGTCTGAGGCAGGCGGTCTGAGGCAGGCGGTCTGAGACAGACGGTCGGAGACAGACGGCCTGAGACAGACGGTCTGAGACAGACGGTCTGAGACAGACGGTCGGAGACAGACGGCCTGAGACAGACGGTCTGAGACAGACGGTCTGAGACAGACGGTCTGTGACAGTCGGTCTGAGACGCACGGTCTGAGACAGACGGTCTGAGACTGACGGTCTGAGACAGACGGTCTGAGACACGGTCTGAGACAGGCGGTCTGCGACAGACGGTCTGAGACAGACGGCCTGAGACAGGCGGTCTGCGACAGAGGGACAGGGACAGGCGAATAGACGCTGCGCGATAGCGGCAGACAGACTGAGAAGGACGGTCTGAGATAGGCTGACTGAGATAGACGGTCTGAGACAGACGGCCTGAGACAGACGGCCTGAGACAGGCGGTCTGCGACAGAGGGACAGGGACAGGCGAATAGACGCTGCGCGATAGCGGCAGACAGACTGAGAAGGACGGTCTGAGATAGGCTGACTGAGATAGACGGTCTGAGACAGACGGCCTGAGACAGACGGTCTGAGACAGACGCTCTGAGACAGACGGTCTGAGACAGACGGCCTGAGACACACGGTTCGAGACAGAGGGATTGAGACAGACGGTCTGAGACAGAAGGTCTGAGACAGGCGGTCTGAGACAGGCGGTCTGAGACAGACGGCCTGAGACAGACGGTTCGAGACAGAGGGATTGAGACAGACGGTCTGAGACAGATGGTCTGAGACAGACGGTCTGAGACAGGCGGTCTGAGACAGACGGTCTGAGACAGACGGTCAGAGACAGGCGGCCTGACACAGACGGCCTGAGACAGACGGTCTGTGACAGTCGGTCTGAGACGCACGGTCTGAGACAGACGGTCTGAGACTGACGGTCTGAGACAGAAGGTCTGAGACAGGCTGTCTGAGACAGGCGGTCTGAGACAGACGGCCTGAGACAGACGGTCAGAGACAGGCGGAGTGAGACCGACGGCCTGAGACAGACGGTCTGAGACAGACGGTCTTAGACAGACGGTCTTAGACATACGGCCTGAGACAGACAGTCTGAGACAGACACTCTGAGACAGACAGTCTGATACAGACGGTCTGAGACAGACGGTCTGAGACAGACGGTCTGAGACAGACGGCCTGATACAGTCGGTCTGAGACAGACGGTCTGAGACAGACGGTCTGACACAGACGGTCTGAGACAGACGGTTCGAGACAGAGGGATTGAGACAGACGGTCTGAGACAGACGGTCTGAGACAGGCGGTCTGAGGCAGGCGGTCTGAGGCAGGCGGTCTGAGACAGACGGTCGGAGACAGACGGCCTGAGACAGACGGTCTGAGACAGACGGTCTGAGACAGACGGTCGGAGACAGACGGCCTGAGACAGACGGTCTGAGACAGACGGTCTGAGACAGACGGTCTGAGACAGACGGTCTGAGACAGACGGTCTGAGACAGACGGTCTGAGACAGAAGGTTCGAGACAGAGGGATTGAGACAGACGGTCTGAGACAGACGGTCTGAGACAGGCGGTCTGAGACAGGCGGTCTGAGACAGACGGTCGGAGACAGACGGTCTGAGACAGACGGTCTGAGACAGACGGTCTGAGACAGACAGTCTGAGACAGACGGTCTGAGACAGACGGTCTGAGACAGACGGTCTGAGACAGACGGTCTGAGACAGACGGTCTGAGACAGACGGTCTTAGACATACGGCCTGAGACAGACAGTCTGAGACAGACACTCTGAGACAGACAGTCTGATACAGACGGTCTGAGACAGACGGTCTGAGACAGACGGTCTGAGACAGTCGGTCTGAGACAAACGGTCTGAGACAGACGGTCTGACACAGACGGTCTGAGACAGACGGTTCGAGACAGAGGGATTGAGACAGACGGTCTGAGACAGACGGCCTGAGACAGACGGTCTGTGACAGTCGGTCTGAGACGCACGGTCTGAGACAGACGGTCTGAGACTGACGGTCTGAGACAGAAGGTCTGAGACAGACGGCCTGAGACAGACGGCCTGAGACAGGCGGTCTGCGACAGAGGGACAGGGACAGGCGAATAGACGCTGCGCGATAGCGGCAGACAGACTGAGAAGGACGGTCTGAGATAGGCTGACTGAGATAGACGGTCTGAGACAGACGGCCTGAGACAGACGGCCTGAGACAGGCGGTCTGCGACAGAGGGACAGGGACAGGCGAATAGACGCTGCGCGATAGCGGCAGACAGACTGAGAAGGACGGTCTGAGATAGGCTGACTGAGATAGACGGTCTGAGACAGACGGCCTGAGACAGACGGTCTGAGACAGACGCTCTGAGACAGACGGTCTGAGACAGACGGCCTGAGACACACGGTTCGAGACAGAGGGATTGAGACAGACGGTCTGAGACAGAAGGTCTGAGACAGGCGGTCTGAGACAGGCGGTCTGAGGCAGGCGGTCTGAGACAGACGGTCGGAGACAGACGGCCTGAGACAGACGGTCTGAGACAGACGGTCTGAGACAGACGGTCGGAGACAGACGGCCTGAGACAGACGGTCTGAGACAGACGGTCTGAGACAGACGGTCTGAGACAGACGGTCTGAGACAGACGGTCTGAGACAGACGGTCTGAGACAGACGGTCTGAGACAGACGGTCTTAGACAGACGGTCTTAGACATACGGTCTTAGACATACGGTCTGAGACAGACGGTCTGAGACAGACGGTCTGACACAGACGGTCTGCGACAGACGGTCTGAGACAGACGGTCTGAGACAGACGGTCTGAGACAGAAGGTTCGAGACAGAGGGATTGAGACAGACGGTCTGAGACAGACGGTCTGAGACAGGCGGTCTGAGACAGGCGGTCTGAGACAGACGGTCTGAGACAGACGGTCTGAGACAGACGGTCTGAGACAGACGGTCTGAGACAGACGGTCTGAGACAGACAGTCTGAGACATACGGTCTGAGACTGACGGTCTGAGACAGACGGTCTGAGACAGACGGTCTGAGACAGACGGTCTTAGACATACGGCCTGAGACAGACAGTCTGAGACAGACACTCTGAGACAGACAGTCTGATACAGACGGTCTGAGACAGACGGTCTGAGACAGACGGTCTGAGACAGTCGGTCTGAGACAGACGGTCTGAGACAGACGGTCTGACACAGACGGTCTGAGACAGACGGTTCGAGACAGAGGGATTGAGACAGACGGTCTGAGACAGACGGTCTGAGACAGGCGGTCTGATACAGACGGTCTGAGACAGACGGTCAGAGACAGGCGGCCTGAGACAGACGGCCTGAGACAGACGGTCTGATACAGAGGGTCTGATACAGACGGTCTGATACAGACGGTCTGATACAGACGGTCTGATACAGACGGTCTGTGACAGTCGGTCTGAGACGCACGGTCTGAGACAGACGGTCTGAGACTGACGGTCTGAGACAGACGGTCTGAGACACGGTCTGAGACAGGCGGTCTGCGACAGACGGTCTGAGACAGACGGCCTGAGACAGACGGCCTGAGACAGGCGGTCTGCGACAGAGGGACAGGGACAGGCGAATAGACGCTGCGCGATAGCGGCAGACAGACTGAGAAGGACGGTCTGAGATAGGCTGACTGAGATAGACGGTCTGAGACAGACGGCCTGAGACAGACGGTCTGAGACAGACGCTCTGAGACAGACGGTCTGAGACAGACGGTCTGAGACAGACGGTCTGAGACAGACGGTCTGAGACAGACGGTCTGAGACGGACGGTCTGAGACAGACGGTCTGAGACAGACGGCCTGAGACAGACGGTCTGAGACAGACGGCCTGAAACACACGGTTCGAGACAGAGGGATTGAGACAGACGGTCTGAGACAGAAGGTCTGAGACAGGCGGTCTGAGACAGGCGGTCTGAGACAGACGGCCTGAGACAGACGGTTCGAGACAGAGGGATTGAGACAGACGGTCTGAGACTGACGGTCTGAGACAGACGGTCTGAGACACGGTCTGAGACAGGCGGTCTGAGACAGACGGTCAGAGACAGGCGGCCTGACACAGACGGCCTGAGACAGGCGGTCTGCGACAGAGGGACAGGGACAGGCGAATAGACGCTGCGCGATAGCGGCAGACAGACTGAGAAGGACGGTCTGAGATAGGCTGACTGAGATAGACGGTCTGAGACAGACGGCCTGAGACAGACGGTCTGAGACAGACGCTCTGAGACAGACGGTCTGAGACAGACGGTCTGAGACAGACGGTCTGAGACAGACGGTCAGAGACAGGCGGCCTGAGACAGACGGCCTGAGACAGACGGTCTGATACAGAGGGTCTGATACAGACGTTCTGATACAGACGGTCTGATACAGACGGTCTGTGACAGTCGGTCTGAGACGCACGGTCTGAGACAGACGGTCTGAGACTGACGGTCTGAGACAGACGGTCTGAGACACGGTCTGAGACAGGCGGTCTGCGACAGACGGTCTGAGACAGACGGCCTGAGACAGACGGCCTGAGACAGGCGGTCTGCGACAGAGGGACAGGGACAGGCGAATAGACGCTGCGCGATAGCGGCAGACAGACTGAGAAGGACGGTCTGAGATAGGCTGACTGAGATAGACGGTCTGAGACAGACGGCCTGAGACAGACGGTCTGAGACAGACGCTCTGAGACAGACGGTCTGAGACAGACGGTCTGAGACAGACGGTCTGAGACAGACGGTCTGAGACAGACGGTCTGAGACAGACGGTCTGAGACAGACGGCCTGAGACAGACGGCCTGAGACAGACGGTCTGAGACAGACGGTCTGAGACAGACGGCCTGAGACACACGGTTCGAGACAGAGGGATTGAGACAGACGGTCTGAGACAGATGGTCTGAGACAGACGGTCTGAGACAGGCGGTCTGAGACAGACGGTCTGAGACAGACGGTCAGAGACAGGCGGCCTGACACAGACGGCCTGAGACAGACGGTCTGTGACAGTCGGTCTGAGACGCACGGTCTGAGACAGACGGTCTGAGACTGACGGTCTGAGACAGAAGGTCTGAGACAGGCTGTCTGAGACAGGCGGTCTGAGACAGACGGCCTGAGACGGACGGTCAGAGACAGGCGGAGTGAGACCGACGGCCTGAGACAGACGGTCTGAGACAGACGGTCTTAGACAGACGGTCTTAGACATACGGCCTGAGACAGACAGTCTGAGACAGACACTCTGATACAGACGGTCTGATACAGACGGTCTGATACAGACGGTCTGTGACAGTCGGTCTGAGACGCACGGTCTGAGACAGACGGTCTGAGACTGACGGTCTGAGACAGACGGTCTGAGACACGGTCTGAGACAGGCGGTCTGCGACAGACGGTCTGAGACAGACGGCCTGAGACAGACGGCCTGAGACAGGCGGTCTGCGACAGAGGGACAGGGACAGGCGAATAGACGCTGCGCGATAGCGGCAGACAGACTGAGAAGGACGGTCTGAGATAGGCTGACTGAGATAGACGGTCTGAGACAGACGGCCTGAGACAGACGGTCTGAGACAGACGGTCTGAGACAGACGGTCAGAGACAGGCGGCCTGACACAGACGGCCTGAGACAGACGGTCTGTGACAGTCGGTCTGAGACGCACGGTCTGAGACAGACGGTCTGAGACTGACGGTCTGAGACAGAAGGTCTGAGACAGGCTGTCTGAGACAGGCGGTCTGAGACAGACGGCCTGAGACAGACGGTCAGAGACAGGCGGAGTGAGACCGACGGCCTGAGACAGACGGTCTGAGACAGACGGTCTTAGACAGACGGTCTTAGACATACGGCCTGAGACAGACAGTCTGAGACAGACACTCTGAGACAGACAGTCTGATACAGACGGTCTGAGACAGACGGTCTGAGACAGACGGTCTGAGACAGACGGCCTGAGACAGTCGGTCTGAGACAGACGGTCTGAGACAGACGGTCTGACACAGACGGTCTGAGACAGACGGTTCGAGACAGAGGGATTGAGACAGACGGTCTGAGACAGACGGTCTGAGACAGGCGGTCTGAGGCAGGCGGTCTGAGGCAGGCGGTCTGAGACTGACGGTCTGAGACATACGGTCTGAGACTGACGGTCTGAGACAGACGGTCTGAGACAGACGGTCTGAGACAGACGGTCTTAGACATACGGCCTGAGACAGACAGTCTGAGACAGACACTCTGAGACAGACAGTCTGATACAGACGGTCTGAGACAGACGGTCTGAGACAGACGGTCTGAGACAGTCGGTCTGAGACAGACGGTCTGAGACAGACGGTCTGACACAGACGGTCTGAGACAGACGGTTCGAGACAGAGGGATTGAGACAGACGGTCTGAGACAGACGGTCTGAGACAGGCGGTCTGATACAGACGGTCTGAGACAGACGGTCAGAGACAGGCGGCCTGAGACAGACGGCCTGAGACAGACGGTCTGATACAGAGGGTCTGATACAGACGGTCTGATACAGACGGTCTGATACAGACGGTCTGATACAGACGGTCTGTGACAGTCGGTCTGAGACGCACGGTCTGAGACAGACGGTCTGAGACTGACGGTCTGAGACAGACGGTCTGAGACACGGTCTGAGACAGGCGGTCTGCGACAGACGGTCTGAGACAGACGGCCTGAGACAGACGGCCTGAGACAGGCGGTCTGCGACAGAGGGACAGGGACAGGCGAATAGACGCTGCGCGATAGCGGCAGACAGACTGAGAAGGACGGTCTGAGATAGGCTGACTGAGATAGACGGTCTGAGACAGACGGCCTGAGACAGACGGTCTGAGACAGACGCTCTGAGACAGACGGTCTGAGACAGACGGTCTGAGACAGACGGTCTGAGACAGACGGTCTGAGACGGACGGTCTGAGACGGACGGTCTGAGACAGACGGTCTGAGACAGACGGCCTGAGACAGACGGTCTGAGACAGACGGCCTGAAACACACGGTTCGAGACAGAGGGATTGAGACAGACGGTCTGAGACAGAAGGTCTGAGACAGGCGGTCTGAGACAGGCGGTCTGAGACAGACGGCCTGAGACAGACGGTTCGAGACAGAGGGATTGAGACAGACGGTCTGAGACTGACGGTCTGAGACAGACGGTCTGAGACACGGTCTGAGACAGGCGGTCTGAGACAGACGGTCAGAGACAGGCGGCCTGACACAGACGGCCTGAGACAGGCGGTCTGCGACAGAGGGACAGGGACAGGCGAATAGACGCTGCGCGATAGCGGCAGACAGACTGAGAAGGACGGTCTGAGATAGGCTGACTGAGATAGACGGTCTGAGACAGACGGCCTGAGACAGACGGTCTGAGACAGACGCTCTGAGACAGACGGTCTGAGACAGACGGTCTGAGACAGACGGTCTGAGACAGACGGTCAGAGACAGGCGGCCTGAGACAGACGGCCTGAGACAGACGGTCTGATACAGAGGGTCTGATACAGACGTTCTGATACAGACGGTCTGATACAGACGGTCTGTGACAGTCGGTCTGAGACGCACGGTCTGAGACAGACGGTCTGAGACTGACGGTCTGAGACAGACGGTCTGAGACACGGTCTGAGACAGGCGGTCTGCGACAGACGGTCTGAGACAGACGGCCTGAGACAGACGGCCTGAGACAGGCGGTCTGCGACAGAGGGACAGGGACAGGCGAATAGACGCTGCGCGATAGCGGCAGACAGACTGAGAAGGACGGTCTGAGATAGGCTGACTGAGATAGACGGTCTGAGACAGACGGCCTGAGACAGACGGTCTGAGACAGACGCTCTGAGACAGACGGTCTGAGACAGACGGTCTGAGACAGACGGTCTGAGACAGACGGTCTGAGACAGACGGTCTGAGACAGACGGTCTGAGACAGACGGTCTGAGACAGACGGCCTGAGACAGACGGCCTGAGACAGACGGTCTGAGACAGACGGTCTGAGACAGACGGCCTGAGACACACGGTTCGAGACAGAGGGATTGAGACAGACGGTCTGAGACAGATGGTCTGAGACAGACGGTCTGAGACAGGCGGTCTGAGACAGACGGTCTGAGACAGACGGTCAGAGACAGGCGGCCTGACACAGACGGCCTGAGACAGACGGTCTGTGACAGTCGGTCTGAGACGCACGGTCTGAGACAGACGGTCTGAGACTGACGGTCTGAGACAGAAGGTCTGAGACAGGCTGTCTGAGACAGGCGGTCTGAGACAGACGGCCTGAGACGGACGGTCAGAGACAGGCGGAGTGAGACCGACGGCCTGAGACAGACGGTCTGAGACAGACGGTCTTAGACAGACGGTCTTAGACATACGGCCTGAGACAGACAGTCTGAGACAGACACTCTGATACAGACGGTCTGATACAGACGGTCTGATACAGACGGTCTGTGACAGTCGGTCTGAGACGCACGGTCTGAGACAGACGGTCTGAGACTGACGGTCTGAGACAGACGGTCTGAGACACGGTCTGAGACAGGCGGTCTGCGACAGACGGTCTGAGACAGACGGCCTGAGACAGACGGCCTGAGACAGGCGGTCTGCGACAGAGGGACAGGGACAGGCGAATAGACGCTGCGCGATAGCGGCAGACAGACTGAGAAGGACGGTCTGAGATAGGCTGACTGAGATAGACGGTCTGAGACAGACGGCCTGAGACAGACGGTCTGAGACAGACGGTCTGAGACAGACGGTCAGAGACAGGCGGCCTGACACAGACGGCCTGAGACAGACGGTCTGTGACAGTCGGTCTGAGACGCACGGTCTGAGACAGACGGTCTGAGACTGACGGTCTGAGACAGAAGGTCTGAGACAGGCTGTCTGAGACAGGCGGTCTGAGACAGACGGCCTGAGACAGACGGTCAGAGACAGGCGGAGTGAGACCGACGGCCTGAGACAGACGGTCTGAGACAGACGGTCTTAGACAGACGGTCTTAGACATACGGCCTGAGACAGACAGTCTGAGACAGACACTCTGAGACAGACAGTCTGATACAGACGGTCTGAGACAGACGGTCTGAGACAGACGGTCTGAGACAGACGGCCTGAGACAGTCGGTCTGAGACAGACGGTCTGAGACAGACGGTCTGACACAGACGGTCTGAGACAGACGGTTCGAGACAGAGGGATTGAGACAGACGGTCTGAGACAGACGGTCTGAGACAGGCGGTCTGAGGCAGGCGGTCTGAGGCAGGCGGTCTGAGACAGACGGTCGGAGACAGACGGCCTGAGACAGACGGTCTGAGACAGACGGTCTGAGACAGACGGTCGGAGACAGACGGCCTGAGACAGACGGTCTGAGACAGACGGTCTGAGACAGACGGTCTGTGACAGTCGGTCTGAGACGCACGGTCTGAGACAGACGGTCTGAGACTGACGGTCTGAGACAGACGGTCTGAGACACGGTCTGAGACAGGCGGTCTGCGACAGACGGTCTGAGACAGACGGCCTGAGACAGGCGGTCTGCGACAGAGGGACAGGGACAGGCGAATAGACGCTGCGCGATAGCGGCAGACAGACTGAGAAGGACGGTCTGAGATAGGCTGACTGAGATAGACGGTCTGAGACAGACGGCCTGAGACAGACGGCCTGAGACAGGCGGTCTGCGACAGAGGGACAGGGACAGGCGAATAGACGCTGCGCGATAGCGGCAGACAGACTGAGAAGGACGGTCTGAGATAGGCTGACTGAGATAGACGGTCTGAGACAGACGCTCTGAGACAGACGGTCTGAGACAGACGGCCTGAGACACACGGTTCGAGACAGAGGGATTGAGACAGACGGTCTGAGACAGAAGGTCTGAGACAGGCGGTCTGAGACAGGCGGTCTGAGACAGACGGCCTGAGACAGACGGTTCGAGACAGAGGGATTGAGACAGACGGTCTGAGACAGATGGTCTGAGACAGACGGTCTGAGACAGGCGGTCTGAGACAGACGGTCTGAGACAGACGGTCAGAGACAGGCGGCCTGACACAGACGGCCTGAGACAGACGGTCTGTGACAGTCGGTCTGAGACGCACGGTCTGAGACAGACGGTCTGAGACTGACGGTCTGAGACAGAAGGTCTGAGACAGGCTGTCTGAGACAGGCGGTCTGAGACAGACGGCCTGAGACAGACGGTCAGAGACAGGCGGAGTGAGACCGACGGCCTGAGACAGACGGTCTGAGACAGACGGTCTTAGACAGACGGTCTTAGACATACGGCCTGAGACAGACAGTCTGAGACAGACACTCTGAGACAGACAGTCTGATACAGACGGTCTGAGACAGACGGTCTGAGACAGACGGTCTGAGACAGACGGCCTGATACAGTCGGTCTGAGACAGACGGTCTGAGACAGACGGTCTGACACAGACGGTCTGAGACAGACGGTTCGGGACAGAGGGATTGAGACAGACGGTCTGAGACAGACGGTCTGAGACAGGCGGTCTGAGGCAGGCGGTCTGAGGCAGGCGGTCTGAGACAGACGGTCGGAGACAGACGGCCTGAGACAGACGGTCTGAGACAGACGGTCTGAGACAGACGGTCTGAGACAGACGGTCTGAGACAGACGGTCTGAGACAGACGGTCTGAGACAGACGGTCTGAGACAGAAGGTTCGAGACAGAGGGATTGAGACAGACGGTCTGAGACAGACGGTCTGAGACAGGCGGTCTGAGACAGGCGGTCTGAGACAGACGGTCGGAGACAGACGGTCTGAGACAGGCGGTCTGAGACAGACGGTCGGAGACAGACGGTCTGAGACAGACGGTCTGAGACAGACGGTCTGAGACAGACAGTCTGAGACAGACGGTCTGAGACAGACGGTCTGAGACAGACGGTCTGAGACAGACGGTCTGAGACAGACGGTCTGAGACAGACGGTCTTAGACATACGGCCTGAGACAGACAGTCTGAGACAGACACTCTGAGACAGACAGTCTGATACAGACGGTCTGAGACAGACGGTCTGAGACAGACGGTCTGAGACAGTCGGTCTGAGACAGACGGTCTGAGACAGACGGTCTGACACAGACGGTCTGAGACAGACGGTTCGAGACAGAGGGATTGAGACAGACGGTCTGAGACAGACGGCCTGAGACAGACGGTCTGTGACAGTCGGTCTGAGACGCACGGTCTGAGACAGACGGTCTGAGACTGACGGTCTGAGACAGAAGGTCTGAGACAGACGGCCTGAGACAGACGGCCTGAGACAGGCGGTCTGCGACAGAGGGACAGGGACAGGCGAATAGACGCTGCGCGATAGCGGCAGACAGACTGAGAAGGACGGTCTGAGATAGGCTGACTGAGATAGACGGTCTGAGACAGACGGCCTGAGACAGACGGCCTGAGACAGGCGGTCTGCGACAGAGGGACAGGGACAGGCGAATAGACGCTGCGCGATAGCGGCAGACAGACTGAGAAGGACGGTCTGAGATAGGCTGACTGAGATAGACGGTCTGAGACAGACGGCCTGAGACAGACGGTCTGAGACAGACGCTCTGAGACAGACGGTCTGAGACAGACGGCCTGAGACACACGGTTCGAGACAGAGGGATTGAGACAGACGGTCTGAGACAGAAGGTCTGAGACAGGCGGTCTGAGACAGGCGGTCTGAGACAGACGGCCTGAGACAGACGGTTCGAGACAGAGGGATTGAGACAGACGGTCTGAGACAGATGGTCTGAGACAGACGGTCTGAGACAGGCGGTCTGAGACAGACGGTCTGAGACAGACGGTCAGAGACAGGCGGCCTGACACAGACGGCCTGAGACAGACGGTCTGTGACAGTCGGTCTGAGACGCACGGTCTGAGACAGACGGTCTGAGACTGACGGTCTGAGACAGAAGGTCTGAGACAGGCTGTCTGAGACAGGCGGTCTGAGACAGACGGCCTGAGACAGACGGTCAGAGACAGGCGGAGTGAGACCGACGGCCTGAGACAGACGGTCTGAGACAGACGGTCTTAGACAGACGGTCTTAGACATACGGCCTGAGACAGACAGTCTGAGACAGACACTCTGAGACAGACAGTCTGATACAGACGGTCTGAGACAGACGGTCTGAGACAGACGGTCTGAGACAGACGGCCTGATACAGTCGGTCTGAGACAGACGGTCTGAGACAGACGGTCTGACACAGACGGTCTGAGACAGACGGTTCGAGACAGAGGGATTGAGACAGACGGTCTGAGACAGACGGTCTGAGACAGGCGGTCTGAGGCAGGCGGTCTGAGGCAGGCGGTCTGAGACAGACGGTCGGAGACAGGCGGCCTGAGACAGACGGTCTGAGACAGACGGTCTGAGACAGACGGTCGGAGACAGACGGCCTGAGACAGACGGTCTGAGACAGACGGTCTGAGACAGACGGTCTGAGACAGACGGTCTGAGACAGACGGTCTGAGACAGACGGTCTGAGACAGACGGTCTGAGACAGAAGGTTCGAGACAGAGGGATTGAGACAGACGGTCTGAGACAGACGGTCTGAGACAGGCGGTCTGAGACAGGCGGTCTGAGACAGACGGTCGGAGACAGACGGTCTGAGACAGACGGTCTGAGACAGACGGTCTGAGACAGACAGTCTGAGACAGACGGTCTGAGACAGACGGTCTGAGACAGACGGTCTGAGACAGACGGTCTGAGACAGACGGTCTGAGACAGACGGTCTTAGACATACGGCCTGAGACAGACAGTCTGAGACAGACACTCTGAGACAGACAGTCTGATACAGACGGTCTGAGACAGACGGTCTGAGACAGACGGTCTGAGACAGTCGGTCTGAGACAGACGGTCTGAGACAGACGGTCTGACACAGACGGTCTGAGACAGACGGTTCGAGACAGAGGGATTGAGACAGACGGTCTGAGACAGACGGCCTGAGACAGACGGTCTGTGACAGTCGGTCTGAGACGCACGGTCTGAGACAGACGGTCTGAGACTGACGGTCTGAGACAGAAGGTCTGAGACAGACGGCCTGAGACAGACGGCCTGAGACAGGCGGTCTGCGACAGAGGGACAGGGACAGGCGAATAGACGCTGCGCGATAGCGGCAGACAGACTGAGAAGGACGGTCTGAGATAGGCTGACTGAGATAGACGGTCTGAGACAGACGGCCTGAGACAGACGGTCTGAGACAGACGCTCTGAGACAGACGGTCTGAGACAGACGGTCTGAGACAGACGGTCTGAGACAGACGGTCTGAGACAGACGGTCTGAGACAGACGGCCTGAGACAGACGGCCTGAGACAGACGGTCTGAGACAGTCGGTCTGAGACAGACGGCCTGAGACACACGGTTCGAGACAGAGGGATTGAGACAGACGGTCTGAGACAGAAGGTCTGAGACAGGCGGTCTGAGACAGGCGGTCTGAGACAGACGGCCTGAGACAGACGGTTCGAGACAGAGGGATTGAGACAGACGGTCTGAGACAGATGGTCTGAGACAGACGGTCTGAGACAGGCGGTCTGAGACAGACGGTCTGAGACAGACGGTCAGAGACAGGCGGCCTGACACAGACGGCCTGAGACAGACGGTCTGTGACAGTCGGTCTGAGACGCACGGTCTGAGACAGACGGTCTGAGACTGACGGTCTGAGACAGAAGGTCTGAGACAGGCTGTCTGAGACAGGCGGCCTGAGACAGACGGCCTGAGACAGACGGTCTTAGACAGACGGTCTTAGACATACGGCCTGAGACAGACAGTCTGAGACAGACACTCTGATACAGACGGTCTGATACAGACGGTCTGATACAGACGGTCTGTGACAGTCGGTCTGAGACGCACGGTCTGAGACAGACGGTCTGAGACTGACGGTCTGAGACAGACGGTCTGAGACACGGTCTGAGACAGGCGGTCTGCGACAGACGGTCTGAGACAGACGGCCTGAGACAGACGGCCTGAGACAGGCGGTCTGCGACAGAGGGACAGGGACAGGCGAATAGACGCTGCGCGATAGCGGCAGACAGACTGAGAAGGACGGTCTGAGATAGGCTGACTGAGATAGACGGTCTGAGACAGACGGCCTGAGACAGACGGTCTGAGACAGACGCTCTGAGACAGACGGTCTGAGACAGACGGCCTGAGACACACGGTTCGAGACAGAGGGATTGAGACAGACGGTCTGAGACAGAAGGTCTGAGACAGGCGGTCTGAGACAGGCGGTCTGAGACAGACGGCCTGAGACAGACGGTTCGAGACAGAGGGATTGAGACAGACGGTCTGAGACAGATGGTCTGAGACAGACGGTCTGAGACAGGCGGTCTGAGACAGACGGTCTGAGACAGACGGTCAGAGACAGGCGGCCTGACACAGACGGCCTGAGACAGACGGTCTGTGACAGTCGGTCTGAGACGCACGGTCTGAGACAGACGGTCTGAGACTGACGGTCTGAGACAGAAGGTCTGAGACAGGCTGTCTGAGACAGGCGGTCTGAGACAGACGGCCTGAGACAGACGGTCAGAGACAGGCGGAGTGAGACCTACGGCCTGAGACAGACGGTCTGAGACAGACGGTCTTAGACAGACGGTCTTAGACATACGGCCTGAGACAGACAGTCTGAGACAGACACTCTGAGACAGACAGTCTGATACAGACGGTCTGAGACAGACGGTCTGAGACAGACGGTCTGAGACAGACGGCCTGATACAGTCGGTCTGAGACAGACGGTCTGAGACAGACGGTCTGACACAGACGGTCTGAGACAGACGGTTCGAGACAGAGGGATTGAGACAGACGGTCTGAGACAGACGGTCTGAGACAGGCGGTCTGAGGCAGGCGGTCTGAGGCAGGCGGTCTGAGACAGACGGTCGGAGACAGACGGCCTGAGACAGACGGTCTGAGACAGACGGTCTGAGACAGACGGTCGGAGACAGACGGCCTGAGACAGACGGTCTGAGACAGACGGTCTGAGACAGACGGTCTGAGACAGACGGTCTGAGACAGACGGTCTGAGACAGACGGTCTGAGACAGACGGTCTGAGACAGACGGTCTGAGACAGACGGTCTTAGACAGACGGTCTTAGACAGACGGTCTTAGACATACGGTCTGAGACAGACGGTCTGAGACAGACGGTCTGAGACAGACGGTCTGAGACAGACGGTCTGAGACAGACGGTCTGAGACAGACGGTCTGACACAGACGGTCTGCGACAGACGGTCTGAGACAGACGGTCTGAGACAGACGGTCTGAGACAGAAGGTTCGAGACAGAGGGATTGAGACAGACGGTCTGAGACAGACGGTCTGAGACAGGCGGTCTGAGACAGGCGGTCTGAGACAGACGGTCTGAGACAGACGGTCTGAGACAGACGGTCTGAGACAGACGGTCTGAGACAGAAGGTTCGAGACAGAGGGATTGAGACAGACGGTCTGAGACAGACGGTGTGAGACAGGCGGTCTGAGACAGGCGGTCTGAGACAGACGGTCGGGGACAGACGGTCTGAGACAGACTGTCTGAGACAGACGGTCTGAGACAGACAGTCTGAGACAGACGGTCTGAGACAGACGGTCTGAGACAGACGGTCTGAGACAGACGGTCTGAGACAGACGGTCTGAGACAGACGGTCTGAGACAGACGGTCTTAGACATACGGCCTGAGACAGACAGTCTGAGACAGACACTCTGAGACAGACAGTCTGATACAGACGGTCTGAGACAGACGGTCTGAGACAGACGGTCTGAGACAGTCGGTCTGAGACAGACGGTCTGAGACAGACGGTCTGACACAGACGGTCTGAGACAGACGGTTCGAGACAGAGGGATTGAGACAGACGGTCTGAGACAGACGGCCTGAGACAGACGGTCTGTGACAGTCGGTCTGAGACGCACGGTCTGAGACAGACGGTCTGAGACTGACGGTCTGAGACAGAAGGTCTGAGACAGACGGCCTGAGACAGACGGCCTGAGACAGGCGGTCTGCGACAGAGGGACAGGGACAGGCGAATAGACGCTGCGCGATAGCGGCAGACAGACTGAGAAGGACGGTCTGAGATAGGCTGACTGAGATAGACGGTCTGAGACAGACGGCCTGAGACAGACGGTCTGAGACAGACGCTCTGAGACAGACGGTCTGAGACAGACGGTCTGAGACAGACGGTCTGAGACAGACGGTCTGAGACAGACGGTCTGAGACAGACGGTCTGAGACAGACGGTCTGAGACAGACGGCCTGAGACAGACGGCCTGAGACAGACGGTCTGAGACAGACGGTCTGAGACAGACGGCCTGAGACACACGGTTCGAGACAGAGGGATTGAGACAGACGGTCTGAGACAGAAGGTCTGAGACAGGCGGTCTGAGACAGGCGGTCTGAGACAGACGGCCTGAGACAGACGGTTCGAGACAGAGGGATTGAGACAGACGGTCTGAGACAGATGGTCTGAGACAGACGGTCTGAGACAGGCGGTCTGAGACAGACGGTCCTAGACAGACGGTCAGAGACAGGCGGCCTGACACAGACGGCCTGAGACAGACGGTCTGTGACAGTCGGTCTGAGACGCACGGTCTGAGACAGACGGTCTGAGACTGACGATCTGAGACAGAAGGTCTGAGACAGGCTGTCTGAGACAGGCGGTCTGAGACAGACGGCCTGAGACAGACGGTCAGAGACAGGCGGAGTGAGACCGACGGCCTGAGACAGACGGTCTGAGACAGACGGTCTTAGACAGACGGTCTTAGACATACGGCCTGAGACAGACAGTCTGAGACAGACACTCTGATACAGACGGTCTGATACAGACGGTCTGATACAGACGGTCTGTGACAGTCGGTCTGAGACGCACGGTCTGAGACAGACGGTCTGAGACTGACGGTCTGAGACAGACGGTCTGAGACACGGTCTGAGACAGGCGGTCTGCGACAGACGGTCTGAGACAGACGGCCTGAGACAGACGGCCTGAGACAGGCGGTCTGCGACAGAGGGACAGGGACAGGCGAATAGACGCTGCGCGATAGCGGCAGACAGACTGAGAAGGACGGTCTGAGATAGGCTGACTGAGATAGACGGTCTGAGACAGACGGCCTGAGACAGACGCTCTGAGACAGACGGTCTGAGACAGACGGTCTGAGACAGACGGTCTGAGACAGACGGTCTGAGACAGACGGTCTGAGACAGACGGTCTGAGACAGACGGTCTGAGACAGATGGTCAGAGACAGGCAGCCTGAGACAGACGGCCTGAGACAGACGGTCTGATACAGAGGGTCTGATACAGACGGTCTGATACAGACGGTCTGATACAGACGGTCTGATACAGACGGTCTGATACAGACGGTCTGTGACAGTCGGTCTGAGACGCACGGTCTGAGACAGACGGTCTGAGACTGACGGTCTGAGACAGACGGTCTGAGACACGGTCTGAGACAGGCGGTCTGCGACAGACGGTCTGAGACAGACGGTCTGAGACAGACGGCCTGAGACACACGGTTCGAGACAGAGGGATTGAGACAGACGGTCTGAGACAGAAGGTCTGAGACAGGCGGTCTGAGACAGGCGGTCTGAGACAGACGGCCTGTGACAGACGGTTCGAGACAGAGGGATTGAGACAGACGGTCTGAGACAGATGGTCTGAGACAGACGGTCTGAGACAGGCGGTCTGAGACAGACGGTCTGAGACAGACGGTCAGAGACAGGCGGCCTGACACAGACGGCCTGAGACAGACGGTCTGTGACAGTCGGTCTGAGACGCACGGTCTGAGACAGACGGTCTGAGACAGACGGCCTGATACAGTCGGTCTGAGACAGACGGTCTGAGACAGACGGTCTGACACAGACGGTCTGAGACAGACGGTTCGAGACAGAGGGATTGAGACAGACGGTCTGAGACAGACGGTCTGAGACAGGCGATCTGAGGCAGGCGGTCTGAGGCAGGCGGTCTGAGACAGACGGTCGGAGACAGACGGCCTGAGACAGACGGTCTGAGACAGACGGTCTGAGACAGACGGTCGGAGACAGACGGCCTGAGACAGACGGTCTGAGACAGACGGTCTGAGACAGACGGTCTGAGACAGACGGTCTGAGACAGACGGTCTGAGACAGACGGTCTGAGACAGACGGTCTGAGACAGACGGTCTGAGACAGACGGTCTGAGACAGACGGTCTTAGACAGACGGTCTTAGACAGACGGTCTTAGACATACGGTCTGAGACAGACGGTCTGAGACAGACGGTCTGAGACAGACGGTCTGAGACAGACGGTCTGAGACAGAAGGTTCGAGACAGAGGGATTGAGACAGACGGTCTGAGACAGACGGTCTGAGACAGGCGGTCTGAGACAGGCGGTCTGAGACAGACGGTCTGAGACAGACGGTCTGAGACAGACGGTCTGAGACAGACGGTCTGAGACAGACGGTCTGAGACAGAAGGTTCGAGACAGAGGGATTGAGACAGACGGTCTGAGACAGACGGTCTGAGACAGGCGGTCTGAGACAGGCGGTCTGAGACAGACGGTCGGAGACAGACGGTCTGAGACAGACGGTCTGAGACAGACGGTCTGAGACAGACAGTCTGAGACAGACGGTCTGAGACAGACGGTCTGAGACAGACGGTCTGAGACAGACGGTCTGAGACAGACGGTCTGAGACAGACGGTCTGAGACATACGGCCTGAGACAGACAGTCTGAGACAGACACTCTGAGACAGACAGTCTGATACAGACGGTCTGAGACAGACGGTCTGAGACAGACGGTCTGAGACAGACGGTCTGAGACAGACGGTCTGAGACAGACGGTCTGAGACAGACGGTCTGAGACAGACGGTCTGAGACAGACGGTCTGAGACAGACGGTCTGAGACAGACGGTCTGAGACAGACGGTCTGAGACAGACGGTCTTAGACAGACGGTCTTAGACATACGGTCTGAGACAGACGGTCTGAGACAGACGGTCTGAGACAGACGGTCTGAGACAGACGGTCTGAGACAGAAGGTTCGAGACAGAGGGATTGAGACAGACGGTCTGAGACAGACGGTCTGAGACAGGCGGTCTGAGACAGGCGGTCTGAGACAGACGGTCTGAGACAGACGGTCTGAGACAGACGGTCTGAGACAGACGGTCTGAGACAGACGGTCTGAGACAGAAGGTTCGAGACAGAGGGATTGAGACAGACGGTCTGAGACAGACGGTCTGAGACAGGCGGTCTGAGACAGGCGGTCTGAGACAGACGGTCGGAGACAGACGGTCTGAGACAGACGGTCTGAGACAGACGGTCTGAGACAGACAGTCTGAGACAGACGGTCTGAGACAGACGGTCTGAGACAGACGGTCTGAGACAGACGGTCTGAGACAGACGGTCTGAGACAGACGGTCTGAGACATACGGCCTGAGACAGACAGTCTGAGACAGACACTCTGAGACAGACAGTCTGATACAGACGGTCTGAGACAGACGGTCTGAGACAGACGGTCTGAGACAGACGGTCTGAGACAGTCGGTCTGAGACAGACGGTCTGAGACAGACGGTCTGACACAGACGGTCTGAGACAGACGGTTCGAGACAGACGGTCTGAGACAGACGGCCTGAGACAGACGGTCTGTGACAGTCGGTCTGAGACGCACGGTCTGAGACAGACGGTCTGAGACTGACGGTCTGAGACAGAAGGTCTGAGACAGGCGGTCTGAGACAGGCGGTCTGAGACAGACGGCCTGAGACAGACGGTCAGAGACAGGCGGCCTGAGACAGACGGCCTGAGACAGACGGTCTGAGACAGTCGGTCTGAGACGCACGGTCTGAGACAGACGGCCTGAGACAGACGGTCTGAGACAGACGGTCTGAGAGAGACGGTCTGAGACAGGCGGTCTAAGACAGACGGACAGGGACAGGCGAATAGACGCTGCCCGATAGCGGCAGACGGACTGAGACGGACGGTCTGAGATAGGCTGACTGAGATAGACGGTCTGAGACAGACGCTCTGAGACAGACAGTCTGAGACAGGCGGCCTGAGACAGACGGTCTGAGACAGACGGTCTGAGACAGGCGGTCTGAGGCAGGCGGTCTGAGACAGACGGTCGGAGACAGACGGCCTGAGACAGACGGTCTGAGACAGACGGTCTGAGACAGACGGTCTGAGACAGACGGTCTGAGACAGACGGTCTGAGACAGACGGTCTGAGACAGACGGTCTGAGACAGACGGTCTGAGACAGACGGTCTGAGACAGACGGTCTGAGACAGGCGGTCTGAGGCAGGCGGTCTGAGGCAGGCGGTCTGAGACAGACGGTCGGAGACAGACGGCCTGAGACAGACGGTCTGAGACAGACGGTCTGAGACAGACGGTCGGAGACAGACGGCCTGAGACAGACGGTCTGAGACAGACGGTCTGAGACAGACGGTCTGAGACAGACGGTCTGAGACAGACGGTCTGAGACAGACGGTCTGAGACAGACGGTCTGAGACAGACGGTCTGAGACAGACGGTCTTAGACAGACGGTCTTAGACAGACGGTCTGAGACAGACGGTCTTAGACAGACGGTCTTAGACAGACGGTCTTAGACATACGGTCTGAGACAGACGGTCTGAGACAGACGGTCTGAGACAGACGGTCTGAGACAGACGGTCTGAGACAGAAGGTTCGAGACAGAGGGATTGAGACAGACGGTCTGAGACAGACGGTCTGAGACAGGCGGTCTGAGACAGGCGGTCTGAGACAGACGGTCTGAGACAGACGGTCTGAGACAGACGGTCTGAGACAGACGGTCTGAGACAGAAGGTTCGAGACAGAGGGATTGAGACAGACGGTCTGAGACAGACGGTCTGAGACAGGCGGTCTGAGACAGGCGGTCTGAGACAGACGGTCGGAGACAGACGGTCTGAGACAGACGGTCTGAGACAGACGGCCTGATACAGTCGGTCTGAGACAGACGGTCTGAGACAGACGGTCTGACACAGACGGTCTGAGACAGACGGTTCGAGACAGAGGGATTGAGACAGACGGTCTTAGACATACGGTCTGAGACAGACGGTCTGAGACAGACGGTCTGAGACAGACGGTCTGAGACAGACGGTCTGAGACAGAAGGTTCGAGACAGAGGGATTGAGACAGACGGTCTGAGACAGACGGTCTGAGACAGGCGGTCTGAGACAGACGGTCTGAGACAGACGGTCTGAGACAGACGGTCTGAGACAGACGGTCTGAGACAGACGGTCTGAGACAGAAGGTTCGAGACAGAGGGATTGAGACAGACGGTCTGAGACAGACGGTCTGAGACAGGCGGTCTGAGACAGGCGGTCTGAGACAGACGGTCGGAGACAGACGGTCTGAGACAGACGGTCTGAGACAGACGGTCTGAGACAGACGGTCTGAGACAGAAGGTTCGAGACAGAGGGATTGAGACAGACGGTCTGAGACAGACGGTCTGAGACAGGCGGTCTGAGACAGGCGGTCTGAGACAGACGGTCTGAGACAGACGGTCTTAGACAGACGGTCTTAGACAGACGGTCTTAGACATACGGTCTGAGACAGACGGTCTGAGACAGACGGTCTGAGACAGACGGTCTGAGACAGACGGTCTGAGACAGAAGGTTCGAGACAGAGGGATTGAGACAGACGGTCTGAGACAGACGGTCTGAGACAGGCGGTCTGAGACAGGCGGTCTGAGACAGACGGTCTGAGACAGACGGTCTGAGACAGACGGTCTGAGACAGACGGTCTGAGACAGACGGTCTGAGACAGAAGGTTCGAGACAGAGGGATTGAGACAGACGGTCTGAGACAGACGGTCTGAGACAGGCGGTCTGAGACAGGCGGTCTGAGACAGACGGTCGGAGACAGACGGTCTGAGACAGACGGTCTGAGACAGACGGTCTGAGACAGACAGTCTGAGACAGACGGTCTGAGACAGACGGTCTGAGACAGACGGTCTGAGACAGACGGTCTGAGACAGACGGTCTGAGACAGACGGTCTGAGACATACGGCCTGAGACAGACAGTCTGAGACAGACACTCTGAGACAGACAGTCTGATACAGACGGTCTGAGACAGACGGTCTGAGACAGACGGTCTGAGACAGACGGTCTGAGACAGTCGGTCTGAGACAGACGGTCTGAGACAGACGGTCTGACACAGACGGTCTGAGACAGACGGTTCGAGACAGACGGTCTGAGACAGACGGCCTGAGACAGACGGTCTGTGACAGTCGGTCTGAGACGCACGGTCTGAGACAGACGGTCTGAGACTGACGGTCTGAGACAGAAGGTCTGAGACAGGCGGTCTGAGACAGGCGGTCTGAGACAGACGGCCTGAGACAGACGGTCAGAGACAGGCGGCCTGAGACAGACGGCCTGAGACAGACGGTCTGAGACAGTCGGTCTGAGACGCACGGTCTGAGACAGACGGCCTGAGACAGACGGTCTGAGACAGACGGTCTGAGAGAGACGGTCTGAGACAGGCGGTCTAAGACAGACGGACAGGGACAGGCGAATAGACGCTGCCCGATAGCGGCAGACGGACTGAGACGGACGGTCTGAGATAGGCTGACTGAGATAGACGGTCTGAGACAGACGCTCTGAGACAGACAGTCTGAGACAGGCGGCCTGAGACAGACGGTCTGAGACAGACGGTCTGAGACAGGCGGTCTGAGGCAGGCGGTCTGAGACAGACGGTCGGAGACAGACGGCCTGAGACAGACGGTCTGAGACAGACGGTCTGAGACAGACGGTCTGAGACAGACGGTCTGAGACAGACGTTCGGAGACAGACGGCCTGAGACAGACGGTCTGAGACAGACGGTCTGAGACAGACGGTCTGAGACAGACGGTCTGAGACAGACGGTCTGAGACAGACGGTCTGAGACAGACGGTCTGAGACAGACGGTCTGAGACAGACGGTCTGAGACAGACGGTCTTAGACAGACGGTCTTAGACAGACGGTCTTAGACATACGGTCTGAGACAGACGGTCTGAGACAGACGGTCTGAGACAGACGGTCTGAGACAGACGGTCTGAGACAGAAGGTTCGAGACAGAGGGATTGAGACAGACGGTCTGAGACAGACGGTCTGAGACAGGCGGTCTGAGACAGGCGGTCTGAGACAGACGGTCTGAGACAGACGGTCTGAGACAGACGGTCTGAGACAGACGGTCTGAGACAGAAGGTTCGAGACAGAGGGATTGAGACAGACGGTCTGAGACAGACGGTCTGAGACAGGCGGTCTGAGACAGGCGGTCTGAGACAGACGGTCGGAGACAGACGGTCTGAGACAGACGGTCTGAGACAGACGGCCTGATACAGTCGGTCTGAGACAGACGGTCTGAGACAGACGGTCTGACACAGACGGTCTGAGACAGACGGTTCGAGACAGAGGGATTGAGACAGACGGTCTTAGACATACGGTCTGAGACAGACGGTCTGAGACAGACGGTCTGAGACAGACGGTCTGAGACAGACGGTCTGAGACAGAAGGTTCGAGACAGAGGGATTGAGACAGACGGTCTGAGACAGACGGTCTGAGACAGGCGGTCTGAGACAGACGGTCTGAGACAGACGGTCTGAGACAGACGGTCTGAGACAGACGGTCTGAGACAGGCGGTCTGAGACAGACGGTCTGAGACAGACGGTCTGAGACAGACGGTCTGAGACAGACGGTCTGAGACAGACGGTCTGAGACAGAAGGTTCGAGACAGAGGGATTGAGACAGACGGTCTGAGACAGACGGTCTGAGACAGGCGGTCTGAGACAGGCGGTCTGAGACAGGCGGTCTGAGACAGGCGGTCTGAGACAGACGGTCGGAGACAGACGGTCTGAGACAGACGGTCTGAGACAGACGGTCTGAGACAGACGGTCTGAGACAGAAGGTTCGAGACAGAGGGATTGAGACAGACGGTCTGAGACAGACGGTCTGAGACAGGCGGTCTGAGACAGGGGGTCTGAGACAGACGGTCGGAGACAGACGGTCTGAGACAGACGGTCTGAGACAGACGGTCTGAGACAGACAGTCTGAGACAGACGGTCTGAGACAGACGGTCTGAGACAGACGGTCTGACACAGACGGTCTGAGACAGACGGTTCGAGACAGACGGTCTGAGACAGAGGGCCTGAGACAGACGGTCTGTGACAGTCGGTCTGAGACGCACGGTCTGAGACAGACGGTCTGAGACTGACGGTCTGAGACAGAAGGTCTGAGACAGGCGGTCTGAGACAGGCGGTCTGAGACAGACGGCCTGAGACAGACGGTCAGAGACAGGCGGCCTGAGACAGACGGCCTGAGACAGACGGTCTGAGACAGTCGGTCTGAGACGCACGGTCTGAGACAGACGGCCTGAGACAGACGGTCTGAGACAGACGGTCTGAGAGAGACGGTCTGAGACAGGCGGTCTAAGACAGACGGACAGGGACAGGCGAATAGACGCTGCCCGATAGCGGCAGACGGACTGAGACGGACGGTCTGAGATAGGCTGACTGAGATAGACGGTCTGAGACAGACGCTCTGAGACAGACAGTCTGAGACAGGCGGCCTGAGACAGACGGTCTGAGACAGACGGTCTGAGACAGGCGGTCTGAGGCAGGCGGTCTGAGACAGACGGTCTGAGACAGACGGTCTGAGACAGACGGTCTGAGACAGACGGTCTGAGACAGACGGCCTGAGACAGGCGGTCTGCGACAGAGGGACAGGGACAGGCGAATAGACGCTGCGCGATAGCGGCAGACAGACTGAGAAGGACGGTCTGAGATAGGCTGACTGAGATAGACGGTCTGAGACAGACGGCCTGAGACAGACGGTCTGAGACAGACGCTCTGAGACAGACGGTCTGAGACAGACGGTCTGAGACAGACGGTCTGAGACAGACGGTCTGTGACAGTCGGTCTGAGACGCACGGTCTGAGACAGACGGTCTGAGACTGACGGTCTGAGACAGAAGGTCTGAGACAGGCGGTCTGAGACAGGCGGTCTGAGACAGACGGCCTGAGACAGACGGTCAGAGACAGGCGGCCTGAGACAGACGGCCTGAGACAGACGGTCTGAGACAGACGGTCCGAGACAGACGGTTCGAGACAGAGGGATTGAGACAGACGGTCTGAGACTGGCGGTCTGATACAGACGGTCTGAGACAGACGGTCTGAGACAGGCGGTCAGAGACAGGCGGCCTGAGACAGACGGCCTGACACAGACGGTCTGAGACAGGCGGCCTGAGACAGACGGCCTGAGACAGACGGCCTGAGACAGACGGTCTGAGACAGACGGTCTGAGACAGACGGCCTGAGACACACGGTTCGAGACAGAGGGATTGAGACAGACGGTCTGAGACAGAAGGTCTGAGACAGGCGGTCTGAGACAGGCGGCCTGAGACAGACGGCCTGACACAGACGGTCTGAGACAGGCGGCCTGAGACAGACGGCCTGAGACAGACGGCCTGACACAGACGGCCTGACACAGACGGTCTGAGACAGGCGGCCTGAGACAGACGGTTCGAGACAGAGGGATTGAGACAGACGGTCTGAGACAGATGGTCTGAGACAGACGGTCTGAGACAGGCGGTCTGAGACAGGCGGTCTGAGACAGACGGTCAGAGACAGGCGGCCTGACACAGACGGCCTGAGACAGACGGTCTGTGACAGTCGGTCTGAGACGCACGGTCTGAGACAGACGGTCAGAGACAGGCGGCCTGAGACAGACGGCCTGAGACAGACGGTCTGAGACAGACGGTCTGAGAGAGACGGTCTGAGACAGGCGGTCTGAGACAGACGGACAGGGACAGGCGAAAAGACGCTGCCCGATAGCGGCAGACGGACTGAGACGGACGGTCTGACACAGACGGTCTGAGACAGGCGGCCTGAGACGGACGGCCTGAGACAGACGGCCTGAGACAGACGGTCTGAGACAGACGGTCTGAGACAGACGGCCTGAGACACACGTTTCGAGACAGAGGGATTGAGACAGACGGTCTGAGACTGGCGGTCTGATACAGACGGTCTGAGACAGACGGTCTGAGACAGACGGTCTGAGACAGACGGTCTGAGACAGACGGTCTGAGACAGACGGCCTGAGACAGGCGGTCTGCGACAGAGGGACAGGGACAGGCGAATAGACGCTGCGCGATAGCGGCAGACAGACTGAGAAGGACGGTCTGAGATAGGCTGACTGAGATAGACGGTCTGAGACAGACGGCCTGAGACAGACGGTCTGAGACAGACGCTCTGAGACAGACGGTCTGAGACAGACGGTCTGAGACAGACGGTCTGAGACAGACGGTCTGTGACAGTCGGTCTGAGACGCACGGTCTGAGACAGACGGTCTGAGACTGACGGTCTGAGACAGAAGGTCTGAGACAGGCGGTCTGAGACAGGCGGTCTGAGACAGACGGCCTGAGACAGACGGTCAGAGACAGGCGGCCTGAGACAGACGGCCTGAGACAGACGGTCTGAGACAGACGGTCCGAGACAGACGGTTCGAGACAGAGGGATTGAGACAGACGGTCTGAGACTGGCGGTCTGATACAGACGGTCTGAGACAGACGGTCTGAGACAGGCGGTCAGAGACAGGCGGCCTGAGACAGACGGCCTGACACAGACGGTCTGAGACAGGCGGCCTGAGACAGACGGCCTGAGACAGACGGCCTGAGACAGACGGTCTGAGACAGACGGTCTGAGACAGACGGCCTGAGACACACGGTTCGAGACAGAGGGATTGAGACAGACGGTCTGAGACAGAAGGTCTGAGACAGGCGGTCTGAGACAGGCGGCCTGAGACAGACGGCCTGACACAGACGGTCTGAGACAGGCGGCCTGAGACAGACGGTTCGAGACAGAGGGATTGAGACAGACGGTCTGAGACAGATGGTCTGAGGCAGACGGTCTGAGACAGGCGGTCTGAGACAGGCGGTCTGAGACAGACGGTCAGAGACAGGCGGCCTGACACAGACGGCCTGAGACAGACGGTCTGTGACAGTCGGTCTGAGACGCGCGGTCTGAGACAGACGGTCAGAGACAGGCGGCCTGAGACAGACGGCCTGAGACAGACGGTCTGAGACAGACGGTCTGAGAGAGACGGTCTGAGACAGGCGGTCTGAGACAGACGGACAGGGACAGGCGAAAAGACGCTGCCCGATAGCGGCAGACGGACTGAGACGGACGGTCTGACACAGACGGTCTGAGACAGGCGGCCTGAGACAGACGGCCTGAGACAGACGGCCTGAGACAGACGGTCTGAGACAGACGGTCTGAGACAGACGGCCTGAGACACACGTTTCGAGACAGAGGGATTGAGACAGACGGTCTGAGACTGGCGGTCTGATACAGACGGTCTGAGACAGACGGTCTGAGACAGGCGGTCAGAGACAGGCGGCCTGAGACAGACGGCCTGAGACAGACGGCCTGAGACAGACGGTCTGAGACAGACGGTCCGAGACAGACGGTCTGAGACAGACGGTCAGAGACAGGCGGCCTGAGACAGACGGCCTGAGACAGACGGTCTGAGACAGACGGTCTGAGACAGACGGTCTGAGACAGACGGTCTGAGACAGACGGTCTGAGACAGACGGTCTGAGACAGACGGCCTGAGACAGGCGGTCTGCGACAGAGGGACAGGGACAGGCGAATAGACGCTGCGCGATAGCGGCAGACAGACTGAGAAGGACGGTCTGAGATATGCTGACTGAGATAGACGGTCTGAGACAGACGGCCTGAGACAGACGGTCTGAGACAGGCGGCCTGAGACAGACGGCCTGAGACAGACGGCCTGACACAGACGGTCTGAGACAGGCGGCCTGAGACAGACGGTCTGAGACAGACAGCCTGAGACACACGGTTCGAGACAGAGGGATTGAGACAGACGGTCTGAGACAGAAGGTCTGAGACAGGCGGTCTGAGACAGGCGGCCTGAGACAGACGGCCTGACACAGACGGTCTGAGACAGGCGGCCTGAGACAGACGGCCTGAGACACACGTTTCGAGACAGAGGGATTGAGACAGACGGTCTGAGACTGGCGGTCTGATACAGACGGTCTGAGACAGACGGTCTGAGACAGGCGGTCAGAGACAGGCGGCCTGAGACAGACGGCCTGACACAGACGGTCTGAGACAGGCGGCCTGAGACAGACGGCCTGAGACAGACGGTCTGAGACAGGCGGCCTGAGACAGACGGCCTGAGACAGACGGCCTGAGACAGACGGTCTGAGACAGACGGTCTGAGAGAGACGGTCTGAGACAGGCGGTCTGAGACAGACGGACAGGGACAGGCGAATAGACGCTGCCCGATAGCGGCAGACGGACTGAGACGGACGGTCTGAGATAGGCTGACTGAGATAGACGGTCTGAGACAGACGCTCTGAGACAGACAGTCTGAGACAGGCGGCCTGAGACAGACGGTCTGAGACAGACGGTCTGAGACAGGCGGTCTGAGGCAGGCGGTCTGAGACAGACGGTCGGAGACAGACGGCCTGAGACAGACGGTCTGAGACAGACGGTCTGAGACAGACGGTCTGAGACAGACGGTCTGAGACAGACGGTCTGAGACAGACGGTCTGAGACAGACGGCCTGAGACAGGCGGTCTGCGACAGAGGGACAGGGACAGGCGAATAGACGCTGCGAGATAGCGGCAGACAGACTGAGAAGGACGGTCTGAGATAGGCTGACTGAGATAGACGGTCTGAGACAGACGGCCTGAGACAGACGGTCTGAGACAGACGCTCTGAGACAGACGGTCTGAGACAGACGGTCTGAGACAGACGGTCTGTGACAGTCGGTCTGAGACGCACGGTCTGAGACAGACGGTCTGAGACTGACGGTCTGAGACAGAAGGTCTGAGACAGGCGGTCTGAGACAGGCGGTCTGAGACAGACGGCCTGAGACAGACGGTCAGAGACAGGCGGCCTGAGACAGACGGCCTGAGACAGACGGTCTGAGACAGACGGTCCGAGACAGACGGTTCGAGACAGAGGGATTGAGACAGACGGTCTGAGACTGGCGGTCTGATACAGACGGTCTGAGACAGACGGTCTGAGACAGGCGGTCAGAGACAGGCGGCCTGAGACAGACGGCCTGACACAGACGGTCTGAGACAGGCGGCCTGAGACAGACGGCCTGAGACAGACGGCCTGAGACAGACGGTCTGAGACAGACGGTCTGAGACAGACGGCCTGAGACACACGGTTCGAGACAGAGGGATTGAGACAGACGGTCTGAGACAGAAGGTCTGAGACAGGCGGTCTGAGACAGGCGGCCTGAGACAGACGGCCTGACACAGACGGTCTGAGACAGGCGGCCTGAGACAGACGGCCTGAGACACACGTTTCGAGACAGAGGGATTGAGACAGACGGTCTGAGACTGGCGGTCTGATACAGACGGTCTGAGACAGACGGTCTGAGACAGGCGGTCAGAGACAGGCGGCCTGAGACAGACGGCCTGACACAGACGGTCTGAGACAGGCGGCCTGAGACAGACGGCCTGAGACAGACGGTCTGAGACAGGCGGCCTGAGACAGACGGCCTGAGACAGACGGCCTGAGACAGACGGTCTGAGACAGACGGTCTGAGAGAGACGGTCTGAGACAGGCGGTCTGAGACAGACGGACAGGGACAGGCGAATAGACGCTGCCCGATAGCGGCAGACGGACTGAGACGGACGGTCTGAGATAGGCTGACTGAGATAGACGGTCTGAGACAGACGCTCTGAGACAGACAGTCTGAGACAGGCGGCCTGAGACAGACGGTCTGAGACAGACGGTCTGAGACAGGCGGTCTGAGGCAGGCGGTCTGAGACAGACGGTCGGAGACAGACGGCCTGAGACAGACGGTCTGAGACAGACGGTCTGAGACAGACGGTCTGAGACAGACGGTCTGAGACAGACGGTCTGAGACAGACGGTCTGAGACAGACGGTCTGAGACAGACGGCCTGAGACAGGCGGTCTGCGACAGAGGGACAGGGACAGGCGAATAGACGCTGCGCGATAGCGGCAGACAGACTGAGAAGGACGGTCTGAGATAGGCTGACTGAGATAGACGGTCTGAGACAGACGGCCTGAGACAGACGGTCTGAGACAGACGCTCTGAGACAGACGGTCTGAGACAGACGGTCTGAGACAGACGGTCTGAGACAGACGGTCTGTGACAGTCGGTCTGAGACGCACGGTCTGAGACAGACGGTCTGAGACTGACGGTCTGAGACAGAAGGTCTGAGACAGGCGGTCTGAGACAGGCGGTCTGAGACAGACGGCCTGAGACAGACGGTCAGAGACAGGCGGCCTGAGACAGACGGCCTGAGACAGACGGTCTGAGACAGACGGTCCGAGACAGACGGTTCGAGACAGAGGGATTGAGACAGACGGTCTGAGACTGGCGGTCTGATACAGACGGTCTGAGACAGACGGTCTGAGACAGGCGGTCAGAGACAGGCGGCCTGAGACAGACGGCCTGACACAGACGGTCTGAGACAGGCGGCCTGAGACAGACGGCCTGAGACAGACGGCCTGAGACAGACGGTCTGAGACAGACGGTCTGAGACAGACGGCCTGAGACACACGGTTCGAGACAGAGGGATTGAGACAGACGGTCTGAGACAGAAGGTCTGAGACAGGCGGTCTGAGACAGGCGGCCTGAGACAGACGGCCTGACACAGACGGTCTGAGACAGGCGGCCTGAGACAGACGGCCTGAGACAGACGGCCTGAGACAGACGGCCTGACACAGACGGTCTGAGACAGGCGGCCTGAGACAGACGGTTCGAGACAGAGGGATTGAGACAGACGGTCTGAGACAGAAGGTCTGAGACAGGCGGTCTGAGACAGGCGGCCTGAGACAGACGGCCTGACACAGACGGTCTGAGACAGGCGGCCTGAGACAGACGGCCTGAGACACACGTTTCGAGACAGAGGGATTGAGACAGACGGTCTGAGACTGGCGGTCTGATACAGACGGTCTGAGACAGACGGTCTGAGACAGGCGGTCAGAGACAGGCGGCCTGAGACAGACGGTCTGAGACAGGCGGCCTGAGACAGACGGCCTGAGACAGACGGCCTGAGACAGACGGTCTGAGACAGACGGTCTGAGACAGACGGCCTGAGACAGACGGTCTGAGACAGACGGTCTGAGACAGACGGCCTGAGACACACGGTTCGAGACAGAGGGATTGAGACAGACGGTCTGAGACAGAAGGTCTGAGACAGGCGGTCTGAGACAGGCGGTCTGAGACAGACGGCCTGAGACAGACGGTTCGAGACAGAGGGATTGAGACAGATGGTCTGAGACAGATGGTCTGAGACAGACGGTCTGAGACAGGCGGTCTGAGACAGACGGTCTGAGACAGACGGTGAGAGACAGGCGGCCTGACACAGACGGCCTGAGACAGACGGTCTGTGACAGTCGGTCTGAGACGCACGGTCTGAGACAGACGGTCTGAGACAGACGGTCTGAGACTGACGGTCTGAGACAGAAGGTCTGAGACAGGCGGTCTGAGACAGGCGGTCTGAGACAGACGGCCTGAGACAGACGGTCAGAGACAGGCGGCCTGAGACAGACGGCCTGAGACAGACGGTCTGAGACAGACGGTCCGAGACAGACGGTTCGAGACAGAGGGATTGAGACAGACGGTCTGAGACTGGCGGTCTGATACAGACGGTCTGAGACAGACGGTCTGAGACAGGCGGTCAGAGACAGGCGGCCTGAGACAGACGGCCTGAGACAGGCGGTCTGCGACAGGGGGACAGGGACAGGCGAATAGACGCTGCGCGATAGCGGCAGACAGACTGAGAAGGACGGTCTGAGATAGGCTGACTGAGATAGACGGTCTGAGACAGACGGTCTGAGACAGACGGTCTGAGACAGACGGTCTGAGACAGACGGACTGAGACAGACGGTCTGAGACAGACGGTCTGAGACAGACGGTCTGAGACAGACGGTCTGAGACAGACGGTCTGAGACAGACGGTTCGAGGCAGAGGGATTGAGATAGACGGTCCGAGACTGGCGGTCTGATACAGACGGTCTGAGACAGAAGGTCTGAGACAGGCGGTCTGAGACAGGCGGTCTGAGACAGACGGCCTGAGACAGACGGTCAGAGACAGGCGGCCTGAGACAGACGGCCTGAGACAGACGGTCTGAGACAGACGGTCTGAGACAGACAGTCTGAGACAGACGGTCTGAGACAGACGGTCTGAGACAGACGGTCTGAGACAGGCGGTCTGATACAGACGGTCTGAGACAGACGGTCAGAGACAGGCGGCCTGAGACAGACGGCCTGAGACAGACGGTCTGATACAGACGGTCTGATACAGACGGTCTGATACAGACGGTCTGATACAGACGGTCTGATACAGACGGTCTGACACAGACGGTCTGAGACAGGCGGCCTGAGACAGACGGCCTGAGACAGACGGCCTGAGACAGACGGCCTGAGACAGACGGCCTGACACAGACGGTCTGAGACAGGCGGCCTGAGACAGACGGTTCGAGACAGAGGGATTGAGACAGACGGTCTGAGACAGATGGTCTGAGACAGACGGTCTGAGACAGGCGGTCTGAGACAGACGGTCTGAGACAGACGGTCAGAGACAGGCGGCCTGACACAGACGGCCTGAGACAGACGGTCTGTGACAGTCGGTCTGAGACGCACGGTCTGAGACAGACGGTCTGAGACTGACGGTCTGAGACAGAAGGTCTGAGACAGGCGGTCTGAGACAGGCGGTCTGAGACAGACGGCCTGAGACAGACGGTCAGAGACAGGCGGCCTGAGACAGAAGGCCTGAGACAGACGGTCTGAGACAGACGGTCCGAGACAGACGGTCTGAGACAGACGGTCAGAGACAGGCGGCCTGAGACAGACGGCCTGAGACAGACGGTCTGAGACAGACGGTCTGAGACAGACGGTCTGAGACAGACGGTCTGAGACAGACGGCCTGAGACAGGCGGTCTGCGACAGAGGGACAGGGACAGGCGAATAGACGCTGCGCGATAGCGGCAGACAGACTGAGAAGGACGGTCTGAGATATGCTGACTGAGATAGACGGTCTGAGACAGACGGCCTGAGACAGACGGTCTGAGACAGACGCTCTGAAACAGACGGTCTGAGACAGACGGTCTGAGACAGACGGTCTGAGACAGACGGTCTGAGACAGACGGTCTGAGACAGACGGTCTGAGACAGACGGTCTGAGACAGACGGTCTGAGACAGACGGTCTGAGACAGACGGTCCGAGACAGAGGGATTGAGACAGACGGTCTGAGACTGGCGGTCTGATACAGACGGTCTGAGACAGACGGTCTGAGACAGGCGGTCAGAGACAGGCGGCCTGAGACAGACGGCCTGACACAGACGGTCTGAGACAGACGGTCTGAGACAGACGGTCTGAGACAGGCGGCCTGAGACAGACGGCCTGAGACAGACGGCCTGACACAGACGGTCTGAGACAGGCGGCCTGAGACAGACGGTCTGAGACAGACAGCCTGAGACACACGGTTCGAGACAGAGGGATTGAGACAGACGGTCTGAGACAGAAGGTCTGAGACAGGCGGTCTGAGACAGGCGGCCTGAGTCAGACGGCCTGACACAGACGGTCTGAGACAGGCGGCCTGAGACAGACGGCCTGAGACAGACGGCCTGAGACAGACGGCCTGACACAGACGGTCTGAGACAGGCGGCCTGAGACAGACGGTTCGAGACAGAGGGATTGAGACAGACGGTCTGAGACAGATGGTCTGAGACAGACGGTCTGAGACAGGCGGTCTGAGACAGACGGTCTGAGACAGACGGTCAGAGACAGGCGGCCTGACACAGACGGCCTGAGACAGACGGTCTGTGACAGTCGGTCTGAGACGCACGGTCTGAGACAGACGGTCTGAGACTGACGGTCTGAGACAGAAGGTCTGAGACAGGCGGTCTGAGACAGGCGGTCTGAGACAGACGGCCTGAGACAGACGGTCAGAGACAGGCGGCCTGAGACAGACGGCCTGAGACAGACGGTCTGAGACAGACGGTCCGAGACAGACGGTCTGAGACAGACGGTCAGAGACAGGCGGCCTGAGACAGACGGCCTGAGACAGACGGTCTGAGACAGACGGTCTGAGAGAGACGGTCTGAGACAGGCGGTCTGAGACAGACGGACAGGGACAGGCGAATAGACGCTGCCCGATAGCGGCAGACGGACTGAGACGGACGGTCTGAGATAGGCTGACTGAGATAGACGGTCTGAGACAGACGCTCTGAGACAGACAGTCTGAGACAGGCGGCCTGAGACAGACGGTCTGAGACAGACGGTCTGAGACAGGCGGTCTGAGACAGGCGGTCTGAGACAGACGGTCGGAGACAGACGGCCTGAGACAGACGGTCTGAGACAGACGGTCTGAGACAGACGGTCTGAGACAGGCGGTCTGATACAGACGGTCTGAGACAGACGGTCAGAGACAGGCGGCCTGAGACAGACGGCCTGAGACAGACGGTCTGATACAGACGGTCTGATACAGACGGTCTGATACAGACGGTCTGATACAGACGGTCTGATACAGACGGTCTGTGACAGTCGGTCTGAGACGCACGGTCTGAGACAGACGGTCTGAGACTGACGGTCTGAGACAGACGGTCTGAGACACGGTCTGAGACAGGCGGTCTGCGACAGACGGTCTGAGACAGACGGCCTGAGACAGACGGCCTGAGACAGACGGTCTGAGACAGACGGTCTGAGACAGACGATCTGAGACACACGGTTCGAGACAGAGGGATTGAGACAGACGGTCTGAGACAGAAGGTCTGAGACAGGCGGTCTGAGACAGGCGGCCTGAGACAGACGGCCTGACACAGACGGTCTGAGACAGGCGGCCTGAGACAGACGGCCTGAGACAGACGGCCTGAGACAGACGGCCTGACACAGACGGTCTGAGACAGACGGCCTGAGACACACGGTTCGAGACAGAGGGATTGAGACAGACGGTCTGAGACAGAAGGTCTGAGACAGGCGGTCTGAGACAGGCGGCCTGAGACAGACGGCCTGACACAGACGGTCTGAGACAGGCGGCCTGAGACAGACGGCCTGAGACAGACGGCCTGAGACAGACGGCCTGACACAGACGGTCTGAGACAGGCGGCCTGAGACAGACGGTTCGAGACAGAGGGATTGAGACAGACGGTCTGAGACAGATGGTCTGAGACAGACGGTCTGAGACAGGCGGTCTGAGACAGACGGTCTGAGACAGACGGTCAGAGACAGGCGGCCTGACACAGACGGCCTGAGACTGACGGTCTGTGACAGTCGGTCTGAGACGCACGGTCTGAGACAGACGGTCTGAGACTGACGGTCTGAGACAGAAGGTCTGAGACAGGCGGTCTGAGACAGGCGGTCTGAGACAGACGGCCTGAGACAGACGGTCAGAGACAGGCGGCCTGAGACAGACGGCCTGAGACAGACGGTCTGAGACAGACGGTCCGAGACAGACGGTCTGAGACAGACGGTCAGAGACAGGCGGCCTGAGACAGACGGCCTGAGACAGACGGTCTGAGACAGACGGTCTGAGAGAGACGGTCTGAGACAGGCGGTCTGAGACAGGCGGACAGGGACAGGCGAATAGACGCTGCCCGATAGCGGCAGACGGACTGAGACGGACGGTCTGAGATAGGCTCACTGAGATAGACGATCTGAGACAGACGCTCTGAGACAGACAGTCTGAGACAGGCGGCCTGAGACAGACGGTCTGAGACAGACGGTCTGAGACAGGCGGTCTGAGGCAGGCGGTCTGAGACAGACGGTCGGAGACAGACGGCCTGAGACAGACGGTCTGAGACAGACGGTCTGAGACAGACGGTCTGAGACAGACGGTCTGAGACAGACGGTCTGAGACAGACGGTCTGAGACAGACGGTCTGAGACAGACGGTCTGAGACAGACGGTCTGAGACAGACGGTCTGAGACAGACGGTCTGAGACAGACGGTCTGAGACAGGCGGTCTGATACAGACGGTCTGAGACAGACGGTCAGAGACAGGCGGCCTGAGACAGACGGCCTGAGACAGACGGTCTGATACAGACGGTCTGATACAGACGGTCTGATACAGACGGTCTGATACAGACGGTCTGATACAGACGGTCTGTGACAGTCGGTCTGAGACGCACGGTCTGAGACAGACGGTCTGAGACTGACGGTCTGAGACAGACGGTCTGAGACACGGTCTGAGACAGGCGGTCTGCGACAGACGGTCTGAGACAGACGGCCTGAGACAGACGGCCTGAGACAGACGGTCTGAGACAGACGGTCTGAGACAGACGATCTGAGACACACGGTTCGAGACAGAGGGATTGAGACAGACGGTCTGAGACAGAAGGTCTGAGACAGGCGGTCTGAGACAGGCGGCCTGAGACAGACGGCCTGACACAGACGGTCTGAGACAGGCGGCCTGAGACAGACGGCCTGAGACAGACGGCCTGAGACAGACGGCCTGACACAGACGGTCTGAGACAGACGGCCTGAGACACACGGTTCGAGACAGAGGGATTGAGACAGACGGTCTGAGACAGAAGGTCTGAGACAGGCGGTCTGAGACAGGCGGCCTGAGACAGACGGCCTGACACAGACGGTCTGAGACAGGCGGCCTGAGACAGACGGCCTGAGACAGACGGCCTGAGACAGACGGCCTGACACAGACGGTCTGAGACAGGCGGCCTGAGACAGACGGTTCGAGACAGAGGGATTGAGACAGACGGTCTGAGACAGATGGTCTGAGACAGACGGTCTGAGACAGGCGGTCTGAGACAGACGGTCTGAGACAGACGGTCAGAGACAGGCGGCCTGACACAGACGGCCTGAGACTGACGGTCTGTGACAGTCGGTCTGAGACGCACGGTCTGAGACAGACGGTCTGAGACTGACGGTCTGAGACAGAAGGTCTGAGACAGGCGGTCTGAGACAGGCGGTCTGAGACAGACGGCCTGAGACAGACGGTCAGAGACAGGCGGCCTGAGACAGACGGCCTGAGACAGACGGTCTGAGACAGACGGTCCGAGACAGACGGTCTGAGACAGACGGTCAGAGACAGGCGGCCTGAGACAGACGGCCTGAGACAGACGGTCTGAGACAGACGGTCTGAGAGAGACGGTCTGAGACAGGCGGTCTGAGACAGACGGACAGGGACAGGCGAATAGACGCTGCCCGATAGCGGCAGACGGACTGAGACGGACGGTCTGAGATAGGCTGACTGAGATAGACGGTCTGAGACAGACGCTCTGAGACAGACAGTCTGAGACAGGCGGCCTGAGACAGACGGTCTGAGACAGACGGTCTGAGACAGGCGGTCTGAGGCAGGCGGTCTGAGACAGACGGTCGGAGACAGACGGCCTGAGACAGACGGTCTGAGACAGACGGTCTGAGACAGACGGTCTGAGACAGACGGTCTGAGACAGACGGTCTGAGACAGACGGTCTGAGACAGACGGTCTGAGACAGGCGGTCTGATACAGACGGTCTGAGACAGACGGTCAGAGACAGGCGGCCTGAGACAGACGGCCTGAGACAGACTGTCTGATACAGACGGTCTGATACAGACGGTCTGATACAGACGGTCTGATACAGACGGTCTGATACAGACGGTCTGATACAGACGGTCTGTGACAGTCGGTCTGAGACGCACGGTCTGAGACAGACGGTCTGAGACTGACGGTCTGAGACAGACGGTCTGAGACACGGTCTGAGACAGGCGGTCTGCGACAGACGGTCTGAGACAGACGGTCTGAGACAGACGGCCTGAGACAGGCGGTCTGAGACAGACGGTCTGAGACAGACGGTCTGAGACAGACGGTCTGAGACAGACGGTCTGAGACAGACGGTCTGAGACAGACGGCCTGAGACAGGCGGTCTGCGACAGAGGGACAGGGACAGGCGAATAGACGCTGCGCGATAGCGGCAGAAAGACTGAGAAGGACGGTCTGAGATATGCTGACTGAGATAGACGGTCTGAGATAGACGGCCTGAGACAGACGGTCTGAGACAGACGGTCTGAGAGAGACGGTCTGAGACAGGCGGTCTGAGACAGACGGACAGGGACAGGCGAATAGACGCTGCCCGATAGCGGCAGACGGACTGAGACGGACGGTCTGAGATAGGCTGACTGAGATAGACGGTCTGAGACAGACGCTCTGAGACAGACAGTCTGAGACAGGCGGCCTGAGACAGACGGTCTGAGACAGACGGTCTGAGACAGGCGGTCTGAGGCAGGCGGTCTGAGACAGACGGTCGGAGACAGACGGCCTGAGACAGACGGTCTGAGACAGACGGTCTGAGACAGACGGTCTGAGACAGACGGTCTGAGACAGACGGTCTGAGACAGACGGTCTGAGACAGACGGTCTGAGACAGACGGTCTGAGACAGACGGTCTGAGACAGACGGTCTGAGACAGACGGTCTGAGACAGACGGTCTGAGACAGACGGTCTGAGACAGACGGTCCGACACAGACGGTCGGAGACAGACGGTTCGAGACAGAGGGATTGAGACAGACGGTCTGAGACAGACGGTCTGAGACAGACGGTCTGAGACAGGCGGTCTGATACAGACGGTCTGAGACAGACGGTCAGAGACAGGCGGCCTGAGACAGACGGCCTGAGACAGACGGTCTGATACAGACGGTCTGATACAGACGGTCTGATACAGACGGTCTGATACAGACGGTCTGATACAGACGGTCTGTGACAGTCGGTCTGAGACGCACGGTCTGAGACAGACGGTCTGAGACTGACGGTCTGAGACAGGCGGTCTGATACAGACGGTCTGAGACAGACGGTCAGAGACAGGCGGCCTGAGACAGACGGCCTGAGACAGACGGTCTGATACAGACGGTCTGATACAGACGGTCTAATACAGACGGTCTGATACAGACGGTCTGATACAGACGGTCTGATACAGACGGTCTGATACAGACGGTCTGTGACAGTCGGTCTGAGACGCACGGTCTGAGACAGACGGTATGAGACTGACGGTCTGAGACAGACGGTCTGAGACAGGCGGTCTGAGACAGACGGACAGGGACAGGCGAATAGACGCTGCCCGATAGCGGCAGACGGACTGAGACGGACGGTCTGAGATAGGCTGACTGAGATAGACGGTCTGAGACAGACGCTCTGAGACAGACAGTCTGAGACAGGCGGCCTGAGACAGACGGTCTGAGACAGACGGTCTGAGACAGGCGGTCTGAGGCAGGCGGTCTGAGACAGACGGTCGGAGACAGACGGCCTGAGACAGACGGTCTGAGACAGACGGTCTGAGACAGACGGTCTGAGACAGACGGTCTGAGACAGACGGTCTGAGACAGACGGTCTGAGACAGACGGTCTGAGACAGACGGTCTGAGACAGGCGGTCTGATACAGACGGTCTGAGACAGACGGTCAGAGACAGGCGGCCTGAGACAGACGGCCTGAGACAGACTGTCTGATACAGACGGTCTGATACAGACGGTCTGATACAGACGGTCTGATACAGACGGTCTGATACAGACGGTCTGATACAGACGGTCTGTGACAGTCGGTCTGAGACGCACGGTCTGAGACAGACGGTCTGAGACTGACGGTCTGAGACAGACGGTCTGAGACACGGTCTGAGACAGGCGGTCTGCGACAGACGGTCTGAGACAGACGGTCTGAGACAGACGGCCTGAGACAGGCGGTCTGAGACAGACGGTCTGAGACAGACGGTCTGAGACAGACGGTCTGAGACAGACGGTCTGAGACAGACGGTCTGAGACAGACGGCCTGAGACAGGCGGTCTGCGACAGAGGGACAGGGACAGGCGAATAGACGCTGCGCGATAGCGGCAGAAAGACTGAGAAGGACGGTCTGAGATATGCTGACTGAGATAGACGGTCTGAGATAGACGGCCTGAGACAGACGGTCTGAGACAGACGGTCTGAGAGAGACGGTCTGAGACAGGCGGTCTGAGACAGACGGACAGGGACAGGCGAATAGACGCTGCCCGATAGCGGCAGACGGACTGAGACGGACGGTCTGAGATAGGCTGACTGAGATAGACGGTCTGAGACAGACGCTCTGAGACAGACAGTCTGAGACAGGCGGCCTGAGACAGACGGTCTGAGACAGACGGTCTGAGACAGGCGGTCTGAGGCAGGCGGTCTGAGACAGACGGTCGGAGACAGACGGCCTGAGACAGACGGTCTGAGACAGACGGTCTGAGACAGACGGTCTGAGACAGACGGTCTGAGACAGACGGTCTGAGACAGACGGTCTGAGACAGACGGTCTGAGACAGACGGTCTGAGACAGACGGTCTGAGACAGACGGTCTGAGACAGACGGTCTGAGACAGACGGTCTGAGACAGACGGTCTGAGACAGACGGTCCGACACAGACGGTCGGAGACAGACGGTTCGAGACAGAGGGATTGAGACAGACGGTCTGAGACAGACGGTCTGAGACAGACGGTCTGAGACAGGCGGTCTGATACAGACGGTCTGAGACAGACGGTCAGAGACAGGCGGCCTGAGACAGACGGCCTGAGACAGACGGTCTGATACAGACGGTCTGATACAGACGGTCTGATACAGACGGTCTGATACAGACGGTCTGATACAGACGGTCTGATACAGACGGTCTGTGACAGTCGGTCTGAGACGCACGGTCTGAGACAGACGGTCTGAGACTGACGGTCTGAGACAGGCGGTCTGATACAGACGGTCTGAGACAGACGGTCAGAGACAGGCGGCCTGAGACAGACGGCCTGAGACAGACGGTCTGATACAGACGGTCTGATACAGACGGTCTAATACAGACGGTCTGATACAGACGGTCTGATACAGACGGTCTGATACAGACGGTCTGATACAGACGGTCTGTGACAGTCGGTCTGAGACGCACGGTCTGAGACAGACGGTATGAGACTGACGGTCTGAGACAGACGGTCTGAGACACGGTCTGAGACAGGCGGTCTGCGACAGACGGCCTGAGACAGACGGTCTGAGACAGACGGCCTGATTCAGGCGGTCTGCGACAGAGGGACAGGGACAGGCGAATAGACGCTGCGCGATAGCGGCAGACAGATTGAGAAGGACGGTCTGAGATAGGCTGACTGAGATAGACGGTCTGAGACAGACGGCCTGAGACAGACGGTCTGAGACAGACGCTCTGAGACAGACGGTCTGAGACGGACGGTCTGAGACAGACGGTCTGAGACAGACGGTCTGAGACAGACGGTCTGAGACAGACGGTCTGAGACAGGCGGTCTGAGACATACGGGCTGAGACAGACGGTCAGAGACAGGCGGCCTGACACAGACGGCCTGAGACAGACGGTCTGTGACAGTCGGTCTGAGACGCACGGTCTGTGACAGTCGGTCTGAGACTGACGGTCTGAGACAGACGGTCAGAGACAGGCGGCCTGAGACAGACGGCCTGAGACAGACGGTCTGAGACAGACGGTCTGAGAGAGACGGTCTGAGACAGGCGGTCTGCGACAGAGGGACAGGGACAGGCGAATAGACGCTGCGTGATAGCGGCAGACAGACTGAGAAGGACGGTCTGAGATATGCTGACTGAGACAGACGGTCTGAGACAGATGGTCTGAGACAGACGGCCTGAGACAGACGGTCTGAGACAGACGGTCTGAGACAGACGGTCTGAGACAGACGGTCTGAGACAGACGGTCTGAGACAGACGGTCTGAGACAGACGGTCTGAGACAGACGGTCTGAGACAGACGGTCTGAGACAGACGGTTCGAGACAGAGGGATTGAGACAGACGGCCTGAGACAGACGGTCTGAGACAGACGGTCTGAGACAGACGGTCTGAGACAGACGGTCTGAGACAGACGGTCTGAGACAGACGGTCTGAGACAGACGGTCTGAGACAGGCGGTCTGAGGCAGGCAGTCTGAGACAGACGGTCGGAGACAGACGGCCTGAGACAGACGGTCTGAGACAGACGGTCTGAGACAGACGGTCTGAGACAGACGGTCTGAGACAGACGGTCTGAGACAGACGGTCTGAGACAGACGGTCTGAGACAGACGGTCTGAGACAGACGGTCTGAGACAGACGGTCTGAGACAGACGGTCTGAGACAGACGGTCTGAGACAGACGGTCTGAGACAGACGGTCTGAGACAGACGGTCTGAGACAGACGGTCTGAGACAGACGGCCTGAGACAGGCGGTCTGCGACAGAGGGACAGGGACAGGCGAATAGACGCTGCGCGATAGCGGCAGACAGACTGAGAAGGACGGTCTGAGACAGACGGCCTGAGACAGGCGGTCTGAGACAGACGGTCTGAGACAGACGGTCTGAGACAGACGGTCTAGGACGACGGTCTGAGACAGACGGTCTTAGACAGACGGTCTTAGACATACGGCCTGAGACAGACAGTCTGAGACAGACAGTCTGAGACAGACAGTCTGATACAGACGGTCTGAGACAGACGGTCTGAGACAGACGGTCTGAGACAGACGGTCTGAGACAGACGGTCCGACACAGACGGTCGGAGACAGACGGTTCGAGACAGAGGGATTGAGACAGACGGTCTGAGACAGACGGTCTGAGACAGACGGTCTGAGACAGGCGGTCTGATACAGACGGTCTGAGACAGACGGTCAGAGACAGGCGGCCTGAGACAGACGGCCTGAGACAGACGGTCTGATACAGACGGTCTGATACAGACGGTCTGATACAGACGGTCTGATACAGACGGTCTGATACAGACGGTCTGTGACAGTCGGTCTGAGACGCACGGTCTGAGACAGACGGTCTGAGACTGACGGTCTGAGACAGGCGGTCTGATACAGACGGTCTGAGACAGACGGTCAGAGACAGGCGGCCTGAGACAGACGGCCTGAGACAGACGGCCTGAGACAGACGGTCTGATACAGACGGTCTGATACAGACGGTCTAATACAGACGGTCTGATACAGACGGTCTGATACAGACGGTCTGATACAGACGGTCTGTGACAGTCGGTCTGAGACGCACGGTCTGAGACAGACGGTCTGAGACTGACGGTCTGAGACAGACGGTCTGAGACACGGTCTGAGACAGGCGGTCTGCGACAGACGGCCTGAGACAGACGGTCTGAGACAGACGGCCTGATTCAGGCGGTCTGCGACAGAGGGACAGGGACAGGCGAATAGACGCTGCGCGATAGCGGCAGACAGATTGAGAAGGACGGTCTGAGATAGGCTGACTGAGATAGACGGTCTGAGACAGACGGCCTGAGACAGACGGTCTGAGACAGACGCTCTGAGACAGACGGTCTGAGACGGACGGTCTGAGACAGACGGTCTGAGACAGACGGTCTGAGACAGACGGTCTGAGACGCACGGTCTGTGACAGTCGGTCTGAGACTGACGGTCTGAGACAGACGGTCAGAGACAGGCGGCCTGAGACAGACGGCCTGAGACAGACGGTCTGAGACAGACGGTCTGAGAGAGACGGTCTGAGACAGGCGGTCTGCGACAGAGGGACAGGGACAGGCGAATAGACGCTGCGTGATAGCGGCAGACAGACTGAGAAGGACGGTCTGAGATATGCTGACTGAGACAGACGGTCTGAGACAGATGGTCTGAGACAGACGGCCTGAGACAGACGGTCTGAGACAGACGGTCTGAGACAGACGGTCTGAGACAGACGGTCTGAGACAGACGGTCTGAGACAGACGGTCTGAGACAGACGGTCTGAGACAGACGGTCTGAGACAGACGGTCTGAGACAGACGGTTCGAGACAGAGGGATTGAGACAGACGGTCTGAGACAGACGGTCTGAGACAGACGGTCTGAGACAGACGGTCTGAGACAGGCGGTCTGATACAGACGGTCTGAGACAGACGGTCAGAGACAGGCGGCCTGAGACAGACGGCCTGAGACAGACGGTCTGATACAGACGGTCTGATACAGACGGTCTGATACAGACGGTCTGATACAGACGGTCTGATACAGACGGTCTGTGACAGTCGGTCTGAGACGCACGGTCTGAGACAGACGGTCTGAGACAGACGGTCTGAGACTGACGGTCTGAGACAGACGGTCTGAGACACGGTCTGAGACAGGCGGTCTGCGACAGACGGTCTGAGACAGACGGCCTGAGACAGGCGGTCTGCGACAGGGGGACAGGGACAGGCGAATAGACGCTGTGCGATAGCGGCAGACAGACTGAGAAGGACGGTCTGAGATAGGCTGACTGAGATAGACGGTCTGAGACAGACGGCCTGAGACGGACGGTCTGAGACAGACGCTCTGAGACAGACGGTCTGATACAGACGGTCTGATACAGACGGTCTGATACAGACGGTCTGATACAGACGGTCTGAGACAGACGGTCTGAGACAGACGGTCTGAGACAGACGGTTCGAGGCAGAGGGATTGAGACAGACGGTCCGAGACTGGCGGTCTGATACAGACAGTCTGAGACAGACGGTCTGAGACAGACGGTCTGAGACAGGCGGTCAGAGACAGGCGGCCTGAGACAGACGGCCTGACACAGACGGTCTGAGACAGGCGGCCTGAGACAGACGGCCTGAGACAGACGGCCTGAGACAGACGGTCTGAGACAGACGGTCTGAGACAGACGGCCTGAGACACACGGTTCGAGACAGAGGGATTGAGACAGACGGTCTGTGACAGAAGGTCTGAGACAGGCGGTCTGAGACAGGCGGTCTGAGACAGACGGCCTGAGACAGACGGGCTGAGACAGACGGTCTGAGACAGACGGTCTGAGACAGACGGTCTTAGACAGACGGTCTTAGACATACGGCCTGAGACAGACAGTCTGAGACAGACAGTCAGATACAGACGGTCTGAGACAGACGGTCTTAGACATACGGCCTGAGACAGGCGGTCTGAGACGGGGGGTCTGAGATAGGCGGTCTGAGACAGGCGGTCTGAGACAGACGGTCGGAGACAGACGGTCAGAGACAGGCGGCCTGAGACAGACGGTCTGAGACAGACGGTCTGAGACAGATGGTCTGAGACAGACGGTCTGAGACAGACGGTCTGAGACAGACGGTCTTAGACAGACGGTCTTAGACATACGGCCTGAGACAGACGGTTCGAGACAGAGGGATTGAGACAGACGGTCTGAGACAGGCGGTCTGAGACAGACGGACAGGGACAGGCGAATAGACGCTGCCCGATAGCGGCAGACGGACTGAGACGGACGGCCTGAGATAGGCTGACTGAGATAGACGGTCTGAGACAGACGCTCTGAGACAGACAGTCTGAGACAGGCGGCCTGAGACGGACGGTCTGAGACAGACGGTCTGAGACTGATGGTCTGAGACAGACGGTCTGAGACAGACGGTGTGAGACAGAGGGTCATTGACAGGCGGTCTGAGACAGGCGGTCTGAGACAGACGGTCTGAGACAGACGGTCTGAGACAGGCGGCCTCAGACAGACGGCCTGAGACAGACGGTCTGAGACAGACGGTCTGAGACAGAAGGTTCGAGACAGAGGGATTGAGACAGACGGTCTGAGACAGACGGTCTGAGACAGGCGGTCTGAGACAGGCGGTCTGAGACAGACGGCCTGAGACACACGGTTCGAGACAGAGGGATTGAGACAGACGGTCTGAGACAGATGGTCTGAGACAGACGGTCTGAGACAGGCGGTCTGAGACAGACGGTCTGAGACAGACGGTCAGAGACAGGCGGCCTGACACAGACGGCCTGAGACAGACGTTCTGTGACAGTCGGTCTGAGACACACGGTCTGAGACAGACGGTCTTAGACAGACGGTCTTAGACAGACGGTCTGAGACAGACGGCCTGAGACAGGCGGTCTGCGACAGAGGGACAGGGACAGGCGAATAGACGCTGCGCGATAGCGGCAGACAGACTGAGAAGGACGGTCTGAGACAGGCGGCCTGAGACAGACGGCCTGAGACAGACGGCCTGAGACAGACGGTCTGAGACAGACGGTCAGAGACAGGCGGCCTGACACAGACGGCCTGAGACAGACGTTCTGTGACAGTCGGTCTGAGACGCACGGTCTGAGACAGACGGTCTTAGACAGACGGTCTTAGACAGACGGTCTTAGACATACGGCCTGAGACAGGCGGTCTGAGACAGGCGGTCTGAGACAGGCGGTCTGAGACAGACAGTCTGAGACAGACGGTCTTAGACAGACGGTCTCAGACATACGGCCTGAGACAGACGGTTCGAGACAGAGGGATTGAGACAGACGGTCTCAGACATACGGCCTGAGACAGACGGTTCGAGACAGAGGGATTGAGACAGACGGTCTGAGACAGATGGTCTGAGACAGACGGTCTGAGACAGGCGGTCTGAGACAGGCGGTCTGAGACAGACGGTCGGAGACAGACGGTCAGAGACAGGCGGTCTGAGACAGACGGTCTTAGACAGACGGTCTTAGACATACGGCCTGAGACAGACAGTCTGAGACAGACAGTCTGAGACAGACAGTCTGATACAGACGGTCTGAGACAGACGGTCTGAGGCAGACGGTCTGAGACAGACGGTCTGACACAGACGGTCTGAGACAGACGGTTCGAGACAGAGGGATTGAGAGAGACGGTCTGAGACAGGCGGTCTGAGACAGACGGACAGGGTCAGGCGAATAGACGCTGCCCGATAGCGGCAGACGGACTGAGACGGACGGTCTGAGATAGGCTGACTGAGGTAGACGGTCTGAGACAGACGCTCTGAGACAGACAGTCTGAGACAGGCGGCCCGAGACAGACGGTCTGAGACAGACGGTCTGAGACAGGCGGTCTGAGGCAGGCGGTCTGAGACAGACGGTCGGAGACAGACGGCCTGAGACAGACGGTCTGAGACAGACGGTCTGAGACAGACGGTCTGAGACAGACGGTCTGAGACAGACGGTCTGAGACAGACGGTCTGAGACAGACGGTCTGAGACAGGCGGTCTGATACAGACGGTCTGAGACAGACGGTCAGAGACAGGCGGCCTGAGACAGACGGCCTGAGACTGACGGTCTGATACAGACGGTCTGATACAGACGGTCTGATACAGACGGTCTGATACAGACGGTCTGATACAGACGGTCTGATACAGACGGTCTGATACAGACGGTCTGATACAGACGGTCTGTGACAGTCGGTCTGAGACGCACGGTCTGAGACAGACGGTCTGAGACTGACGGTCTGAGACAGACGGTCTGAGACACGGTCTGAGACAGGCGGTCTGCGACAGAGGGACAGGGACAGGCGAATAGACGCTGCGCGATAGCGGCAGACAGACTGAGAAGGACGGTCTGAGATAGGCTGACTGAGATAGACGGTCTGAGACAGACGGCCTGAGACAGACGGTCTGAGACAGACGCTCTGAGACAGACGGTCTGAGACAGACGGTCTGAGACAGACGGTCTGAGACAGACGGTTCGAGACAGAGGGATTGAGACAGACGGTCTGAGACAGACGGTCTGAGACAGACGGTCTGAGACAGACGGTCTGAGACAGGCGGTCTGATACAGACGGTCTGAGACAGACGGTCAGAGACAGGCGGCCTGAGACAGACGGCCTGAGACTGACGGTCTGATACAGACGGTCTGATACAGACGGTCTGATACAGACGGTCTGATACAGACGGTCTGATACAGACGGTCTGATACAGACGGTCTGATACAGACGGTCTGTGACAGTCGGTCTGAGACGCACGGTCTGAGACAGACGGTCTGAGACTGACGGTCTGAGACAGACGGTCTGAGACACGGTCTGAGACAGACGGTCTGCGACAGAGGGACAGGGACAGGCGAATAGACGCTGCGCGATAGCGGCAGACAGACTGAGAAGGACGGTCTGAGATAGGCTGACTGAGATAGACGGTCTGAGACAGACGGCCTGAGACAGACGGTCTGAGACAGACGCTCTGAGACAGACGGTCTGAGACAGACGGTCTGAGACAGACGGTCTGAGACAGACGGTTCGAGACAGAGGGATTGAGACAGACGGTCTGAGACAGACGGTCTGAGACAGACGGTCTGAGACAGACGGTCTGAGACAGACGGTCTGAGACAGGCGGTCTGATACAGACGGTCTGAGACAGAAGGTGTGAGACAGAGGGTCAGAGACAGGCGGTCTGAGACAGGCGGTCTGAGACAGACGGTCTGAGACAGACGGTCAGAGACAGGCGGCCTCAGACAGACGGCCTGAGACAGACGGTCTGAGACAGACGGTCTGATACAGACGGTCTGAGACAGACGGTCTGAGACAGACGGTCTGAGACAGACGGTCTGACACAGACGGTCTGAGACAGACGGTCTGAGACAGACGGTCTGAGACAGACGGTCTGACACAGACGGTCTGAGACAGACGGTCTGAGACAGACGGTCTGAGACAGAAGGTTCGAGACAGAGGGATTGAGACAGACGGTCTGAGAGAGACGGTCTGAGACAGGCGGTCTGAGACAGGCGGTCTGAGACAGACGGTCGGAGACAGACGGTCTGAGACAGACGGTCTGAGACAGACGGTCTGAGACAGACGGACAGGGTCAGGCGAATAGACGCTGCCCGATAGCGGCAGACGGACTGAGACGGACGGTCTGAGATAGGCTGACTGAGATAGACGGTCTGAGACAGACGCTCTGAGACAGACAGTCTGAGACAGGCGGCCTGAGACAGACGGTCTGAGACAGACGGTCTGAGACAGGCGGTCTGAGGCAGGCGGTCTGAGACAGACGGTCGGAGACAGACGGTCTGAGACAGAGGGATTGAGACAGACGGTCTGAGAGAGACGGTCTGAGACAGGCGGTCTGAGACAGACGGTCTGAGACAGACGGTTCGAGACAGAGGGATTGAGACAGACGGTCTGAGACAGACGGTCTGAGACAGACGGTCTGAGACAGACGGTCTGAGACAGACGGTCTGAGACAGACGGTCTGAGACAGACGGTCTGAGACAGGCGGTCTGATACAGACGGTCTGAGACAGACGGTGTGAGACAGAGGGTCAGAGACAGGCGGTCTGAGACAGGCGGTCTGAGACAGACGGTCTGAGACAGACGGTCAGAGACAGGCGGCCTCAGACAGACGGCCTGAGACAGACGGTCTGAGACAGACGGTCTGATACAGACGGTCTGAGAGAGACGGTCTGAGACAGGCGGTCTGAGACAGGCGGTCTGAGACAGACGGTCGGAGGCAGACGGTCTGAGACAGACGGTCTGAGACAGACGGTCTGAGACAGACGGTCTGAGATAGGCTGACTGAGATAGACGGTCTGAGACAGACGGCCTGAGACATACGGCCTGAGACAGACAGTCTGAGACAGACAGTCTGAGACAGACAGTCTGGGACAGACGGTCTTAGACAGACGGTCTTAGACATACGGCCTGAGACAGACGGTTCGAGACAGAGGGATTGAGACAGACGGTCTGAGACAGATGGTCTGAGACAGACGGTCTGAGACAGGCGGTCTGAGACAGGCGGTCTGAGACAGACGATCGGAGACAGACGGTCATAGACAGGCGGCCTGAGACAGACGGCCTGAGACAGACGGTCTGAGACAGACGGTCTGACACAGACGGTCTGAGACAGACGGTCTGAGACAGACGGTCTGAGACAGAAGGTTCGAGACAGAGGGATTGAGACAGACGGTCTGAGAGAGACGGTCTGAGACAGACGGTCTGAGACAGACGGTCTGAGACAGACGGTCTGAGACAGACGGTCTGAGACAGACGGTCTGAGACAGACGGTCTGAGACAGGCGGTCTGATACAGACGGTCTGAGACAGACGGTCAGAGACAGGCGGCCTGAGACAGACGGCCTGAGACTGACGGTCTGATACAGACGGTCTGATACAGACGGTCTGATACAGACGGTCTGATACAGACGGTCTGTGACAGTCGGTCTGAGACGCACGGTCTGAGACAGACGGTCTGAGACTGACGGTCTGAGACAGACGGTCTGAGACACGGTCTGAGACAGACGGTCTGCGACAGAGGGACAGGGACAGGCGAATAGACGCTGCGCGATAGCGGCAGACAGACTGAGAAGGACGGTCTGAGATAGGCTGACTGAGACAGACGGTCTTAGACAGACGGTCTTAGACATACGGCCTGAGACAGACAGTCTGAGACAGACAGTCTGAGACAGACAGTCTGGGACAGACGGTCTTAGACAGACGGTCTTAGACATACGGCCTGAGACAGACGGTTCGAGACAGAGGGATTGAGACAGACGGTCTGAGACAGATGGTCTGAGACAGACGGTCTGAGACAGGCGGTCTGAGACAGGCGGTCTGAGACAGACGATCGGAGACAGACGGTCATAGACAGGCGGCCTGAGACAGACGGCCTGAGACAGACGGTCTGAGACAGACGGTCTGACACAGACGGTCTGAGACAGACGGTCTGAGACAGACGGTCTGAGACAGAAGGTTCGAGACAGAGGGATTGAGACAGACGGTCTGAGAGAGACGGTCTGAGACAGACGGTCTGAGACAGACGGTCTGAGACAGACGGTCTGAGACAGACGGTCTGAGACAGGCGGTCTGATACAGACGGTCTGAGACAGACGGTCAGAGACAGGCGGCCTGAGACAGACGGCCTGAGACTGACGGTCTGATACAGACGGTCTGATACAGACGGTCTGATACAGACGGTCTGTGACAGTCGGTCTGAGACGCACGGTCTGAGACAGACGGTCTGAGACTGACGGTCTGAGACAGACGGTCTGAGACACGGTCTGAGACAGACGGTCTGCGACAGAGGGACAGGGACAGGCGAATAGACGCTGCGCGATAGCGGCAGACAGACTGAGAAGGACGGTCTGAGATAGGCTGACTGAGACAGACGGTCTGACACAGACGGTCTGAGACAGACGGTCTGAGACAGACGGTCTGAGACAGAAGGTTCGAGACAGAGGGATTGAGACAGACGGTCTGAGAGAGACGGTCTGAGACAGGCGGTCTGAGACAGGCGGTCTGAGACAGACGGTCGGAGACAGACGGTCTGAGACAGACGGTCTGAGACAGACGGTCTGAGACAGACGGTCTGAGACAGACGGTCTGAGACAGACGGTTCGAGACAGAGGGATTGAGACAGACGGTCTGAGACAGATGGTCTGAGACAGACGGTCTGAGACAGGCGGTCTGAGACAGACGGTCTGAGACAGACGGTCAGAGACAGGCGGCCTGACACAGACGGCCTGAGACAGACGTTCTGTGACAGTCGGTCTGAGACGCACGGTCTGAGACAGACGGTCTTAGACAGACGGTCTTAGACAGACGGTCTGAGACAGACGGCCTGAGACAGGCGGTCTGCGACAGAGGGACAGGGACAGGCGAATAGACGCTGCGCGATAGCGGCAGACAGACTGAGAAGGACGGTCTGAGACAGGCGGCCTGAGACAGACGGCCTGAGACAGACGGCCTGAGACAGACGGTCTGAGACAGACGGTCAGAGACAGGCGGCCTGACACAGACGGCCTGAGACAGACGTTCTGTGACAGTCGGTCTGAGACGCACGGTCTGAGACAGACGGTCTTAGACAGACGGTCTTAGACAGACGGTCTTAGACATACGGCCTGAGACAGGCGGTCTGAGACAGGCGGTCTGAGACAGACAGTCTGAGACAGACGGTCTTAGACAGACGGTCTCAGACATACGGCCTGAGACAGACGGTTCGAGACAGAGGGATTGAGACAGACGGTCTCAGACATACGGCCTGAGACAGACGGTTCGAGACAGAGGGATTGAGACAGACGGTCTGAGACAGATGGTCTGAGACAGACGGTCTGAGACAGGCGGTCTGAGACAGGCGGTCTGAGACAGACGGTCGGAGACAGACGGTCAGAGACAGGCGGCCTGAGACAGACGGTCTGAGACAGACGGTCTGAGACAGACGGTCTGAGACAGACGGTCTGAGACAGACGGTCTGAGACAGACGGTCTTAGACAGACGGTCTTAGACATACGGCCTGAGACAGACAGTCTGAGACAGACAGTCTGAGACAGACAGTCTGATACAGACGGTCTGAGACAGACGGTCTGAGGCAGACGGTCTGAGACAGACGGTCTGACACAGACGGTCTGAGACAGACGGTTCGAGACAGACGGTCTGAGACAGACGGTCAGAGACAGGCGGCCTGAGACAGACGGCCTGAGACTGACGGTCTGATACAGACGGTCTGATACAGACGGTCTGATACAGACGGTCTGATACAGACGGTCTGATACAGACGGTCTGATACAGACGGTCTGATACAGACGGTCTGATACAGACGGTCTGATACAGACGGTCTGTGACAGTCGGTCTGAGACGCACGGTCTGAGACAGACGGTCTGAGACACGGTCTGAGACAGGCGGTCTGCGACAGAGGGACAGGGACAGGCGAATAGACGCTGCGCGATAGCGGCAGACAGACTGAGAAGGACGGTCTGAGATAGGCTGACTGAGATAGACGGTCTGAGACAGACGGCCTGAGACAGACGGTCTGAGACAGACGCTCTGAGACAGACGGTCTGAGACAGACGGTCTGAGACAGACGGTCTGAGACAGACGGTTCGAGACAGAGGGATTGAGACAGACGGTCTGAGACAGACGGTCTGAGACAGACGGTCTGAGACAGACGGTCTGAGACAGACGGTCTGAGACAGGCGGTCTGATACAGACGGTCTGAGACAGAAGGTGTGAGACAGAGGGTCAGAGACAGGCGGTCTGAGACAGGCGGTCTGAGACAGACGGTCTGAGACAGACGGTCAGAGACAGGCGGCCTTAGACAGACGGCCTGAGACAGACGGTCTGAGACAGACGGTCTGATACAGACGGTCTGAGACAGACGGTCTGAGACAGACGGTCTGAGACAGACGGTCTGAGACAGACGGTCTGACACAGACGGTCTGAGACAGACGGTCTGAGACAGACGGTCTGAGACAGAAGGTTCGAGACAGAGGGATTGAGACAGACGGTCTGAGAGAGACGGTCTGAGACAGGCGGTCTGAGACAGGCGGTCTGAGACAGACGGTCGGAGACAGACGGTCTGAGACAGACGGTCTGAGACAGACGGTCTGAGACAGACGGTCTGAGACAGACGGTCTGAGACAGACGGTCTGAGACAGACGGTCTGAGACAGACGGTCTGAGACAGACGGTCTGAGACAGACGGTCTGAGACAGACGGTCTTAGACAGACGGTCTTAGACATACGGCCTGAGACAGACAGTCTGAGACAGACAGTCTGAGACAGACAGTCTGTGACAGTCGGTCTGAGACAGGCGGTCTGAGACAGACGGTTCGAGACAGAGGGATTGAGACAGACGGTCTGAGACAGATGGTCTGAGACAGACGGTCTGAGACAGGCGGTCTGAGACAGGCGGTCTGAGACAGACGATCGGAGACAGACGGTCATAGACAGGCGGCCTGAGACAGACGGCCTGAGACAGACGGTCTGAGACAGACGGTCTGAGACAGACGGTCTGAGACAGACGGTCAGAGACAGGCGGCCTGAGACAGACGGCCTGAGACGGACGGCCTGAGACAGACGGTCTGATACAGACGGTCTGATACAGACGGTCTGATACAGACGGTCTGTGACAGTCGGTCTGATACAGACGGTCTGATACAGACGGTCTGTGACAGTCGGTCTGATACAGACGGTCTGATACAGACGGTCTGATACAGACGGTCTGTGACAGTCGGTCTGAGATGCACGGTCTGAGACAGACGGTCTGAGACTGACGGTCTGAGACAGACGGTCTGAGACACGGTCTGAGACAGGCGGTCTGCGACAGACGGTCTGAGACAGACGGTCTGAGACAGACGGCCTGAGACAGGCGGTCTGCGACAGACGGTCTGAGACAGACGGTCTGAGACAGACGGTCTGAGACAGACGGTCTGAGACAGACGGTCTGAGACAGGCGGTCAGAGACAGGCGGCCTGAGACAGACGGCCTGACACAGACGGTCTGAGACAGGCGGCCTGAGACAGACGGCCTGAGACAGACGGCCTGAGACAGACGGTCTGAGACAGACGGCCTGAGACACACGGTTCGAGACAGAGGGATTGAGACAGACGGTCTGAGACAGAAGGTCTGAGACAGGCGGTCTGAGACAGGCGGTCTGAGACAGACGGTTCGAGACAGAGGGATTGAGACAGACGGTCTGAGACAGATGGTCTGAGACAGACGGTCTGAGACAGGCGGTCTGAGACAGACGGTCTGAGACAGACGGTCTGAGACACGGTCTGAGACAGGCGGTCTGCGACAGAGGGACAGGGACAGGCGAATAGACGCTGCGCGATAGCGGCAGACAGACTGAGAAGGACGGTCTGAGATAGGCTGACTGAGATAGACGGTCTGAGACAGACGGCCTGAGACAGACGGTCTGAGACAGACGCTCTGAGACAGACGGTCTGAGACAGGCGGTCTGATACAGACGGTCTGAGACAGACGGTCAGAGACAGGCGGCCTGAGACAGACGGCCTGAGACTGACGGTCTGATACAGACGGTCTGATACAGACGGTCTGATACAGACGGTCTGATACAGACGGTCTGATACAGACGGTCTGTGACAGTCGGTCTGAGACGCACGGTCTGAGACAGACGGTCTGAGACTGACGGTCTGAGACAGACGGTCTGAGACACGGTCTGAGACAGGCGGTCTGCGACAGAGGGACAGGGACAGGCGAATAGACGCTGCGCGATAGCGGCAGACAGACTGAGAAGGACGGTCTGAGATAGGCTGACTGAGATAGACGGTCTGAGACAGACGGCCTGAGACAGACGGTCTGAGACAGACGCTCTGAGACAGACGGTCTGAGACAGACGGTCTGAGACAGACGGTCTGAGACAGACGGTTCGAGACAGAGGGATTGAGACAGACGGTCTGAGACAGACGGTCTGAGACAGACGGTCTGAGACAGACGGTCAGAGACAGGCGGCCTTAGACAGACGGCCTGAGACAGACGGTCTGAGACAGACGGTCTGATACAGACGGTCTGAGACAGACGGTCTGAGACAGACGGTCTGAGACAGACGGTCTGAGACAGACAGTCTGAGACAGACAGTCTGTGACAGTCGGTCTGAGACAGGCGGTCTGAGACAGACGGTTCGAGACAGAGGGATTGAGACAGACGGTCTGAGACAGATGGTCTGAGACAGACGGTCTGAGACAGGCGGTCTGAGACAGGCGGTCTGAGACAGACGATCGGAGACAGACGGTCATAGACAGGCGGCCTGAGACAGACGGCCTGAGACAGACGGTCTGATACAGACGGTCTGAGACAGACGGTCTGAGACAGACGGTCTGAGACAGACGGTCAGAGACAGGCGGCCTGAGACAGACGGCCTGAGACAGACGGCCTGAGACAGACGGTCTGATACAGACGGTCTGATACAGACGGTCTGATACAGACGGTCTGTGACAGTCGGTCTGATACAGACGGTCTGATACAGACGGTCTGTGACAGTCGGTCTGATACAGACGGTCTGATACAGACGGTCTGTGACAGTCGGTCTGAGATGCACGGTCTGAGACAGACGGTCTGAGACTGACGGTCTGAGACAGACGGTCTGAGACACGGTCTGAGACAGGCGGTCTGCGACAGACGGTCTGAGACAGACGGTCTGAGACAGACGGCCTGAGACAGGCGGTCTGCGACAGACGGTCTGAGACAGACGGTCTGAGACAGACGGTCTGAGACAGACGGTCTGAGACAGACGGTCTGAGACAGGCGGTCAGAGACAGGCGGCCTGAGACAGACGGCCTGACACAGACGGTCTGAGACAGGCGGCCTGAGACAGACGGCCTGAGACAGACTGCCTGAGACAGACGGTCTGAGACAGACGGCCTGAGACACACGGTTCGAGACAGAGGGATTGAGACAGACGGTCTGAGACAGAAGGTCTGAGACAGGCGGTCTGAGACAGGCGGTCTGAGACAGACGGTTCGAGACAGAGGGATTGAGACAGACGGTCTGAGACAGATGGTCTGAGACAGACGGTCTGAGACAGGCGGTCTGAGACAGACGGTCTGAGACAGACGGTCAGAGACAGGCGGCCTGACACAGACGGCCTGAGACAGACGGTCTGAGACAGACGGTCTTAGACAGACGGTCTTAGACATACGGCCTGAGACAGACAGTCTGAGACAGACAGTCTGAGACAGACAGTCTGATACAGACGGTCTGAGACAGACGGTCTGAGACAGACGGTCTTAGACAGACGGTCTTAGACATACGGCCTGAGACAGACAGTCTGAGACAGACAGTCTGAGACAGACAGTCTGATACAGACGCTCTGAGACAGACAGTCTGAGACAGGCGGCCTGAGACAGACGGTCTGAGACAGACGGTCTGAGACAGGCGGTCTGAGACAGACGGTCTGAGACACGGTCTGAGACAGGCGGTCTGCGACAGACGGTCTGAGACAGACGGTCTGAGACAGACGGCCTGAGACAGGCGGTCTGCGACAGACGGTCTGAGACAGACGTTCTGTGACAGTCGGTCTGAGACGCACGGTCTGAGACAGACGGTCTTAGACAGACGGTCTTAGACAGACGGTCTTAGACAGACGGTCTTAGACATACGGCCTGAGACAGGCGGTCTGAGACAGGCGGTCTGAGACAGACAGTCTGAGACAGACGGTCTTAGACAGACGGTCTCAGACATACGGCCTGAGACAGACGGTTCGAGACAGAGGGATTGAGACAGACGGTCTGAGACAGATGGTCTGAGACAGACGGTCTGAGACAGACGGTCTGAGACAGGCGGTCTGAGACAGGCGGTCTGAGACAGACGGTCGGAGACAGACGGTCAGAGACAGGCGGCCTGAGACAGACGGTCTGAGACAGACGGTCTGAGACAGACGGTCTTAGACAGACGGTCTTAGACATACGGCCTGAGACAGACAGTCTGAGACAGACAGTCTGAGACAGACAGTCTGATACAGACGGTCTGAGACAGACGGTCTGAGACAGACGGTCTTAGACAGACGGTCTTAGACATACGGCCTGAGACAGACAGTCTGAGACAGACAGTCTGAGACAGACAGTCTGATACAGACGCTCTGAGACAGACAGTCTGAGACAGGCGGCCTGAGACAGACGGTCTGAGACAGACGGTCTGAGACAGGCGGTCTGAGGCAGGCGGTCTGAGACAGACGGTCGGAGACAGACGGCCTGAGACAGACGGTCTGAGACAGACGGTCTGAGACAGACGGTCTGAGACAGACGGTCTGAGACAGACGGTCTGAGACAGACGGTCTGAGACAGACGGTCTGAGACAGACGGTCTGAGACAGACGGTCTGAGACAGGCGGTCTGATACAGACGGTCTGAGACAGACGGTCAGAGACAGGCGGCCTGAGACAGACGGCCTGAGACTGACGGTCTGATACAGACGGTCTGATACAGACGGTCTGATACAGACGGTCTGATACAGACGGTCTGATACAGACGGTCTGATACAGACGGTCTGATACAGACGGTCTGATACAGACGGTCTGATACAGACGGTCTGTGACAGTCGGTCTGAGACGCACGGTCTGATACAGACGGTCTGATACAGACGGTCTGTGACAGTCGGTCTGAGATGCACGGTCTGAGACAGACGGTCTGCGACAGAGGGACAGGGACAGGCGAATAGACGCTGCGCGATAGCGGCAGACAGACTGAGAAGGACGGTCTGAGATAGGCTGACTGAGATAGACGGTCTGAGACAGACGGCCTGAGACAGACGGTCTGAGACAGACGCTCTGAGACAGACGGTCTGAGACAGACGGTCTGAGACAGACGGTCTGAGACAGACGGTCTGAGACAGGCGGTCTGATACAGACGGTCTGAGACAGACGGTCAGAGACAGGCGGCATGAGACAGACGGCCTGAGACTGACGGTCTGATACAGACGGTCTGATACAGACGGTCTGATACAGACGGTCTGATACAGACGGTCTGATACAGACGGTCTGTGACAGTCGGTCTGAGACGCACGGTCTGAGACAGACGGTCTGAGACTGACGGTCTGAGACAGACGGTCTGAGACACGGTCTGAGACAGGCGGTCTGCGACAGAGGGACAGGGACAGGCGAATAGACGCTGCGCGATAGCGGCAGACAGACTGAGAAGGACGGTCTGAGATAGGCTGACTGAGATAGACGGTCTGAGACAGACGGCCTGAGACAGACGGTCTGAGACAGACGCTCTGAGACAGACGGTCTGAGACAGACGGTCTGAGACAGACGGTCTGAGACAGACGGTTCGAGACAGAGGGATTGAGACAGACGGTCTGAGACAGACGGTCTGAGACAGACGGTCTGAGACAGACGGTCTGAGACAGACGGTCTGAGACAGACGGTCTGAGACAGACGGTCTGAGACAGGCGGTCTGATACAGACGGTCTGAGACAGACGGTGTGAGACAGAGGGTCAGAGACAGGCGGTCTGAGACAGGCGGTCTGAGACAGACAGTCTGAGACAGACGGTCAGAGACAGGCGGCCTCAGACAGACGGCCTGAGACAGACGGTCTGAGACAGACGGTCTGATACAGACGGTCTGAGAGAGACGGTCTGAGACAGGCGGTCTGAGACAGGCGGTCTGAGACAGACGGTCGGAGACAGACGGTCTGAGACAGACGGTCTGAGACAGACGGTCTGAGACAGACGGTCTGAGACAGACGGTCTGAGACAGACGGTCTGAGACAGACGGTCTGAGACAGACGGTCTGAGACAGACGGTCTTAGACAGACGGTCTTAGACATACGGCCTGAGACAGACAGTCTGAGACAGACAGTCTGAGACAGACAGTCTGGGACAGACGGTCTTAGACAGACGGTCTTAGACATACGGCCTGAGACAGACGGTTCGAGACAGAGGGATTGAGACAGACGGTCTGAGACAGATGGTCTGAGACAGACGGTCTGAGACAGGCGGTCTGAGACAGGCGGTCTGAGACAGACGATCGGAGACAGACGGTCATAGACAGGCGGCCTGAGACAGACGGCCTGAGACAGACGGTCTGAGACAGCTGGTCTGACACAGACGGTCTGAGACAGACGGTCTGAGACAGACGGTCTGAGACAGACGGTCTGAGACAGAAGGTTCGAGACAGAGGGATTGAGACAGACGGTCTGAGAGAGACGGTCTGAGACAGGCGGTCTGAGACAGCCGGTCTGAGACAGACGGTCGGAGACAGACGGTCTGAGACAGACGGTCTGAGACAGACGGTCTGAGACAGACGGTCTGAGACAGACGGTCTTAGACAGGCGGTATTAGACATACGGCCTGAGACAGACAGTCTGAGACAGACAGTCTGAGACAGACAGTCTGATACAGACGGTCTGAGACAGACGGTCTGAGACAGACGGTCTGAGACAGACGGTCTGACACAGACGGTCTGAGACAGACGGTTCGAGACAGAGGGATTGAGAGAGACGGTCTGAGACAGGCGGTCTGAGACAGACGGACAGGGTCAGGCGAATAGACGCTGCCCGATAGCGGCAGACGGACTGAGACGGACGGTCTGAGATAGGCTGACTGAGATAGACGGTCTGAGACAGACGCTCTGAGACAGACAGTCTGAGACAGGCGGCCTGAGACAGACGGTCTGAGACACGGTCTGAGACAGGCGGTCTGCGACAGAGGGACAGGGACAGGCGAATAGACGCTGCGCGATAGCGGCAGACAGACTGAGAAGGACGGTCTGAGATAGGCTGACTGAGATAGACGGTCTGAGACAGACGGCCTGAGACAGACGGTCTGAGACAGACGCTCTGAGACAGACGGTCTGAGACAGACGGTCTGAGACAGACGGTCTGAGACAGACGGTCTGAGACAGACGGTCTGAGACAGAAGGTTCGAGACAGAGGGATTGAGACAGACGGTCTGAGAGAGACGGTCTGAGACAGGCGGTCTGAGACAGCCGGTCTGAGACAGACGGTCGGAGACAGACGGTCTGAGACAGACGGTCTGAGACAGACGGTCTGAGACAGACGGTCTGATACAGACGGTCTGATACAGACGGTCTGATACAGACGGTCTGATACAGACGGTCTGATACAGACGGTCTGATACAGACGGTCTGTGACAGTCGGTCTGAGACGCACGGTCTGATACAGACGGTCTGATACAGACGGTCTGTGACAGTCGGTCTGAGATGCACGGTCTGAGACAGACGGTCTGCGACAGAGGGACAGGGACAGGCGAATAGACGCTGCGCGATAGCGGCAGACAGACTGAGAAGGACGGTCTGAGATAGGCTGACTGAGATAGACGGTCTGAGACAGACGGCCTGAGACAGACGGTCTGAGACAGACGCTCTGAGACAGACGGTCTGAGACAGACGGTCTGAGACAGACGGTCTGAGACAGACGGTCTGAGACAGGCGGTCTGATACAGACGGTCTGAGACAGACGGTCAGAGACAGGCGGCATGAGACAGACGGCCTGAGACTGACGGTCTGATACAGACGGTCTGATACAGACGGTCTGATACAGACGGTCTGATACAGACGGTCTGATACAGACGGTCTGTGACAGTCGGTCTGAGACGCACGGTCTGAGACAGACGGTCTGAGACTGACGGTCTGAGACAGACGGTCTGAGACACGGTCTGAGACAGGCGGTCTGCGACAGAGGGACAGGGACAGGCGAATAGACGCTGCGCGATAGCGGCAGACAGACTGAGAAGGACGGTCTGAGATAGGCTGACTGAGATAGACGGTCTGAGACAGACGGCCTGAGACAGACGGTCTGAGACAGACGCTCTGAGACAGACGGTCTGAGACAGACGGTCTGAGACAGACGGTCTGAGACAGACGGTTCGAGACAGAGGGATTGAGACAGACGGTCTGAGACAGACGGTCTGAGACAGACGGTCTGAGACAGACGGTCTGAGACAGACGGTCTGAGACAGACGGTCTGAGACAGACGGTCTGAGACAGGCGGTCTGATACAGACGGTCTGAGACAGACGGTGTGAGACAGAGGGTCAGAGACAGGCGGTCTGAGACAGGCGGTCTGAGACAGACAGTCTGAGACAGACGGTCAGAGACAGGCGGCCTCAGACAGACGGCCTGAGACAGACGGTCTGAGACAGACGGTCTGATACAGACGGTCTGAGAGAGACGGTCTGAGACAGGCGGTCTGAGACAGGCGGTCTGAGACAGACGGTCGGAGACAGACGGTCTGAGACAGACGGTCTGAGACAGACGGTCTGAGACAGACGGTCTGAGACAGACGGTCTGAGACAGACGGTCTGAGACAGACGCTCTGAGACAGACGGTCTGAGACAGGCGGTCTGAGACAGACGGACAGGGTCAGGCGAATAGACGCTGCCCGATAGCGGCAGACGGACTGAGACGGACGGTCTGAGATAGGCTGACTGAGATAGACGGTCTGAGACAGACGCTCTGAGACAGACAGTCTGAGACAGGCGGCCTGAGACAGACGGTCTGAGACACGGTCTGAGACAGGCGGTCTGCGACAGAGGGACAGGGACAGGCGAATAGACGCTGCGCGATAGCGGCAGACAGACTGAGAAGGACGGTCTGAGATAGGCTGACTGAGATAGACGGTCTGAGACAGACGGCCTGAGACAGACGGTCTGAGACAGACGCTCTGAGACAGACGGTCTGAGACAGACGGTCTGAGACAGACGGTCTGAGACAGACGGTCTGAGACAGGCGGTCTGATACAGACGGTCTGAGACAGACGGTCAGAGACAGGCGGCATGAGACAGACGGCCTGAGACTGACGGTCTGATACAGACGGTCTGATACAGACGGTCTGATACAGACGGTCTGATACAGACGGTCTGATACAGACGGTCTGTGACAGTCGGTCTGAGACGCACGGTCTGAGACAGACGGTCTGAGACTGACGGTCTGAGACAGACGGTCTGAGACACGGTCTGAGACAGGCGGTCTGCGACAGAGGGACAGGGACAGGCGAATAGACGCTGCGCGATAGCGGCAGACAGACTGAGAAGGACGGTCTGAGATAGGCTGACTGAGATAGACGGTCTGAGACAGACGGCCTGAGACAGACGGTCTGAGACAGACGCTCTGAGACAGACGGTCTGAGACAGACGGTCTGAGACAGACGGTCTGAGACAGACGGTTCGAGACAGAGGGATTGAGACAGACGGTCTGAGACAGACGGTCTGAGACAGACGGTCTGAGACAGACGGTCTGAAACAGACGGTCTGAGACAGACAGTCTGAGACAGGCGGTCTGATACAGACGGTCTGAGACAGACGGTCAGAGACAGGCGGCCTGAGACAGACGGCCTGAGACTGACGGTCTGATACAGACGGTCTGATACAGACGGTCTGATACAGACGGTCTGATACAGACGGTCTGATACAGACGGTCTGATACAGACGGTCTGATACAGACGGTCTGATACAGACGGTCTGTGACAGTCGGTCTGAGACGCACGGTCTGAGACAGACGGTCTGAGACTGACGGTCTGAGACAGACGGTCCGAGACACGGTCTGAGACAGGCGGTCTGCGACTGAGGGACAGGGACAGGCGAATAGACGCTGCGCGATAGCGGCAGACAGACTGAGAAGGACGGTCTGAGATAGGCTGACTGAGATAGACGGTCTGAGACAGACGGCCTGAGACAGACGGTCTGAGACAGACGCTCTGAGACAGACGGTCTGAGACAGACGGTCTGAGACAGACGGTCTGAGACAGACGGTCTGAGACAGACGGTTCGAGACAGAGGGATTGAGACAGACGGTCTGAGACAGACGGTCTGAGACAGACGGTCTGAGACAGACGGTCTGAGACAGACGGTCTGAGACAGACGGTCTGAGACAGGCGGTCTGATACAGACGGTCTGAGACAGACGGTGTGAGACAGAGGGTCAGAGACAGGCGGTCTGAGACAGGCGGTCTGAGACAGACAGTCTGAGACAGACGGTCAGAGACAGGCGGCCTCAGACAGACGGCCTGAGACAGACGGTCTGAGACAGACGGTCTGATACAGACGGTCTGAGAGAGACGGCCTGAGACAGACAGTCTGAGACAGACAGTCTGAGACGGACAGTCTGATACAGACGGTCTGAGACAGACGGTCTGAGACAGACGGTCTGAGACAGACGGTCTGACACAGACGGTCTGAGACAGACGGTTCGAGACAGAGGGATTGAGAGAGACGGTCTGAGACAGGCGGTCTGAGACAGACGGACAGGGTCAGGCGAATAGACGCTGCCCGATAGCGGCAGACGGACTGAGACGGACGGTCTGAGATAGGCTGACTGAGATAGACGGTCTGAGACAGACGCTCTGAGACAGACAGTCTGAGACAGGCGGCCTGAGACAGACGGTCTGAGACAGACGGTCTGAGACAGGCGGTCTGAGGCAGGCGGTCTGAGACAGACGGTCGGAGACAGACGGCCTGAGACAGACGGTCTGAGACAGACGGTCTGAGACAGACGGTCAGAGACAGGCGGCCTGAGACAGACGGCCTGAGACTGACGGTCTGATACAGACGGTCTGATACAGACGGTCTGATACAGACGGTCTGATACAGACGGTCTGATACAGACGGTCTGATACAGACGGTCTGTGACAGTCGGTCTGAGACGCACGGTCTGAGACAGACGGTCTGAGACTGACGGTCTGAGACAGACGGTCTGAGACACGGTCTGAGACAGGCGGTCTGCGACAGAGGGACAGGGACAGGCGAATAGACGCTGCGCGATAGCGGCAGACAGACTGAGAAGGACGGTCTGAGATAGGCTGACTGAGATAGAAGGTCTGAGACAGACGGCCTGAGACAGACGGTCTGAGACAGACGCTCTGAGACAGACGGTCTGAGACAGACGGTCTGAGACAGACGGTCTGAGACAGACGGTCTGAGACAGACGGTCTGAGACAGACGGTTCGAGACAGAGGGATTGAGACAGACGGTCTGAGACAGACGGTCTGAGACAGACGGTCTGAGACAGACGGTCTGAGACAGACGGTCTGAGACAGGCGGTCTGATACAGACGGTCTGAGACAGACGGTGTGAGACAGAGGGTCAGAGACAGGCGGTCTGAGACAGGCGGTCTGAGACAGACGGTCTGAGACAGACGGTCAGAGACAGGCGGCCTCAGACAGACGGCCTGAGACAGACGGTCTGAGACAGACGGTCTGATACAGACGGTCTGAGAGAGACGGTCTGAGACAGGCGGTCTGAGACAGGCGGTCTGAGACAGACGGTCGGAGACAGACGGTCTGAGACAGACGGTCTGAGACAGACGGTCTGAGACAGACGGTCTGAGACAGACGGTCTGAGACAGACGGTCTGAGACAGACGGTCTTAGACAGACGGTCTTAGACATACGGCCTGAGACAGATAGTCTGAGACAGACAGTCTGAGACAGACAGTCTGGGACAGACGGTCTTAGACAGACGGTCTTAGACATACGGCCTGAGACAGACGGTTCGAGACAGAGGGATTGAGACAGACGGTCTGAGACAGATGGTCTGAGACAGACGGTCTGAGACAGGCGGTCTGAGACAGGCGGTCTGAGACAGACGATCGGAGACAGACGGTCATAGACAGGCGGCCTGAGACAGACGGCCTGAGACAGACGGTCTGAGACAGACGGTCTGACACAGACGGTCTGAGACAGACGGTCTGAGACAGAAGGTTCGAGACAGAGGGATTGAGACAGACGGTCTGAGACAGACGGTCTGACACAGGCGGTCTGAGACAGACTTTCGGAGACAGACGGTCTGAGACAGACGGTCTGAGACAGACGGTCTGAGACAGACGGTCTGAGACAGACGGTCTGAGACAGACGGTCTTAGACAGACGGTCTTAGACATACGGCCTGAGACAGACAGTCTGAGACAGACAGTCTGAGACAGACAGTCTGGGACAGACGGTCTTAGACAGACGGTCTTAGACATACGGCCTGAGACAGACGGTTCGAGACAGAGGGATTGAGACAGACGGTCTGAGACAGATGGTCTGAGACAGACGGTCTGAGACAGGCGGTCTGAGACAGGCGGTCTGAGACAGACGATCGGAGACAGACGGTCATAGACAGGCGGCCTGAGACAGACGGCCTGAGACAGACGGTCTGAGACAGACGGTCTGGCACAGACGGTCTGAGACAGACGGTCTGAGACAGACGGTCTGAGACAGAAGGTTCGAGACAGAGGGATTGAGACAGACGGTCTGAGAGAGACGGTCTGAGACAGGCGGTCTGAGACAGCCGGTCTGAGACAGACGGTCGGAGACAGACGGTCTGAGACAGACGGTCTGAGACAGACGGTCTGAGACAGGCGGTCTGAGACAGACTGTCTTAGACAGACGGTATTAGACATACGGCCTGAGACAGACAGTCTGAGACAGACAGTCTGAGACAGACAGTCTGATACAGACGGTCTGAGACAGACGGTCTGAGACAGACGGTCTGAGACAGACGGTCTGAGACAGACGGTCTGAGACAGACGGTTCGAGACAGAGGGATTGAGAGAGACGGTCTGAGACAGGCGGTCTGAGACAGACGGACAGGGTCAGGCGAATAGACGCTGCCCGATAGCGGCAGACGGACTGAGACGGACGGTCTGAGATAGGCTGACTGAGATAGACGGTCTGAGACAGACGCTCTGAGACAGACAGTCTGAGACAGGCGGCCTGAGACAGACGGTCTGAGACAGACGGTCTGAGACAGGCGGTCTGAGGCAGGCGGTCTGAGACAGACGGTCGGAGACAGACGGCCTGAGACAGACGGTCTGAGACAGACGGTCTGAGACAGACGGTCTGAGACAGACGGTCTGAGACAGACGGTCTGAGACAGACGGTCTGAGACAGACGGTCTGATACAGACAGTCTGAGACAGACGGTCTGAGACAGACGGTCTGAGACAGAAGGTTCGAGACAGAGGGATTGAGACAGACGGTCTGAGAGAGACGGTCTGAGACAGGCGGTCTGAGACAGCCGGTCTGAGACAGACGGTCGGAGACAGACGGTCTGAGACAGACGGTCTGAGACAGACGGTCTGAGACAGACGGTCTGAGACAGACGGTCTGAGACAGACGGTCTGAGACAGACGGTCTTAGACAGACGGTCTTAGACATACGGCCTGAGACAGACAGTCTGAGAAAGACAGTCTGAGACAGACAGTCTGAGACAGACGGTCTTAGACAGACGGTCTTAGACATACGGCCTGAGACACGCGGTTCGAGACAGAGGGATTGAGACAGACGGTCTGAGACAGATGGTCTGAGACAGACGGTCTGAGACAGACGGTCTGAGACAGACGGTCTTAGACAGACGGTCTTAGACAGACGGTCTTAGACATACGGCCTGAGACAGACAGTCTGAGACAGACAGTCTGATACAGACGGTCTGAGACAGACGGTCTTAGACAGACGGTCTTAGACATACGGCCTGAGACAGACAGTCTGAGACAGACAGTCTGATACAGACGGTCTGAGACAGACGGTCTGAGACAGACGGTCTTAGACAGACGGTCTTAGACATACGGCCTGAGACAGACAGTCTGAGACAGACAGTCTGATACAGACGGTCTGAGACAGACGGTCTGAGACAGACGGTCTGAGACAGACGGTCTGAGACAGACGGTCTGAGACAGACGGTCTGAGACAGACGGTCTGAGACAGACGGTCTGAGACAGACGGTCTGAGACAGACGGTCTGAGACAGACGGTCTTAGACAGACGGTCTTAGACAGACGGTCTTAGACATACGGCCTGAGACAGACAGTCTGAGACAGACAGTCTGATACAGACGGTCTGAGACAGACGGTCTGAGACAGACGGTCTGAGACAGACGGCCTGAGACACACGGTTCGAGACAGACGGTCTGAGACAGACGGTTCGAGACAGAGGGATTGAGACAGACGGTCTGAGACAGACGGTCTGAGACAGACGGTCTGAGACAGGCGGTCTGATACAGACGGTCTGAGACAGACGGTCAGAGACAGGCGGCCTGAGACAGGCGGCCTGAGACAGACGGTCTGATACAGACGGTCTGATACAGACGGTCTGATACAGACGGTCTGATACAGACGGTCTGATACAGACGGTCTGATACAGACGGTCTGATACAGACGGTCTGATAGAGACGGTCTGTGACAGTCGGTCTGAGACGCACGGTCTGAGACAGACGGTCTGAGACTGACGGTCTGAGACAGACGGTCTGAGACACGGTCTGAGACAGGCGGTCTGCGACAGACGGTCTGAGACAGACGGTCTGAGACAGACGGCCTGAGACAGGCGGTCTGCGACAGAGGGACAGGGACAGGCGAATAGACGCTGCGCGATAGCGGCAGACAGACTGAGAAGGACGGTCTGAGATAGGCTGACTGAGATAGACGGTCTGAGACAGACGGCCTGAGACAGACGGTCTGAGACAGACGCTCTGAGACAGACGGTCTGAGACAGACGGTCTGAGACAGACGGTCTGAGACAGACGGTCTGAGACAGACGGTCTGAGACAGGCGGTCAGAGACAGGCGGCCTGAGACAGACGGCCTGACACAGACGGTCTGAGACAGGCGGCCTGAGACAGACGGCCTGAGACACACGGTTCGAGACAGAGGGATTGAGACAGACGGTCTGAGACAGAAGGTCTGAGACAGGCGGTCTGAGACAGGCGGTCTGAGACAGACGGCCTGAGACAGACGGTTCGAGACAGAGGGATTGAGACAGACGGTCTGAGACAGAAGGTCTGAGACAGGCGGTCTGAGACAGGCGGTCTGAGACAGACGGCCTGAGACAGGCGGTCTGAGACAGACGGTCTGATACAGACGGTCTGATACAGACGGTCTGATACAGACGGTCTGATACAGACGGTCTGATACAGACGGTCTGATACAGACGGTCTGATACAGACGGTCTGATACAGACGGTCTGTGACAGTCGGTCTGAGACGCACGGTCTGAGACAGACGGTCTGAGACTGACGGTCTGAGACAGACGGTCTGAGACACGGTCTGAGACAGGCGGTCTGCGACAGACGGTCTGTGACAGACGGTCTGAGACAGACGGCCTGAGACAGGCGGTCTGCGACAGAGGGACAGGGACAGGCGAATAGACGCTGCGCGATAGCGGCAGACAGACTGAGAAGGACGGTCTGCGATAGGCTGACTGAGATAGACGGTCTGAGACAGACGGCCTGAGACAGACGGTCTGAGACAGACGCTCTGAGACAGACGGTCTGAGACAGACGGTCTGAGACAGACGGTCTGAGACAGACGGTCTGAGACAGACGGTCTGAGACAGACGGTCTGAGACAGGCGGTCAGAGACAGGCGGCCTGAGACAGACGGCCTGACACAGACGGTCTGAGACAGGCGGCCTGAGACAGACGGCCTGAGACAGACGGCCTGAGACAGACGGTCTGAGACAGACGGCCTGAGACACACGGTTCGAGACAGAGGGATTGAGACAGACGGTCTGAGACAGACGGTCTGAGACAGACGGTCTGAGACAGACGGTCTGAGACACACGGTCTGAGACAGACGGTCTGAGACAGACGGTCTGAGACAGACGGTCTGAGACAGACGGTCTTAGACAGACGGTCTTAGACAGACGGTCTTAGACATACGGCCTGAGACAGACAGTCTGAGACAGACAGTCTGATACAGACGGTCTGAGACAGACGGTCTGAGACAGACGGTCTGACACAGACGGTCTGAGACAGACGGTTCGAGACAGAGGGATTGAGACAGACGGTCTGAGACAGACGGTCTGAGACAGACGGTCTGAGACAGACGGTCTGAGACAGGCGGTCTGATACAGACGGTCTGAGACAGACGGTCAGAGACAGGCGGCCTGAGACAGGCGGCCTGAGACAGACGGTCTGATACAGACGGTCTGATACAGACGGTCTGATACAGACGGTCTGATACAGACGGTCTGATACAGACGGTCTGATACAGACGGTCTGATACAGACGGTCTGTGACAGTCGGTCTGAGACGCACGGTCTGAGACAGACGGTCTGAGACTGACGGTCTGAGACAGACGGTCTGAGACAGACGGTCTGAGACAGACGGTCTGAGACACACGGTCTGAGACAGACGGTCTGAGACAGACGGTCTGAGACAGACGGTCTGAGACAGACGGTCTTAGACAGACGGTCTTAGACAGACGGTCTTAGACATACGGCCTGAGACAGACAGTCTGAGACAGACAGTCTGATACAGACGGTCTGAGACAGACGGTCTGAGACAGACGGTCTGAGACAGACGGTCTGAGACAGACGGTCTGACACAGACGGTCTGAGACAGACGGTTCGAGACAGAGGGATTGAGACAGACGGTCTGAGACAGACGGTCTGAGACAGACGGTCTGAGACAGGCGGTCTGATACAGACGGTCTGAGACAGACGGTCAGAGACAGGCGGCCTGAGACAGGCGGCCTGAGACAGACGGTCTGATACAGACGGTCTGATACAGACGGTCTGATACAGACGGTCTGATACAGACGGTCTGATACAGACGGTCTGATACAGACGGTCTGTGACAGTCGGTCTGAGACGCACGGTCTGAGACAGACGGTCTGAGACTGACGGTCTGAGACAGACGGTCTGAGACACGGTCTGAGACAGGCGGTCTGCGACAGACGGTCTGAGACAGACGGTCAGAGACAGGCGGCCTGAGACAGGCGGCCTGAGACAGACGGTCTGATACAGACGGTCTGATACAGACGGTCTGATACAGACGGTCTGATACAGACGGTCTGTGACAGTCGGTCTGAGACGCACGGTCTGAGACAGACGGTCTGAGACTGACGGTCTGAGACAGACGGTCTGAGACACGGTCTGAGACAGGCGGTCTGCGACAGACGGTCTGAGACAGACGGTCTGAGACAGACGGCCTGAGACAGGCGGTCTGCGACAGAGGGACAGGGACAGGCGAATAGACGCTGCGCGATAGTGGCAGACAGACTGAGAAGGACGGTCTGAGATAGGCTGACTGAGATAGACGGTCTGAGACAGACGGCCTGAGACAGACGGTCTGAGACAGACGCTCTGAGACAGACGGTCTGAGACAGACGGTCTGAGACAGACGGTCTGAGACAGACGGTCTGAGACAGACGGTCTGAGACAGGCGGTCAGAGACAGGCGGCCTGAGACAGACGGCCTGACACAGACGGTCTGAGACAGGCGGCCTGAGACAGACGGCCTGAGACAGACGGTCTGAGACAGACGGTCTGAGAGAGACGGTCTGAGACAGGCGGTCTGAGACAGAGGGATTGAGACAGACGGTCTGAGACAGACGGTCTGAGACAGACGGTCTGATACAGACGGTCTGATACAGACGGTCTGATACAGACGGTCTGTGACAGTCGGTCTGAGACGCACGGTCTGAGACAGACGGTCTGAGACTGACGGTCTGAGACAGACGGTCTGAGACACGGTCTGAGACAGGCGGTCTGCGACAGACGGTCTGAGACAGACGGTCAGAGACAGGCGGCCTGAGACAGGCGGCCTGAGACAGACGGTCTGATACAGACGGTCTGATACAGACGGTCTGATACAGACGGTCTGATACAGACGGTCTGTGACAGTCGGTCTGAGACGCACGGTCTGAGACAGACGGTCTGAGACTGACGGTCTGAGACAGACGGTCTGAGACACGGTCTGAGACAGGCGGTCTGCGACAGACGGTCTGAGACAGACGGTCTGAGACAGACGGCCTGAGACAGGCGGTCTGCGACAGAGGGACAGGGACAGGCGAATAGACGCTGCGCGATAGTGGCAGACAGACTGAGAAGGACGGTCTGAGATAGGCTGACTGAGATAGACGGTCTGAGACAGACGGCCTGAGACAGACGGTCTGAGACAGACGCTCTGAGACAGACGGTCTGAGACAGACGGTCTGAGACAGACGGTCTGAGACAGACGGTCTGAGACAGACGGTCTGAGACAGACGGTCTGAGACAGGCGGTCAGAGACAGGCGGCCTGAGACAGACGGCCTGACACAGACGGTCTGAGACAGGCGGCCTGAGACAGACGGCCTGAGACAGACGGTCTGAGACAGACGGTCTGAGAGAGACGGTCTGAGACAGGCGGTCTGAGACAGACGGACAGGGACAGGCGAATAGACGCTGCCCGATAGCGGCAGACGGACTGAGACGGACGGTCTGAGATAGGCTGACTGAGATAGACGGTCTGAGACAGACGCTCTGAGACAGACAGTCTGAGACAGACGGTCTGAGACAGACGGTCTGAGACAGACGGTCTGAGACAGACGGTCTGAGACAGACGGTCTGAGACAGACGGTCTGAGACAGACGGTCTTAGACAGACGGTCTTAGACATACGGCCTGAGACAGACAGTCTGAGACAGACAGTCTGAGACAGACAGTCTGATACAGACGGTCTGAGACAGACGGTCTGAGACAGACGGTCTGAGACAGACGGTCTGAGACAGACGGTCTGACACAGACGGTCTGAGACAGACGGTTCGAGACAGAGGGATTGAGACAGACGGTCTGAGACAGACGGTCTGAGACAGGCGGTCTGATACAGACGGTCTGAGACAGACGGTTCGAGACAGAGGGATTGAGACAGACGGTCTGAGACAGACGGTCTGATACAGACGGTCTGATACAGACGGTCTGATACAGACGGTCTGATACAGACGGTCTGATACAGATGGTCTGATACAGACGGTCTGTGAAAGTCGGTCTGAGACAGACGGTCTGAGACAGGCGGTCAGAGACAGGCGGTCTGAGACAGGCGGTCTGATACAGACGGTCTGAGACAGACGGTCAGAGACAGGCGGTCTGATACAGACGGTCTGAGACAGACGGTTCGAGACAGAGGGATTGAGACAGACGGTCTGAGACAGACGGTCTGATACAGACGGTCTGATACAGACGGTCTGATACAGACGGTCTGATACAGACGGTCTGATACAGATGGTCTGATACAGACGGTCTGTGAAAGTCGGTCTGAGACGCACGGTCTGAGACAGACGGTCTGAGACTGACGGTCTGAGACAGACGGTCTGAGACACGGTCTGAGACAGGCGGTCTGCGACAGACGGTCTGAGACAGACGGCCTGAGACAGGCGGTCTGCGACAGAGGAACAGGGACAGGCGAATAGACGCTGCGCGATAGCGGCAGACAGACTGAGAAGGACGGTCTGAGATAGGCTGACTGAGATAGACGGTCTGAGCCAGACGGCCTGAGACAGACGGTCTGAGACAGACGCTCTGAGACAGACGGTCTGAGACAGACGGTCTGAGACAGACGCTCTGAGACAGACGGTCTGAGACAGACGGTCTGAGACAGACGGTCTGAGACAGACGGTCTGAGACAGACGGTCTGAGACAGACGGTCTGAGACAGACGGTCTGAGACAGACGGTCTGAGACAGACGGTCTGAGACAGACGGTCTGAGACAGACGGTCTGAGACAGACGGTCTGAGACAGACGGTCTGAGACAGGCGGCCTGAGACAGACGGCCTGAGACAGACGGCCTGAGACAGACGGTCTGAGACAGACGGACTGAGACAGACGGCCTGAGACACACGGTTCGAGACAGAGGGATTGAGACAGACGGTCTGAGACAGAAGGTCTGAGACAGGCGGTCTGAGACAGGCGGTCTGAGACTGACGGCCTGAGACAGACGGTTCGAGACAGAGGGATTGAGACAGACGGTCTGAGACAGATGGTCTGAGACAGACGGTCTGAGACAGGCGGCCTGAGACAGACGGTCTGAGACAGACGGTCAGAGACAGGCGGCCTGACACAGACGGCCTGAGACAGACGGTCTGTGACAGTCGGTCTGAGACGCACGGTCTGAGACAGACGGTCTGAGACTGACGGTCTGAGACAGACGGTCTGAGACACGGTCTGAGACAGGCGGTCTGCGACAGACGGTCTGAGACAGACGGCCTGAGACAGGCGGTCTGCGACAGGGGGACAGGGACAGGCGAATAGACGCTGCGCGATAGCGGCAAACAGACTGAGAAGGACGGTCTGAGATAGGCTGACTGAGATAGACGGTCTGAGACAGACGCTCTGAGACAGACAGTCTGAGACAGGCGGCCTGAGACAGACGGTCTGAGACAGACGGTCTGAGACAGGCGGTCTGAGGCAGGCGGTCTGAGACAGACGGTCGGAGACAGACGGCCTGAGACAGACGGCCTGAGACAGACGGTCTGAGACAGACGGTCTGAGACAGACGGTCTGAGACAGACGGTCTGAGACAGACGGTCTGAGACAGACGGTCTGAGACAGACGGTCTGAGACAGACGGTCTGAGACAGACGGTCTGAGACAGACGGTCTGAGACAGGCGGTCTGATACAGACGGTCTGAGACAGACGGTCAGAGACAGGCGGCCTGAGACAGACGGCCTGAGACTGACGGTCTGATACAGACGGTCTGCGACAGACGGTCTGAGACAGACGGTCTGAGACAGACGGTCTGAGACTGACGGTCTGAGACAGACGGTCTGAGACACGGTCTGAGACAGACGGTCTGAGACAGACGGTCTGAGACAGACGGTCTGAGACAGACGGTCTGAGACAGACGGTCTGAGACAGACGGTCTGAGACAGACGGTCTGACACAGACGGTCTGAGACAGACGGTTCGAGACAGAGGGATTGAGACAGACGGTCTGAGACAGACGGTCTGAGACAGGCGGTCTGATACAGACGGTCTGAGACAGACGGTTCGAGACAGAGGGATTGAGACAGACGGTCTGAGACAGACGGTCTGATACAGACGGTCTGATACAGACGGTCTGATACAGACGGTCTGATACAGACGGTCTGATACAGATGGTCTGATACAGACGGTCTGTGAAAGTCGGTCTGAGACGCACGGTCTGAGACAGACGGTCTGAGACTGACGGTCTGAGACAGACGGTCTGAGACACGGTCTGAGACAGGCGGTCTGCGACAGACGGTCTGAGACAGACGGCCTGAGACAGGCGGTCTGCGACAGAGGAACAGGGACAGGCGAATAGACGCTGCGCGATAGCGGCAGACAGACTGAGAAGGACGGTCTGAGATAGGCTGACTGAGATAGACGGTCTGAGACAGACGGCCTGAGACAGACGGTCTGAGACAGACGCTCTGAGACAGACGGTCTGAGACAGACGGTCTGAGACAGACGCTCTGAGACAGACGGTCTGAGACAGACGGTCTGAGACAGACGGTCTGAGACAGACGGTCTGAGACAGACGGTCTGAGACAGACGGTCTGAGACAGACGGTCTGAGACAGACGGTCTGAGACAGACGGTCTGAGACAGACGGTCTGAGACAGACGGTCTGAGACAGACGGTCTGAGACAGACGGTCTGAGACAGACGGTCTGAGACAGACGGTCTGAGACAGACGGTCTGAGACAGACGGTCTGAGACAGACGGTCTGAGACAGACGGTCTGAGACAGACGGTCTGAGACAGACGGTCTGAGACAGGCGGCCTGAGACAGACGGCCTGAGACAGACGGCCTGAGACAGACGGTCTGAGACAGACGGACTGAGACAGACGGCCTGAGACACACGGTTCGAGACAGAGGGATTGAGACAGACGGTCTGAGACAGAAGGTCTGAGACAGGCGGTCTGAGACAGGCGGTCTGAGACAGACGGCCTGAGACAGACGGTTCGAGACAGAGGGATTGAGACAGACGGTCTGAGACAGATGGTCTGAGACAGACGGTCTGAGACAGGCGGCCTGAGACAGACGGTCTGAGACAGACGGTCAGAGACAGGCGGCCTGACACAGACGGCCTGAGACAGACGGTCTGTGACAGTCGGTCTGAGACGCACGGTCTGAGACAGACGGTCTGAGACTGACGGTCTGAGACAGACGGTCTGAGACACGGTCTGAGACAGGCGGTCTGCGACAGACGGTCTGAGACAGACGGCCTGAGACAGGCGGTCTGCGACAGGGGGACAGGGACAGGCGAATAGACGCTGCGCGATAGCGGCAAACAGACTGAGAAGGACGGTCTGAGATAGGCTGACTGAGATAGACGGTCTGAGACAGACGCTCTGAGACAGACAGTCTGAGACAGGCGGCCTGAGACAGACGGTCTGAGACAGACGCTCTGAGACAGACGCTCTGAGACAGACGGTCTGAGACAGACGGTCTGAGACAGACGGTCTGAGACAGACGGTCTGAGACAGACGGTCTGAGACAGACGGTCTGAGACAGACGGTCTGAGACAGACGGTCTGAGACAGACGGTCTGAGACAGACGGTCTGAGACAGACGGTCTGAGACAGACGGTCTGAGACAGACGGTCTGAGACAGGCGGCCTGAGACAGACGGCCTGAGACAGACGGCCTGAGACAGACGGTCTGAGACAGACGGACTGAGACAGACGGCCTGAGACACACGGTTCGAGACAGAGGGATTGAGACAGACGGTCTGAGACAGAAGGTCTGAGACAGGCGGTCTGAGACAGGCGGTCTGAGACTGACGGCCTGAGACAGACGGTTCGAGACAGAGGGATTGAGACAGACGGTCTGAGACAGATGGTCTGAGACAGACGGTCTGAGACAGGCGGCCTGAGACAGACGGTCTGAGACAGACGGTCAGAGACAGGCGGCCTGACACAGACGGCCTGAGACAGACGGTCTGTGACAGTCGGTCTGAGACGCACGGTCTGAGACAGACGGTCTGAGACTGACGGTCTGAGACAGACGGTCTGAGACACGGTCTGAGACAGGCGGTCTGCGACAGACGGTCTGAGACAGACGGCCTGAGACCGGCGGTCTGCGACAGGGGGACAGGGACAGGCGAATAGACGCTGCGCGATAGCGGCAAACAGACTGAGAAGGACGGTCTGAGATAGGCTGACTGAGATAGACGGTCTGAGACAGACGCTCTGAGACAGACAGTCTGAGACAGGCGGCCTGAGACAGACGGTCTGAGACAGACGGTCTGAGACAGGCGGTCTGAGGCAGGCGGTCTGAGACAGACGGTCGGAGACAGACGGCCTGAGACAGACGGCCTGAGACAGACGGTCTGAGACAGACGGTCTGAGACAGACGGTCTGAGACAGACGGTCTGAGACAGACGGTCTGAGACAGACGGTCTGAGACAGACGGTCTGAGACAGACGGTCTGAGACAGACGGTCTGAGACAGACGGTCTGAGACAGGCGGTCTGATACAGACGGTCTGAGACAGACGGTCAGAGACAGGCGGCCTGAGACAGACGGCCTGAGACTGACGGTCTGATACAGACGGTCTGCGACAGACGGTCTGAGACAGACGGTCTGAGACAGACGGTCTGAGACTGACGGTCTGAGACAGACGGTCTGAGACACGGTCTGAGACAGACGGTCTGAGACAGACGGTCTGAGACAGACGGTCTGAGACAGACGGTCTGAGACAGACGGTCTGAGACAGACGGTCTGAGACAGACGGTCTGACACAGACGGTCTGAGACAGACGGTTCGAGACAGAGGGATTGAGACAGACGGTCTGAGACAGACGGTCTGAGACAGGCGGTCTGATACAGACGGTCTGAGACAGACGGTTCGAGACAGAGGGATTGAGACAGACGGTCTGAGACAGACGGTCTGATACAGACGGTCTGATACAGACGGTCTGATACAGACGGTCTGATACAGACGGTCTGATACAGATGGTCTGATACAGACGGTCTGTGAAAGTCGGTCTGAGACGCACGGTCTGAGACAGACGGTCTGAGACTGACGGTCTGAGACAGACGGTCTGAGACACGGTCTGAGACAGGCGGTCTGCGACAGACGGTCTGAGACAGACGGCCTGAGACAGGCGGTCTGCGACAGAGGAACAGGGACAGGCGAATAGACGCTGCGCGATAGCGGCAGACAGACTGAGAAGGACGGTCTGAGATAGGCTGACTGAGATAGACGGTCTGAGACAGACGGCCTGAGACAGACGGTCTGAGACAGACGCTCTGAGACAGACGGTCTGAGACAGACGGTCTGAGACAGACGCTCTGAGACAGACGGTCTGAGACAGACGGTCTGAGACAGACGGTCTGAGACAGACGGTCTGAGACAGACGGTCTGAGACAGACGGTCTGAGACAGACGGTCTGAGACAGACGGTCTGAGACAGACGGTCTGAGACAGACGGTCTGAGACAGACGGTCTGAGACAGGCGGCCTGAGACAGACGGCCTGAGACAGACGGCCTGAGACAGACGGTCTGAGACAGACGGACTGAGACAGACGGCCTGAGACACACGGTTCGAGACAGAGGGATTGAGACAGACGGTCTGAGACAGAAGGTCTGAGACAGGCGGTCTGAGACAGGCGGTCTGAGACAGACGGCCTGAGACAGACGGTTCGAGACAGAGGGATTGAGACAGACGGTCTGAGACAGATGGTCTGAGACAGACGGTCTGAGACAGGCGGCCTGAGACAGACGGTCTGAGACAGACGGTCAGAGACAGGCGGCCTGACACAGACGGCCTGAGACAGACGGTCTGTGACAGTCGGTCTGAGACGCACGGTCTGAGACAGACGGTCTGAGACTGACGGTCTGAGACAGACGGTCTGAGACACGGTCTGAGACAGGCGGTCTGCGACAGACGGTCTGAGACAGACGGCCTGAGACAGGCGGTCTGCGACAGGGGGACAGGGACAGGCGAATAGACGCTGCGCGATAGCGGCAAACAGACTGAGAAGGACGGTCTGAGATAGGCTGACTGAGATAGACGGTCTGAGACAGACGCTCTGAGACAGACAGTCTGAGACAGGCGGCCTGAGACAGACGGTCTGAGACAGACGGTCTGAGACAGGCGGTCTGAGGCAGGCGGTCTGAGACAGACGGTCGGAGACAGACGGCCTGAGACAGACGGCCTGAGACAGACGGTCTGAGACAGACGGTCTGAGACAGACGGTCTGAGACAGACGGTCTGAGACAGACGGTCTGAGACAGACGGTCTGAGACAGACGGTCTGAGACAGACGGTCTGAGACAGACGGTCTGAGACAGGCGGTCTGATACAGACGGTCTGAGACAGACGGTCAGAGACAGGCGGCCTGAGACAGACGGCCTGAGACTGACGGTCTGATACAGACGGTCTGCGACAGACGGTCTGAGACAGACGGTCTGAGACAGACGGTCTGAGACTGACGGTCTGAGACAGACGGTCTGAGACACGGTCTGAGACAGGCGGTCTGCGACAGACGGTCTGAGACAGACGGTCTGAGACAGACGGCCTGAGACAGGCGGTCTGCGACAGAGGGACAGGGACAGGCGAATAGACGCTGCGCGATAGCGGCAGACAGACTGAGAAGGACGGTCTGAGATAGGCTGACTGTGATAGACGGTCTGAGACAGACGGCCTGAGACAGACGGTCTGAGACAGACGCTCTGAGACAGACGGGCTGAGACAGACGGTCTGAGACAGACGGTCTGAGACAGACGGTCTGAGACTGACGGTCTGAGACAGACGGTCTGAGACACGGTCTGAGACAGGCGGTCTGCGACAGACGGTCTGCGACAGACGGTCTGAGACAGACGGTCTGCGACAGACGGTCTGAGACAGACGGTCTTAGACAGACGGTCTTAGACATACGGCCTGAGACAGACAGTCTGAGACAGACAGTCTGAGACAGACAGTCTGAGACAGACAGTCTGAGACAGACGGTCTTAGACAGACGGTCTTAGACATACGGCCTGAGACAGACGGTTCGAGACAGAGGGATTGAGACAGACGGTCTGAGACAGATGGTCTGAGACAGACGGTCTGAGACAGGCGGTCTGAGACAGGCGGTCTGAGGCAGACGGTCGGAGACAGACGGTCAGAGACAGGCGGCCTGAGACAGACGGCCTGAGACAGACGGTCTGAGACAGAAGGTTCGAGACAGAGGGATTGAGACAGACGGTCTGAGACAGACGGTCTGAGACAGGCGGTCTGAGGCAGGCGGTCTGAGACAGACGGTCGGAGACAGACGGCCTGAGACAGACGGTCTGAGACAGACGGTCTGAGACAGACGGTCTGAGACAGACGGTCTGAGACAGACGGTCTGAGACAGACGGTCTGAGACAGACGGTCTGAGACAGACGGTCTGAGACAGACGGTCCGAGACAGACGGTCTTAGACAGACGGTCTTAGACATACGGCCTGAGACAGACAGTCTGAGACAGACAGTCTGAGACAGACAGTCTGATACAGACGGTCTGAGACAGACGGTCTGAGACAGACGGTCTGAGACAGACGGTCTGAGACAGGCGGCCTGAGACAGACGGCCTGAGACAGACGGTCTGATACAGACGGTCTGATACAGACGGTCTGATACAGACGGTCTGTGACAGTCGGTCTGAGACGCACGGTCTGAGACAGACGGTCTGAGACAGACGGTCTGAGACTGACGGTCTGAGACAGACGGTCTGAGACACGGTCTGAGACAGAAGGTTCGAGACAGAGGGATTGAGACAGACGGTCTGAGACAGATGGTCTGAGACAGACGGTCTGAGACAGGCGGTCTGAGACAGGCGGTCTGAGGCAGACGGTCGGAGACAGACGGTCAGAGACAGGCGGCCTGAGACAGACGGCCTGAGACAGACGGTCTGAGACAGAAGGTTCGAGACAGAGGGATTGAGACAGACGGTCTGAGACAGACGGTCTGAGACAGGCGGCCTGAGACAGACGGCCTGAGACAGACGGTCTGAGACAGAAGGTTCGAGACAGAGGGATTGAGACAGACGGTCTGAGACAGACGGTCTGAGACAGGCGGTCTGAGGCAGGCGGTCTGAGACAGACGGTCGGAGACAGACGGCCTGAGACAGACGGTCTGAGACAGACGGTCTGAGACAGACGGTCTGAGACAGACGGTCTGAGACAGACGGTCTGAGACAGACGGTCTGAGACAGACGGTCTGAGACAGACGGTCTGAGACAGACGGTCCGAGACAGACGGTCTTAGACAGACGGTCTTAGACATACGGCCTGAGACAGACAGTCTGAGACAGACAGTCTGAGACAGACAGTCTGATACAGACGGTCTGAGACAGACGGTCTGAGACAGACGGTCTGAGACAGACGGTCTGAGACAGGCGGCCTGAGACAGACGACCTGAGACAGACGGTCTGATACAGACGGTCTGATACAGACGGTCTGATACAGACGGTCTGATACAGACGGTCTGATACAGACGGTCTGTGACAGTCGGTCTGAGACGCACGGTCTGAGACAGACGGTCTGAGACTGACGGTCTGAGACAGACGGTCTGAGACACGGTCTGAGACAGGCGGTCTGCGACAGACGGTCTGAGACAGACGGTCTGAGACAGACGGTCTGAGACAGACGGTCTGAGACAGACGGTCTGAGACAGACGGTCTGAGACAGACGGTCTGAGACAGACGGTCTGAGACAGACGGTCTGAGACAGACGGTCTGAGACAGACGGTCTGAGACAGACGGTCTGAGACAGGCGGTCAGAGACAGGCGGCCTGAGACAGACGGTCTGAGACAGACGGTCTGAGACAGGCGGTCTGATACAGACGGTCTGAGACAGAGGGTCAGAGACAGGCGGTCTGAGACAGGCGGTCTGAGACAGACGGTCTGAGACAGGCGGTCAGAGACAGACGGTCTGACACAGACGGTCTGAGACAGACGGTTCGAGACAGAGGGATTGAGACAGACGGTCTGAGACAGACGGTCTGAGACAGACGGTCTGAGACAGGCGGTCTGATACAGACGGTCTGAGACAGACGGTCAGAGACAGGCGGTCTGAGACTGACGGTCTGAGACAGACGGTCTGAGACACGGTCTGAGACAGGCGGTCTGAGACAGACGGCCTGAGACAGGCGGTCTGCGACAGAGGGACAGGGACAGGCGAATAGACGCTGCGCGATAGCGGCAGACAGACTGAGAAGGACGGTCTGAGATAGGCTGACTGAGATAGACGGTCTGAGACAGACGGCCTGAGACAGACGGTCTGAGACAGACGCTCTGAGACAGACGGTCTGAGACAGACGGTCTGAGACAGACGGTTCGAGACAGAGGGATTGAGACAGACGGTCTGAGACAGACGGTCTGATACAGACGGTCTGTGACAGTCGGTCTGAGACGCACGGTCTGAGACAGACGGTCTGAGACTGACGGTCTGAGACAGACGGTCTGAGACACGGTCTGAGACAGGCGGTCTGCGACAGACGGTCTGAGACAGACGGTCTGAGACAGACGGCCTGAGACAGGCGGTCTGAGACAGACGGTCTGAGACAGACGGTCTGAGACAGACGGTCTGAGACAGACGGTCAGAGACAGGCGGCCTGACACAGACGGCCTGAGACAGACGGTCTGTGACAGTCGGTCTGAGACGCACGGTCTGAGACAGACGGTCTGAGACTGACGGTCTGAGACAGACGGTCTGAGACACGGTCTGAGACAGGCGGTCTGCGACAGACGGTCTGAGACAGACGGCCTGAGACAGGCGGTCTGCGACAGGGGGGCAGGGACAGGCGAATAGACGCTGCGCGATAGCGGCAGACAGACTGAGAAGGACGGTCTGAGATAGGCTGACTGAGATAGACGGTCTGAGACAGACGCTCTGAGACAGACAGTCTGAGACAGGCGGCCTGAGACAGACGGTCTGAGACAGACGGTCTGATACAGACGGTCTGCGACAGACGGTCTGAGACAGACGGTCTGAGACAGACGGTCTGAGACTGACGGTCTGAGACAGACGGTCTGAGACACGGTCTGAGACAGGCGGTCTGCGACAGACGGTCTGAGACAGACGGTCTGAGACAGACGGCCTGATATAGGCGGTCTGCGACAGAGGGACAGGGACAGGCGAATAGACGCTGCGCGATAGCGGCAGACAGACTGAGAAGGACGGTCTGAGATAGGCTGACTGTGATAGACGGTCTGAGACAGACGGCCTGAGACAGACGGTCTGAGACAGACGCTCTGAGACAGACGGGCTGAGACAGACGGTCTGAGACAGACGGTCTGAGACAGACGGTCTGAGACTGACGGTCTGAGACAGACGGTCTGAGACACGGTCTGAGACAGGCGGTCTGCGACAGACGGTCTGCGACAGACGGTCTGAGACAGACGGTCTGAGACAGACGGTCTGAGACAGACGGTCTTAGACAGACGGTCTTAGACATACGGCCTGAGACAGACAGTCTGAGACAGACAGTCTGAGACAGACAGTCTGAGACAGACAGTCTGAGACAGACGGTCTGAGACAGACGGTCTTAGACAGACGGTCTTAGACATACGGCCTGAGACAGACGGTTCGAGACAGAGGGATTGAGACAGACGGTCTGAGACAGATGGTCTGAGACAGACGGTCTGAGACAGGCGGTCTGAGACAGGCGGTCTGAGGCAGACGGTCGGAGACAGACGGTCAGAGACAGGCGGCCTGAGACAGACGGCCTGAGACAGACGGTCTGAGACAGAAGGTTCGAGACAGAGGGATTGAGACAGACGGTCTGAGACAGACGGTCTGAGACAGGCGGTCTGAGGCAGGCGTTCTGAGACAGACGGTCGGAGACAGACGGCCTGAGACAGACGGCCTGAGACAGACGGTCTGTGACAGTCGGTCTGAGACGCACGGTCTGAGACAGACGGTCTGAGACTGACGGTCTGAGACAGACGGTCTGAGACACGGTCTGAGACAGGCGGTCTGCGACAGACGGTCTGAGACAGACGGCCTGAGACAGGCCGTCTGCGACAGGGGGGCAGGGACAGGCGAATAGACGCTGCGCGATAGCGGCAGACAGACTGAGAAGGACGGTCTGAGATAGGCTGACTGAGATAGACGGTCTGAGACAGACGCTCTGAGACAGACAGTCTGAGACAGGCGGCCTGAGACAGACGGTCTGAGACAGACGCTCTGAGACAGACGGTCTGAGACAGACGGTCTGAGACAGACGGTCTGAGACAGACGGTTCGAGACAGAGGGATTGAGACAGACGGTCTGAGACAGACGGTCTGAGACAGACGGTCTGAGACAGGCGGTCTGATACAGACGGTCTGAGACAGACGGTGTGAGACAGAGGGTCAGAGACAGGCGGTCTGAGACAGGCGGTCTGAGACAGACGGTCTGAGACAGACGGTCAGAGACAGACGGTCTGACACAGACGGTCTGAGACAGACGGTTCGAGACAGAGGGATTGAGACAGACGGTCTGAGACAGACGGTCTGAGACAGACGGTCTGAGACAGGCGGTCTGATACAGACGGTCTGAGACAGACGGTCAGAGACAGGCGGTCTGAGACAGACGGTCTGAGACAGACGGTCTGACACAGACGGTCTGAGACAGACGGTCTGAGACAGACGGTCTGAGACAGAAGGTTCGAGACAGAGGGATTGAGACAGACGGTCTGAGACAGACGGTCTGAGACAGACGGTCACAGACAGACGGTCTGACACAGACGGTCTGAGACAGACGGTTCGAGACAGAGGGATTGAGACAGACGGTCTGAGACAGACGGTCTGAGACAGACGGTCTGAGACAGACGGTCAGAGACAGACGGTCTGACACAGACGGTCTGAGACAGACGGTTCGAGACAGAGGGATTGAGACAGACGGTCTGAGACAGACGGTCTGAGACAGACGGTCTGAGACAGGCGGTCTGATACAGACGGTCTGAGACAGACGGTCAGAGACAGGCGGTCTGAGACAGACGGTCTGAGACAGACGGTCTGACACAGACGGTCTGAGACAGACGGTCTGAGACAGACGGTCTGAGACAGAAGGTTCGAGGCAGAGGGATTGAGACAGACGGTCTGAGACAGACGGTCTGAGACAGGCGGTCTGAGGCAGGCGGTCTGAGACAGACGGTCGGAGACAGACGGCCTGAGACAGACGGCCTGAGACAGACGGTCTGTGACAGTCGGTCTGAGACGCACGGTCTGAGACAGACGGTCTGAGACTGACGGTCTGAGACAGACGGTCTGAGACACGGTCTGAGACAGGCGGTCTGCGACAGACGGTCTGAGACAGACGGCCTGAGACAGGCGGTCTGCGACAGGGGGGCAGGGACAGGCGAATAGACGCTGCGCGATAGCGGCAGACAGACTGAGAAGGACGGTCTGAGATAGGCTGACTGAGATAGACGGTCTGAGACAGACGGCCTGAGACAGACGGTCTGAGACAGACGCTCTGAGACAGACGGTCTGAGACAGACGGTCTGAGACAGACGGTTCGAGACAGAGGGATTGAGACAGACGGTCTGAGACAGACGGTCTGAGACAGACGGTCTGAGACAGGCGGTCTGATACAGACGGTCTGAGACAGACGGTGTGAGACAGAGGGTCAGAGACAGGCGGTCTGAGACAGGCGGTCTGAGACAGACGGTCTGAGACAGACGGTCAGAGACAGACGGTCTGACACAGACGGTCTGAGACAGACGGTTCGAGACAGAGGGATTGAGACAGACGGTCTGAGACAGATGGTCTGAGACAGACGGTCTGAGACAGGCGGTCTGAGACAGGCGGTCTGAGGCAGACGGTCGGAGACAGACGGTCAGAGACAGGCGGCCTGAGACAGACGGCCTGAGACAGACGGTCTGAGACAGAAGGTTCGAGACAGAGGGATTGAGACAGACGGTCTGAGACAGACGGTCTGAGACAGGCGGTCTGAGGCAGGCGGTCTGAGACAGACGGTCGGAGACAGACGGCCTGAGACAGACGGCCTGAGACAGACGGTCTGTGACAGTCGGTCTGAGACGCACGGTCTGAGACAGACGGTCTGAGACTGACGGTCTGAGACAGACGGTCTGAGACACGGTCTGAGACAGGCGGTCTGCGACAGACGGTCTGAGACAGACGGCCTGAGACAGGCCGTCTGCGACAGGGGGGCAGGGACAGGCGAATAGACGCTGCGCGATAGCGGCAGACAGACTGAGAAGGACGGTCTGAGATAGGCTGACTGAGATAGACGGTCTGAGACAGACGCTCTGAGACAGACAGTCTGAGACAGGCGGCCTGAGACAGACGGTCTGAGACAGACGCTCTGAGACAGACGGTCTGAGACAGACGGTCTGAGACAGACGGTCTGAGACAGACGGTCTGAGACAGACGGTTCGAGACAGAGGGATTGAGACAGACGGTCTGAGACAGACGGTCTGAGACAGACGGTCTGAGACAGGCGGTCTGATACAGACGGTCTGAGACAGACGGTGTGAGACAGAGGGTCAGAGACAGGCGGTCTGAGACAGGCGGTCTGAGACAGACGGTCTGAGACAGACGGTCAGAGACAGACGGTCTGACACAGACGGTCTGAGACAGACGGTTCGAGACAGAGGGATTGAGACAGACGGTCTGAGACAGACGGTCTGAGACAGACGGTCTGAGACAGGCGGTCTGATACAGACGGTCTGAGACAGACGGTCAGAGACAGGCGGTCTGAGACAGACGGTCTGAGACAGACGGTCTGACACAGACGGTCTGAGACAGACGGTCTGAGACAGACGGTCTGAGACAGAAGGTTCGAGACAGAGGGATTGAGACAGACGGTCTGAGACAGACGGTCTGAGACAGACGGTCACAGACAGACGGTCTGACACAGACGGTCTGAGACAGACGGTTCGAGACAGAGGGATTGAGACAGACGGTCTGAGACAGACGGTCTGAGACAGACGGTCTGAGACAGACGGTCAGAGACAGACGGTCTGACACAGACGGTCTGAGACAGACGGTTCGAGACAGAGGGATTGAGACAGACGGTCTGAGACAGACGGTCTGAGACAGACGGTCTGAGACAGGCGGTCTGATACAGACGGTCTGAGACAGACGGTCAGAGACAGGCGGTCTGAGACAGACGGTCTGAGACAGACGGTCTGACACAGACGGTCTGAGACAGACGGTCTGAGACAGACGGTCTGAGACAGAAGGTTCGAGGCAGAGGGATTGAGACAGACGGTCTGAGACAGACGGTCTGAGACAGGCGGTCTGAGGCAGGCGGTCTGAGACAGACGGTCGGAGACAGACGGCCTGAGACAGACGGCCTGAGACAGACGGTCTGTGACAGTCGGTCTGAGACGCACGGTCTGAGACAGACGGTCTGAGACTGACGGTCTGAGACAGACGGTCTGAGACACGGTCTGAGACAGGCGGTCTGCGACAGACGGTCTGAGACAGACGGCCTGAGACAGGCGGTCTGCGACAGGGGGGCAGGGACAGGCGAATAGACGCTGCGCGATAGCGGCAGACAGACTGAGAAGGACGGTCTGAGATAGGCTGACTGAGATAGACGGTCTGAGACAGACGGCCTGAGACAGACGGTCTGAGACAGACGCTCTGAGACAGACGGTCTGAGACAGACGGTCTGAGACAGACGGTTCGAGACAGAGGGATTGAGACAGACGGTCTGAGACAGACGGTCTGAGACAGACGGTCTGAGACAGGCGGTCTGATACAGACGGTCTGAGACAGACGGTGTGAGACAGAGGGTCAGAGACAGGCGGTCTGAGACAGGCGGTCTGAGACAGACGGTCTGAGACAGACGGTCAGAGACAGACGGTCTGACACAGACGGTCTGAGACAGACGGTTCGAGACAGAGGGATTGAGACAGACGGTCTGAGACAGACGGTCTGAGACAGACGGTCTGAGACAGGCGGTCTGATACAGACGGTCTGAGACAGATGGTCAGAGACAGGCGGTCTGAGACAGACGGTCTGAGACAGACGGTCTGACACAGACGGTCTGAGACAGACGGTCTGAGACAGACGGTCTGAGACAGAAGGTTCGAGACAGAGGGATTGAGACAGACGGTCTGAGACAGGCGGTCTGCGACAGGGGGGCAGGGACAGGCGAATAGACGCTGCGCGATAGCGGCAGACAGACTGAGAAGGACGGTCTGAGATAGGCTGACTGAGATAGACGGTCTGAGACAGACGCTCTGAGACAGACAGTCTGAGACAGGCGGCCTGAGACAGACGGTCTGAGACAGACGGTCTGAGACAGGCGGTCTGAGGCAGGCGGTCTGAGACAGACGGTCTGATACAGACGGTCTGTGACAGTCGGTCTGAGACGCACGGTCTGAGACAGACGGTCTGAGACAGACGGTCTGAGACAGGCGGTCTGATACAGACGGTCTGAGACAGACGGTCAGAGACAGGCGGCCTGAGACAGACGGCCTGAGACTGACGGTCTGATACAGACGGTCTGATACAGACGGTCTGATACAGACGGTCTGATACAGACGGTCTGATACAGACGGTCTGTGACAGTCGGTCTGAGACGCACGGTCTGAGACAGACGGTCTGAGACTGACGGTCTGAGACAGACGGTCTGAGACACGGTCTGAGACAGGCGGTCTGCGACAGACGGTCTGAGACAGACGGTCTGAGACAGACGGCCTGAGACAGGCGGTCTGAGACAGACGGTCTGAGACAGGCGGTCTGAGACAGACGGTCTGAGACAGACGGTCAGAGACAGGCGGCCTGACACAGACGGCCTGAGACAGACGGTCTGTGACAGTCGGTCTGAGACGCACGGTCTGAGACAGACGGTCTGAGACTGACGGTCTGAGACAGACGGTCTGAGACACGGTCTGAGACAGGCGGTCTGCGACAGACGGTCTGAGACAGACGGCCTGAGACAGGCGGTCTGCGACAGGGGGGCAGGGACAGGCGAATAGACGCTGCGCGATAGCGGCAGACAGACTGAGAAGGACGGTCTGAGATAGGCTGACTGAGATAGACGGTCTGAGACAGACGCTCTGAGACAGACAGTCTGAGACAGGCGGCCTGAGACAGACGGTCTGAGACAGACGGTCTGAGACAGGCGGTCTGAGGCAGGCGGTCTGAGACAGACGGTCTGATACAGACGGTCTGTGACAGTCGGTCTGAGACGCACGGTCTGAGACAGACGGTCTGAGACTGACGGTCTGAGACAGACGGTCTGAGACACGGTCTGAGACAGGCGGTCTGCGACAGACGGTCTGAGACAGACGGTCTGAGACAGACGGCCTGAGACAGGCGGTCTGCGACAGAGGGACAGGGACAGGCGAATAGACGCTGCGCGATAGCGGCAGACAGACTGAGAAGTACGGTCTGAGATAGGCTGACTGAGATAGACGGTCTGAGACAGACGGCCTGAGACAGACGGTCTGAGACAGACGCTCTGAGACAGACGGTCTGAGACAGACGGTCTGAGACAGACGGTCTGAGACAGACGGTTCGAGACAGAGGGATTGAGACAGACGGTCTGAGACAGACGGTCTGAGACAGACGGTCTGAGACAGGCGGTCTGATACAGACGGTCTGAGACAGACGGTGTGAGACAGAGGGTCAGAGACAGGCGGTCTGAGACAGGCGGTCTGAGACAGACGGTCTGAGACAGACGGTCAGAGACAGACGGTCTGACACAGACGGTCTGAGACAGACGGTTCGAGACAGAGGGATTGAGACAGACGGTCTGAGACAGACGGTCTGAGACAGACGGTCTGAGACAGGCGGTCTGATACAGACGGTCTGAGACAGACGGTCAGAGACAGGCGGTCTGAGACAGACGGTCTGAGACAGACGGTCTGACACAGACGGTCTGAGACAGACGGTCTGAGACAGACGGTCTGAGACAGACGGTCTGAGACAGAAGGTTCGAGACAGAGGTATTGAGACAGACGGTCTGAGACAGGCGGTCTGCGACAGGGGGGCAGGGACAGGCGAATAGACGCTGCGCGATAGCGGCAGACAGACTGAGGAGGACGGTCTGAGATAGGCTGACTGAGATAGACGGTCTGAGACAGACGCTCTGAGACAGACAGTCTGAGACAGGCGGCCTGAGACAGACGGTCTGAGACAGACGGTCTGAGACAGGCGGTCTGAGGCAGGCGGTCTGAGACAGACGGTCTGATACAGACGGTCTGTGACAGTCGGTCTGAGACGCACGGTCTGAGACAGACGGTCTGAGACTGACGGTCTGAGACAGACGGTCTGAGACACGGTCTGAGACAGGCGGTCTGCGACAGACGGTCTGAGACAGACGGTCTGAGACAGACGGCCTGAGACAGGCGGTCTGCGACAGAGGGACAGGGACAGGCGAATAGACGCTGCGCGATAGCGGCAGACAGACTGAGAAGGACGGTCTGAGATAGGCTGACTGAGATAGACGGTCTGAGACAGACGGCCTGAGACAGACGGTCTGAGACAGACGCTCTGAGACAGACGGTCTGAGACAGACGGTCTGAGACAGAAGGTCTGAGACAGACGGTTCGAGACAGAGGGATTGAGACAGACGGTCTGAGACAGACGGTCTGAGACAGACGGTCTGAGACAGGCGGTCTGATACAGACGGTCTGAGACAGACGGTGTGAGACAGAGGGTCAGAGACAGGCGGTCTGAGACAGGCGGTCTGAGACAGACGGTCTGAGACAGACGGTCAGAGACAGACGGTCTGACACAGACGGTCTGAGACAGACGGTTCGAGACAGAGGGATTGAGACAGACGGTCTGAGACAGACGGTCTGAGACAGACGGTCTGAGACAGGCGTTCTGATACAGACGGTCTGAGACAGACGGTCAGAGACAGGCGGTCTGAGACAGACGGTCTGAGACAGAAGGTTCGAGACAGAGGGATTGAGACAGACGGTCTGAGACAGACGGTCTGAGACAGACGGTCTGAGACAGGCGGTCTGAGATAGGCGGTCTGAGACAGACGGTCGGAGACAGACGGTCTGAGACAGACGGTCTGAGACAGACGGTCTGAGACAGACGGTCTGAGACAGACGGTCTGAGACAGACGGTCTGAGACAGGCGGTCTGAGACAGGCGGTCTGAGACAGACGGTCGGAGACAGACGGTCAGAGACAGGCGGCCTGAGACAGACGGCCTGAGACAGACGGTCTGAGACAGACGGTCCGAGACAGAAGGTTCGAGACAGAGGGATTGAGACAGACGGTCTGAGACAGACGGTCTGAGACAGGCGGTCTGAGACAGGCGGTCTGAGACAGGCGGTCTGAGGCAGACGGTCTGAGACAGACGGTCTGAGACAGACGGTCTGAGACAGACGGTCTTAGACAGACGGTCTTAGACATACGGCCTGAGACAGACAGTCTGAGACAGACAGTCTGAGACAGACAGTCTGATACAGACGGTCTGAGACAGACGGTCTGAGACAGACGGTCTGAGACAGACGGTCTGAGACAGACGGTCTGAGACAGACGGTCTGAGACAGACGGTCGGAGACAGACGGTCTGAGACGGACGGTCTGAGACAGACGGTCTGAGACAGACGGTCTGAGACAGACGGTTCGAGACAGACGGTCTGAGACAGACGGTCTGACACAGACGGTCTGAGACAGAAGGTTCGAGACAGAGGGATTGAGACAGACGGTCTGAGACAGACGGTCTGAGACAGGCGGTCTGAGACAGGCGGTCTGAGACAGACGGTCGGAGACAGACGGTCTGAGACGGACGGTCTGAGACAGACGGTCTGAGACAGACGGTCTGAGACAGACGGTCTGAGACAGACGGTCTGAGACAGACGGTCTGAGACAGACGGTCTTAGACAGACGGTCTTAGACATACGGCCTGAGACAGACAGTCTGAGACAGACAGTCTGATACAGACGGTCTGAGACAGACGGTCTGAGACAGACGTTCTGAGACAGACGGTCTGAGACAGACGGTCTGAGACAGACGGTCTGAGACAGACGGTCTGAGACAGACGGTCTGAGACAGGCGGTCTGAGGCAGGCGGTCTGAGACAGACGGTCGGAGACAGACGGTCTGAGACAGACGGTCTGAGACAGACGGTCTGAGACAGACGGTCTGAGACAGACGGTCTGAGACAGACGGTCTGAGACAGACGGTCTGAGACAGACGGTCTGAGACAGACGGTCTGAGACAGACGGTCTGAGACAGACGGTCTGAGACAGACGGTCTGAGACAGACGGTCTGAGACAGGCGGTCTGATACAGACGGTCTGAGACTGACGGTCTGAGACAGACGGTCTGAGACACGGTCTGAGACAGGCGGTCTGCGACAGACGGTCTGAGACAGACGGTCTGAGACAGACGGCCTGAGACAGGCGGTCTGCGACAGAGGGACAGGGACAGGCGAATAGACGCTGCGCGATAGCGGCAGACAGACTGAGAAGGACGGTCTGAGATAGGCTGACTGAGATAGACGGTCTGAGACAGACGGCCTGAGACAGACGGTTCGAGACAGAGGGATTGATACAGACGGTCTGAGACAGATGGTCTGAGACAGACGGTCTGAGACAGACGGTCTGAGACAGGCGGTCTGAGACAGGCGGTCTGAGACAGACGGTCGGAGACAGGCGGTCTGAGACAGACGGTCTGAGACAGACGGTCTGAGACAGACGGTCTGAGACAGACGGTCTGAGACAGACGGTCTGAGACAGACGGTCTTAGACAGACGGTCTTAGACATACGGCCTGAGACAGACAGTCTGAGACAGACAGTCTGAGACAGACAGTCTGAGACAGACGGTCTTAGACAGACGGTCTTAGACATACGGCCTGAGACAGACGGTCCGAGACAGAGGGATTGAGACAGACGGTCTGAGACAGATGGTCTGAGACAGACGGTCTGAGACAGGCGGTCTGAGACAGGCGGTCTGAGACAGACGGTCTGAGACAGGCGGTCTGAGACAGGCGGTCTGAGACAGGCGGTCTGAGACAGACGGTCTGAGACAGACGGTCTGAGACAGACGGTCCGAGACAGACGGTCTTAGACAGACGGTCTTAGACATACGGCCTGAGACAGACAGTCTGAGACAGACAGTCTGAGACAGACAGTCTGATACAGACGGTCTGAGACAGACGGTCTGAGACAGACGGTCTGAGACAGACGGTCTGAGACAGACGGTCTGAGACAGACGGTCTGAGACAGACGGTCTGAGACAGACGGTCTGACACAGACGGTCTGAGACAGACGGTTCGAGACAGACGGTCTGAGACAGACGGTCTGACACAGACGGTCTGAGACAGAAGGTTCGAGACAGAGGGATTGAGACAGACGGTCTGAGACAGACGGTCTGAGACAGGCGGTCTGAGACAGGCGGTCTGAGACAGACGGTCGGAGACAGACGGTCTGAGACGGACGGTCTGAGACAGACGGTCTGAGACAGACGGTCTGAGACAGACGGTCTGAGACAGACGGTCTGAGACAGACGGTCTTAGACATACGGCCTGAGACAGACAGTCTGAGACAGACAGTCTGATACAGACGGTCTGAGACAGACGGTCTGAGACAGACGTTCTGAGACAGACGGTCTGAGACAGACGGTCTGAGACAGACGGTCTGAGACAGACGGTCTGAGACAGACGGTCTGAGACAGGCGGTCTGAGGCAGGCGGTCTGAGACAGACGGTCGGAGACAGACGGTCTGAGACAGACGGTCTGAGACAGACGGTCTGAGACAGACGGTCTGAGACAGACGGTCTGAGACAGACGGTCTGAGACAGACGGTCTGAGACAGACGGTCTGAGACAGACGGTCTGAGACAGACGGTCTGAGACAGACGGTCTGAGACAGACGGTCTGAGACAGGCGGTCTGATACAGACGGTCTGAGACTGACGGTCTGAGACAGACGGTCTGAGACACGGTCTGAGACAGGCGGTCTGCGACAGACGGTCTGAGACAGACGGTCTGAGACAGACGGCCTGAGACAGGCGGTCTGCGACAGAGGGACAGGGACAGGCGAATAGACGCTGCGCGATAGCGGCAGACAGACTGAGAAGGACGGTCTGAGATAGGCTGACTGAGATAGACGGTCTGAGACAGACGGCCTGAGACAGACGGTTCGAGACAGAGGGATTGATACAGACGGTCTGAGACAGATGGTCTGAGACAGACGGTCTGAGACAGGCGGTCTGAGACAGGCGGTCTGAGACAGACGGTCGGAGACAGACGGTCAGAGACAGGCGGCCTGAGACAGACGGCCTGAGACAGACGGTCTGAGACAGAAGGTTCGAGACAGAGGGATTGAGACAGACGGTCTGAGACAGACGGTCTGAGACAGGCGGTCTGAGGCAGGCGGTCTGAGACAGACGGTCGGAGACAGACGGCCTGAGACAGACGGTCTGAGACAGACGGTCTGAGACAGACGGTCTGAGACGGACGGTCTGAGACAGACGGTCTGAGACAGACGGTCTGAGACAGACGGTCCGAGACAGACGGTCTTAGACAGACGGTCTTAGACATACGGCCTGAGACAGACAGTCTGAGACAGACAGTCTGAGACAGACAGTCTGATACAGACGGTCTGAGACAGACGGTCTGAGACAGACGGTCTGAGACAGACGGTCTGACACAGACGGTCTGAGACAGACGGTTCGAGACAGAGGGATTGAGACAGAGGGTCTGAGACAGATGGTCTGAGACAGACGGTCTGAGACAGGCGGTCTGATACAGACGGTCTGAGACAGACGGTCAGAGACAGGCGGCCTGAGACAGACGGCCTGAGACAGACGGTCTGATACAGACGGTCTGATACAGACGGTCTGATACAGACGGTCTGTGACAGTCGGTCTGAGACGCACGGTCTGAGACAGACGGTCTGAGACTGACGGTCTGAGACAGACGGTCTCAGACACGGTCTGAGACAGGCGGTCTGCGACAGACGGTCTGAGACAGACGGTCTGAGACAGACGGCCTGAGATAGGCGGTCTGCGACAGAGGGACAGGGAGAGGCGAATAGACGCTGCGCGATAGCGGCAGACAGACTGAGAAGGACGGTCTGAGATAGGCTGACTGTGATAGTCGGTCTGAGACAGACGGCCTGAGACAGACGGTCTGAGACAGACGCTCTGAGACAGACGGTCTGAGACAGACGGTCTGAGACAGACGGTCTGAGACAGACGGTCTGAGACAGACGGTGTGAGACAGACGGTCTGAGACAGACGGTCTGAGACAGACGGTCTGAGACAGACGGTCTTAGACAGACGGTCTTAGACATACGGCCTGAGAGAGACAGTCTGAGACAGACAGCCTGATACAGACGGTCTGAGACAGACGGTCTGAGACAGACGGTCTGAGACAGACGGTCTGAGACAGACGGTCTGAGACAGACGGTCTGAGACAGACGGTCTGACACAGACGGTCTGAGACAGACGGTTCGAGACAGACGGTCTGAGACAGACGGTCTGACACAGACGGTCTGAGACAGACGGTCAGAGACAGAAGGTTCGAGACAGAGGGATTGAGACAGACGGTCTGAGACAGACGGTCTGAGACAGGCGGTCTGAGACAGGCGGTCTGAGACAGACGGTCGGAGACAGGCGGTCTGAGACAGACGGTCTGAGACAGACGGTCTGAGACAGACGGTCTGAGACAGACGGTCTGAGACAGACGGTCTGAGACAGACGGTCTTAGACAGACGGTCTTAGACATACGGCCTGAGACAGACAGTCTGAGACAGACAGTCTGAGACAGACAGTCTGAGACAGACGGTCTTAGACAGACGGTCTTAGACATACGGCCTGAGACAGACGGTCCGAGACAGAGGGATTGAGACAGACGGTCTGAGACAGATGGTCTGAGACAGACGGTCTGAGACAGGCGGTCTGAGACAGGCGGTCTGAGACAGACGGTCTGAGACAGGCGGTCTGAGACAGGCGGTCTGAGACAGACGGTCTGAGACAGACGGTCTGAGACAGACGGTCTGAGACAGACGGTCCGAGACAGACGGTCTTAGACAGACGGTCTTAGACATACGGCCTGAGACAGACAGTCTGAGACAGACAGTCTGAGACAGACAGTCTGATACAGACGGTCTGAGACAGACGGTCTGAGACAGACGGTCTGAGACAGACGGTCTGAGACAGACGGTCTGAGACAGACGGTTCGAGACAGACGGTCTGAGACAGACGGTCTGACACAGACGGTCTGAGACAGACGGTCTGAGACAGAAGGTTCGAGACAGAGGGATTGAGACAGACGGTCTGAGACAGACGGTCTGAGACAGGCGGTCTGAGACAGGCGGTCTGAGACAGACGGTCGGAGACAGGCGGTCTGAGACAGACGGTCTGAGACAGACGGTCTGAGACAGACGGTCTGAGACAGACGGTCTGAGACAGACGGTCTGAGACAGACGGTCTGAGACAGACGGTCTTAGACAGACGGTCTTAGACATACGGCCTGAGACAGACAGTCTGAGACAGACAGTCTGAGACAGACAGTCTGAGACAGACGGTCTTAGACAGACGGTCTTAGACAGACGGTCTGAGACAGACGGTCCGAGACAGACGGTCTTAGACAGACGGTCTTAGACATACGGCCTGAGACAGACAGTCTGAGACAGACAGTCTGAGACAGACAGTCTGATACAGACGGTCTGAGACAGACGGTCTGAGACAGACGGTCTGAGACAGACGGTCCGAGACAGAGGGATTGAGACAGACGGTCTGAGACAGATGGTCTGAGACAGACGGTCTGAGACAGGCGGTCTGAGACAGGCGGTCTGAGACAGACGGTCTGAGACAGGCGGTCTGAGACAGGCGGTCTGAGACAGACGGTCTGAGACAGACGGTCTGAGACAGACGGTCTGAGACAGACGGTCCGAGACAGACGGTCTTAGACAGACGGTCTTAGACATACGGCCTGAGACAGACAGTCTGAGACAGACAGTCTGAGACAGACAGTCTGATACAGACGGTCTGAGACAGACGGTCTGAGACAGACGGTCTGAGACAGACGGTCTGAGACAGACGGTTCGAGACAGACGGTCTGAGACAGACGGTCTGACACAGACGGTCTGAGACAGACGGTCTGAGACAGAAGGTTCGAGACAGAGGGATTGAGACAGACGGTCTGAGACAGACGGTCTGAGACAGGCGGTCTGAGACAGGCGGTCTGAGACAGACGGTCGGAGACAGGCGGTCTGAGACAGACGGTCTGAGACAGACGGTCTGAGACAGACGGTCTGAGACAGACGGTCTGAGACAGACGGTCTGAGACAGACGGTCTGAGACAGACGGTCTTAGACAGACGGTCTTAGACATACGGCCTGAGACAGACAGTCTGAGACAGACAGTCTGAGACAGACAGTCTGAGACAGACGGTCTTAGACAGACGGTCTTAGACATACGGCCTGAGACAGACGGTCCGAGACAGAGGGATTGAGACAGACGGTCTGAGACAGATGGTCTGAGACAGACGGTCTGAGACAGGCGGTCTGAGACAGGCGGTCTGAGACAGACGGTCTGAGACAGACGGTCTGAGACAGACGGTCTGAGACAGACGGTCCGAGACAGACGGTCTTAGACAGACGGTCTTAGACATACGGCCTGAGACAGACAGTCTGAGACAGACAGTCTGAGACAGACAGTCTGATACAGACGGTCTGAGACAGACGGTCTGAGACAGACGGTCTGAGACAGACGGTCTGAGACAGGCGGCCTGAGACAGACGGCCTGAGACAGACGGTCTGATACAGACGGTCTGATACAGACGGTCTGATACAGACGGTCTGATACAGACGGTCTGTGACAGTCGGTCTGAGACGCACGGTCTGAGACAGACGGTCTGAGACTGACGGTCTGAGACAGACGGTCTGAGACACGGTCAGAGACAGGCGGTCTGCGACAGACGGTCTGAGACAGACGGTCTGAGACAGACGGCCTGAGATAGGCGGTCTGCGACAGAGGGACAGGGACAGGCGAATAGACGCTGCGCGATAGCGGCAGACAGACTGAGAAGGACGGTCTGAGATAGGCTGACTGTGATAGACGGTCTGAGACAGACGGCCTGAGACAGACGGTTCGAGACAGAGGGATTGATACAGACGGTCTGAGACAGATGGTCTGAGACAGACGGTCTGAGACAGGCGGTCTGAGACAGGCGGTCTGAGACAGACGGTCGGAGACAGACGGTCAGAGACAGGCGGCCTGAGACAGACGGCCTGAGACAGACGGTCTGAGACAGAAGGTTCGAGACAGAGGGATTGAGACAGACGGTCTGAGACAGACGGTCTGAGACAGGCGGTCTGAGGCAGGCGGTCTGAGACAGACGGTCGGAGACAGACGGCCTGAGACAGACGGTCTGAGACAGACGGTCTGAGACAGACGGTCTGAGACGGACGGTCTGAGACAGACGGTCTGAGACAGACGGTCTGAGACAGACGATCCGAGACAGACGGTCTTAGACAGACGGTCTTAGACATACGGCCTGAGACAGACAGTCTGAGACAGACAGTCTGAGACAGACAGTCTGATACAGACGGTCTGAGACAGACGGTCTGAGACAGACGGTCTGAGACAGACGGTCTGACACAGACGGTCTGAGACAGACGGTTCGAGACAGAGGGATTGAGACAGAGGGTCTGAGACAGATGGTCTGAGACAGACGGTCTGAGACAGGCGGTCTGATACAGACGGTCTGAGACAGACGGTCAGAGACAGGCGGCCTGAGACAGACGGCCTGAGACAGACGGTCTGATACAGACGGTCTGATACAGACGGTCTGATACAGACGGTCTGTGACAGTCGGTCTGAGACGCACGGTCTGAGACAGACGGTCTGAGACTGACGGTCTGAGACAGACGGTCTCAGACACGGTCTGAGACAGGCGGTCTGCGACAGACGGTCTGAGACAGACGGTCTGAGACAGACGGCCTGAGATAGGCGGTCTGCGACAGAGGGACAGGGAGAGGCGAATAGACGCTGCGCGATAGCGGCAGACAGACTGAGAAGGACGGTCTGAGATAGGCTGACTGTGATAGTCGGTCTGAGACAGACGGCCTGAGACAGACGGTCTGAGACAGACGCTCTGAGACAGACGGTCTGAGACAGACGGTCTGAGACAGACGGTCTGAGACAGACGGTCTGAGACAGACGGTCTGAGACAGACGGTCTGAGACAGACGGTCTGAGACAGACGGTCTGAGACAGGCGGTCAGAGACAGGCGGCCTGATACAGACGGTCTGAGACAGACGGTCTGAGACAGACGGTCTGAGACAGACGGTCTGAGACAGACGGTCTGAGACAGACGGTCTGAGACAGACGGTCTGAGACAGACGGTCTGAGACAGACGGTCTGAGACAGACGGTCTTAGACAGACGGTCTTAGACATACGGCCTGAGAGAGACAGTCTGAGACAGACAGTCTGATACAGACGGTCTGAGACAGACGGTCTGAGACAGACGGTCTGAGACAGACGGTCTGAGACAGACGGTCTGAGACAGACGGTCTGACACAGACGGTCTGAGACAGACGGTTCGAGACAGACGGTCTGAGACAGACGGTCTGACACAGACGGTCTGAGACAGACGGTCAGAGACAGAAGGTTCGAGACAGAGGGATTGAGACAGACGGTCTGAGACAGACGGTCTGAGACAGGCGGTCTGAGACAGGCGGTCTGAGACAGACGGTCGGAGACAGGCGGTCTGAGACAGACGGTCTGAGACAGACGGTCTGAGACAGACGGTCTGAGACAGACGGTCTGAGACAGACGGTCTGAGACAGACGGTCTTAGACAGACGGTCTTAGACATACGGCCTGAGACAGACAGTCTGAGACAGACAGTCTGAGACAGACAGTCTGAGACAGACGGTCTTAGACAGACGGTCTTAGACATACGGCCTGAGACAGACGGTCCGAGACAGAGGGATTGAGACAGACGGTCTGAGACAGATGGTCTGAGACAGACGGTCTGAGACAGGCGGTCTGAGACAGGCGGTTTGAGACAGACGGTCTGAGACAGACGGTCTGAGACAGACGGTCCGAGACAGACGGTCCGAGACAGACGGTCTTAGACAGACGGTCTTAGACATACGGCCTGAGACAGACAGTCTGAGACAGACAGTCTGAGACAGACAGTCTGATACAGACGGTCTGAGACAGACGGTCTGAGACAGACGGTCTGAGACAGACGGTCTGAGACAGACGGTTCGAGACAGACGGTCTGAGACAGACGGTCTGACACAGACGGTCTGAGACAGACGGTCTGAGACAGAAGGTTCGAGACAGAGGGATTGAGACAGACGGTCTGAGACAGACGGTCTGAGACAGGCGGTCTGAGACAGGCGGTCTGAGACAGACGGTCGGAGACAGGCGGTCTGAGACAGACGGTCTGAGACAGACGGTCTGAGACAGACGGTCTGAGACAGACGGTCTGAGACAGACGGTCTGAGACAGACGGTCTGAGACAGACGGTCTTAGACAGACGGTCTTAGACATACGGCCTGAGACAGACAGTCTGAGACAGACAGTCTGAGACAGACAGTCTGAGACAGACAGTCTGAGACAGACGGTCTTAGACAGACGGTCTTAGACATACGGCCTGAGACAGACGGTCCGAGACAGAGGGATTGAGACAGACGGTCTGAGACAGATGGTCTGAGACAGACGGTCTGAGACAGGCGGTCTGAGACAGGCGGTCTGAGACAGACGGTCTGAGACAGACGGTCTGAGACAGACGGTCTGAGACAGACGGTCCGAGACAGACGGTCTTAGACAGACGGTCTTAGACATACGGCCTGAGACAGACAGTCTGAGACAGACAGTCTGAGACAGACAGTCTGATACAGACGGTCTGAGACAGACGGTCTGAGACAGACGGTCTGAGACAGACGGTCTGAGACAGGCGGCCTGAGACAGACGGCCTGAGACAGACGGTCTGATACAGACGGTCTGATACAGACGGTCTGATACAGACGGTCTGATACAGACGGTCTGTGACAGTCGGTCTGAGACGCACGGTCTGAGACAGACGGTCTGAGACTGACGGTCTGAGACAGACGGTCTGAGACAGACGGTCCGAGACAGACGGTCTTAGACAGACGGTCTTAGACATACGGCCTGAGACAGACAGTCTGAGACAGACAGTCTGAGACAGACAGTCTGATACAGACGGTCTGAGACAGACGGTCTGAGACAGACGGTCTGAGACAGACGGTCTGAGACAGGCGGCCTGAGACAGACGGCCTGAGACAGACGGTCTGATACAGACGGTCTGATACAGACGGTCTGATACAGACGGTCTGATACAGACGGTCTGTGACAGTCGGTCTGAGACGCACGGTCTGAGACAGACGGTCTGAGACTGACGGTCTGAGACAGACGGTCTGAGACACGGTCTGAGACAGGCGGTCTGCGACAGACGGTCTGAGACAGACGGTCTGAGACAGACGGCCTGAGATAGGCGGTCTGCGACAGAGGGACAGGGACAGGCGAATAGACGCTGCGCGATAGCGGCAGACAGACTGAGAAGGATGGTCTGAGATAGGCTGACTGTGATAGACGGTCTGAGACAGACGGCCTGAGACAGACGGTCTGAGACAGACGCTCTGAGACAGACGGTCTGAGACAGACGGTCTGAGACAGACGGTCTGAGACAGACGGTCTGAGACAGACGGTCTGAGACAGACGGTCTGAGACAGGCGGTCAGAGACAGGCGGCCTGAGACAGACGGTCTGAGACAGACGGTCTGAGACAGGCGGTCTGATACAGACGGTCTGAGACAGAGGGTCAGAGACAGGCGGTCTGAGACAGGCGGTCTGAGACAGGCGGTCTGAGACAGACGGTCAGAGACAGACGGTCTGACACAGACGGTCTGAGACAGACGGTTCGAGACAGAGGGATTGAGACAGACGGTCTGAGACAGATGGTCTGAGACAGACGGTCTGAGACAGGCGGTCTGATACAGACGGTCTGAGACAGGCGGTCTGAGACAGACGGTCTGAGACAGACGGTCTGAGACAGACGATCTGACACAGACGGTCTGAGACAGACGGTCTGAGACAGAAGGTTCGAGACAGAGGGATTGAGACAGACGGTCTGAGACAGACGGTCTGAGACAGACGGTCTGAGACAGGCGGTCTGAGACAGACGGTCGGAGACAGACGGTCTGAGACAGACGGTCTGAGACAGACGGTCTGAGACAGACGGTCTGAGACAGACGGTCTGAGACAGACGGTCTGAGACAGGCGGTCTGAGACAGACGGTCCGACACAGAAGGTTCGAGACAGAGGGATTGAGACAGACGGTCTGAGACAGACGGTCTGAGACAGGCGGTCTGAGACGGGCGGTCTGAGACAGGCGGTCTGAGACAGACGGTCGGAGACAGACGGCCTGAGACAGACGGTCTGAGACAGACGGTCTGAGACAGACGGTCTGAGACAGACGGTCTGAGACAGACGGTCTGAGGCAGACGGTCTGAGACAGACGGTCTGAGACAGACGGTCTGAGACAGACGGTCTGAGACAGACGGTCTGAGACAGACGGTCTTAGACAGACGGTCTTAGACATACGGTCTGAGACAGGCGGTCTGAGACAGACGGTCGGAGACAGACGGCCTGAGACAGACGGTCTGAGACAGACGGTCTGAGACAGACGGTCTGAGACAGACGGTCTGAGACAGACGGTCTGAGGCAGACGGTCTGAGACAGACGGTCTGAGACAGACGGTCTGAGACAGACGGTCTGAGACAGACGGTCTTAGACAGACGGTCTTAGACATACGGCCTGAGACAGACAGTCTGAGACAGACAGTCCGAGACAGACAGTCTGATACAGACGGTCTGAGACAGACGGTCTGAGACAGACGGTCTGAGACAGACGGTCTGAGACAGACGGTCTGAGACAGACGGTCTGAGACAGGCGGTCTGAGACAGACGGTCCGAGACAGAAGGTTCGAGACAGAGGGATTGAGACAGACGGTCTGAGACAGACGGTCTGAGACAGGCGGTCTGAGACGGGCGGTCTGAGACAGGCGGTCTGAGACAGACGGTCGGAGACAGACGGCCTGAGACAGACGGTCTGAGACAGACGGTCTGAGACAGACGGTCTGAGACAGACGGTCTGAGACAGACGGTCTGAGGCAGACGGTCTGAGACAGACGGTCTGAGACAGACGGTCTGAGACAGACGGTCTGAGACAGACGGTCTTAGACAGACGGTCTTAGACATACGGTCTGAGACAGGCGGTCTGAGACAGACGGTCGGAGACAGACGGCCTGAGACAGACGGTCTGAGACAGACGGTCTGAGACAGACGGTCTGAGACAGACGGTCTGAGACAGACGGTCTGAGGCAGACGGTCTGAGACAGACGGTCTGAGACAGACGGTCTGAGACAGACGGTCTGAGACAGACGGTCTTAGACAGACGGTCTTAGACATACGGCCTGAGACAGACAGTCTGAGACAGACAGTCCGAGACAGACAGTCTGATACAGACGGTCTGAGACAGACGGTCTGAGACAGACGGTCTGAGACAGACGGTCTGAGACAGACGGTCTGACACAGACGGTCTGAGACAGACGGTGCGAGACAGACGGTCTGAGACAGACGGTCTGACACAGACGGTCTGCGACAGACGGTCTGAGACAGACGGTCTGAGACAGAAGGTTCGAGACAGAGGGATTGAGACAGACGGTCTGAGACAGACGGTCTGGGACAGGCGGTCTGAGACAGGCGGTCTGAGACAGACGGTCTGAGACAGGCGGTCTTAGACATACGGCCTGAGACAGACAGTCTGAGACAGACAGTCTGATACAGACGGTCTGAGACAGACGGTCTGAGACAGACGGTCTGAGACAGACGGTCTGAGACAGACGGTCTGAGACAGACGGTCTGAGACAGACGGTCTGAGACAGACGGTCTGAGACAGACGGTCTTAGACAGACGGTCTTAGACATACGGTCTGAGACAGGCGGTCTGAGACAGACGGTCGGAGACAGACGGCCTGAGACAGACGGTCTGAGACAGACGGTCTGAGACAGACGGTCTGAGACAGACGGTCTGAGACAGACGGTCTGAGGCAGACGGTCTGAGACAGACGGTCTGAGACAGACGGTCTGAGACAGACGGTCTGAGACAGACGGTCGGAGACAGACGGCCTGAGACAGACGGTCTGAGACAGACGGTCTGAGACAGACGGTCTGAGACAGACGGTCTGAGACAGACGGTCTGAGGCAGACGGTCTGAGACATACGGCCTGAGACAGACAGTCTGAGACAGACAGTCCGAGACAGACAGTCTGATACAGACGGTCTGAGACAGACGGTCTGAGACAGACGGTCTGAGACAGACGGTCTGAGACAGACGGTCTGAGACAGACGGTCTGAGACAGGCGGTCTGAGACAGACGGTCCGAGACAGAAGGTTCGAGACAGAGGGATTGAGACAGACGGTCTGAGACAGACGGTCTGAGACAGGCGGTCTGAGACGGGCGGTCTGAGACAGGCGGTCTGAGACAGACGGTCGGAGACAGACGGCCTGAGACAGACGGTCTGAGACAGACGGTCTGAGACAGACGGTCTGAGACAGACGGTCTGAGACAGACGGTCTGAGGCAGACGGTCTGAGACAGACGGTCTGAGACAGACGGTCTGAGACAGACGGTCTGAGACAGACGGTCTTAGACAGACGGTCTTAGACATACGGTCTGAGACAGGCGGTCTGAGACAGACGGTCGGAGACAGACGGCCTGAGACAGACGGTCTGAGACAGACGGTCTGAGACAGACGGTCTGAGACAGACGGTCTGAGACAGACGGTCTGAGGCAGACGGTCTGAGACAGACGGTCTGAGACAGACGGTCTGAGACAGACGGTCTGAGACAGACGGTCTTAGACAGACGGTCTTAGACATACGGCCTGAGACAGACAGTCTGAGACAGACAGTCCGAGACAGACAGTCTGATACAGACGGTCTGAGACAGACGGTCTGAGACAGACGGTCTGAGACAGACGGTCTGAGACAGACGGTCTGACACAGACGGTCTGAGACAGACGGTTCGAGACAGACGGTCTGAGACAGACGGTCTGACACAGACGGTCTGCGACAGACGGTCTGAGACAGACGGTCTGAGACAGAAGGTTCGAGACAGAGGGATTGAGACAGACGGTCTGAGACAGACGGTCTGGGACAGGCGGTCTGAGACAGGCGGTCTGAGACAGACGGTCTGAGACAGGCGGTCTTAGACATACGGCCTGAGACAGACAGTCTGAGACAGACAGTCTGATACAGACGGTCTGAGACAGACGGTCTGAGACAGACGGTCTGAGACAGACGGTCTGAGACAGACGGTCTGAGACAGACGGTCTGAGACAGACGGTCTGAGACAGACGGTCTTAGACAGACGGTCTTAGACATACGGTCTGAGACAGGCGGTCTGAGACAGACGGTCGGAGACAGACGGCCTGAGACAGACGGTCTGAGACAGACGGTCTGAGACAGACGGTCTGAGACAGACGGTCTGAGACAGACGGTCTGAGGCAGACGGTCTGAGACAGACGGTCTGAGACAGACGGTCTGAGACAGACGGTCTGAGACAGACGGTCGGAGACAGACGGCCTGAGACAGACGGTCTGAGACAGACGGTCTGAGACAGACGGTCTGAGACAGACGGTCTGAGACAGACGGTCTGAGGCAGACGGTCTGAGACAGACGGTCTGAGACAGACGGTCTGAGACAGACGGTCTGAGACAGACGGTCTTAGACAGACGGTCTTAGACATACGGCCTGAGACAGACAGTCTGAGACAGACAGTCCGAGACAGACAGTCTGATACAGACGGTCTGAGACAGACGGTCTGAGACAGACGGTCTGAGACAGACGGTCTGAGACAGACGGTCTGAGACAGACGGTCTGAGACAGACGGTCTGAGACAGGCGGTCTGAGACAGACGGTCCGAGACAGAAGGTTCGAGACAGAGGGATTGAGACAGACGGTCTGAGACAGACGGTCTGAGACAGGCGGTCTGAGACGGGCGGTCTGAGACAGGCGGTCTGAGACAGACGGTCGGAGACAGACGGCCTGAGACAGACGGTCTGAGACAGACGGTCTGAGACAGACGGTCTGAGACAGACGGTCTGAGACAGACGGTCTGAGGCAGACGGTCTGAGACAGACGGTCTGAGACAGACGGTCTGAGACAGACGGTCTGAGACAGACGGTCTTAGACAGACGGTCTTAGACATACGGTCTGAGACAGGCGGTCTGAGACAGACGGTCGGAGACAGACGGCCTGAGACAGACGGTCTGAGACAGACGGTCTGAGACAGACGGTCTGAGACAGACGGTCTGAGACAGACGGTCTGAGGCAGACGGTCTGAGACAGACGGTCTGAGACAGACGGTCTGAGACAGACGGTCTGAGACAGACGGTCTTAGACAGACGGTCTTAGACATACGGCCTGAGACAGACAGTCTGAGACAGACAGTCCGAGACAGACAGTCTGATACAGACGGTCTGAGACAGACGGTCTGAGACAGACGGTCTGAGACAGACGGTCTGAGACAGACGGTCTGACACAGACGGTCTGAGACAGACGGTTCGAGACAGACGGTCTGAGACAGACGGTCTGACACAGACGGTCTGAGACAGACGGTCTGAGACAGACGGTCTGAGACAGAAGGTTCGAGACAGAGGGATTGAGACAGACGGTCTGAGACAGACGGTCTGGGACAGGCGGTCTGAGACAGGCGGTCTGAGACAGACGGTCTGAGACAGGCGGTCTTAGACATACGGCCTGAGACAGACAGTCTGAGACAGACAGTCTGATAAAGACGGTCTGAGACAGACGGTCTGAGACAGACGGTCTGAGACAGACGGTCTGAGACAGACGGTCTGAGACAGACGGTCTGAGACAGACGGTCTGAGACAGACGGTCTGAGACAGACGGTCTGACACAGACGGTCTGAGACAGACGGTTCGAGACAGACGGTCTGAGACAGACGGTCTGACACAGACGGTCTGAGACAGACGGTCTGAGACAGAAGGTTCGAGACAGAGGGATTGAGACAGACGGTCTGAGACAGACGGTCTGAGACAGGCGGTCTGAGACAGGCGGTCTGAGACAGACGGTCGGAGACAGGCGGTCTGAGACAGACGGTCTGAGACAGACGGTCTGAGACAGACGGTCTGAGACAGACGGTCTGAGACAGACGGTCTGAGACAGACGGTCTGAGACAGACGGTCTGAGACAGACGGTCTTAGACAGACGGTCTTAGACATACGGCCTGAGACAGACAGTCTGAGACAGACAGTCTGAGACAGACAGTCTGAGACAGACGGTCTTAGACAGACGGTCTTAGACATACGGCCTGAGACAGACGGTCCGAGACAGAGGGATTGAGACAGACGGTCTGAGACAGATGGTCTGAGACAGACGGTCTGAGACAGGCGGTCTGAGACAGGCGGTCTGAGACAGACGGTCTGAGACAGACGGTCTGAGACAGACGGTCTGAGACAGACGGTCTGAGACAGACGGTCCGAGACAGACGGTCTTAGACAGACGGTCTTAGACATACGGCCTGAGACAGACAGTCTGAGACAGACAGTCTGAGACAGACAGTCTGATACAGACGGTCTGAGACAGACGGTCTGAGACAGACGGTCTGAGACAGACGGTCTGAGACAGGCGGCCTGAGACAGACGGCCTGAGACAGACGGTCTGATACAGACGGTCTGATACAGACGGTCTGATACAGACGGTCTGTGACAGTCGGTCTGAGACGCACGGTCTGAGACAGACGGTCTGAGACTGACGGTCTGAGACAGACGGTCTGAGACACGGTCTGAGACAGGCGGTCTGCGACAGACGGTCTGAGACAGACGGTCTGAGACAGACGGTCTGAGACAGACGGTCTGAGACAGACGGTCTGAGACAGACGGTCCGAGACAGACGGTCTTAGACAGACGGTCTTAGACATACGGCCTGAGACAGACAGTCTGAGACAGACAGTCTGAGACAGACAGTCTGATACAGACGGTCTGAGACAGACGGTCTGAGACAGACGGTCTGAGACAGACGGTCTGAGACAGGCGGCCTGAGACAGACGGCCTGAGACAGACGGTCTGATACAGACGGTCTGATACAGACGGTCTGATACAGACGGTCTGTGACAGTCGGTCTGAGACGCACGGTCTGAGACAGACGGTCTGAGACTGACGGTCTGAGACAGACGGTCTGAGACACGGTCTGAGACAGGCGGTCTGCGACAGACGGTCTGAGACAGACGGTCTGAGACAGACGGCCTGAGATAGGCGGTCTGCGACAGAGGGACAGGGACAGGCGAATAGACGCTGCGCGATAGCGGCAGACAGACTGAGAAGGACGGTCTGAGATAGGCTGACTGAGACAGGCGGTCTGAGACAGACGGTCGGAGACAGGCGGTCTGAGACAGACGGTCTGAGACAGACGGTCTGAGACAGACGGTCTGAGACAGACGGTCTGAGACAGGCGGTCTGAGACAGGCGGTCTGAGACAGACGGTCGGAGACAGACGGTCTGAGACAGACGGTCTGAGACAGACGGTCTGAGACAGACGGTCTGAGACAGACGGTCTGAGACAGACGGTCTGAGACAGACGGTCTGAGACAGGCGGTCTGAGACAGACGGTCCGAGACAGAAGGTTCGAGACAGAGGGATTGAGACAGACGGTCTGAGACAGACGGTCTGAGACAGGCGGTCTGAGACGGGCGGTCTGAGACAGGCGGTCTGAGACAGACGGTCGGAGACAGACGGCCTGAGACAGACGGTCTGAGACAGACGGTCTGAGACAGACGGTCTGAGACAGACGGTCTGAGACAGACGGTCTGAGGCAGACGGTCTGAGACAGACGGTCTGAGACAGACGGTCTGAGACAGACGGTCTGAGACAGACGGTCTTAGACAGACGGTCTTAGACATACGGTCTGAGACAGGCGGTCTGAGACAGACGGTCGGAGACAGACGGCCTGAGACAGACGGTCTGAGACAGACGGTCTGAGACAGACGGTCTGAGACAGACGGTCTGAGACAGACGGTCTGAGGCAGACGGTCTGAGACAGACGGTCTGAGACAGACGGTCTGAGACAGACGGTCTTAGACAGACGGTCTTAGACATACGGCCTGAGACAGACAGTCTGAGACAGACAGTCCGAGACAGACAGTCTGATACAGACGGTCTGAGACAGACGGTCTGAGACAGACGGTCTGAGACAGACGGTCTGAGACAGACGGTCTGACACAGACGGTCTGAGACAGACGGTTCGAGACAGACGGTCTGAGACAGACGGTCTGACACAGACGGTCTGAGACAGACGGTCTGAGACAGACGGTCTGAGACAGAAGGTTCGAGACAGAGGGATTGAGACAGACGGTCTGAGACAGACGGTCTGGGACAGGCGGTCTGAGACAGGCGGTCTGAGACAGACGGTCTGAGACAGGCGGTCTTAGACATACGGCCTGAGACAGACAGTCTGAGACAGACAGTCTGATACAGACGGTCTGAGACAGACGGTCTGAGACAGACGGTCTGAGACAGACGGTCTGAGACAGACGGTCTGAGACAGACGGTCTGAGACAGACGGTCTGAGACAGACGGTCTGAGACAGACGGTCTGACACAGACGGTCTGAGACAGACGGTTCGAGACAGACGGTCTGAGACAGACGGTCTGACACAGACGGTCTGAGACAGACGGTCTGAGACAGAAGGTTCGAGACAGAGGGATTGAGACAGACGGTCTGAGACAGACGGTCTGAGACAGACGGTCTGAGACAGGCGGTCTGAGACAGGCGGTCTGAGACAGACGGTCGGAGACAGGCGGTCTGAGACAGACGGTCTGAGACAGACGGTCTGAGACAGACGGTCTGAGACAGACGGTCTGAGACAGACGGTCTGAGACAGACGGTCTGAGACAGGCGGCCTGAGACAGACGGCCTGAGACAGACGGTCTGATACAGACGGTCTGATACAGACGGTCTGATACAGACGGTCTGTGACAGTCGGTCTGAGACGCACGGTCTGAGACAGACGGTCTGAGACTGACGGTCTGAGACAGACGGTCTGAGACACGGTCTGAGACAGGCGGTCTGCGACAGACGGTCTGAGACAGACGGTCTGAGACAGACGGCCTGAGATAGGCGGTCTGCGACAGAGGGACAGGGACAGGCGAATAGACGCTGCGCGATAGCGGCAGACAGACTGAGAAGGACGGTCTGAGACAGACGCTCTGAGACAGACGGTCTGAGACAGACGGTCTGAGACAGACGGTCTGAGACAGACGGTTTGAGACAGACGGTCTGAGACAGACGGTCTGAGACAGACGGTCCGAGACAGACGGTCTTAGACAGACGGTCTTAGACATACGGCCTGAGACAGACAGTCTGAGACAGACAGTCTGAGACAGACAGTCTGATACAGACGGTCTGAGACAGACGGTCTGAGACAGACGGTCTGAGACAGGCGGCCTGAGACAGACGGCCTGAGACAGACGGTCTGATACAGACGGTCTGATACAGACGGTCTGATACAGACGGTCTGTGACAGTCGGTCTGAGACGCACGGTCTGAGACAGACGGTCTGAGACTGACGGTCTGAGACAGACGGTCTGAGACACGGTCTGAGACAGGCGGTCTGCGACAGACGGTCTGAGACAGACGGTCTGAGACAGACGGCCTGAGATAGGCGGTCTGCGACAGAGGGACAGGGACAGGCGAATAGACGCTGCGCGATAGCGGCAGACAGACTGAGAAGGACGGTCTGAGATAGGCTGACTGTGATAGACGGTCTGAGACAGACGGCCTGAGACAGACGGTCTGAGACAGACGCTCTGAGACAGACGGTCTGAGACAGACGGTCTGAGACAGACGGTCTGAGACAGACGGTCTGAGACAGACGGTCTGAGACAGACGGTCTGAGACAGGCGGTCAGAGACAGGCGGCCTGAGACAGACGGTCTGAGACAGACGGTCTGAGACAGGCGGTCTGATACAGACGGTCTGAGACAGAGGGTCAGAGACAGGCGGTCTGAGACAGGCGGTCTGAGACAGAGGGTCTGAGACAGACGGTCAGAGACAGACGGTCTGACACAGACGGTCTGAGACAGACGGTTCGAGACAGAGGGATTGAGACAGACGGTCTGAGACAGATGGTCTGAGACAGACGGTCTGAGACAGGCGGTCTGATACAGACGGTCTGAGACAGGCGGTCTGAGACAGACGGTCTGAGACAGACGGTCTGAGACAGACGATCTGACACAGACGGTCTGAGACAGACGGTCTGAGACAGAAGGTTCGAGACAGAGGGATTGAGACAGACGGTCTGAGACAGACGGTCTGAGACAGACGGTCTGAGACAGGCGGTCTGAGACAGGCGGTCTGAGACAGACGGTCGGAGACAGACGGTCTGAGACAGACGGTCTGAGACAGACGGTCTGAGACAGACGGTCTGAGACAGACGGTCTGAGACAGACGGTCTGAGACAGGCGGTCTGAGACAGACGGTCCGAGACAGAAGGTTCGAGACAGAGGGATTGAGACAGACGGTCTGAGACAGACGGTCTGAGACAGGCGGTCTGAGACAGGCGGTCTGAGACAGGCGGTCTGAGACAGACGGTCGGAGACAGACGGCCTGAGACAGACGGTCTGAGACAGACGGTCTGAGACAGACGGTCTGAGACAGACGGTCTGAGACAGACGGTCTGAGGCAGACGGTCTGAGACAGACGGTCTGAGACAGACGGTCTGAGACAGACGGTCTGAGACAGACGGTCTTAGACAGACGGTCTTAGACATACGGTCTGAGACAGGCGGTCTGAGACAGACGGTCGGAGACAGACGGCCTGAGACAGACGGTCTGAGACAGACGGTCTGAGACAGACGGTCTGAGACAGACGGTCTGAGACAGACGGTCTGACACAGACGGTCTGAGACAGACGGTTCGAGACAGACGGTCTGAGACAGACGGTCTGACACAGACGGTCTGAGACAGACGGTCTGAGACAGACGGTCTGAGACAGAAGGTTCGAGACAGAGGGATTGAGACAGACGGTCTGAGACAGACGGTCTGGGACAGGCGGTCTGAGACAGGCGGTCTGAGACGGACGGTCGGAGACAGACGGTCTGAGACAGACGGTCTGAGACAGACGGTCTGAGACAGACGGTCTGAGACAGACGGTCTGAGACGGACGGTCTGAGACAGACGGTCTGAGACAGACGGTCTGAGACAGACGGTCTGAGACAGACGGTCTTAGACAGACGGTCTTAGACATACGGCCTGAGACAGACAGTCTGAGACAGACAGTCTGAGACAGACAGTCTGAGACAGACGGTCTTAGACAGACGGTCTTAGACATACGGCCTGAGACAGACGGTCCGAGACAGAGGGATTGAGACAGACGGTCTGAGACAGATGGTCTGAGACAGACGGTCTGAGACAGGCGGTCTGAGACAGGCGGTCTGAGACAGACGGTCTGAGACAGACGGTCTGAGACAGACGGTCTGAGACAGACGGTCCGAGACAGACGGTCTTTGACAGACGGTCTTAGACATACGGCCTGAGACAGACAGTCTGAGACAGACAGTCTGAGACAGACAGTCTGATACAGACGGTCTGAGACAGACGGTCTGAGACAGACGGTCTGAGACAGACGGTCTGAGACAGGCGGCCTGAGACAGACGGCCTGAGACAGACGGTCTGATACAGACGGTCTGATACAGACGGTCTGATACAGACGGTCTGTGACAGTCGGTCTGAGACGCACGGTCTGAGACAGACGGTCTGAGACTGACGGTCTGAGACAGACGGTCTGAGACACGGTCTGAGACAGGCGGTCTGCGACAGACGGTCTGAGACAGACGGTCTGAGACAGACGGCCTGAGATAGGCGGTCTGCGACAGAGGGACAGGGACAGGCGAATAGACGCTGCGCGATAGCGGCAGACAGACTGAGAAGGACGGTCTGAGACAGACGCTCTGAGACAGACGGTCTGAGACAGACGGTCTGAGACAGACGGTCTGAGACAGACGGTCTGAGACAGACGGTCTGAGACAGACGGTCTGAGACAGACGGTCTGAGACAGACGGTCCGAGACAGACGGTCTTAGACAGACGGTCTTAGACATACGGCCTGAGACAGACAGTCTGAGACAGACAGTCTGAGACAGACAGTCTGATACAGACGGTCTGAGACAGACGGTCTGAGACAGACGGTCTGAGACAGACGGTCTGAGACAGGCGGCCTGAGACAGACGGCCTGAGACAGACGGTCTGATACAGACGGTCTGATACAGACGGTCTGATACAGACGGTCTGTGACAGTCGGTCTGAGACGCACGGTCTGAGACAGACGGTCTGAGACTGACGGTCTGAGACAGACGGTCTGAGACACGGTCTGAGACAGGCGGTCTGCGACAGACGGTCTGAGACAGACGGTCTGAGACAGACGGCCTGAGATAGGCGGTCTGCGACAGAGGGACAGGGACAGGCGAATAGACGCTGCGCGATAGCGGCAGACAGACTGAGAAGGACGGTCTGAGATAGGCTGACTGTGATAGACGGTCTGAGACAGACGGCCTGAGACAGACGGTCTGAGACAGACGCTCTGAGACAGACGGTCTGAGACAGACGGTCTGAGACAGACGGTCTGAGACAGACGGTCTGAGACAGACGGTCTGAGACAGACGGTCTGAGACAGGCGGTCAGAGACAGGCGGCCTGAGACAGACGGTCTGAGACAGACGGTCTGAGACAGGCGGTCTGATACAGACGGTCTGAGACAGAGGGTCAGAGACAGGCGGTCTGAGACAGGCGGTCTGAGACAGAGGGTCTGAGACAGACGGTCAGAGACAGACGGTCTGACACAGACGGTCTGAGACAGACGGTTCGAGACAGAGGGATTGAGACAGACGGTCTGAGACAGATGGTCTGAGACAGACGGTCTGAGACAGGCGGTCTGATACAGACGGTCTGAGACAGGCGGTCTGAGACAGACGGTCTGAGACAGACGGTCTGAGACAGACGATCTGACACAGACGGTCTGAGACAGACGGTCTGAGACAGAAGGTTCGAGACAGAGGGATTGAGACAGACGGTCTGAGACAGACGGTCTGAGACAGACGGTCTGAGACAGGCGGTCTGAGACAGGCGGTCTGAGACAGACGGTCGGAGACAGACGGTCTGAGACAGACGGTCTGAGACAGACGGTCTGAGACAGACGGTCTGAGACAGACGGTCTGAGACAGACGGTCTGAGACAGACGGTCTGAGACAGGCGGTCTGAGACAGACGGTCCGAGACAGAAGGTTCGAGACAGAGGGATTGAGACAGACGGTCTGAGTCAGACGGTCTGAGACAGGCGGTCTGAGACAGGCGGTCTGAGACAGGCGGTCTGAGACAGACGGTCGGAGACAGACGGCCTGAGACAGACGGTCTGCGACAGACGGTCTGAGACAGACGGTCTGAGACAGACGGTCTGAGACAGACGGTCTGAGGCAGACGGTCTGAGACAGACGGTCTGAGACAGACGGTCTGAGACAGACGGTCTGAGACAGACGGTCTTAGACAGACGGTCTTAGACATACGGTCTGAGACAGGCGGTCTGAGACAGACGGTCGGAGACAGACGGCCTGAGACAGACGGTCTGAGACAGACGGTCTTAGACAGACGGTCTTAGACATACGGCCTGAGACAGACAGTCTGAGACAGACAGTCTGAGACAGACAGTCTGAGACAGACAGTCTGAGACAGACGGTCTTAGACAGACGGTCTTAGACATACGGCCTGAGACAGACGGTTCGAGACAGAGGGATTGAGACAGACGGTCTGAGACAGATGGTCTGAGACAGACGGTCTGAGACAGGCGGTATGAGACAGGCGGTCTGAGACAGACGGTCGGAGACAGACGGTCAGAGACAGGCGGCCTGAGACAGACGGCCTGAGACAGACGGTCTGAGACAGAAGGTTCGAGACAGAGGGATTGAGACAGACGGTCTGAGACAGACGGTCTGAGACAGGCGGTCTGAGGCAGGCGGTCTGAGACAGACGGTCGGAGACGGACGGCCTGAGACAGACGGTCTGAGACAGACGGTCTGAGACAGACGGTCTGAGGCGGACGGTCTGAGACAGACGGTCTGAGACAGACGGTCTGAGACAGACGGTCCGAGACAGACGGTCTTAGACAGACGGTCTTAGACATACGGCCTGAGACAGACAGTCTGAGACAGACAGTCTGATACAGACGGTCTGATACAGACGGTCTGTGACAGTCGGTCTGAGACGCACGGTCTGAGACAGACGGTCTGAGACTGACGGTCTGAGACAGACGGTCTGAGACACGGTCTGAGACAGGCGGTCTGCGACAGACGGTCTGAGACAGACGGTCTGAGACAGACGGCCTGAGATAGGCGGTCTGCGACAGAGGGACAGGGACAGGCGAATAGACGCTGCGCGATAGCGGCAGACAGACTGAGAAGGACGGTCTGAGATAGGCTGACTGTGATAGTCGGTCTGAGACAGACGGCCTGAGACAGACGGTCTGAGACAGACGCTCTGAGACAGACGGTCTGAGACAGACGGTCTGAGACAGACGGTCTGAGACAGACGGTCTGAGACAGACGGTCTGAGACAGACGGACAGAGACAGCGGTCTGAGACAGCGGTCTGATACAGACGGTCTGAGACAGACGGACGGAGACAGGCGGGCTGAGACAGACGGACAGAGACAGCGGTCTGAGATAGACGGACGGAGGCAGACGGTCTGAGACAGACGGTCTGAGACAGACGGTCTGAGACAGACGGTCTGAGCCAGACGGTCTGAGACAGACGGACAGAGACAGCGGTCTGATACAGACGGTCTGAGACAGACGGTCGGAGACTGGCGGGCTGAGACAGACGGACAGAGACAGGCGGGCCGAGACAGACGGACAAAGACAGCGGTCTGATACAGACGGTCTGAGACAGGCGGTCGAAGACAGGCGGGCTGAGACAGACCGACGGAGACAGCGGTCTGATACAGACGGTCTGAGACAGACGGTCGGAGACAGGCGGGCTGAGACAGACGGACAGAGACAGCGGTCTTATACAGACGGTCTGAGACAGACGGTCGGAGACAGGCGGGCTGAGACAGCGGTCTGATACAGACGGTCTGAGACAGACGGGCGGAGACAGCGGTCTGAGACAGACGGTCGGAGACAGGCGGGCTGAGAGAGACGGACAGAGACAGCGGTCTGATACAGACGGTCTGAGACAGACGGTCGGAGACAGACGGTCTGAGACAGACGGTCTGAGACAGACGGTCTGAGACAGACGGTCTGAGACAGACGGTCTGAGACCGACGGAAAGAGACAGGCCGGCTGAGACTGACGGTCTGAGACGTACGGTCTGAGACAGGCGCGTTGAGACAGACGGACAGAGACAGGCGGGCTGAGACAGACGGACAGAGACAACAGTCTGAGACAGACGATCTGAGACAGACGGACCGAGACAGACGGTCTGAGACAGACGGTCTGAGACACACGGTCGGAGACAGGTGGGCTGAGGCAGAAGGACAGAGACAGCGGTCTGAGATAGACGGACGGAGGCAGACGGTCTGAGACAGACGGTCTGAGACAGACGGTGTGAGACAGACGGTCTGAGACAGACGGTCTGAGACAGACGGTCTGAGACAGACGGTCTGAGACAGACGGTCTGAGACATGCGGGCTGAAACAGACGGACCGCGACAACGGTAAGAGACAGACGGCCTGAGACAGACGGTCTGAGACAGACGGACAGAGACAGGCGGTCTGAGACAGACAGACAGAGACAGACGGCCTGAGACTGACGCACAGAGACGGGCGGGCTGAGACAGACGGGCTAAAACCGACAGCCTGGGACAGATGGTCTGAGACGGATGGTCTGAGACAGACGGTCTGATACAGACGGTCTGAGACAGACGGTCGGAGACAGGCGGGCTGAGACAGACGGACAGAGACAGCGGTCTTATACAGACGGTCTGAGACAGACGGTCGGAGACAGGCGGGCTGAGACATCGGTCTGATACAGACGGTCTGAGACAGACGGGCGGAGACAGCGGTCTGAGACAGACGGTCGGAGACAGGCGGGCTGAGAGAGACGGACAGAGACAGCGGTCTGATACAGACGGTCTGAGACAGACGGTCGGAGACAGGCGGGCTGAGACAGACGGACAGAGACAGCGGTCTGAGATAGACGGACGGAGGCAGACGGTCTGAGACAGACGGTCTGAGACAGACGGTCTGAGACAGACGGTCTGAGACAGACGGTCTGAGACCGACGGACAGAGACAGGCCGGCTGAGACTGACGGTCTGAGACGTACGGTCTGAGACAGGCGCGTTGAGACAGACGGACAGAGACAGGCGGGCTGAGACAGACGGACAGAGACAGACGGTCTGAGACAGACGGTCTGAGACACACGGTCGGAGACAGGTGGGCTGAGGCAGAAGGACAGAGACAGCGGTCTGAGATAGACGGACGGAGGCAGACGGTCTGAGACAGACGGTCTGAGACAGACGGTCTGAGACAGACGGTCTGAGACAGACGGTCTGAGACAGACGGTCTGAGACAGACGGTCTGAGACAGAGGTTTGAGACAGACGGTCTGAGACATGCGGGCTGAAACAGACGGACCGCGACAACGGTAAGAGACAGACGGCCTGAGACAGACGGTCTGAGACAGACGGACAGAGACAGGCGGTCTGAGACAGACAGACAGAGACAGACGGCCTGAGACTGACGCACAGAGACGGGCGGGCTGAGACAGACGGGCTAAAACCGACAGCCTGGGACAGACGGTCTGAGACAGACGGTCTGAGGCAGACGGACAGAGACAACAGTCTGAGACAGACGGTCTGAGACAGCCGGAGAGAGACAGGCGGAGTGAGACAGACGGTATGAGGCAGACGGTCTGAGACAGACGGTCTGAGACAGACGGTCTGAGACAGACGGTCTGAGACAGACGGACAGAGACAGCGGTCTGATACAGACGGTCTGAGACAGACGGTCGGAGACTGGCGGGCTGAGACAGACGGACAGAGACAGGCGGGCCGAGACAGACGGACAAAGACAGCGGTCTGATACAGACGGTCTGAGACAGACGGTCGAAGACAGGCGGGCTGAGACAGACCGACGGAGACAGCGGTCTGATACAGACGGTCTGAGACAGACGGTCGGAGACAGGCGGGCTGAGACAGACGGACAGAGACAGCGGTCTGATACAGACGGTCTGAGACAGACGGTCGGAGACAGGCGGGCTGAGACAGCGGTCTGATACAGACGGTCTGAGACAGACGGGCGGAGACAGCGGTCTGAGACAGACGGTCGGAGACAGGCGGGCTGAGAGAGACGGACAGAGACAGCGGTCTGATACAGACGGTCTGAGACAGACGGTCGGAGACAGGCGGGCTGAGACAGACGGACAGAGACAGCGGTCTGAGATAGACGGACGGAGGCAGACGGTCTGAGACAGACGGTCTGAGAAAGACGGTCTGAGACAGACGGTCTGAGACAGACGGTCTGAGACAGACGGTCTGAGACCGACGGACAGAGACAGGCCGGCTGAGACTGACGGTCTGAGACATACGGTCTGAGACAGGCGCGTTGAGACAGACGGACAGAGACAGGCGGGCTGAGACAGACGGACAGAGACAACAGTCTGAGACAGACGATCTGAGACAGACGGACCGAGACAGACGGTCTGAGACAGACGGTCTGAGACACACGGTCGGAGACAGGTGGGCTGAGGCAGACGGACAGAGACAGCGGTCTGAGATAGACGGACGGAGGCAGACGGTCTGAGACAGACTGTAGGAGACAGGCGGGCTGAGACAGACGGACAGAGACAGCGGTCTGATACAGACGGTCTGAGACAGACGGTTCGAGACAGGAGGGCTGAGACAGACGGACAGAGACAGGCGGGCTGAGACAGGCGGTCTCAGACAGACGGTCGGAGACAGGCGGGCTGAGACAGACGGACAGAGACAGGCGGGCTGAGACAGACGGACAGAGACAACAGTATGAGACAGACGATCTGAGACAGACGGACCGAGTCAGACGGTCTGAGACAGGCGGTCGGAGACAGGCGGGCTGAGACAGACGGACAGAGGCAGCGGTCTGAGATAGACGGACGGAGGCAGACGGTCTGAGACAGACGGTCTGAGACAGACGGTCTGAGACAGACGGACAGAGACAGCGGTCTGATACAGACGGTCTGAGACAGACGGTCGGAGACTGGCGGGCTGAGACAGACGGACAGAGACAGGCGGGCCGAGACAGACGGACAAAGACAGCGGTCTGATACAGACGGTCTGAGACAGACGGTCGAAGACAGGCGGGCTGAGACAGACCGACGGAGACAGCGGTCTGATACAGACGGTCTGAGACAGACGGTCGGAGACAGGCGGGCTGAGACAGACGGACAGAGACAGCGGTCTGATACAGACGGTCTGAGACAGACGGTCGGAGACAGGCGGGCTGAGACAGCGGTCTGATACAGACGGTCTGAGACAGACGGGCGGAGACAGCGGTCTGAGACAGACGGTCGGAGACAGGCGGGCTGAGAGAGACGGACAGAGACAGCGGTCTGATACAGACGGTCTGAGACAGACGGTCGGAGACAGGCGGGCTGAGACAGACGAACAGAGACAGCGGTCTGAGATAGACGGACGGAGGCAGACGGTCTGAGACAGACGGTCTGAGAAAGACGGTCTGAGACAGACGGTCTGAGACAGACGGTCTGAGACAGACGGTCTGAGACCGACGGACAGAGACAGGCCGGCTGAGACTGACGGTCTGAGACATACGGTCTGAGACAGGCGCGTTGAGACAGACGGACAGAGACAGGCGGGCTGAGACAGACGGACAGAGACAACAGTCTGAGACAGACGATCTGAGACAGACGGACCGAGACAGACGGTCTGAGACAGGCGGTCTGAGACACACGGTCGGAGACAGGTGGGCTGAGGCAGACGGACAGAGACAGCGGTCTGAGATAGACGGACGGAGGCAGACGGTCTGAGACAGACTGTAGGAGACAGGCGGGCTGAGACAGACGGACAGAGACAGCGGTCTGATACAGACGGTCTGAGACAGACGGTTCGAGACAGGAGGGCTGAGACAGACGGACAGAGACAGCGGTCTGAGATAGACGGACGGAGGCAGACGGTCTGAGACAGACGGTCTGAGGCAGACGGTTTGAGACAGACGGTCTGACACAGACGGTCTGATACAGACGGTCTGAGACAGACGGGCGGAGACAAGCGGGCTGAGGCAGACGGACAGAGGCAGCGGTCTGAGATAGACGGACGGAGGCAGACGGTCTGAGACAGACGGTCTGAGACTGACGGTCTGAGGCAGACGGTCTGAGACAGACGGTCTGAGACCGACGGACAGAGACAGGCGGGCTGAGACTGACGGGGTAAGACCAACGGTCTGAGACAGACGATCTGAGACAGACGGTCGGAGACAGACGGTCTGAGACAGACGGACAGAGACAGCGGTCTGATACAGACGGTCTGAGACAGACGGTCGGAGACTGGCGGGCTGAGACAGACGGACAGAGACAGGCGGGCCGAGACAGACGGACAAAGACAGCGGTCTGATACAGACGGTCTGAGACAGACGGTCGAAGACAGGCGGGCTGAGACAGAGCGACGGAGACAGCGGTCTGATACAGACGGTCTGAGACAGACGGTCGGAGACAGGCGGGCTGAGACAGACGGACAGAGACAGCGGTCTGATACAGACGGTCTGAGACAGACGGTCGGAGACAGGCGGGCTGAGACAGCGGTCTGATACAGACGGTCTGAGACAGACGGGCGGAGACAGCGGTCTGAGACTGACGGTCGGAGACAGGCGGGCTGAGAGAGACGGACAGAGACAGCGGTCTGATACAGACGGTCTGAGACAGACGGTCGGAGACAGGCGGGCTGAGACAGACGGACAGAGACAGCGGTCTGAGATAGACGGACGGAGGCAGACGGTCTGAGACAGACGGTCTGAGACAGACGGTCTGAGACAGACGGTCTGAGACAGACGGTCTGAGACAGACGGTCTGAGACAGACGGTCTGAGACAGACGGTCTGAGACAGACGGTCTGAGACAGACGGTCTGAGACAGACGGTCTGAGACAGACGGTCTGAGACAGACGGTCTGAGACAGACGGTCTGAGACCGACGGACAGAGACAGGCCGGCTGAGACTGACGGTCTGAGACGTACGGTCTGAGACAGGCGCGTTGAGACAGACGGACAGAGACAGGCGGGCTGAGACAGACGGACAGAGACAACAGTCTGAGACAGACGATCTGAGACAGACGGACCGAGACAGACGGTCTGAGACAGACGGTCTGAGACACACGGTCGGAGACAGGTGGGCTGAGGCAGACGGACAGAGACAGCGGTCTGAGATAGACGGACGGAGGCAGACGGTCTGATACAGACGGTCTGAGACAGACGGTCTGAGACAGACGGTCTGAGACAGACGGTCTGAGACAGACGGTCTGAGACAGACGGTCTGAGACAGACGGTCTGAGACAGACGGTCTGAGACATGCGGGCTGAAACAGACGGACAGAGACAACGGTAAGAGACAGACGGCCTGAGACAGATGGTCTGAGACAGACGGACAGAGACAGGCGGTCTGAGACAGACAGACAGAGACAGACGGCCTGAGACTGACGCACAGAGACGGGCGGGCTGAGACAGACGGGCTAAAACCGACAGCCTGGGACAGATGGTCTGAGACGGATGGTCTGAGACAGACGGTCTGAGACAGGCGGACAGAGTCAGATGGACAGACACATACGGAGTGAGGCAGGCGTTCAGTGACAGACGGTCTGAGACAGACGGTCTGAGGCAGACGGACAGAGACAACAGTCTGAGACAGACGGTCTGAGACAGCCGGAGAGAGACAGGCGGAGTGAGACAGACGGTATGAGGCAGACGGTCTGAGACAGACGGTCTGAGACAGACGGTCTGAGACAGACGGTCTGAGACAGACGGTCTGAGACAGATGGACAGATTCAGGCGGGCTGAGACAGACGGTCTGAGACAGACGGTCTGAGACAGAGGGTATCAGACAGGCGCTCTGAGAAAGACGGTCTGAGACAGGCTGTCTGACACACACGTTCTTTGACAGACGGTCTGAGAAAGACGGACTGAGACAGACGTACTGAGACAGGCGGTCTGAGACAGGCGGTCTGAGAATGGCGGTCTGAGCCAGACGGTCTGTGGCAGACGGTCTGAGACAGACGGTCTGAGACAGTCGGACCGAGACAGACGGACTGAGACAGGTGGTCTGAGACAGACGGTCTGAGACTGACGGCCTGAGACAGACGGTCTGAGACAGGCGGTCTGAGACAGACGGTCTGAGACAGACGGTCTGAGACAGACGGTCTGAGACAGACGGTCTGAGACAGACGGTCTGAGACAGACGGTCTGAGACAGACGGTCAGAGACAGGCTGTCTGACACACACGTTCTTTGACAGACGGTGTGAGACAGACGGTCTCAGACAGGCTGTCTGACACACACGTTCTTTGACAGACGGTCTGAGACAGACGGACTGAGACAGGCGGTCTGAGACAGACGGTCTGATATAGGCGGTCTGAAACAGACGGTCTGAGACAGACGGTCTGCGACAGACGTTCTGAGACAGACGGTCTGAGACAGACGGTCTGAGACAGACGGTCTGAGACAGACGGTCTGAGACAGACGGTCTGAGACAGACGGTCTGAGACAGACGGTCTGAGACAGACGGTCTGAGACAGACGGTCTGAGACAGACGGTCTGAGACAGACGGTCTGAGACAGACGGTCTGAGACAGACGGTCTGAGACAGACGGTCTGAGACAGACGGTCTGAGACAGACGGTCTTTGACAGACGGTGTGAGACAGACGGTCTGAGACAGGCTGTCTGACACACACGTTCTTTGACAGACGGTGTGAGACAGACGGTCTGAGACAGACGGGCTAAAACCGACAGCCTGGGACAGATGGTCTGAGCCGGATGGTCTGAGACAGACGGTCTGAGACAGGCGGACAGGGTCAGATGGACAGACACATACGGAGTGAGACAGGCGTTCAGTGACAGACGGTCTGACACAGACGGTCTGAGGCAGACGGACAGAGACAACAGTCTGAGACAGACGGTCTGAGACAGCCGGGGAGAGACAGGCGGAGTGAGACAGACGGTATGAGGCAGACGGTCTGAGACAGACGGTCTGAGACAGACGGTCTGAGACAGACGGTCTGAGACAGACGGTCTGAGACAGACGGTCTGAGACAGACGGTCTGAGACAGACGGTCTGAGACAGACGGTCTGAGACAGACGGTCTGAGGCAGACGGACAGAGACAACAGTCTGAGACAGACGGTCTGAGACAGCCGGAGAGAGACAGGCGGAGTGAGACAGACGGTATGAGGCAGACGGTCTGAGACAGACGGTCTGAGATAGACGGTCTGAGACAGACGGTCTGAGACAGATGGACAGATTCAGGCGGGCTGAGACAGACGGTCTGAGACAGACGGTCTGAGACAGAGGGTATCAGACAGACGCTCTGAGAAAGACGGTCTGAGACAGGCTGTCTGACACACACGTTTGTTGACAGACGGTCTGAGAAAGACGGAGTGAGACAGGCGTTCAGTGACAGACGGTCTGAGACAGACGGTCTGAGGCAGACGGTCTGAGATAGACGGTCTGAGACAGACGCTCTGAGACAGGCTAGCTGAGACAGACGGGCTAAAACCGGCGGTCTGAGACAGACGGTCTGACACAGACGGTCTGAGACAGACGGTCTGAGACAGTCGGTCTGAGACAGACGGTCTGAGACAGACGGACAGAGACAGGCGGGCTGAGAATGACGGTCGGAGACAGACGGTCCAAGACAGACGGTCCGAGACAGACGGTCCGAGACAGACGGTCGGAGACAGACGGTCTGAGACAGACGGTCTGAGACAGAGGGTATCAGACAGACGCTCTGAGAAAGACGGTCTGAGACAGGCTGTCTGACACACACGTTCTTTGACAGACGGTCTGAGACAGGCTGTCTGACACACACGTTCTTTGACAGACGGTCTGAGAAAGACGGACTGAGACAGGCGTACTGAGACAGGCGGTCTGAGACAGGCGGTCTGTGAATGGCGGTCTGAGCCAGACGGTCTGTGGCAGACGGTCTGAGACAGACGGTCTGAGACAGTCGGACCGAGACAGACGGACTGAGACAGGTGGTCTGAGACAGACGGTCTGAGACTGACGGCCTGAGACAGACGGTCTGAGACAGGCGGTCTGAGACAGACGGTCTGAGACAGACGGTCTGAGACAGACGGTCTGGGACAGACGGTCTGAGACAGACGGTCTGAGACAGACGGTCTGAGACAGACGGTCTGAGACAGGCTGTCTGACACACACGTTCTTTGACAGACGGTCTGAGACAGACGGACTGAGACAGGCGGTCTGAGACAGACGGTCTGATATAGGCGGTCTGAAACAGACGGTCTGAGACAGACGGTCTGCGACAGACGGTCTGAGACAGACGGTCTGAGACAGACGGTCTGAGACAGACGGTCTGAGACAGGCTGTCTGACACACACGTTCTTTGACAGACGGTGTGAGACAGACGGGCGGCGACAGGCGGGCTGAGACAGACGGACAGAGACAGCGGTCTGAGATAGACGGACGGAGGCAGACGGACAGAGACAACAGCCTGAGACAGACGGTCTGAGACAGCCGGAGAGAGACAGGCGGAGTGAGACAGACGGTATGAGGCAGACGGTCTGAGACAGACGGTCTGAGACAGACGGTCTGAGACAGACGGTCTGAGACAGACGGTCTGAGACAGACGGTCTGAGACAGACGGTCTGAGACAGACGGTCTGAGACAGATGGACAGATTCAGGCGGGCTGAGACAGACGGTCTGAGACAGACGGTCTGAGACAGAGGGTATCAGACAGGCGCTCTGAGAAAGACGGTCTGAGACAGGCTGTCTGACACACACGTTCTTTGACAGACGGTCTGAGAAAGACGGACTGAGACAGACGTACTGAGACAGGCGGTCTGAGACAGGCGGTCTGAGAATGGCGGTCTGAGCCAGACGGTCTGTGGCAGACGGTCTGAGACAGACGGTCTGAGACAGTCGGACCGAGACAGACGGACTGAGACAGGTGGTCTGAGACAGACGGTCTGAGACTGACGGCCTGAGACAGACGGTCTGAGACAGGCGGTCTGAGACAGACGGTCTGAGACAGACGGTCTGAGACAGACGGTCTGAGACAGACGGTCTGAGACAGACGGTCTGAGACAGACGGTCTGAGACAGACGGTCTGAGACAGACGGTCTGAGACAGACGGTCAGAGACAGGCTGTCTGACACACACGTTCTTTGACAGACGGTGTGAGACAGACGGTCTCAGACAGGCTGTCTGACACACACGTTCTTTGACAGACGGTCTGAGACAGACGGACTGAGACAGGCGGTCTGAGACAGACGGTCTGATATAGGCGGTCTGAAACAGACGGTCTGAGACAGACGGTCTGCGACAGACGTTCTGAGACAGACGGTCTGAGACAGACGGTCTGAGACAGACGGTCTGAGACAGACGGTCTGAGACAGACGGTCTGAGACAGACGGTCTGAGACAGACGGTCTGAGACAGACGGTCTGAGACAGACGGTCTGAGACAGACGGTCTTTGACAGACGGTGTGAGACAGACGGTCTGACACATACGTTCTTTGACAGACGGTGTAAGACAGACGGTCTGAGACAGACGGGCTAAAACCGACAGCCTGGGACAGATGGTCTGAGCCGGATGGTCTGAGACAGACGGTCTGAGACAGGCGGACAGGGTCAGATGGACAGACACATACGGAGTGAGACAGGCGTTCAGTGACAGACGGTCTGAGACAGACGGTCTGAGGCAGACGGACAGAGACAACAGTCTGAGACAGACGGTCTGAGACAGCCGGAGAGAGACAGGCGGAGTGAGACAGACGGTATGAGGCAGACGGTCTGAGACAGACGGTCTGAGACAGACGGTCTGAGACAGACGGTCTGAGACAGACGGTCTGAGACAGACGGTCTGAGACAGACGGTCTGAGACAGACGGTCTGAGACAGACGGTCTGAGACAGACGGTCTGAGACAGACGGTCTGAGGCAGACGGACAGAGACAACAGTCTGAGACAGACGGCCTGAGACAGCCGGAGAGAGACAGGCGGAGTGAGACAGACGGTATGAGGCAGACGGTCTGAGACAGACGGTCTGAGATAGACGGTCTGAGACAGACGGTCTGAGACAGATGGACAGATTCAGGCGGGCTGAGACAGACGGTCTGAGACAGACGGTCTGAGACAGACGGTCTGAGACAGAGGGTATCAGACAGACGCTCTGAGAAAGACGGTCTGAGACAGGCTGTCTGACACACACGTTTTTTGACAGACGGTCTGAGAAAGACGGAGTGAGACAGGCGTTCAGTGACAGACGGTCTGAGACAGACGGTCTGAGGCAGACGGACAGAGACAACAGTCTGAGACAGACGGTCTGAGACAGCCGGAGAGAGACAGGCGGAGTGAGACAGACGGTATGAGGCAGACGGTCTGAGACAGACGGTCTGAGACAGACGGTCTGAGACAGACGGTCCGAGACAGACGGTCCGAGAAAGACGGTCCGAGACAGACGGACAGAGACAGACGCTCTGAGGCAGGCTAGCTGAGACAGACGGGCTAAAACCGGCGGTCTGAGACAGACGGTCTGACACAGACGGTCTGAGACAGACGATCTGTGACAGTCGGTCTGAGACAGACGGTCTGAGACAGACGGACAGAGACAGGCGGGCTGAGAATGACGGTCGGAGACAGACGGTCCAAGACAGACGGTCCGAGACAGACGGTCCGAGACAGACGGTCGGAGACAGACGGTCTGAGACAGACGGTCTGAGACAGTCGGTCTGAGACAGACGGTCTGAGACAGACGGTCTGAGACAGACGGTCTGAGACAGAGGGTATCAGACAGACGCTCTGAGAAAGACGGTCTGAGACAGGCTGTCTGACACACACGTTCTTTGACAGACGGTCTGAGACAGGCTGTCTGACACACACGTTCTTTGACAGACGGTCTGAGAAAGACGGACTGAGACAGGCGTACTGAGACAGGCGGTCTGAGACAGGCGGTCTGTGAATGGCGGTCTGAGCCAGACGGTCTGTGGCAGACAGTCTGAGACAGACGGTCTGAGACAGTCGGACCGAGACAGACGGACTGAGACAGGTGGTCTGAGACAGACGGTCTGAGACTGACGGCCTGAGACAGACGGTCTGAGACAGGCGGTCTGAGACAGACGGTCTGAGACAGACGGTCTGAGACAGACGGTCTGGGACAGACGGTCTGAGACAGACGGTCTGAGACAGACGGTCTGAGACAGACGGTCTGAGACAGGCTGTCTGACACACACGTTCTTTGACAGACGGTCTGAGACAGACGGACTGAGACAGGCGGTCTGAGACAGACGGTCTGATATAGGCGGTCTGAAACAGACGGTCTGAGACAGACGTTCTGCGACAGACGGTCTGAGACAGACGGTCTGAGACAGACGGTCTGAGACAGACGGTCTGAGACAGGCTGTCTGACACACACGTTCTTTGACAGACGGTGTGAGACAGACGGGCGGCGACAGGCGGGCTGAGACAGACGGACAGAGACAGCGGTCTGAGATAGACGGACGGAGGCAGACGGTCTGAGGCAGACGGTCTGAGGCAGACGGTTTGAGACAGACGGTCTGAGGCAGACGGTCTGAGACAGACGGTCTGAGACAGGCGGTCTGAGACAGACGGTCTGAGACAGACGGTCTGAGACAGACGGTCTGAGACAGACGGTCTGAGACAGACGGTCTGAGGCAGACGGACAGAGACAACAGTCTGAGACAGACGGTCTGAGACAGCCGGAGAGAGACAGGCGGAGTGAGACAGACGGTATGAGGCAGACGGTCTGAGACAGACGGTCTGAGATAGACGGTCTGAGACAGACGGTCTGAGACAGATGGACAGATTCAGGCGGGCTGAGACAGACGGTCTGAGACAGACGGTCTGAGACAGAGGGTATCAGACAGACGCTCTGAGAAAGACGGTCTGAGACAGGCTGTCTGACACACACGTTTTTTGACAGACGGTCTGAGAAAGACGGAGTGAGACAGGTGTTCAGTGACAGACGGTCTGAGACAGACGGTCTGAGGCAGACGGTCTGAGATAGACGGTCTGAGACAGACGCTCTGAGACAGGCTAGCTGAGACAGACGGGCTAAAACCGGCGGTCTGAGACAGACGGTCTGACACAGACGGTCTGAGACAGACGGTCTGAGACAGTCGGTCTGAGACAGACGGTCTGAGACAGACGGACAGAGACAGGCGGGCTGAGAATGACGGTCGGAGACAGACGGTCCAAGACAGACGGTCCGAGACAGACGGTCCGAGACAGACGGTCGGAGACAGACGGTCTGAGACAGACGGTCTGAGACAGAGGGTATCAGACAGACGCTCTGAGAAAGACGGTCTGAGACAGGCTGTCTGACACACACGTTCTTTGACAGACGGTCTGAGACAGGCTGTCTGACACACACGTTCTTTGACAGACGGTCTGAGAAAGACGGACTGAGACAGGCGTACTGAGACAGGCGGTCTGAGACAGGCGGTCTGTGAATGGCGGTCTGAGCCAGACGGTCTGTGGCAGACGGTCTGAGACAGACGGTCTGAGACAGTCGGACCGAGACAGACGGACTGAGACAGGTGGTCTGAGACAGACGGTCTGAGACTGACGGCCTGAGACAGACGGTCTGAGACAGGCGGTCTGAGACAGACGGTCTGAGACAGACGGTCTGAGACAGACGGTCTGGGACAGACGGTCTGAGACAGACGGTCTGAGACAGACGGTCTGAGACAGACGGTCTGAGACAGGCTGTCTGACACACACGTTCTTTGACAGACGGTCTGAGACAGACGGACTGAGACAGGCGGTCTGAGACAGACGGTCTGATATAGGCGGTCTGAAACAGACGGTCTGAGACAGACGGTCTGCGACAGACGGTCTGAGACAGACGGTCTGAGACAGACGGTCTGAGACAGACGGTCTGAGACAGGCTGTCTGACACACACGTTCTTTGACAGACGGTGTGAGACAGACGGGCGGCGACAGGCGGGCTGAGACAGACGGACAGAGACAGCGGTCTGAGATAGACGGACGGAGGCAGACGGACAGAGACAACAGTCTGAGACAGACGGTCTGAGACAGCCGGAGAGAGACAGGCGGAGTGAGACAGACGGTATGAGGCAGACGGTCTGAGACAGACGGTCTGAGACAGACGGTCTGAGACAGACGGTCTGAGACAGACGGTCTGAGACAGACGGTCTGAGACAGACGGTCTGAGACAGATGGACAGATTCAGGCGGGCTGAGACAGACGGTCTGAGACAGACGGTCTGAGACAGAGGGTATCAGACAGGCGCTCTGAGAAAGACGGTCTGAGACAGGCTGTCTGACACACACGTTCTTTGACAGACGGTCTGAGAAAGACGGACTGAGACAGACGTACTGAGACAGGCGGTCTGAGACAGGCGGTCTGAGAATGGCGGTCTGAGCCAGACGGTCTGTGGCAGACGGTCTGAGACAGACGGTCTGAGACAGTCGGACCGAGACAGACGGACTGAGACAGGTGGTCTGAGACAGACGGTCTGAGACTGACGGCCTGAGACAGACGGTCTGAGACAGGCGGTCTGAGACAGACGGTCTGAGACAGACGGTCTGAGACAGACGGTCTGAGACAGACGGTCTGAGACAGACGGTCTGAGACAGACGGTCTGAGACAGACGGTCTGAGACAGACGGTCTGAGACAGACGGTCAGAGACAGGCTGTCTGACACACACGTTCTTTGACAGACGGTGTGAGACAGACGGTCTCAGACAGGCTGTCTGACACACACGTTCTTTGACAGACGGTCTGAGACAGACGGACTGAGACAGGCGGTCTGAGACAGACGGTCTGATATAGGCGGTCTGAAACAGACGGTCTGAGACAGACGGTCTGCGACAGACGTTCTGAGACAGACGGTCTGAGACAGACGGTCTGAGACAGACGGTCTGAGACAGACGGTCTGAGACAGACGGTCTGAGACAGACGGTCTGAGACAGACGGTCTGAGACAGACGGTCTGAGACAGACGGTCTTTGACAGACGGTGTGAGACAGACGGTCTGACACATACGTTCTTTGACAGACGGTGTAAGACAGACGGTCTGAGACAGACGGGCTAAAACCGACAGCCTGGGACAGATGGTCTGAGCCGGATGGTCTGAGACAGACGGTCTGAGACAGGCGGACAGGGTCAGATGGACAGACACATACGGAGTGAGACAGGCGTTCAGTGACAGACGGTCTGAGACAGACGGTCTGAGGCAGACGGACAGAGACAACAGTCTGAGACAGACGGTCTGAGACAGCCGGAGAGAGACAGGCGGAGTGAGACAGACGGTATGAGGCAGACGGTCTGAGACAGACGGTCTGAGACAGACGGTCTGAGACAGACGGTCTGAGACAGACGGTCTGAGACAGACGGTCTGAGACAGACGGTCTGAGACAGACGGTCTGAGACAGACGGTCTGAGACAGACGGTCTGAGACAGACGGTCTGAGGCAGACGGACAGAGACAACAGTCTGAGACAGACGGTCTGAGACAGCCGGAGAGAGACAGGCGGAGTGAGACAGACGGTATGAGGCAGACGGTCTGAGACAGACGGTCTGAGATAGACGGTCTGAGACAGACGGTCTGAGACAGATGGACAGATTCAGGCGGGCTGAGACAGACGGTCTGAGACAGACGGTCTGAGACAGAGGGTATCAGACAGACGCTCTGAGAAAGACGGTCTGAGACAGGCTGTCTGACACACACGTTTTTTGACAGACGGTCTGAGAAAGACGGAGTGAGACAGGCGTTCAGTGACAGACGGTCTGAGACAGACGGTCTGAGGCAGACGGACAGAGACAACAGTCTGAGACAGACGGTCTGAGACAGCCGGTGAGAGACAGGCGGAGTGAGACAGACGGTATGAGGCAGACGGTCTGAGACAGACGGTCTGAGACAGACGGTCTGAGACAGACGGTCCGAGACAGACGGTCCGAGAAAGACGGTCCGAGACAGACGGACAGAGACAGACGCTCTGAGGCAGGCTAGCTGAGACAGACGGGCTAAAACCGGCGGTCTGAGACAGACGGTCTGACACAGACGGTCTGAGACAGACGATCTGTGACAGTCGGTCTGAGACAGACGGTCTGAGACAGACGGACAGAGACAGGCGGGCTGAGAATGACGGTCGGAGACAGACGGTCCAAGACAGACGGTCCGAGACAGACGGTCCGAGACAGACGGTCGGAGACAGACGGTCTGAGACAGACGGTCTGAGACAGGCTGTCTGACACACACGTTCTTTGACAGACGGTCTGAGACAGGCTGTCTGACACACACGTTCTTTGACAGACGGTCTGAGAAAGACGGACTGAGACAGGCGTACTGAGACAGGCGGTCTGAGACAGGCGGTCTGTGAATGGCGGTCTGAGCCAGACGGTCTGTGGCAGACAGTCTGAGACAGACGGTCTGAGACAGTCGGACCGAGACAGACGGACTGAGACAGGTGGTCTGAGACAGACGGTCTGAGACTGACGGCCTGAGACAGACGGTCTGAGACAGGCGGTCTGAGACAGACGGTCTGAGACAGACGGTCTGAGACAGACGGTCTGGGACAGACGGTCTGAGACAGACGGTCTGAGACAGACGGCCTGAGACAGACGGTCTGAGACAGGCTGTCTGACACACACGTTCTTTGACAGACGGTCTGAGACAGACGGACTGAGACAGGCGGTCTGAGACAGACGGTCTGATATAGGCGGTCTGAAACAGACGGTCTGAGACAGACGGTCTGCGACAGACGGTCTGAGACAGACGGTCTGAGACAGACGGTCTGAGACAGGCTGTCTGACACACACGTTCTTTGACAGACGGTGTGAGACAGACGGGCGGCGACAGGCGGGCTGAGACAGACGGACAGAGACAGCGGTCTGTGATAGACGGACGGAGGCAGACGGTCTGAGGCAGACGGTCTGAGGCAGACGGTTTGAGACAGACGGTCTGAGGCAGACGGTCTGAGACAGACGGTCTGAGACCGACGGACAGAGACAGGCGGGCTGAGACTGACGGGGTAAGACCAACGGTCTGAGACAGACGATCTGAGACAGACGGTCGGAGACAGGCGGGCTGAGAGAGACGGACGGAGACAGCGGTCTGATACAGACGGTCTGAGACAGACGGTCTGAGACAGACGGACAGAGACTGGCGGGCTGAGACTGACGGGGTGAGACCAACGGTCTGAGACGGACGATCTGAGACAGACGGTCTGAGACAGACGGTCCGAGACAGACGGTCTGAGACATACGGTCTGAGACAGGCGCGCTGAGACAGACGGTCAGAGACAATGGTCTGAGACAGCGGTCTGATACAGACGGTCTGAGACAGACGGGCGGCGGCAGGCGGGCTGAGACAGACGGACAGAGACAGCGGTCTGAGATAGACGGACGGTCTGAGATAGACGGACGGAGGCAGACGGTCTGAGACAGACGGTCCGAGGCAACGGTCTGAGACGAATGATCCGAGACAGACGGACTGAGACAGATGGATTGAGAGAGACGACAGAGACAGACGGACTGAGACAGGCGTGATGAGGCAGACGGACAGAGACAGGCCGGCTGAGACTGACGGTCTGAGACATACGGTCTGAGACAGGCGCGTTGAGACAGACGGACAGAGACAGGCGGGCTGAGACAGACGGACAGAGACAACAGTCTGAGACAGACGATCTGAGACAGACGGACCGAGACAGACGGTCTGAGACAGACGGTCTGAGACACACGGTCGGAGACAGGTGGGCTGAGGCAGACGGACAGAGACAGCGGTCTGAGATAGACGGACGGAGGCAGACGGTCTGAGACAGACGGTCTGAGACAGACGGTCTGAGACAGACGGTCTGAGACAGCCGGAGAGAGACAGGCGGAGTGAGACAGACGGTATGAGGCAGACGGTCTGAGACAGACGGTCTGAGACAGACGGTCTGAGACAGACGGTCTGAGACAGACGGTCCGAGACAGACGGTCCGAGAAAGACGGTCCGAGACAGACGGACAGAGACAGACGCTCTGAGACAGGCTAGCTGAGACAGACGGGCTAAAACCGGCGGTCTGAGACAGACGGTCTGACACAGACGGTCTGAGACAGACGGTCTGAGACAGTCGGTCTGAGACAGACGGTCTGAGACAGACGGACAGAGACAGGCGGGCTGAGAATGACGGTCGGAGACAGACGGTCCAAGACAGACGGTCCGAGACAGACGGTCCGAGACAGACGGTCGGAGACAGACGGTCTGAGACAGACGGTCTGAGACAGTCGGCCTGAGACAGACGGTCTGAGACAGACGGTCTGAGACAGACGGTCTGAGACAGACGGACGGAGGCAGACGGTCTGAGACACACGGTCTGAGGCAGACGGTCTGAGACAGACGGTCTGAGACAGACGTTCTGAGACAGGCGGTCTGAGACATACGGTCTGAGACAGAGGGTCTGAGGCAGACGGTCTGAGACATACGGTCTGAGACAGTCGGACCGAGGCAGACGGACTGAGACAGGTGGTCTGATACAGACGGTCTGACACACACGTTCTTTGACAGACGGTCTGAGTCAAACGGACTGAGACAGACGGACTGAGACAGGCGGTCTGACACACACGTTCTTTGACAGACGGTCTGAGTCAGACGGACTGAGACAGACGGTCTGAGACAGACAGTCTGAGGCAGACGGTCTGAGACAGACGGTCTGAGACCGACGGACAGATACAGGCGGGCTGAGACTGACGGGGTAAGACCAACGGTCTGAGACAGACGGACAGAGACTGGCGGGCTGAGACTGAAGGGGTAAGACCAACGGTCTGAGACGGACGATCTGAGACAGACGGTTCGAGACAGACGGTCCGAGGCAACGGTCTGAGACGAATGATCCGAGACAGACGGACTGAGACAGATGGATTGAGAGAGACGACAGAGACAGACGGACTGAGACAGGCGTGATGAGGCAGACGGACAGAGAGAGACGTAGTGAGACAGGCGTTCAGGGACAGACGGACAGAGACAGACGGAGTGAGACAGGCGTTCTGAGACAAACGGACAGAGATAGACGGTCTGAGACAGACAGACAGATACAGACGGTCTGAGACAGATGGGCAGAGACAGGCGGGCTGAGACAGACGGTCTGAGACAGACGGACAGAGACAGGCGGGCTGAGAGAGACGGGGTAAGACCAACGGTAAGAGACAGACGGTCTGAGACAGACAGACCGAGACACACGGTCCGAGACAGACGGTCCGAGACACATGGTCTGAGACAGATGGTCCAAGACAGACGGTCTGAGATAGATGATCTGAGACAGACGATCTCAGACAGACGGACGGAGACAGGCGGGATGAGACAGGCGGGCTGAGACAGACGGGCTAAAACCGACGATCTGAGACAGACGGACAGAGATGGACGGTCTGAGACAGACGGTCCGAGACAGACGGTCCGAGACATACGGTCTGAGACAGGCGCGCTGAGACAGACGGTCTGAGACAGGCGCGCTGAGACAGACGGTCTGAGCCAGATAGTCTAAGAAAGACGGACTGAGACAGGCGGCCTGAGAGAGACGGACAGACACTGACGGTCTGAGACAGACAGTCCAAGACAGACGGTCTGACACAGACGGTCTGAGACAGACGGTCTGACACAGACGGTCTGAGACAGACGGTCTGAGACAGACGGTCTGAGACAGACGGTCTGAGACAGACGGTCTGAGACAGACGGTCTGAGACAGACGGTCTGAGACAGATGGGCAGAGACAGGCGTGCTGAGACAGACGGTCTGAGACAGACGGACAGAGACAGGCGGGCTGAGAGAGACGGGGTAAGACCAACGGTAAGAGACAGACGGTCTGAGACAGACAGACCGAGACACACGGTCCGAGACAGACGGTCCGAGACACATGGTCTGAGACAGATGGTCCAAGACAGACGGTCTGAGATAGATCATCTGAGACAGACGATCTCAGACAGACGGACGGAGACAGGCGGGATGAGACAGGCGGGCTGAGACAGACGGGCCAAAACCGACGATCTGAGACAGACGGACAGAGATGGACGGTCTGAGACAGACGGTCCGAGACAGACGGTCCGAGACATACGGTCTGAGACAGGCGCGCTGAGACAGACGGTCTGAGACAGGCGCGCTGTGACAGACGGTCTGAGCCAGATAGTCTAAGAAAGACGGACTGAGACAGGCGGCCTGTGAGAGACGGACAGACACTGACGGTCTGAGACAGACAGTCCAAGACAGACGGTCTGACACAGACGGTCTGAGACAGACGGTCTGACACAGACGGTCTGAGACAGACGGTCTGAGACAGACGGTCTGAGACAGACGGTCTGAGACAGACGGCCTGAGACAGACGGTCTGAGACAGACGGACAGAGACTGGCGGTCTGAGACAGACAGACAGAGACAGACGGCCTGAGACTGACGCACAGAGACAGGCGGGCTGGGACAGACGGGCTAAAACCGACGGCCTGGGACAGATGGTCTGAGACGGATGGTCTGAGACAGACGGTCTGAGACTGGCGGACAGAGTCAGATGGACAGAGACAGGCGGGCTGAGACAGACGGTCTGAGACAGACGGTCTGAGACAGTCGGACCGAGACAGACGGACTGAGACAGGTGGTCTGAGACAGACGGTCTGAGACTGACGGCCTGAGACAGACGGACTGAGACAGGCAGTCTGAGACAGACGTTCTGATATAGGCGGTCTGAAACAGACAGTCTGAGACAGACGGTCTGAGACAGACGGTCTGAGACAGACGGTCTGAGACAGACGGTCTGAGACATGCGGGCTGAAACAGACGGACAGAGACAACGGTAACAGACAGACGGCCTGAGACAGACGGTCTGAGACAGACGGACAGAGACAGGCGGTCTGAGACGGACAGACAGAGACAGACGGCCTGAGACTGACGCACAGACACAGGCGGGCTGAGACAGCCGGGCTAAAACCGATGGCCTGGGACAGATGGTCTGAGACGGATGGTCTGAGACAGACGGTCTGAGACAGGCGGACAGAGTCAGATGGACAGACACATACGGAGTGAGACAGGCGTTCAGTGACAGACGGTATGGGACAGACGGACTGAGACAGGCGGGCTGAGAGAGACGGGGTAAGACCAACGGTAAGAGACAGACGGTCTGAGACAGACAGACCGAGACACACGGTCCGAGACAGACGGTCCGCGACACATGGTCTGAGACAGATGGTCCAAGACAGACGGACAGAGACAGCGGTCTGAGATAGACGGACGGAGGCAGACGGTCTGAGACAGACAGTCTGATATAGGCGGTCTGAAACAGACAGTCTGAGACAGACGGTCTGAGAAAGGCGGTCAGAGACAACGGTCTGAGACAGCGGTCTGATACAGACGGTCTGAGACAGACGGGCGGCGACAGGCGGGCTGAGACAGACGGACAGAGACAGCGGTCTGAGATAGACGGACGGAGGCAGACGGTCTGAGACAGACGGTCTGAGGCAGACGGTCTGAGACAGACGGTCTGAGGCAGACGGTCTGAGACAGACGGTCTGAGACAGACGGTCTGAGACAGGCTGTCTGACACACACGTTCGTTGACAGACGGTGTGAGACATACGGTATGAGACAGGCGGTCTGAGACAGACGGTCTGAGGCAGAGGGTCTCAGACAGACGGTCTGAGAAAGACGGTCTGAGACAGTCGGACCGAGACAGACGGACTGAGACAGGTGGTCTGATACAGACGGTCTGACACACACGTTCTTTGACAGACGGTGTGAGACAGACGGTCTGAGACAGGCTGTCTGACACACACGTTCGTTGACAGACGGTGTGAGACAGACAGTCTGAGGCAGACGGTCTGAGACAGACGGTCTGAGACCGACGGACAGATACAGGCGGGCTGAGACTGACGGGGTAAGACCAACGGTCTGAGACAGACGGACAGTGACTGGCGGGCTGAGACTGAAGGGGTAAGACCAACGGTCTGAGACGGACGATCTGAGACAGACGGTTCGAGACAGACGGTCCGAGGCAACGGTCTGAGACGAATGATCCGAGACAGACGGACTGAGACAGATGGATTGAGAGAGACGACAGAGACAGACGGAGTGAGACAGGCGTTCTGAGACAAACGGACAGAGATAGACGGTCTGAGACAGACAGACAGATACAGACGGTCTGAGACAGATGGGCAGAGACAGGCGTGCTGAGACAGACGGTCTGAGACAGACGGACAGAGACAGGCGGGCTGAGAGAGACGGGGTAAGACCAACGGTAAGAGACAGACGGTCTGAGACAGACAGACCGAGACACACGGTCCGAGACAGACGGTCCGAGACACATGGTCTGAGACAGATGGTCCAAGACAGACGGTCTGAGATAGATGATCTGAGACAGACGATCTCAGACAGACGGACGGAGACAGGCGGGATGAGACAGGCGGGCTGAGACAGACGGGCTAAAACCGACGATCTGAGACAGACGGACAGAGATAGACGGTCTGAGACAGACGGTCCGAGACAGACGGTCCGAGACATACGGTCTGAGACAGGCGCGCTGAGACAGACGGTCCGAGACAGGCGCGCTGAGACAGACGGTCTGAGCCAGATAGTCTAAGAAAGACGGACTGAGACAGGCGGCCTGAGAGAGACGGGCAGACACTGACGGTCTGAGACAGACGGTCCAAGACAGGCGGTCTGAGACAGACGGTCTGAGACAGACGGTCTGAGACAGACGGTCTGAGACATGCGGGCTGAAACAGACGGACAGAGACAACGGTAAGAGACAGACGGCCTGAGACAGACGATCTGAGACAGACGGACAGAGATAGACGGTCTGAGACAGACGGTCGAGACAGACGGTCTGAGACATACGGTCTGAGACAGGCGCGCTGAGACAGACGGTCTGAGCCAGATAGTCCAAGAAAGACGGACTGAGACAGGCGGCCTGAGAGAGACGGACAGACACTGACGGTCTGAGACAGACAGTCCAAGACAGACGGTCTGACACAGACGGTCTGAGACAGACGGTCTGACACAGACGGTCTGAGACAGACGGTCTGAGACAGACGGTCTGAGACAGACGGTCTGAGACAGACGGTCTGAGACAGACGGTCTGAGACAGACGGTCTGAGACAGACGGTCTGAGACATGCGGGCTGAAACAGACGGACAGAGACAACGGTGAGAGACAGACGGCCTGAGACAGACGGTCTGAGACAGACGGACAGAGACTGGCGGTCTGAGACAGACAGACAGAGACAGACGGCCTGAGACTGACGCACAGAGACAGGCGGGCTGGGACAGACGGGCTAAAACCGACGGCCTGTGACAGATGGTCTGAGACGGATGGTCTGAGACAGACGGTCTGAGACTGGCGGACAGAGTCAGATGGACAGAGACAGGCGGGCTGAGACAGACGGTCTGAGACAGACGGTCTGAGACAGTCGGACCGAGACAGACGGACTGAGACAGGTGGTCTGAGACAGACGGTCTGAGACTGACGGCCTGAGACAGACGGACTGAGACAGGCAGTCTGAGACAGACGTTCTGATATAGGCGGTCTGAAACAGACAGTCTGAGACAGACGGTCTGAGACAGACGGTCTGAGACAGGTGGTCTGAGACAGACGGTCTGAGACAGACGGTCTGAGACAGACGGTCTGAGACATGCGGGCTGAAACAGACGGACAGAGACAACGGTAACAGACAGACGGCCTGAGACAGACGGTCTGAGACAGACGGACAGAGACAGGCGGTCTGAGACGGACAGACAGAGACAGACGGCCTGAGACTGACGCACAGACACAGGCGGGCTGAGACAGCCGGGCTAAAACCGATGGCCTGGGACAGATGGTCTGAGACGGATGGTCTGAGACAGACGGTCTGAGACAGGCGGACAGAGTCAGATGGACAGACACATACGGAGTGAGACAGGCGTTCAGTGACAGACGGTATGGGACAGACGGACTGAGACAGGCGGCATGAGGCAGACGGACAGAGACAGACGGAGTGAGACAGGCGTTCAGTGACAGACGGTCTGAGACAGACGGTCTGAGACAGACGGTCTGAGACAGACGGACAGAGACAGACGGACTGAGACAGGTGGTCTGAGACAGACGGTCGGAGACAGGTGGGCTGAGGCAGACGGACAGAGACAGCGGTCTGAGATAGACGGACGGAGGCAGACGGTCTGAGACAGACGGTCTGAGACAGACGTTCTGAGACAGACGGACAGAGACTTGCGGGCTGAGACTGAAGGGGTAAGACCAACGGTCTGAGACGGACGATCTGAGACAGACGGTTCGAGACAGACGGTCCGAGGCAACGGTCTGAGACAAATGATCCGAGGCAGACGGACTGAGACAGATGGATTGAGAGAGACGACAGAGACAGACGGACTGAGACAGGCGTGATGAGGCAGACGGGCAGAGAGAGACGTAGTGAGACAGGCGTTCAGGGACAGACGGACAGAGACAGACGGAGTGAGACAGGCGTTCTGAGACAAACGGACAGAGATAGACGGTCTGAGACAGACAGACAGATACAGACGGTCTGAGACAGATGGGCAGAGACAGGCGGGCTGAGACAGACGGTCCGAGACAGACGGTCCGAGACACATGGTCTGAGACAGATGGTCCAAGACAGACGGTCTGAGATAGATGATCTGAGACAGACGATCTCAGACAGACGGACGGAGACAGGCGGGATGAGACAGGCGGGCTGAGACAGACGGGCTAAAACCGACGATCTGAGACAGACGGACAGAGATGGACGGTCTGAGACAGACGGTCCGAGACAGACGGTCCGAGACATACGGTCTGAGACAGGCGCGCTGAGACAGACGGTCTGAGACAGGCGCGCTGAGACAGACGGTCTGAGCCAGATAGTCTAAGAAAGACGGACTGAGACAGGCGGCCTGAGAGAGACGGGCAGACACTGACGGTCTGAGACAGACGGTCGAAGACAGACGGTCTGAGACAGGCGGGCTGAGACAGACGGACAGAGACAGCGGTCTGAGATAGACGGACGGATGCAGACGGTCTGAGACACACGGTCTGAGGCAGACGGTCTGAGACAGACGGTCTGATACAGACGTTCTGAGACAGGCGGTCTGAGACATACGGTCTGAGACAGAGGGTCTGAGGCAGACGGTCTGAGACATACGGTCTGAGACAGGCGGTCTGAGACAGACGGTCTGAGACAGAGGGTCTCAGACAGACGGTCTGAGAAAGACGGTCTGAGACAGACGGTCCGAGACAGGCGGTCTGAGAATGGCGGTCTGAGCCAGACGGTCTGTGGCAGACGGTCTGAGACAGGCGGTCTGAGACAGGCGGCCTGAGACAGACGGTCTGAGACAGTCGGACCGAGACAGACGGACTGAGACAGGTGGTCTGATACAGACGGTCTGACACACACGTTCTTTGACAGACGGTCTGAGTCAGACGGACTGAGACAGACGGACTGAGACAGGCGGTCTGACACACACGTTCTTTGACAGACGGTCTGAGTCAGACGGACTGAGACAGACGGTCTGAGACAGACAGTCTGAGGCAGACGGTCTGAGACAGACGGTCTGAGACCGACGGACAGATACAGGCGGGCTGAGACTGACGGGGTAAGACCAACGGTCTGAGACAGACGGACAGTGACTGGCGGGCTGAGACTGAAGGGGTAAGACCAACGGTCTGAGACGGACGATCTGAGACAGACGGTTCGAGACAGACGGTCCGAGGCAACGGTCTGAGACGAATGATCCGAGACAGACGGACTGAGACAGATGGATTGAGAGAGACGACAGAGACAGACGGACTGAGACAGGCGTGATGAGGCAGGCGGACAGAGAGAGACGTAGTGAGACAGGCGTTCAGGGACAGACGGACAGAGACAGACGGAGTAAGACAGGCGTTCTGAGACAAACGGACAGAGATAGACGGTCTGAGACAGACAGACAGATACAGACGGTCTGAGACAGATGGGCAGAGACAGGCGGGCTGAGACAGACGGTCTGAGACAGACGGACAGAGACAGGCGGGCTGAGAGAGACGGGGTAAGACCAACGGTAAGAGACAGACGGTCTGAGACAGACAGACCGAGACACACGGTCCGAGACAGACGGTCCGAGACACATGGTCTGAGACAGATGGAGCAAGACAGACGGTCTGAGATAGATGATCTGAGACAGACGATCTCAGACAGACGGACGGAGACAGGCGGGATGAGACAGGCGGGCTGAGACAGACGGGCTAAAACCGACGATCTGAGACAGACGGAGAGAGATAGACGGTCTGAGACAGACGGTCCGAGACAGACGGTCCGAGACATACGGTCTGAGACAGGCGCGCTGAGGCAGACGGTCTGAGACAGGCGCGCTGAGACAGACGGTCTGAGCCAGATAGTCTAAGAAAGACGGACTGAGACAGGCGGCCTGAGAGAGACGGGCAGACACTGACGGTCTGAGACAGACGGTCCAAGACAGACGGTCTGAGACAGACGGTCTGAGACAGACGGTTTGAGACAGACGGTCTGAGACATGCGGGCTGAAACAGACGGACAGAGACAACGGTAAGAGACAGACAGACAGAGACAGACGGTCTGAGACAGATGAACAGAGACAGGCGGGCTGAGACAGACGGGCTAAAACCGACGGCCTGGGACAGATGGTCTGAGACGGATGGTCTGAGACAGACGGTCTGAGACAGGCGGACAGAGTCAGATGGACAGACACATACGGAGTGAGACAGGCGTTCAGTGACAGACGGTATGGGACAGACGGACTGAGACAGGCGGCATGAGGCAGACGGACAGAGACAGACGGAGTGAGACAGGCGTTCAGTGACAGACGGTCTGAGACAGACGGTCTGAGACAGACGGTCTGAGACAGACGGACAGAGACAACAGTCTGAGACAGACGGAGAGAGACAGGCGGAGTGAGGCAGACGGTATGAGGCAGACGGTCTGAGACAGACGGTCTGAGACAGATGAACAGAGACAGGCGGGCTGAGACAGACGGTCTGAGACAGAGGGTATCAGACAGACGCTCTGAGAAAGACGGTCTGAGACTGACGGTCTGAGACAGGCTGTCTGACACACACGTTCTTTGACAGACGGTCTGAGAAAGACGGACTGAGACAGACGTACTGAGACAGGCGGTCTGAGACAGGCGGTCTGAGAATGGCGGTCTGAGCCAGACGGTCTGAGTCAGACGGACTGAGATAGGCGGTCTGAGACAGACGGTCTGAGACAGACGGTCTGAGACAGACGGTCTGAGACAGACGGTCTGAGACGGACGGTCTGAGACAGACGGTCTGAGACAGACGGACTGAGACAGGCGGTCTGAGACAGACGGTCTGAGACGTACGGTCTGAGACAGAGGGTCTGAGACAGACGGTCTGAGACATACGGTCTGAGACAGGCGGTCTGAGACAGACGGACTGAGACAGACGGACTGAGACAGGCGGTCTGAGACAGACGGTCTGAGACAGACGGTCTGAGACAGACGGGCTGAGACGGACGGTCTGAGACAGACGGTCTGAGACAGTCGGACCGAGACAGACGGACTGAGACATGTGGTCTGATACAGACGGTCTGACACACACGTTCTTTGACAGACGGTCTGAGACATACGGTCTGAGACAGGCGATCTGAGACAGACGGTCTGACACACACGTTCTTTGACAGACGGTCTGAGTCAGACGGACTGAGACAGACGGACTGAGACAGGCGGTCTGATACAGACGGTCTGAGACAGACGGTCTGAGACGGACGGTCTGAGATAGATGGTCTGACACAGACGGTCTGAGACAGACGGCCTGAGACAGACGGTCTGAGACAGGCGGTCTGAGACAGACGGTCTGAGACAGACGGTCTGAGACAGACGGTCTGAGACAGACGGACTGAGACAGAAGGACAGGGACAGGCGAACAGACGCTGCCCGATAGCGGCAGGCGGATTGAGACGGACGGTCTGAGATAGGCTGACTCAGACAGACGGTGTGAGACATACGGACTGAGACAGACGGTCTGAGACATACGGTCTGAGACAGACGGCCTGAGGCAGACGGTCTGAGACAGACGGACTGAGACAGACGGACTGAGACAGGCGGTCTGAGACAGACGCCCTGAGACAGACGGTCTGAGACAGACGGTCTGAGACAGACGGTCTGAGACAGACGGTCTGAGACCTACTGTAGGAGACAGGCGGGCTGAGACAGACGGACAGCGACAGCGGTCTGATACAGACGGTGTGAGACAGACGGTCGGAGACAGGAGGGCTGAGACAGACGGACAGAGACAGGCGAGCTGAGACAGACGGTCTGAGACAGACGGTCGGAGACGGGCGGGCTGAGACAGACGGACAGAGACAGGCGGGCTGAGACAGACGGACAGAGACAACAGTGTGAGACAGATGATCTGAGACAGACGGACCGAGTCAGACGGTCTGCGACAGACGGTCGGAGACAGGCGGGCTGAGACAGGCGGGCTGAGACAGACGGACAGAGACAGCGGTCTGAGATAGACGGACGGAGGCAGACGGTCTGAGACAGACGGTCTGAGACAGATGTTCTGAGACAGACGGACAGAGACTGGCGGGCTGAGACTGACGGGGTGAGACCAACGGTCTGAGACGGACGGTCTGAGACGGACGGTCTGAGACGGACGGTCTGAGACCGACGGTCTGAGACCGACGGTCTGAGACAGACGGTCTGAGACAGACGGTCTGAGACAGACGGTCTGAGACAGACGGTCTGAGACAGACGGTCTGAGACAGACGGTCTGAGACAGACGGTCTGAGACAGACGGTCTGAGACAGACGGTCTGAGACAGACGGTCTGAGACAGACGGTCTGAGACAGACGGTCTGAGACAGACGGTCTGAGACAGACGGTCTGAGACAGACGGCCTGAGACAGACGGTCTGAGACAGACGGTCTGAGACAGACGGTCTGAGACAGACGGTCTGAGACAGACGGTCTGAGACAGACGGTCTGAGACAGACGGTCTGAGACAGACGGTCTGAGACAGACGGTCTGAGACAGACGGTCTGAGACAGACGGTCTGAGACAGACGGTCTGAGACAGACGGTCTGAGACAGACGGTCTGAGACAGACGGTCTGAGACAGACGGTCTGAGACAGACGGTCTGAGACAGACGGTCTGAGACAGACGGTCTGAGACAGACGGTCTGAGACAGACGGTCTGAGACAGACGGTCTGAGACAGACGGTCTGAGACAGGCTGTCTGACACACACGTTCTTTGACAGACGGTGTGAGACAGACGGTCTGAGACAGGCTGTCTGACACACACGTTCGTTGACAGACGGTGTGAGACAGACGGTCTGAGACAGGCTGTCTGACACACACGTTCTTTGACAGACGGTCTGAGACAGGCGGGCTGAGACAGACGGACAGAGACAGCGGTCTGAGATAGACGGACGGAGTCAGACGGTCTGAGACAGACGGTCTGAGACAGACGGTCCGAGACAGGCGGTCTGAGAATGGCGGTCTGATCCAGACGGTCTGAGACAGACGGACTGAGACAGAAGGACTGAGACAGACGGACTGAGACAGGTGGTCTGAGACAGACGGTCTGAGACAGACGGTCTGAGACAGACGGTCTGAGACATACGGACAGAGACAGACGGTCTGACACAGGCGTTCGGAGACAGACGGTCTGAGACAGACGGGCTGAGACAGAAGGACTGAGACAGTCGGACCGAGACAGACGGACTGAGACAGGTGGTCTGAGACAGACGGTCTGAGACTGACGGCCTGAGACAGACGGTCAGAGACAGGCGGTCTGAGAATGGCGGTCTGAGCCAGACGGTCTGTGGCAGACGGTATGAGACAGACGGTCTGAGACAGGCGGCCTGAGACAGACGGTCTGAGACAGTCGGACCGAGACAGACGGACTGAGACAGGTGGTCTGAGACAGACGGTCTGAGACTGACGGCCTGAGACAGACGGTCTGAGACAGGCGGTCTGAGACAGACGTTCTGATATAGGCGGTCTGAAACAGACAGTCTGAGACAGACGGTCTGAGACAGGCTGTCTGACACACACGTTCTTTGACAGACGGTGTGAGACAGACGGTCTGAGACAGGCTGTCTGACACACACGTTCTTTGACAGGCGGTCTGAGTCAGACGGACTGAGACAGACGGACTGAGACAGGCGGTCTGACACACACGTTCTTTGACAGACGGTCTGAGTCGGACGGTCTGAGACCGGCGGACGGAGACAGACGGACTGAGACAGACGGACTGAGACAGTCGGTCTGAGACAGACGGTCTGAGACAGACGGTCTGAGACAGACGGACCGAGACAGGCGGTCTGAGAAATGCGGTCTGAGCCAGACGGTCTGAGACAGACGGACTGAGACAGAAGGACTGAGACAGACGGACTGAGACAGGTGGTCTGAGACAGACGGTCTGAGACAGACGGTCTGAGACAGACGGTCTGAGACAGACGGTCTGAGACAGACGGTCTGAGACATACGGACAGAGACAGACGGACAGAGACAGACGGTCTGACACAGGCGATCGGAGACAGACCGTCTGAGACATACCGACTGAGACAGACGGTCTCAGACAGACAGTCCGAGTCAGACGGTCTGAGATAGGCAGAGTGAGTCGGACGGTCTGAGACCGGCGGACTGAGACAGACGGACTGAGACAGACGGACTGAGACAGACGGTCTGAGACAGGTGGTCTGAGACAGACGGTCTGAGACAGACGGTCTGAGACAGACGGACTGAGACAGACGGTCGGAGACAGGCGGGCTGAGACAGACGGACAGAGACAGGCGGGCTGAGACAGACGGACAGAGACAACAGTCTGAGACAGATGATCCGAGACAGACGGACCGAGTCAGACGGTCTGCGACAGACGGTCGGAGACAGGCAGGCTGAGACAGACGGACAGAGACAGCGGTCTGAGATAGACGGACGGAGGCAGACGGTCTGAGACAGACGGTCTGAGACAGATGTTCTGAGACAGACGGTCTGAGACAGACGGGCGGCGACAGTCGGGCTGAGACAGACGGACAGACACAGCGGTCTGAGATAGACGGACGGAGGCAGACGGTCTGAGACAGACGGTCTGATATAGGCGGTGTGAAACAGACGGTTTGAGACAGACGGTCTGAGACAGACGGTCAGAGACAACGGTCTGAGACAGACGGTCTGACACACACGTTCTTTGACAGACGGTCTGAGTCAGACGGACTGAGACAGACGGACTGAGACAGGCGGTCTGAGACAGACGGTCTGAGACAGACGGTCTGAGACAGACGGTCTGAGACGGACGGTCTGAGACAGACGGACTGAGACAGACGGTCTGAGACAGACGGTCTGAGACAGACGGTCTGAGACAGACGGTCTGAGACAGACGGTCTGAGACAGACGGTCTGAGACAGACGGTCTGAGACAGACGGTATGAGACAGGCTGTCTGACACACACGTTCTTTGACAGACGGTGCGAGACAGACGGTCTGAGACAGGCTGTCTGACACACACGTTCTTTGACAGACGGTCTGAGACAGACGGACTGCGACAGACAGACTGAGACAGGCGGTTTGAGACAGACGGTCTGATATAGGCGGTCTGAAACAGACAGTCTGAGACAGACGGTCTGAGACAGACGGTCTGAGACAGACGGTCTGAGACAGACGGTCAGAGACAACGGTCTGAGACAGCGGTCGGATACAGACGGTCTGAGACAGACGGGCGGCGACAGGCGGGCTGAGACAGACGGACAGAGACAGCGGTCTGAGATAGACGGACGGATGCAGACGGTCTGAGACAGACGGTCTGAGACAGGCTGTCTGACACACACGTTCTTTGACAGACGGTCTGATACGGACGGTCTGAGACAGACGGTCTGAGACAGACGGACTGAGACAGGCGGTCTGAGACAGACGGTCTGAGACAGACGGTCTGAGACAGAGGGTCTGAGACAGACGGCCTGAGACAGACGGTCTGAGACAGGCGGTCTGAGACAGACGGTCTGAGGCAGACGGTCTGAGACAGACGGTCTGAGACAGACGGTGTGAGACATACGGACTGAGACAGACGGCCTGAGACAGACGGTCGGAGACAGGAGGGCTGAGACAGACGGACAGAGACAGGCGGGCTGAGACAGACGGTCTGAGACAGACGGTCGGAGACAGGCGGGCTGAGACAGACGGACAGAGACAGACGGACAGAGACAACAGTCTGAGACAGATGATCCGAGACAGACGGACCGAGTCAGACGGTCTGCGACAGACGGTCGGAGACAGGCGGGCTGAGACAGACGGACAGAGACAGCGGTCTGAGATAGACGGACGGAGGCAGACGGTCTGAGACAGACGGTCTGAGACAGATGTTCTGAGACAGACGGTCTGAGACAGACGGGCGGCGACAGGCGGGCTGAGACAGACGGACAGAGACAGCGGTCTGAGATAGACGGACGGAGGCAGACGGTCTGAGACAGACGGTCTGATATAGGCGGTGTGAAACAGACAGTTTGAGACAGACGGTCTGAGACAGACGGTCAGAGACAACGGTCTGAGACAGCGGTCTGATACAGACGGTCTGAGACAGACGGCCGGCGACAGGCGGGCTGAGACAGACGGACAGAGACAGCGATCTGAGATAGACGGACGGAGGCAGACGGTCTGAGACAGACGGTCTGAGGCAGACGGTCTGAGACAGACGGTCTGAGGCAGACGGTCTGAGACAGACGGTCTGAGACAGACGGTCTGACACATACGGTCTGAGACAGAGGGTCTCAGACAGACGGTCTAAGAAAGACGCTCTGAGACAGACGGTCCGAGACAGGCGGTCTGAGAATGGCGGTCTGAGCCAGGCGGTCTGTGGCAGACGGTCTGAGACAGACGGTCTGAGACAGGCTGTCTGACACACACGTTCTTTGACAGACGGTGCGAGACAGACGGTCTGAGACAGGCTGTCTGACACACACGTTCTTTGACAGACGGTCTGAGACAGACGGACTGAGACAGACAGACTGAGACAGGCGGTTTGAGACAGACGGTCTGATATAGGCGGTCTGAAACAGACAGTCTGAGACAGACGGTCTGAGACAGACGGTCTGAGACAGACGGTCTGAGACAGACGGTCTGAGACAGACGGTCAGAGACAACGGTCTGAGACAGCGGTCGGATACAGACGGTCTGAGACAGACGGGCGGCGACAGGCGGGCTGAGACAGACGGACAGAGACAGCGGTCTGAGATAGACGGACGGATGCAGACGGTCTGAGACAGACGGTCTGAGACAGGCTGTCTGACACACACGTTCTTTGACAGACGGTCTGATACGGACGGTCTGAGACAGACGGTCTGAGACAGACGGACTGAGACAGGCGGTCTGAGACAGACGGTCTGAGACAGACGGTCTGAGACAGAGGGTCTGAGACAGACGGCCTGAGACAGACGGTCTGAGACAGGCGGTCTGAGACAGACGGTCTGAGACAGACGGTCTGAGACAGACGGTCTGAGACAGACGGTCTGAGACAGACGGTCTGAGACAGACGGTCTGAGACAGACGGTCTGAGACAGACGGACTGAGACAGAAGGACAGGGACAGGCGAACAGACGCTGCCCGATAGCGGCAGGCGGATTGAGACGGACGGTCTGAGATAGGCTGACTGAGACAGACGGTGTGAGACATACGGACTGAGACAGACGGTCTGAGACATACGGTCTGAGACAGACGGCCTGAGACAGACGGTCTGAGACAGACGGATTGAGACAGACGGACTGAGACAGATGGTCTGAGACAGAGGGTCTGAGACAGGCTGTCTGACACACACGTTCTTCGACAGACGGTCTGAGTCAGACGGACTGAGACAGACGGGCTGAGACAGGCGGCCTGAGACAGACGGTCTGAGACAGGCGGTCTGAGACAGACGTTCTGAGACAGACGGTCTGAGACAGACGGTCTGAGGCAGACGGACTGAGACAGAAGGTCTGAGACAGACGGTCTGAGACAGACGGTCTGAGACAGACGGTGTGAGACAGACGGTCTGAGACAGACGGTCTGAGACAGACGGTCTGAGACAGACGGTCTGAGACAGACGGTCTGAGACAGACGGTCTGAGACAGGCTGTCTGACACACACGTTCTTTGACAGACGGTGTGAGACAGACGGTCTGAGACAGGCTGTCTGACACACACGTTCGTTGACAGACGGTGTGAGACAGACGGTCTGAGACAGGCTGTCTGACACACACGTTCTTTGACAGACGGTCTGAGACAGGCGGGCTGAGACAGACGGACAGAGACAGCGGTCTGAGATAGACGGACGGAGTCAGACGGTCTGAGACAGACGGTCTGAGACAGACGGTCCGAGACAGGCGGTCTGAGAATGGCGGTCTGATCCAGACGGTCTGAGACAGACGGACTGAGACAGAAGGACTGAGACAGACGGACTGAGACAGGTGGTCTGAGACAGACGGTCTGAGACAGACGGTCTGAGACAGACGGTCTGAGACATACGGACAGAGACAGACGGTCTGACACAGGCGTTCGGAGACAGACGGTCTGAGACAGACGGGCTGAGACAGAAGGACTGAGACAGTCGGACCGAGACAGACGGACTGAGACAGGTGGTCTGAGACAGACGGTCTGAGACTGACGGCCTGAGACAGACGGTCAGAGACAGGCGGTCTGAGAATGGCGGTCTGAGCCAGACGGTCTGTGGCAGACGGTATGAGACAGACGGTCTGAGACAGGCGGCCTGAGACAGACGGTCTGAGACAGTCGGACCGAGACAGACGGACTGAGACAGGTGGTCTGAGACAGACGGTCTGAGACTGACGGCCTGAGACAGACGGTCTGAGACAGGCGGTCTGAGACAGACGTTCTGATATAGGCGGTCTGAAACAGACAGTCTGAGACAGACGGTCTGAGACAGGCTGTCTGACACACACGTTCTTTGACAGACGGTGTGAGACAGACGGTCTGAGACAGGCTGTCTGACACACACGTTCTTTGACAGGCGGTCTGAGTCAGACGGACTGAGACAGACGGACTGAGACAGGCGGTCTGACACACACGTTCTTTGACAGACGGTCTGAGTCGGACGGTCTGAGACCGGCGGACGGAGACAGACGGACTGAGACAGACGGACTGAGACAGTCGGTCTGAGACAGACGGTCTGAGACAGACGGTCTGAGACAGACGGACCGAGACAGGCGGTCTGAGAAATGCGGTCTGAGCCAGACGGTCTGAGACAGACGGACTGAGACAGAAGGACTGAGACAGACGGACTGAGACAGGTGGTCTGAGACAGACGGTCTGAGACAGACGGTCTGAGACAGACGGTCTGAGACATACGGACAGAGACAGACGGACAGAGACAGACGGTCTGAGACAGACGGACAGAGACAGGCGGGCTGAGACAGACGGACAGAGACAACAGTCTGAGACAGATGATCCGAGACAGACGGACCGAGTCAGACGGTCTGCGACAGACGGTCGGAGACAGGCAGGCTGAGACAGACGGACAGAGACAGCGGTCTGAGATAGACGGACGGAGGCAGACGGTCTGAGACAGACGGTCTGAGACAGATGTTCTGAGACAGACGGTCTGAGACAGACGGGCGGCGACAGTCGGGCTGAGACAGACGGACAGACACAGCGGTCTGAGATAGACGGACGGAGGCAGACGGTCTGAGACAGACGGTCTGATATAGGCGGTGTGAAACAGACGGTTTGAGACAGACGGTCTGAGACAGACGGTCAGAGACAACGGTCTGAGACAGACGGTCTGAGACAGACGGTCTGAGACAGACGGTCTGCGACAGACGGTCTGAGACAGGCTGTCTGACACACACGTTCTTTGACAGACGGTGCGAGACAGACGGTCTGAGACAGGCTGTCTGACACACACGTTCTTTGACAGACGGTGTGAGACAGACGGTCTGAGACAGGCTGTCTGACACACACGTTCTTTGACAGACGGTCTGAGACAGGCGGGCTGAGACAGACGGACAGAGACAGCGGTCTGAGATAGACGGACGGAGGCAGACGGACTGAGACAGACGGACTGAGACAGGCGGTCTGAGACAGACGGTCTGAGACAGACTGCCTGAGACAGACGGTCTGAGACAGGCGGTCTGAGACAGACGTTCTGAGACAGGCGGTCTGAGACATACGGTCTGAGACATACGGTCTGAGACAGAGGGTCTGAGGCAGACGGTCTGAGACATACGGTCTGAGACAGGCGGTCTGAGACAGACGGTCTGAGACAGAGGGTCTCAGACAGACGGTCTGAGAAAGACGGTCTGAGACAGACGGTCCGAGACAGGCGGACTGAGACAGGTGGTCTGATACAGACGGTCTGACACACACGTTCTTTGACAGACGGTCTGAGTCAGACGGACTGAGACAGGCGGTCTGAGACAGACGGTCTGAGACAGACGGTCTGAGACAGACGGTCTGAGACAGACGGTCTGAGACGGACGGTCTGAGACAGACGGTCTGAGACAGACGGACTGAGACAGGCGGTCTGAGACAGACGGTCTGAGACGTACGGTCTGAGACAGAGGGTCTGAGACAGACGGTCTGAGACATACGGTCTGAGACAGGCGGTCTGAGACAGACGGACTGAGACAGACGGACTGAGACAGGCGGTCTGAGACAGACGGTCTGAGACAGACGGTCTGAGACAGACGGGCTGAGACGGACGGTCTGAGACAGACGGTCTGAGACAGTCGGACCGAGACAGACGGACTGAGACATGTGGTCTGATACAGACGGTCTGACACACACGTTCTTTGACAGACGGTCTGAGACATACGGTCTGAGACAGGCGATCTGAGACAGACGGTCTGACACACACGTTCTTTGACAGACGGTCTGAGTCAGACGGACTGAGACAGACGGACTGAGACAGGCGGTCTGATACAGACGGTCTGAGACAGACGGTCTGAGACGGACGGTCTGAGACAGATGGTCTGACACAGACGGTCTGAGACAGACGGCCTGAGACAGACGGTCTGAGACAGGCGGTCTGAGACAGACGGTCTGAGACAGACGGTCTGAGACAGACGGACTGAGACAGAAGGACAGGGACAGGCGAACAGACGCTGCCCGATAGCGGCAGGCGGATTGAGACGGACGGTCTGAGATAGGCTGACTCAGACAGACGGTGTGAGACATACGGACTGAGACAGACGGTCTGAGACATACGGTCTGAGACAGACGGCCTGAGACAGACGGCCTGAGACAGACGGACTGAGACAGACGGACTGAGACAGGCGGTCTGAGACAGACGCCCTGAGACAGACGGTCTGAGACAGACGGTCTGAGACAGACGGTCTGAGACCTACTGTAGGAGACAGGCGGGCTGAGACAGACGGACAGCGACAGCGGTCTGATACAGACGGTGTGAGACAGACGGTCGGAGACAGGAGGGCTGAGACAGACGGACAGAGACAGGCGAGCTGAGACAGACGGTCTGAGACAGACGGTCGGAGACGGGCGGGCTGAGACAGACGGACAGAGACAGGCGGGCTGAGACAGACGGACAGAGACAACAGTCTGAGACAGATGATCTGAGACAGACGGACCGAGTCAGACGGTCTGCGACAGACGGTCGGAGACAGGCGGGCTGAGACAGGCGGGCTGAGACAGACGGACAGAGACAGCGGTCTGAGATAGACGGACGGAGGCAGACGGTCTGAGACAGACGGTCTGAGACAGATGTTCTGAGACAGACGGACAGAGACTGGCGGGCTGAGACTGACGGGGTGAGACCAACGGTCTGAGACGGACGATCTGAGACAGACGGTCTGAGACAGACGGTCCGAGACAGACGGTCTGAGACAGACGGTCTGAGACAGACGGTCTGCGACAGACGGTCTGAGACAGGCTGTCTGACACACACGTTCTTTGACAGACGGTGCGAGACAGACGGTCTGAGACAGGCTGTCTGACACACACGTTCTTTGACAGACGGTCTGAGACAGACGGACTGAGACAGACGGACTGAGACAGGCGGTTTGAGACAGACGGTCTGCTATAGGCGGTCTGAAACAGGCAGTCTGAGACAGACGGTCTGAGACAGACGGTCTGAGACAGACGGTCTGATATAGGCGGTCTGAAACAGACAGTCTGGGACAGACGGTCTGAGACAGACGGTCTGAGACAGACGGTCAGAGACAACGGTCTGAGACAGCGGTCTGATACAGACGGTCTGAGACAGACGGGCGGCGACAGGCGGGCTGAGACAGACGGACAGAGACAGCGGTCTGAGATAGACGGACGGAGGCAGACGGTCTGAGACAGACGGTCTGAGGCAGACGGTCTGAGACAGACGGTCTGAGGCAGACGGTCTGAGACAGACGGTCTGAGACAGGCTGTCTGACACACACGTTCTTTGACAGACGGTGTGAGACAGACGGTCTGAGGCAGGCTGTCTGACACACACGTTCTTTGACAGACGGTGTGAGACAGACGGTCTGAGACAGGCTGTCTGACACACACGTTCTTTGACAGACGGTCTGAGACAGGCGGGCTGAGGCAGACGGACAGAGACAGCGGTCTGAGATAGACGGACGGAGGCAGACGGACTGAGACAGACGGACTGAGACAGGCGGTCTGAGACAGACGGTCTGAGACAGACGGCCTGGGACAGACGGTCTGAGACAGGCGGTCTGAGACAGACGTTCTGAGACAGGCGGTCTGAGACATACGGTCTGAGACATACGGTCTGAGACAGAGGGTCTGAGGCAGACGGTCTGACACATACGGTCTGAGACAGGCGGTCTGAGACAGACGGTCTGAGACAGAGGGTCTCAGACAGACGGTCTGAGAAAGACGGTCTGAGACAGACGGTCCGAGACAGGCGGTCTGAGAATGGCGGTCTGAGCCAGGCGGTCTGTGTCAGACGGTCTGAGACAGACGGTCTGAGACAGGCGGTCTGAGACAGACGGTCTGACACACACGTTCTTTGACAGACGGTCTGAGTCAGACGGACTGAGACAGACGGACTGAGACAGGCGGTCTGAGACAGACGGTCTGAGACAGACGGTCTGAGACAGACGGTCTGAGACAGACGGTCTGAGACGGACGGTCTGAGACAGACGGACTGAGACAGGCGGTCTGAGACAGACGGTCTGAGACAGACGGTCTGAGACAGACGGTCTGAGACAGACGGTCTGAGACAGACGGTCTGAGACAGACGGTCTGAGACAGACGGTCTGAGACAGACTGTCTGAGACAGACGGTCTGAGACAGACGGTCTGAGACAGACGGTCTGAGACAGACGGTCTGAGACAGACGGTCTGAGACAGGCTGTCTGACACACACGTTCTTTGACAGACGGTCTGATACGGACGGTCTGAGACAGACGGTCTGAGACAGACGGACTGAGACAGGCGGTCTGAGACAGACGGTCTGAGACAGACGGTCTGAGACAGAGGGTCTGAGACAGACGGCCTGAGACAGACGGTCTGAGACAGGCGGTCTGAGACAGACGGTCTGAGGCAGACGGTCTGAGACAGACGGTCTGAGACAGACGGTGTGAGACATACGGACTGAGACAGACGGCCTGAGACAGACGGTCGGAGACAGGAGGGCTGAGACAGACGGACAGAGACAGGCGGGCTGAGACAGACGGTCTGAGACAGACGGTCGGAGACAGGCGGGCTGAGACAGACGGACAGAGACAGGCGGGCTGAGACAGACGGACAGAGACAACAGTCTGAGACAGATGATCCGAGACAGACGGACCGAGTCAGACGGTCTGCGACAGACGGTCGGAGACAGGCGGGCTGAGACAGACGGACAGAGACAGCGGTCTGAGATAGACGGACGGAGGCAGACGGTCTGAGACAGACGGTCTGAGACAGATGTTCTGAGACAGACGGTCTGAGACAGACGGGCGGCGACAGGCGGGCTGAGACAGACGGACAGAGACAGCGGTCTGAGATAGACGGACGGAGGCAGACGGTCTGAGACAGACGGTCTGAGACAGGCGGTCTGAGACAGACGTTCTGAGACAGGCGGTCTGAGACATACGGTCTGAGACATACGGTCTGAGACAGAGGGTCTGAGGCAGACGGTCTGAGACATACGGTCTGAGACAGGCGGTCTGAGACAGACGGTCTGAGACAGAGGGTCTCAGACAGACGGTCTGAGAAAGACGGTCTGAGACAGACGGTCCGAGACAGGCGGACTGAGACAGGTGGTCTGATACAGACGGTCTGACACACACGTTCTTTGACAGACGGTCTGAGTCAGACGGACTGAGACAGGCGGTCTGAGACAGACGGTCTGAGACAGACGGTCTGAGACAGACGGTCTGAGACAGACGGTCTGAGACGGACGGTCTGAGACAGACGGTCTGAGACAGACGGACTGAGACAGGCGGTCTGAGACAGACGGTCTGAGACGTACGGTCTGAGACAGAGGGTCTGAGACAGACGGTCTGAGACATACGGTCTGAGACAGGCGGTCTGAGACAGACGGACTGAGACAGACGGACTGAGACAGGCGGTCTGAGACAGACGGTCTGAGACAGACGGTCTGAGACAGACGGGCTGAGACGGACGGTCTGAGACAGACGGTCTGAGACAGTCGGACCGAGACAGACGGACTGAGACATGTGGTCTGATACAGACGGTCTGACACACACGTTCTTTGACAGACGGTCTGAGACATACGGTCTGAGACAGGCGATCTGAGACAGACGGTCTGACACACACGTTCTTTGACAGACGGTCTGAGTCAGACGGACTGAGACAGACGGACTGAGACAGGCGGTCTGATACAGACGGTCTGAGACAGACGGTCTGAGACGGACGGTCTGAGACAGATGGTCTGACACAGACGGTCTGAGACAGACGGCCTGAGACAGACGGTCTGAGACAGGCGGTCTGAGACAGACGGTCTGAGACAGACGGTCTGAGACAGACGGACTGAGACAGAAGGACAGGGACAGGCGAACAGACGCTGCCCGATAGCGGCAGGCGGATTGAGACGGACGGTCTGAGATAGGCTGACTCAGACAGACGGTGTGAGACATACGGACTGAGACAGACGGTCTGAGACATACGGTCTGAAACAGACGGCCTGAGACAGACGGCCTGAGACAGACGGACTGAGACAGACGGACTGAGACAGGCGGTCTGAGACAGACGCCCTGAGACAGACGGTCTGAGACAGACGGTCTGAGACAGACGGTCTGAGACCTACTGTAGGAGACAGGCGGGCTGAGACAGACGGACAGCGACAGCGGTCTGATACAGACGGTGTGAGACAGACGGTCGGAGACAGGAGGGCTGAGACAGACGGACAGAGACAGGCGAGCTGAGACAGACGGTCTGAGACAGACGGTCGGAGACGGGCGGGCTGAGACAGACGGACAGAGACAGGCGGGCTGAGACAGACGGACAGAGACAACAGTCTGAGACAGATGATCTGAGACAGACGGTCCGAGACAGACGGTCTGAGACAGACGGTCTGAGGCAGACGGTCTGAGACAGACGGTCTGAGACAGACGGTCAGAGACAACGGTCTGAGACAGCGGTCTGATACAGACGGTCTGAGACAGACGGGCGGCGACAGGCGGGCTGAGACAGACGGACAGAGACAGCGGTCTGAGATAGACGGACGGAGGCAGACGGTCTGAGACAGACGGTCTGAGGCAGACGGTCTGAGACAGACGGTCTGAGACAGGCTGTCTGACACACACGTTCTTTGACAGACGGTGTGAGACAGACGGTCTGAGGCAGGCTGTCTGACACACACGTTCTTTGACAGACGGTGTGAGACAGACGGTCTGAGACAGGCTGTCTGACACACACGTTCTTTGACAGACGGTCTGAGACAGGCGGGCTGAGGCAGACGGACAGAGACAGCGGTCTGAGATAGACGGACGGAGGCAGACGGACTGAGACAGACGGACTGAGACAGGCGGTCTGAGACAGACGGTCTGAGACAGACGGCCTGGGACAGACGGTCTGAGACAGGCGGTCTGAGACAGACGTTCTGAGACAGGCGGTCTGAGACATACGGTCTGAGACATACGGTCTGAGACAGAGGGTCTGAGGCAGACGGTCTGACACATACGGTCTGAGACAGGCGGTCTGAGACAGACGGTCTGAGACAGAGGGTCTCAGACAGACGGTCTGAGAAAGACGGTCTGAGACAGACGGTCCGAGACAGGCGGTCTGAGAATGGCGGTCTGAGCCAGGCGGTCTGTGTCAGACGGTCTGAGACAGACGGTCTGAGACAGGCGGTCTGAGACAGACGGTCTGACACACACGTTCTTTGACAGACGGTCTGAGTCAGACGGACTGAGACAGACGGACTGAGACAGGCGGTCTGAGACAGACGGTCTGAGACAGACGGTCTGAGACAGACGGTCTGAGACGGACGGTCTGAGACAGACGGACTGAGACAGGCGGTCTGAGACAGACGGTCTGAGACAGACGGTCTGAGACAGACGGTCTGAGACAGACGGTCTGAGACAGACGGTCTGAGACAGACGGTCTGAGACAGACGGTCTGAGACAGGCTGTCTGACACACACGTTCTTTGACAGACGGTGCGAGACAGACGGTCTGAGACAGGCTGTCTGACACACACGTTCTTTGACAGACGGTCTGAGACAGACGGACTGAGACAGACAGACTGAGACAGGCGGTTTGAGACAGACGGTCTGATATAGGCGGTCTGAAACAGACAGTCTGAGACAGACGGTCCGAGACAGACGGTCTGAGACAGACGGTCTGAGACAGACGGTCTGAGACAGACGGTCAGAGACAACGGTCTGAGACAGCGGTCGGATACAGACGGTCTGAGACAGACGGGCGGCGACAGGCGGGCTGAGACAGACGGACAGAGACAGCGGTCTGAGATAGACGGACGGATGCAGACGGTCTGAGACAGACGGTCTGAGACAGGCTGTCTGACACACACGTTCTTTGACAGACGGTCTGATACGGACGGTCTGAGACAGACGGTCTGAGACAGACGGACTGAGACAGGCGGTCTGAGACAGACGGTCTGAGACAGACGGTCTGAGACAGAGGGTCTGAGACAGACGGCCTGAGACAGACGGTCTGAGACAGGCGGTCTGAGACAGACGGTCTGAGGCAGACGGTCTGAGACAGACGGTCTGAGACAGACGGTGTGAGACATACGGACTGAGACAGACGGCCTGAGACAGACGGTCGGAGACAGGAGGGCTGAGACAGACGGACAGAGACAGGCGGGCTGAGACAGACGGTCTGAGACAGACGGTCGGAGACAGGCGGGCTGAGACAGACGGACAGAGACAGGCGGGCTGAGACAGACGGACAGAGACAACAGTCTGAGACAGATGATCCGAGACAGACGGACCGAGTCAGACGGTCTGCGACAGACGGTCGGAGACAGGCGGGCTGAGACAGACGGACAGAGACAGCGGTCTGAGATAGACGGACGGAGGCAGACGGTCTGAGACAGACGGTCTGAGACAGATGTTCTGAGACAGACGGTCTGAGACAGACGGGCGGCGACAGGCGGGCTGAGACAGACGGACAGAGACAGCGGTCTGAGATGGACGGACGGAGGCAGACGGTCTGAGACAGACGGTCTGATATAGGCGGTGTGAAACAGACAGTTTGAGACAGACGGTCTGAGACAGACGGTCAGAGACAACGGTCTGAGACAGCGGTCTGATACAGACGGTCTGAGACAGACGGCCGGCGACAGGCGGGCTGAGACAGACGGACAGAGACAGCGATCTGAGATAGACGGACGGAGGCAGACGGTCTGAGACAGACGGTCTGAGGCAGACGGTCTGAGACAGACGGTCTGAGGCAGACGGTCTGAGACAGACGGTCTGAGACAGACGGTCTGACACATACGGTCTGAGACAGAGGGTCTCAGACAGACGGTCTGAGAAAGACGGTCTGAGACAGACGGTCCGAGACAGGCGGTCTGAGAATGGCGGTCTGAGCCAGGCGGTCTGTGGCAGACGGTCTGAGACAGACGGTCTGAGACAGGCTGTCTGACACACACGTTCTTTGACAGACGGTGCGAGACAGACGGTCTGAGACAGGCTGTCTGACACACACGTTCTTTGACAGACGGTCTGAGACAGACGGACTGAGACAGACAGACTGAGACAGGCGGTTTGAGACAGACGGTCTGATATAGGCGGTCTGAAACAGACAGTCTGAGACAGACGGTCTGAGACAGACGGTCTGAGACAGACGGTCTGAGACAGACGGTCAGAGACAACGGTCTGAGACAGCGGTCGGATACAGACGGTCTGAGACAGACGGGCGGCGACAGGCGGGCTGAGACAGACGGACAGAGACAGCGGTCTGAGATAGACGGACGGATGCAGACGGTCTGAGACAGACGGTCTGAGACAGGCTGTCTGACACACACGTTCTTTGACAGACGGTCTGATACGGACGGTCTGAGACAGACGGTCTGAGACAGACGGACTGAGACAGGCGGTCTGAGACAGACGGTCTGAGACAGACGGTCTGAGACAGAGGGTCTGAGACAGACGGCCTGAGACAGACGGTCTGAGACAGGCGGTCTGAGACAGACGGTCTGAGACAGACGGTCTGAGACAGACGGTCTGAGACAGACGGTCTGAGACAGACGGTCTGAGACAGACGGACTGAGACAGAAGGACAGGGACAGGCGAACAGACGCTGCCCGATAGCGGCAGGCGGATTGAGACGGACGGTCTGAGATAGGCTGACTGAGACAGACGGTGTGAGACATACGGACTGAGACAGACGGTCTGAGACATACGGTCTGAGACAGACGGCCTGAGACAGACGGTCTGAGACAGACGGATTGAGACAGACGGACTGAGACAGATGGTCTGAGACAGAGGGTCTGAGACAGGCTGTCTGACACACACGTTCTTCGACAGACGGTCTGAGTCAGACGGACTGAGACAGACGGGCTGAGACAGGCGGCCTGAGACAGACGGTCTGAGACAGGCGGTCTGAGACAGACGTTCTGAGACAGACGGTCTGAGACAGACGGTCTGAGGCAGACGGACTGAGACAGAAGGACTGAGACAGACGGACTGAGACAGGTGGTCTAAGGCAGACGGTCTGAGACAGACGGTCTGAGGCAGACGGTGTGAGACAGACAGTCTGAGACAGACGGACTGAGACAGACGGTCTGAGACAGACGGTCAGAGACAACGGTCTGAGACAGCGGTCGGATACAGACGGTCTGAGACAGACGGGCGGCGACAGGCGGGCTGAGACAGACGGACAGAGACAGCGGTCTGAGATAGACGGACGGAGGAAGACGGTCTGAGACAGACGGTCTGAGACAGGCTGTCTGACACACACGTTCTTTGACAGACGGTGCGAGACAGACGGTCTGAGACAGGCTGTCTGACACACACGTTCTTTGACAGACGGTCTGAGACAGACGGACTGAGACAGACAGACTGAGACAGGCGGTTTGAGACAGACGGTCTGATATAGGCGGTCTGAAACAGACAGTCTGAGACAGACGGTCTGAGACAGACGGTCTGAGACAGACGGTCAGAGACAACGGTCTGAGACAGCGGTCGGATACAGACGGTCTGAGACAGACGGGCGGCGACAGGCGGGCTGAGACAGACGGACAGAGACAGCGGTCTGAGATAGACGGACGGATGCAGACGGTCTGAGACAGACGGTCTGATATAGGCGGTCTGAAACAGACAGTCTGAGACAGACGGTCTGAGACAGACGGTCAGAGACAACGGTCTGAGACAGCGGTCTGATACAGACGGTCTGAGACAGACGGGCGGCGACAGGCGGGCTGAGACAGACGGACAGAGACAGCGGTCTGAGATAGACGGACGGAGGAAGACGGTCTGAGACAGACGGTCTGATATAGGCGCTCTGAAACAGACAGTCTGAGACAGACGGTCTGAGACAGACGGTCAGAGACAACGGTCTGAGACAGCGGTCTGATACAGACGGTCTGTGACAGACGGACTGAGACAGACGGACTGAGACAGGCGGTCTGAGACAGACGGTCTGAGACAGACGGCCTGAGACAGACGGTCTGAGACAGGCGGTCTGAAACAGACTATCTGAGACAGGCGGTCTGAGACATACGGTCTGAGACAGAGGGTCTGAGACAGACGGTCTGAGACAGGCGGCCTGAGACAGACGGTCTGAGACAGACGGTCTGCGACAGGCGGTCTGAGACAGACTATCTGACACAGGCGGTCTGAGACATACGGTCTGAGACAGAGGGTCTGAGACAGACGGTCTGAGGCAGACGTTCTGAGACAGACGGTCCGAGACAGGCGGTCTGAGCCAGACGGTCTGTGGCAGACGGTCTGAGACAGACGGTCTGAGACAGTCGGACCGAGACAGACGGACTGCGACAGGTGGTCTGAGACAGACGGTCTGACACACACGTTCTTCGACAGACGGTCTGAGTCAGACGGACTGAGACAGACGGACTGAGGCAGGCGGTCTGAAACAGACGGTCTGAGACATACGGTCTGAGACAGAGGGTCTGAGACAGACGGTCTGAAACATACGGTCTGAGACAGGCGGTCTGAGACAGACGGTCTGACACACACGTTCTTTGACAGACGGTCTGAGACAGACGGACTGAGACAGACGGACTGAGACAGGCGGTTTGAGACAGACGGTCTGATATAGGCGGTCTGAAACAGACAGTCTGAGACAGACGGTCTGAGACAGACGGTCTGAGACAGACGGTCAGAGACAACGGTCTGAGACAGCGGTCGGATACAGACGGTCTGAGACAGACGGGCGGCGACAGGCGGGCTGAGACAGACGGACAGAGACAGCGGTCTGAGATAGACGGACGGATGCAGACGGTCTGAGACAGACGGTCTGAGACAGGCTGTCTGACACACACGTTCTTTGACAGACGGTCTGAGACAGACGGACTGAGACTGGCGGTCTGAGACAGACGGTCTGAGACAGACGGTATGAGACAGACGGTCTGAGACAGACGGTCTGAGACAGACGGTCTGAGACAGACGGTCTGAGACATACGGGCTGAGACAGACGGCCTGAGACAGACGGTCTGAGACAGACGGTCTGAGACAGGCTGTGTGACACACACGTTCTTCGACAGACGGTCTGAGTCAGACGGACTGAGACAGACGGACTGAGACAGGCCGTCTGAGACAGACGGTCTGAGACAGACGGTCTGAGACATACGGTCTGAGACAGAGGGTCTGAGACAGACGGTCTGAGACATACGGTCTGACACACACGTTCTTCGACAGACGGTCTGAGTCAGACGGACTGAGACAGACGGACTGAGGCAGGCGGTCTGAAACAGACGGTCTGAGACATACGGTCTGAGACAGAGGGTCTGAGACAGACGGTCTGAGACATACGGTCTGAGACAGGCGGTCTGAGACAGACGGTCTGACACACACGTTCTTTGACAGACGGTCTGAGTCAGACGGACTGAGACAGACGGACTGAGACAGGCGGTCTGAGACAGACGGTCTGCGACAGACGGTCTGAGACAGACGGTCTGAGACAGACGGTCTGAGACAGAGGGTCTGAGACAGACGGTCTGAGACATACGGTCTGAGACAGGCGGTCTGAGACAGACGGTCTGACACACACATTCTTTGACAGACGGTCTGAGTCAGACGGACTGAGACAGACGGACTGAGACAGGCGGTCTGAGACAGACGGACTGAGACAGGTGGTCTAAGGCAGACGGTCTGAGACAGACGGTCTAAGGCAGACGGTCTGAGACAGACGCCCTGAGACAGACGGTCTGAGACAGGCGGTCTCAGACAGATGGTCTGAGACAGAGGGTCTCAGACAGACGGTCTGAGAAAGACGGTCTGAGACAGGCTGTGTGACACACGTTCTTCGACAGACGGTCTGAGTCAGACGGACTGAGACAGACGGACTGAGACAGGCCGTCTGAGACAGACGGACTGAGACAGACGGACTGAGACTGGCGGTCTGAGACAGACGGTCTGAGACAGACGGTATGAGACAGACGGTCTGAGACAGACGGTCTGAGACAGACGGTCTGAGACAGACGGTCTGAGACATACGGGCTGAGACAGACGGCCTGAGACAGACGGTCTGAGACAGACGGTCTGAGACAGGCTGTGTGACACACACGTTCTTCGACAGACGGTCTGAGTCAGACGGACTGAGACAGACGGACTGAGACAGGCCGTCTGAGACAGACGGTCTGAGACAGACGGTCTGAGACAGACGGTCTGAGACAGACGGTCTGAGACAGACGGTCTGAGACAGACGGTCTGAGACAGACGGTCTGAGACAAACGGTCTGAGACAGGCCGTCTGAGACAGACGGTCTGAGACAGACGGTCTGAGACAGACGGTCTCAGACAGGAGGTCTGAGACAGACGGTCTGAGACAGACGGTCTCAGACAGACGGTCTGAGAAAGACGGTCTGAGACAGACGGTCTGCGACAGGCGGTCTGAGACAGACGGTCTGAGACAGACTATCTGAGACAGGCGGTCTGAGACATACGGTCTGAGACAGAGGGTCTGAGACAGACGGTCTGAGGCAGACGTTCTGAGACAGACGGTCCGAGACAGGCGGTCTGATAATGGCGGTCTGAGCCAGACGGTCTGTGGCAGACGGTCTGAGACAGTCGGACCGAGACAGACGGACTGAGACAGGTGGTCTGAGACAGACGTTCTGAGACAGGCGGTTCGAGACAGAGGGTCCGAGACAGGCGGTCTGATAATGGCGGTCTGAGCCAGACGGTCTGTGGCAGACGGTCTGAGACAGTCGGACCGAGACAGACGGGCTGAGACAGGCGGGCTGAGACAGACGGTCTGAGACAGACGGTCTGAGACAGTCGGACCGAGACAGACGGTCTGAGACATACGGTCTGAGACAGACGGCCTGAGACAGACGGTCTGAGACAGACGGACTGAGACAGACGGACTGTGACAGGCGGTCTGAGACAGACGGTCTGAGACATACGGGCTGAGACAGACGGACTGAGACTGACGGTCTGAGACAGACGGACTGAGACAGGTGGTCTAAGGCAGACGGTCTGAGACAGACGGTCTAAGGCAGACGGTCTGAGACAGACGCCCTGAGACAGACGGTCTGAGACAGGCGGTCTGAGACAGATGGTCTGAGACAGAGGGTCTCAGACAGACGGTCTGAGAAAGGCGGTCTGAGACAGGCTGTGTGACACACGTTCTTCGACAGACGGTCTGAGTCAGACGGACTGAGGCAGACGGACTGAGACAGGCCGTCTGAGACAGACGGCCTGAGACAGACGGTCTGAGACAGACGGACTGAGACAGACGGACTGAGACTGGCGGTCTGAGACAGACGGTCTGAGACAGACGGTATGAGACAGACGGTCTGAGACAGACGGTCTGAGACAGACGGTCTGAGACAGACGGTCTGAGACAGACGGTCTGAGACATACGGGCTGAGACAGACGGCCTGAGACAGACGGTCTGAGACAGACGGTCTGAGACAGGCTGTGTGACACACACGTTCTTCGACAGACGGTCTGAGTCAGACGGACTGAGACAGACGGACTGAGACAGGCCGTCTGAGACAGACGGTCTGAGACAGACGGTCTGAGACAGACGGTCTGAGACAGACGGTCTGAGACAGACGGTCTGAGACAGACGGTCTGAGACAAATGGTCTGAGACAGGCCGTCTGAGACAGACGGTCTGAGACAGACGGTCTGAGACAGACGGTCTGAGACAGGCGGTCTGAGACAGACTGTCTGAGACAGAGGGTCTCAGACAGGCGGTCTGAGAAAGACGGTCTGAGACAGACGGTCTGAGACAGGCTGTCTGACACACACGTTCTTTGACAGACGGTCTGAGATAGACGGACTGAGACAGACGTACTCAGACAGGAGGTCTGAGACAGACGGTCTGAGACAGACGGTCTCAGACAGACGGTCTGAGAAAGACGGTCTGAGACAGACGGTCTGCGACAGGCGGTCTGAGACAGACGGTCTGAGACAGACTATCTGAGACAGGCGGTCTGAGACATACGGTCTGAGACAGAGGGTCTGAGACAGACGGTCTGAGGCAGACGTTCTGAGACAGACGGTCCGAGACAGGCGGTCTGATAATGGCGGTCTGAGCCAGACGGTCTGTGGCAGACGGTCTGAGACAGTCGGACCGAGACAGACGGACTGAGACAGGTGGTCTGAGACAGACGGTCTGACACACACGTTCTTCGACAGACGGTCTGAGTCAGACGGACTGAGACAGACGGGCTGAGACAGGCGGCCTGAGACAGACGGACTGAGACAGAAGGACCGGGACAGGCGAACAGACGCTGCCCGATAGCGGCAGGCGGATTGAGACGGACGGTCTGAGACAGGCTGACTGAGACAGACGGTGTGAGACATACGGACTGAGACAGACGGTCTGAGACAGGCCGTCTGAGACAGACGGTCTGAGACAGACGGTCTGAGACAGACGGTCTGAGACAGGCGGTCTGAGACAGACTGTCTGAGACAGAGGGTCTCAGACAGGCGGTCTGAGAAAGACGGTCTGAGACAGACGGTCTGAGACAGGCTGTCTGACACACACGTTCTTTGACAGACGGTCTGAGATAGACGGACTGAGACAGACGTACTCAGACAGGAGGTCTGAGACAGACGGTCTGAGACAGACGGTCTCAGACAGACGGTCTGAGAAAGACGGTCTGAGACAGACGGTCTGCGACAGGCGGTCTGAGACAGACGGTCTGAGACAGACTATCTGAGACAGGCGGTCTGAGACATACGGTCTGAGACAGAGGGTCTGAGACAGACGGTCTGAGGCAGACGTTCTGAGACAGACGGTCCGAGACAGGCGGTCTGATAATGGCGGTCTGAGCCAGACGGTCTGTGGCAGACGGTCTGAGACAGTCGGACCGAGACAGACGGACTGAGACAGGTGGTCTGAGACAGACGGTCTGACACACACGTTCTTCGACAGACGGTCTGAGTCAGACGGACTGAGACAGACGGGCTGAGACAGGCGGCCTGAGACAGACGGACTGAGACAGAAGGACCGGGACAGGCGAACAGACGCTGCCCGATAGCGGCAGGCGGATTGAGACGGACGGTCTGAGACAGGCTGACTGAGACAGACGGTGTGAGACATACGGACTGAGACAGACGGTCTGAGACATACGGTCTGAGACAGACGGCCTGAGACAGACGGTCTGAGACAGACGGACTGAGACAGACGGACTGAGACAGATGGTCTGAGACAGAGGGTCTGAGACAGGCTCTCTGACACACACGTTCTTCGACAGACGGTCTGAGTCAGACGGACTGAGACAGACGGGCTGAGACAGGCGGCCTGAGACAGACGGTCTGAGACAGGCGGTCTGAGACAGACGTTCTGAGACAGACGGTCTGAGACAGACGGTCTGAGGCAGACGGACTGAGACAGAAGGACTGAGACAGACGGACTGAGACAGGTGGTCTAAGGCAGACGGTCTGAGACAGACGGTCTGAGACAGACGGTCTGAGACAGACGGTGTGAGACAGACGGTCTGAGACAGACGGACTGGGACAGAAGGACCGGAACAGGCGAACAGACGCTGCCCGATAGCGGCAGGCGGATTGAGACGGACGGTCTGAGACAGGCGGTCTGAGACAGACGTTCTGAGACAGACGGTCTGAGACAGACGGTCTAAGGCAGACGGTCTGAGACAGACGCCCTGAGACAGACGGTTTGAGACAGGCGGTCTGAGACAGATGGTCTGAGACAGAGGGTCTCAGACAGACGGTCTGAGAAAGACGGTCTGAGACAGGCTGTGTGACACACACTTTCTTCGACAGACGGTCTGAGTCAGACGGACTGAGACAGACGGACTGAGACAGGCCGTCTGAGACAGACGGCCTGAGACAGACGGTCTGAGACAGACGGACTGAGGCAGACGGACTGAGATTGGCGGTCTGAGACAGACGGTATGAGACAGACGGTCTGAGACAGACGGTCTTCGACAGACGGTCTGAGTCAGACGGACTGAGACAGACGGACTGAGACAGGCCGTCTGAGACAGACGGTCTGAGACAGACGGTCTGAGAAAGACGGTCTGAGACAGACGGCCTGAGACAGACGGGCTGAGACAGGCGGGCTGAGACAGACGTTCTGAGACAGGCGGTTCGAGACAGAGGGTCTGAGACAGACGGTCTGAGACAGACGGTCTGAGACAGAGGGTCTGAGACAGACGGTCTGAGGCAGACGTTCTGAGACAGACGGTCCGAGACAGGCGGTCTGAGAATGGCGGTCTGAGCCAGACGGTCTGTGGCAGACGGTCTGAGACAGACGGTCTGAGACAGTCGGACCGAGACAGACGGTCTGAGACATACGGTCTGAGACAGACGGCCTGAGACAGACGGTCTGAGACAGACGGACTGAGACAGACGGACTGTGACAGGCGGTCTGAGACAGACGGTCTGAGACATACGGGCTGAGACAGACGGACTGAGACTGACGGTCTGAGACAGACGGACTGAGACAGGCGGTCTAAGGCAGACGGTCTGAGACAGACGGTCTAAGGCAGACGGTCTGAGACAGACGCCCTGAGACAGACGGTCTGAGACAGGCGGTCTGAGACAGATGGTCTGAGACAGAGGGTCTCAGACAGACGGTCTGAGAAAGACGGTCTGAGACAGGCTGTGTGACACACGTTCTTCGACAGACGGTCTGAGTCAGACGGACTGAGACAGACGGACTGAGACAGGCCGTCTGAGACAGACGGCCTGAGACAGACGGTCTGAGACAGACGGACTGAGACAGACGGACTGAGACTGGCGGTCTGAGACAGACGGTCTGAGACAGACGGTATGAGACAGACGGTCTGAGACAGACGGTCTGAGACAGACGGTCTGAGACAGACGGTCTGAGACATACGGGCTGAGACAGACGGCCTGAGACAGACGGTCTGAGACAGACGGTCTGAGACAGGCTGTGTGACACACACGTTCTTCGACAGACGGTCTGAGTCAGACGGACTGAGACAGACGGACTGAGACAGGCCGTCTGAGACAGACGGTCTGAGACAGACGGTCTGAGACAGACGGTCTGAGACAGACGGTCTGAGACAGACGGTCTGAGACAGACGGTCTGAGACAAACGGTCTGAGACAGGCCGTCTGAGACAGACGGTCTGAGACAGACGGTCTGAGACAGACGGTCTGAGACAGGCGGTCTGAGACAGACTGTCTGAGACAGAGGGTCTCAGACAGGCGGTCTGAGAAAGACGGTCTGAGACAGACGGTCTGAGACAGGCTGTCTGACACACACGTTCTTTGACAGACGGTCTGAGATAGACGGACTGAGACAGACGTACTCAGACAGGAGGTCTGAGACAGACGGTCTGAGACAGACGGTCTCAGACAGACGGTCTGAGAAAGACGGTCTGAGACAGACGGTCTGCGACAGGCGGTCTGAGACAGACGGTCTGAGACAGACTATCTGAGACAGGCGGTCTGAGACATACGGTCTGAGACAGAGGGTCTGAGACAGACGGTCTGAGGCAGACGTTCTGAGACAGACGGTCCGAGACAGGCGGTCTGATAATGGCGGTCTGAGCCAGACGGTCTGAGGCAGACGGTCTGAGACAGTCGGACCGAGACAGACGGACTGAGACAGGTGGTCTGAGACAGACGTTCTGAGACAGGCGGTTCGAGACAGAGGGTCCGAGACAGGCGGTCTGAGACAGATGGTCTGAGACAGAGGGTCTCAGACAGACGGTCTGAGAAAGACGGTCTGAGACAGGCTGTGTGACACACGTTCTTCGACAGACGGTCTGAGTCAGACGGACTGAGACAGACGGACTGAGACAGGCCGTCTGAGACAGACGGCCTGAGACAGACGGTCTGAGACAGACGGACTGAGACAGACGGACTGAGACTGGCGGTCTGAGACAGACGGTCTGAGACAGACGGTATGAGACAGACGGTCTGAGACAGACGGTCTGAGACAGACGGTCTGAGACAGACGGTCTGAGACATACGGGCTGAGACAGACGGCCTGAGACAGACGGTCTGAGACAGACGGTCTGAGACAGGCTGTGTGACACACACGTTCTTCGACAGACGGTCTGAGTCAGACGGACTGAGACAGACGGACTGAGACAGGCCGTCTGAGACAGACGGACTGAGACAGGCCGTCTGAGACAGACGGCCTGAGACAGACGGTCTGAGACAGACGGACTGAGACAGACGGACTGAGACTGGCGGTCTGAGACAGACGGTCTGAGACAGACGGTATGAGACAGACGGTCTGAGACAGACGGTCTGAGACAGACGGTCTGAGACAGACGGTCTGAGACATACGGGCTGAGACAGACGGCCTGAGACAGACGGTCTGAGACAGACGGTCTGAGACAGGCTGTGTGACACACACGTTCTTCGACAGACGGTCTGAGTCAGACGGACTGAGACAGACGGACTGAGACAGGCCGTCTGAGACAGACGGTCTGAGACAGACGGTCTGAGACAGACGGTCTGAGACAGACGGTCTAAGGCAGACGGTCTGAGACAGACGCCCTGAGACAGACGGTCTGAGACAGGCGGTCTGAGACAGATGGTCTGAGACAGAGGGTCTCAGACAGACGGTCTGAGAAAGACGGTCTGAGACAGGCTGTGTGACACACGTTCTTCGACAGACGGTCTGAGACAGACGGACTGAGACAGACGGACTGAGACTGGCGGTCTGAGACAGACGGTCTGAGACAGACGGTATGAGACAGACGGTCTGAGACAGACGGTCTGAGACAAACGGTCTGAGACAGGCCGTCTGAGACAGACGGTCTGAGACAGACGGTCTGAGACAGACGGTCTGAGACAGGCGGTCTGAGACAGACTGTCTGAGACAGAGGGTCTCAGACAGGCGGTCTGAGAAAGACGGTCTGAGACAGACGGTCTGAGACAGGCTGTCTGACACACACGTTCTTTGACAGACGGTCTGAGATAGACGGACTGAGACAGACGTACTCAGACAGGAGGTCTGAGACAGACGGTCTGAGACAGACGGTCTGAGACAGACGGTCTCAGACAGACGGTCTGAGAAAGACGGTCTGAGACAGACGGTCTGCGACAGGCGGTCTGAGACAGACGGTCTGAGACAGACTATCTGAGACAGGCGGTCTGAGACATACGGTCTGAGACAGAGGGTCTGAGACAGACGGTCTGAGGCAGACGTTCTGAGACAGACGGTCCGAGACAGGCGGTCTGATAATGGCGGTCTGAGCCAGACGGTCTGTGGCAGACGGTCTGAGACAGTCGGACCGAGACAGACGGACTGAGACAGGTGGTCTGAGACAGACGGTCTGACACACACGTTCTTCGACAGACGGTCTGAGTCAGACGGACTGAGACAGACGGGCTGAGACAGGCGGCCTGAGACAGACGGACTGAGACAGAAGGACCGGGACAGGCGAACAGACGCTGCCCGATAGCGGCAGGCGGATTGAGACGGACGGTCTGAGACAGGCTGACTGAGACAGACGGTGTGAGACATACGGACTGAGACAGACGGTCTGAGACATACGGTCTGAGACAGACGGCCTGAGACAGACGGTCTGAGACAGACGGACTGAGACAGACGGACTGAGACAGATGGTCTGAGACAGAGGGTCTGAGACAGGCTCTCTGACACACACGTTCTTCGACAGACGGTCTGAGTCAGACGGACTGAGACAGACGGGCTGAGACAGGCGGCCTGAGACAGACGGTCTGAGACAGGCGGTCTGAGACAGACGTTCTGAGACAGACGGTCTGAGACAGACGGTCTGAGGCAGACGGACTGAGACAGAAGGACTGAGACAGACGGACTGAGACAGGTGGTCTAAGGGAGACGGTCTGAGACAGACGGTCTGAGACAGACGGTCTGAGACAGACGGTGTGAGACAGACGGTCTGAGACAGACGGACTGGGACAGAAGGACCGGAACAGGCGAACAGACGCTGCCCGATAGCGGCAGGCGGTCTGAGACAGACGTTCTGAGACAGACGGTCTGAGACAGACGGTCTGAGGCAGACGGATGGGACAGAAGGACTGAGACAGACGGACTGAGACAGGTGGTCTAAGGCAGACGGTCTGAGACAGACGGTCTAAGGCAGACGGTCTGAGACAGACGCCCTGAGACAGACGGTCTGAGACAGGCGGTCTGAGACAGATGGTCTGAGACAGAGGGTCTCAGACAGACGGTCTGAGAAAGACGGTCTGAGACAGGCTGTGTGACACACACTTTCTTCGACAGACGGTCTGAGTCAGACGGACTGAGACAGACGGACTGAGACAGGCCGTCTGAGACAGACGGCCTGAGACAGACGGTCTGAGACAGACGGACTGAGGCAGACGGACTGAGATTGGCGGTCTGAGACAGACGGTATGAGACAGACGGTCTGAGACAGACGGTCTGAGACAGACGGTCTGAGACATACGGACTGAGACAGACGGTCTGAGACAGACGGTCTGAGACAGACGGTCTGAGACAGACGGTCTGTGACAGACGGTCTGAGACAGACGGTCTGAGGCAGACGGTCTGAGACAGACGGTGTGAGACAGACGGTCTGAGACAGGCTGTCTGACACACACGTTCTTTGACAGACGGTCTGAGACAGACGGACTGAGACAGACGGACTGAGACAGGCGGTCTGAGACAGACGGTCTGAGACAGACGGTCTGAGACAGACGGCCTGAGACAGACGGTCTGAGACAGGCGGTCTGAAACAGACTATGTGAGACAGGCGGTCTGAGACATACGGTCTGAGACAGAGGGTCTGAGATAGACGGTCTGAGACAGACGGTCTGAGGCAGACGGTCTGAGACAGACGGACTGAGACAGAAGGACCGGGACAGGCGAACAGACGCTGCCCGATAGCGGCAGGCGGATTGAGACGGACGGTCTGAGACAGGCGGTCTGAGACAGACGTTCTGACACACACGTTCTTTGACAGACGGTCTGAGTCGGACGGACTGAGACAGACGGACTGAGACAGGCGGTCTGAGACAGACGGTCTGCGACAGACGGTGTGAGACAGACGGTCTGAGACAGACGGTCTGAGACAGACGGTCTGAGACAGACGGTCTGAGACAGACGGTCTGAGACAGACGGTCTGAGACAGACGGTCTGAGACAGACGGTCTGAGACAGACGGTCTGAGACAGACGGACTGAGACAGGCGGTCTGAGACAGACGGTCTGAGACAGACGGTCTGACACAGACGGTCTGAGACAGACGGTCTGAGACAGACGGTCTGAGACAGACGGTCTGAGACAGACGGTCTGAGACAGACGGTCTGAGACAGACGGTCTGAGACATACGGTCTGAGACAGACGGCCTGAGACAGACGGTCTGAGACAGACGGACTGAGCCAGACGGACGGTGAGAGGCGATCTGAGACAGACGCTCTGAGACAGACGGTCTGAGACAGACGGTCTGAGACAGACGGTCTGAGACAGACGGTCTGAGACAGACGGTCTGAGACAGACGGTCTGAGACAGACGGTCTGAGACAGACGGTCTGAGACAGACGGTCTGAGACAGACGGTCTGAGACAGACGGTCTGAGACAGACGGTCTGAGACAGACGGTCTGAGACAGACGGTCTGAGACAGACGTTATGAGACAGACGGTCTGAGACATACGGACAGAGACAGACGGCCTGAGACGGACGGTCTGAGACAGGCTGACTGAGACAGACGGTTTGAGACATACGGACTGAGACAGACTGTCTGAGACATACGGTCTGAGACAGACGGCCTGAGACAGACGGTCTGAGACAGACGGACTGAGACAGACGGACTGTGACAGGCGGTCTGAGACAGACGCTCTGAGACAGACGGTCTGAGACAGACGGTCTGAGACAGACGGTCTGAGACAGACGGTCTGAGACAGACGGTCTGAGACAGACGGTCTGAGACAGACGGTCTGAGACAGACTATCTGAGACAGGAGGTCTGAGACATACGGTCTGAGACAGAGGGTCTGAGACAGACGGTCTGAGGCAGACGTTCTGAGACAGACGGTCTGAGATAGACGGTCCGAGACAGGCGGTCTGCGAAAGGCGGTCTGAGCCAGACGGTCTGAGACAGACGGACTGAGACAGTAGGACTGAGACAGACGGACTGAGACAGGTGGTCTGAGACAGACGGTCTGAGACAGACGGTCTGAGACAGACGGACTGAGACAGAAGGACAGGGACAGGCGAACAGACGCTGCCCGATAGCGGCAGGCGGATTGAGACGGACGGTCTGAGACAGGCTGACTGAGACAGACGGTGTGAGACATACGGACTGAGACAGACGGTCTGAGACAGACGTTCTGAGACAGACGGTCTGAGACATACGGACAGAGACAGACGGTCTGACACAGACGTTCGAAGACAGACCGTCTGATACATACGGACTGAGACAGACGGTCTCCGACAGACAGTCCGAGACAGACGGTATGAGACAGGCGGTCTGAGTCGGACGGTCTGAGACCGGCGGACTGAGGCAGACGGACTGAGACAGGCGGACTGAGACAGACGGTCTGAGACAGACGGTCCGAGACAGGCGGTCTGAGAAAGGCGGTCTGAGAAAGGCGGTCTGAGCCAGACGGTCTGAGACAGACGGTCTGAGACAGACGGTCTGAGACAGACGGTCTGAGACAGACGGTCTGAGACATACGGTCTGAGACAGACGGCCTGAGACAGACGGTCTGAGACAGACGGACTGAGACAGACGCTCTGAGACAGACGGTCTGAGACAAACGGTCTGAGACAGACGGTCTGAGACAGACGGTCTGAGACAGACGGTCTGAGACAGACGGTCTGAGACAGACGGTCTGAGACAGACGGTCTGAGACAGACGGTCTGAGACAGACGGTCTGAGACAGACGGTCTGAGACAGACGGTCTGAGACAGACGGTCTGAGACAGACGGTCTGAGACAGACGGTCTGAGACAGACGGTCTGAGACAGACGTTCTGAGACAGACGGTCTGAGACATACGGACAGAGACAGACTGTCTGAGACAGACGGTCTGAGACAGACGGTCTGAGACAGACGGTCTGAGACAGACGGTCTGAGACAGACGGTCTGAGACAGACGGTCTGAGACAGACGGTCTGAGACAGACGGTCTGAGACAGACGGTCTGAGACAGACGGCCTGAGACAGACGGTCTGAGACAGGCGGTCCGAGACAGGCGGTCTGAGAATGGCGGTCTGAGCCAGACGGTCTGTGGCAGACGGTCTGAGACAGACGGTCTGAGACAGTCGGACCGAGACAGACGGACTGAGACAGGTGGTCTGAGACAGACGGTCTGAGACAGACGGCCTGAGACGGACGGTCTGAGACAGGCTGACTGAGACAGACGGTTTGAGACATACGGACTGAGACAGACGGTCTGAGACAGACGGCCTGAGACAGACGGTCTGAGACAGACGGTCTGAGACAGACGGTCTGAGACAGACGGTCTGAGACATACGGTCTGAGACAGACGGCCTGAGACAGACGGTCTGAGACAGACGGACTGAGACAGACGCTCTGAGACAGACGGTCTGAGACAAACGGTCTGAGACAGACGGTCTGAGACAGACGGTCTGAGACAGACGGTCTGAGACAGACGGTCTGAGACAGACGGTCTGAGACAGACGGTCTGAGACAGACGGTCTGAGACAGACGGTCTGAGACAGACGGTCTGAGACAGACGGTCTGAGACAGACGGTCTGAGACAGACGGTCTGAGACAGACGTTCTGAGACAGACGGTCTGAGACATACGGACAGAGACAGACTGTCTGAGACAGACGGTCTGAGACAGACGGTCTGAGACAGACGGACTGAGACAGACGCTCTGAGACAGACGGTCTGAGACAAACGGTCTGAGACAGACGGTCTGAGACAGACGGTCTGAGACAGACGGTCTGAGACAGACGGTCTGAGACAGACGGTCTGAGACAGACGGTCTGAGACAGACGGTCTGAGACAGACGGTCTGAGACAGACGGTCTGAGACAGACGGTCTGAGACAGACGGTCTGAGACAGACGGTCTGAGACAGACGGTCTGAGACAGACGGTCTGAGACAGACGGTCTGAGACAGACGTTCTGAGACAGACGGTCTGAGACATACGGACAGAGACAGACTGTCTGAGACAGACGGTCTGAGACAGACGGTCTGAGACAGACGGTCTGAGACAGACGGTCTGAGACAGACGGTCTGAGACAGACGGTCTGAGACAGACGGTCTGAGACAGACGGTCTGAGACAGACGGTCTGAGACAGACGGCCTGAGACAGACGGTCTGAGACAGGCGGTCCGAGACAGGCGGTCTGAGAATGGCGGTCTGAGCCAGACGGTCTGTGGCAGACGGTCTGAGACAGACGGTCTGAGACAGTCGGACCGAGACAGACGGACTGAGACAGGTGGTCTGAGACAGACGGTCTGAGACAGACGGCCTGAGACGGACGGTCTGAGACAGGCTGACTGAGACAGACGGTTTGAGACATACGGACTGAGACAGACGGTCTGAGACAGACGGCCTGAGACAGACGGTCTGAGACAGACGGTCTGAGACAGACGGTCTGAGACAGACGGTCTGAGACATACGGTCTGAGACAGACGGCCTGAGACAGACGGTCTGAGACAGACGGACTGAGACAGACGCTCTGAGACAGACGGTCTGAGACAAACGGTCTGAGACAGACGGTCTGAGACAGACGGTCTGAGACAGACGGTCTGAGACAGACGGTCTGAGACAGACGGTCTGAGACAGACGGTCTGAGACAGACGGTCTGAGACAGACGGTCTGAGACAGACGGTCTGAGACAGACGGTCTGAGACAGACGGTCTGAGACAGACGGTCTGAGACAGACGGTCTGAGACAGACGTTCTGAGACAGACGGTCTGAGACATACGGACAGAGACAGACTGTCTGAGACAGACGGTCTGAGACAGACGGTCTGAGACAGACGGTCTGAGACAGACGGTCTGAGACAGACGGTCTGAGACAGACGGTCTGAGACAGACGGTCTGAGACAGACGGTCTGAGACAGACGGTCTGAGACAGACGGTCTGAGACAGACGGTCTGAGACAGACGGCCTGAGACAGACGGTCTGAGACAGGCGGTCCGAGACAGGCGGTCTGAGAATGGCGGTCTGAGCCAGACGGTCTGTGGCAGACGGTCTGAGACAGACGGTCTGAGACAGTCGGACCGAGACAGACGGACTGAGACAGGTGGTCTGAGACAGACGGTCTGAGACAGACGGCCTGAGACGGACGGTCTGAGACAGGCTGACTGAGACAGACGGTTTGAGACATACGGACTGAGACAGACGGTCTGAGACAGACGGTCTGAGACAGACGGTCTGAGACAGACGGTCTGAGACAGACGGTCTGAGACAGACGGCCTGAGACGGACGGTCTGAGACAGGCTGACTGAGACAGACGGTTTGAGACATACGGACTGAGACAGACGGACTGAGACAGGCGGTCTGAGACAGACGGTCTGAGACAGACGGTCTGAGACAGACGGTCTGAGACAGACGGTCTGAGACAGACGGCCTGAGACGGACGGTCTGAGACAGGCTGACTGAGACAGACGGTTTGAGACATACGGACTGAGACAGACTGTCTGAGACATACGGTCTGAGACAGACGGCCTGAGACAGACGGTCTGAGACAGACGGACTGAGACAGACGGACTGTGACAGGCGGTCTGAGACAGACGCTCTGAGACAGACGGTCTGAGACAGACGGTCTGAGACAGACGGTCTGAGACAGACGGTCTGAGACAGACGGTCTGAGACAGACGGTCTGAGACAGACGGTCTGAGACAGACTATCTGAGACAGGAGGTCTGAGACATACGGTCTGAGACAGAGGGTCTGAGACAGACGGTCTGAGGCAGACGTTCTGAGACAGACGGTCTGAGATAGACGGTCCGAGACAGGCGGTCTGCGAAAGGCGGTCTGAGCCAGACGGTCTGAGACAGACGGACTGAGACAGTAGGACTGAGACAGACGGACTGAGACAGGTGGTCTGAGACAGACGGTCTGAGACAGACGGTCTGAGACAGACGGACTGAGACAGAAGGACAGGGACAGGCGAACAGACGCTGCCCGATAGCGGCAGGCGGATTGAGACGGACGGTCTGAGACAGGCTGACTGAGACAGACGGTGTGAGACATACGGACTGAGACAGACGGTCTGAGACAGACGGTCTGAGACAGACGTTCTGAGACAGACGGTCTGAGACATACGGACAGAGACAGACGGTCTGACACAGACGTTCGGAGACAGACCGTCTGATACATACGGACTGAGACAGACGGTCTCCGACAGACAGTCCGAGACAGACGGTATGAGACAGGCGGTCTGAGTCGGACGGTCTGAGACCGGCGGACTGAGGCAGACGGACTGAGACAGGCGGACTGAGACAGACGGTCTGAGACAGACGGTCCGAGACAGGCGGTCTGAGAAAGGCGGTCTGAGAAAGGCGGTCTGAGCCAGACGGTCTGAGACAGACGGTCTGAGACAGACGGTCTGAGACAGACGGTCTGAGACAGACGGTCTGAGACATACGGTCTGAGACAGACGGCCTGAGACAGACGGTCTGAGACAGACGGACTGAGACAGACGCTCTGAGACAGACGGTCTGAGACAGACGGTCTGAGACAGACGGTCTGAGACAGACGGTCTGAGACAGACGGTCTGAGACAGACGGTCTGAGACAGACGGTCTGAGACAGACGGTCTGAGACAGACGGTCTGAGACAGACGGTCTGAGACAGACGGTCTGAGACAGACGGTCTGAGACAGACGGTCTGAGACAGACGTTCTGAGACAGACGGTCTGAGACATACGGACAGAGACAGACTGTCTGAGACATACGGACTGAGACAGACGCTCTGAGACAGACGGACTGAGACAGACGGACTGTGACAGGCGGTCTGAGACAGACTATCTGAGACAGGCGGTCTGAGACATACGGTCTGAGACAGAGGGTCTGAGACAGAGGGTCTGAGACAGACGGTCTGAGGCAGACGTTCTGAGACAGACGGTCTGAGACAGACGGTCCGAGACAGGCGGTCTGCGAAAGGCGGTCTGAGCCAGACGGTCTGAGACAGACGGACTGAGACAGTAGGACTGAGACAGACGGACTGAGACAGGTGGTCTGAGACACGCGGTCTGAGACAGACGGTCTGAGACAGACGGACTGAGACAGAAGGACAGGGACAGGCGAACAGACGCTGCCCGATAGCGGCAGGCGGATTGAGACGGACGGTCTGAGACAGGCTGACTGAGGCAGACGGTGTGAGACATACGGACTGAGACAGACGGTCTGAGACAGACGGTCTGAGACAGACGGTCTGAGACAGACGGTCTGAGACAGACGGTCTGAGACAGACGTTCTGAGACAGACGGTCTGAGACATACGGACAGAGACAGACGGTCTGACACAGACGTTCGGAGACAGACCGTCTGAGACATACGGACTGAGACAGACGGTCTCCGACAGACAGTCCGAGACAGACGGACTGAGACAGGCGGTCTGAGTCGGACGGTCTGAGACCGGCGGACTGAGACAGACGGACTGAGACAGACGGACTGAGACAGTCCGTCTGAGACAGACGGTCTGAGACAGACAGTCTGAGACAGACGGTCTGAGACAGACGGTCTAAGACAGACGGTCTGAGACAGACGGTCTGTGACAGACGGTCTGAGACAGACGGTCTGAGACAGACGGTGTGAGACAGACGGTCTGAGACAGGCTGTCTGACACACACGTTCTTTGACAGACGGTCTGAGACAGACGGACTGACACAGACGGTCTGAGACATACGGTCTGAGACAGACGGCCTGAGACAGAGGGTCTGAGGCAGACGTTCTGAGATATACGGTCTGAGACAGGCGGTCTGAGACAGACGCTCTGAGACAGACGGTCTGAGACAGACGGTCTGAGACAGACGGTCTGAGACAGACGGTCTGAGACAGACGGTCTGAGACAGACGGTCTGAGACAGACGGTCTGAGACAGACTATCTGAGACAGGCGGTCTGAGACATACGGTCTGAGACAGAGGGTCTGAGACAGACGGTCTGAGGCAGACGTTCTGAGACAGACGGTCTAAGACAGACGATCCGAGACAGGCGGTCTGCGAAAGGCGGTCTGAGCCAGACGGTCTGAGACAGACGGACTGAGACAGAAGGACTGAGACAGACGGACTGAGGCAGGTGGTCTGAGACAGACGGACTGAGACAGACGGTCTAAGACAGACGGTCTGAGACAGACGGTCTGAGACAGACGGACTGAGACAGAAGGACAGGGACTGGCGAACAGACGCTGCCCGATAGCGGCAGGCGGATTGAGACGGACGGTCTGAGACAGGCTGACTGAGACAGACGGTGTGAGACATACGGACTGAGACAGACGGACTGAGACAGGCGGTCTGAGACAGACGGTCTGAGACAGACGGTCTGAGACAGACGGTCTGAGACAGACGGTCTGAGACAGACGGCCTGAGACGGACGGTCTGAGACAGACGGTCTGAGACAGACGGTCTGAGACAGACGTTCTGAGACAGACGGTCTGAGACATACGGACAGAGACAGACTGTCTGAGACAGACGGTCTGAGACAGACGGTCTGAGACAGACGGTCTGAGACAGACGGTCTGAGACAGACGGTCTGAGACAGACGGTCTGAGACAGACGGTCTGAGACAGACGGTCTGAGACAGACGGTCTGAGACAGACGGCCTGAGACAGACGGTCTGAGACAGGCGGTCTGAGACAGGCGGTCCGAGACAGGCGGTCTGAGAATGGCGGTCTGAGCCAGACGGTCTGTGGCAGACGGTCTGAGACAGACGGTCTGAGACAGTCGGACCGAGACAGACGGACTGAGACAGGTGGTCTGAGACAGACGGTCTGAGACAGACGGCCTGAGACGGACGGTCTGAGACAGGCTGACTGAGACAGACGGTTTGAGACATACGGACTGAGACAGACGGTCTGAGACAGACGGTCTGAGACAGACGGTCTGAGACAGACGGTCTGAGACAGACGGTCTGAGACAGACGGCCTGAGACGGACGGTCTGAGACAGGCTGACTGAGACAGACGGTTTGAGACATACGGACTGAGACAGACGGACTGAGACAGGCGGTCTGAGACAGACGGTCTGAGACAGACGGTCTGAGACAGACGGTCTGAGACAGACGGTCTGAGACAGACGGCCTGAGACGGACGGTCTGAGACAGGCTGACTGAGACAGACGGTTTGAGACATACGGACTGAGACAGACTGTCTGAGACATACGGTCTGAGACAGACGGCCTGAGACAGACGGTCTGAGACAGACGGACTGAGACAGACGGACTGTGACAGGCGGTCTGAGACAGACGCTCTGAGACAGACGGTCTGAGACAGACGGTCTGAGACAGACGGTCTGAGACAGACGGTCTGAGACAGACGGTCTGAGACAGACGGTCTGAGACAGACGGTCTGAGACAGACTATCTGAGACAGGAGGTCTGAGACATACGGTCTGAGACAGAGGGTCTGAGACAGACGGTCTGAGGCAGACGTTCTGAGACAGACGGTCTGAGATAGACGGTCCGAGACAGGCGGTCTGCGAAAGGCGGTCTGAGCCAGACGGTCTGAGACAGACGGACTGAGACAGTAGGACTGAGACAGACGGACTGAGACAGGTGGTCTGAGACAGACGGTCTGAGACAGACGGTCTGAGACAGACGGACTGAGACAGAAGGACAGGGACAGGCGAACAGACGCTGCCCGATAGCGGCAGGCGGATTGAGACGGACGGTCTGAGACAGGCTGACTGAGACAGACGGTGTGAGACATACGGACTGAGACAGACGGTCTGAGACAGACGGTCTGAGACAGACGTTCTGAGACAGACGGTCTGAGACATACGGACAGAGACAGACGGTCTGACACAGACGTTCGGAGACAGACCGTCTGATACATACGGACTGAGACAGACGGTCTCCGACAGACAGTCCGAGACAGACGGTATGAGACAGGCGGTCTGAGTCGGACGGTCTGAGACCGGCGGACTGAGGCAGACGGACTGAGACAGGCGGACTGAGACAGACGGTCTGAGACAGACGGTCCGAGACAGGCGGTCTGAGAAAGGCGGTCTGAGAAAGGCGGTCTGAGCCAGACGGTCTGAGACAGACGGTCTGAGACAGACGGTCTGAGACAGACGGTCTGAGACAGACGGTCTGAGACATACGGTCTGAGACAGACGGCCTGAGACAGACGGTCTGAGACAGACGGACTGAGACAGACGCTCTGAGACAGACGGTCTGAGACAGACGGTCTGAGACAGACGGTCTGAGACAGACGGTCTGAGACAGACGGTCTGAGACAGACGGTCTGAGACAGACGGTCTGAGACAGAGGGTCTGAGACAGACGGTCTGAGACAGACGGTCTGAGACAGACGGTCTGAGACAGACGGTCTGAGACAGACGGTCTGAGACAGACGTTCTGAGACAGACGGTCTGAGACATACGGACAGAGACAGACTGTCTGAGACATACGGACTGAGACAGACGCTCTGAGACAGACGGACTGAGACAGACGGACTGTGACAGGCGGTCTGAGACAGACTATCTGAGACAGGCGGTCTGAGACATACGGTCTGAGACAGAGGGTCTGAGACAGAGGGTCTGAGACAGACGGTCTGAGGCAGACGTTCTGAGACAGACGGTCTGAGACAGACGGTCCGAGACAGGCGGTCTGCGAAAGGCGGTCTGAGCCAGACGGTCTGAGACAGACGGACTGAGACAGTAGGACTGAGACAGACGGACTGAGACAGGTGGTCTGAGACACGCGGTCTGAGACAGACGGTCTGAGACAGACGGACTGAGACAGAAGGACAGGGACAGGCGAACAGACGCTGCCCGATAGCGGCAGGCGGATTGAGACGGACGGTCTGAGACAGGCTGACTGAGGCAGACGGTGTGAGACATACGGACTGAGACAGACGGTCTGAGACAGACGGTCTGAGACAGACGGTCTGAGACAGACGGTCTGAGACAGACGTTCTGAGACAGACGGTCTGAGACATACGGACAGAGACAGACGGTCTGACACAGACGTTCGGAGACAGACCGTCTGAGACATACGGACTGAGACAGACGGTCTCCGACAGACAGTCCGAGACAGACGGACTGAGACAGGCGGTCTGAGTCGGACGGTCTGAGACCGGCGGACTGAGACAGACGGACTGAGACAGACGGACTGAGACAGTCCGTCTGAGACAGACGGTCTGAGACAGACAGTCTGAGACAGACGGTCTGAGACAGACGGTCTAAGACAGACGGTCTGAGACAGACGGTCTGTGACAGACGGTCTGAGACAGACGGTCTGAGACAGACGGTGTGAGACAGACGGTCTGAGACAGGCTGTCTGACACACACGTTCTTTGACAGACGGTCTGAGACAGACGGACTGACACAGACGGTCTGAGACATACGGTCTGAGACAGACGGCCTGAGACAGAGGGTCTGAGGCAGACGTTCTGAGATATACGGTCTGAGACAGGCGGTCTGAGACAGACGCTCTGAGACAGACGGTCTGAGACAGACGGTCTGAGACAGACGGTCTGAGACAGACGGTCTGAGACAGACGGTCTGAGACAGACGGTCTGAGACAGACGGTCTGAGACAGACTATCTGAGACAGGCGGTCTGAGACATACGGTCTGAGACAGAGGGTCTGAGACAGACGGTCTGAGGCAGACGTTCTGAGACAGACGGTCTAAGACAGACGATCCGAGACAGGCGGTCTGCGAAAGTCGGTCTGAGCCAGACGGTCTGAGACAGACGGACTGAGACAGAAGGACTGAGACAGACGGACTGAGGCAGGTGGTCTGAGACAGACGGACTGAGACAGACGGTCTAAGACAGACGGTCTGAGACAGACGGTCTGAGACAGACGGACTGAGACAGAAGGACAGGGACTGGCGAACAGACGCTGCCCGATAGCGGCAGGCGGATTGAGACGGACGGTCTGAGACAGGCTGACTGAGACAGACGGTGTGAGACATACGGACTGAGACAGACGGTCTGAGACAGACGGACTGAGACAGACGCTCTGAGACAGACGGTCTGAGACAGACGGTCTGAGACAGACGGTCTGAGACAGACGGTCTGAGACAGACGGTCTGAGACAGACGGTCTGAGACAGACGGTCTGAGACAGACGGTCTGAGACAGACGGTCTGAGACAGACGGTCTGAGACAGACGGTCTGAGACAGACGGTCTGAGACATACGGTCTGAGACAGACGGCCTGAGACAGACGGTCTGAGACAGACGGACTGAGACAGACGCTCTGAGACAGACGGTCTGAGACAGACGGTCTGAGACAGACGGTCTGAGACAGACGGTCTGAGACAGACGGTCTGAGACAGACGGTCTGAGACAGACGGTCTGAGACAGACGGTCTGAGACAGACGGTCTGAGACAGACGGTCTGAGACAGACGGTCTGAGACAGACGGTCTGAGACAGACGGTCTGAGACAGACGGTCTGAGACAGACGTTCTGAGACAGACGGTCTGAGACATACGGACAGAGACAGACTGTCTGAGACATACGGACTGAGACAGACGCTCTGAGACAGACGGACTGAGACAGACGGACTGTGACAGGCGGTCTGAGACAGACTATCTGAGACAGGCGGTCTGAGACATACGGTCTGAGACAGAGGGTCTGAGACAGAGGGTCTGAGACAGACGGTCTGAGGCAGACGTTCTGAGACAGACGGTCTGAGACAGACGGTCCGAGACAGGCGGTCTGCGAAAGGCGGTCTGAGCCAGACGGTCTGAGACAGACGGACTGAGACAGTAGGACTGAGACAGACGGACTGAGACAGGTGGTCTGAGACACGCGGTCTGAGACAGACGGTCTGAGACAGACGGACTGAGACAGAAGGACAGGGACAGGCGAACAGACGCTGCCCGATAGCGGCAGGCGGATTGAGACGGACGGTCTGAGACAGGCTGACTGAGGCAGACGGTGTGAGACATACGGACTGAGACAGACGGTCTGAGACAGACGGTCTGAGACAGACGGTCTGAGACAGACGGTCTGAGACAGACGTTCTGAGACAGACGGTCTGAGACATACGGACAGAGACAGACGGTCTGACACAGACGTTCGGAGACAGACCGTCTGAGACATACGGACTGAGACAGACGGTCTCCGACAGACAGTCCGAGACAGACGGACTGAGACAGGCGGTCTGAGTCGGACGGTCTGAGACCGGCGGACTGAGACAGACGGACTGAGACAGACGGACTGAGACAGTCCGTCTGAGACAGACGGTCTGAGACAGACAGTCTGAGACAGACGGTCTGAGACAGACGGTCTAAGACAGACGGTCTGAGACAGACGGTCTGTGACAGACGGTCTGAGACAGACGGTCTGAGACAGACGGTGTGAGACAGACGGTCTGAGACAGGCTGTCTGACACACACGTTCTTTGACAGACGGTCTGAGACAGACGGACTGACACAGACGGTCTGAGACATACGGTCTGAGACAGACGGCCTGAGACAGAGGGTCTGAGGCAGACGTTCTGAGATATACGGTCTGAGACAGGCGGTCTGAGACAGACGCTCTGAGACAGACGGTCTGAGACAGACGGTCTGAGACAGACGGTCTGAGACAGACGGTCTGAGACAGACGGTCTGAGACAGACGGTCTGAGACAGACTATCTGAGACAGGCGGTCTGAGACATACGGTCTGAGACAGAGGGTCTGAGACAGACGGTCTGAGGCAGACGTTCTGAGACAGACGGTCTAAGACAGACGATCCGAGACAGGCGGTCTGCGAAAGGCGGTCTGAGCCAGACGGTCTGAGACAGACGGACTGAGACAGAAGGACTGAGACAGACGGACTGAGGCAGGTGGTCTGAGACAGACGGACTGAGACAGACGGTCTAAGACAGACGGTCTGAGACAGACGGTCTGAGACAGACGGACTGAGACAGAAGGACAGGGACTGGCGAACAGACGCTGCCCGATAGCGGCAGGCGGATTGAGACGGACGGTCTGAGACAGGCTGACTGAGACAGACGGTGTGAGACATACGGACTGAGACAGACGGTCTGAGACATACGGTCTGAGACAGACGGCCTGAGACAGACGGTCTGAGACAGACGGACTGAGACAGACGGACTCTGACAGGCGGTCTGAGACAGACGCTCTGAGACAGACGGTCTGAGACAGACGGTCTGAGACAGACGGTCTGAGACAGACGGTCTGAGACAGACGGTCTGAGACAGACGGTCTGAGACAGACGGTCTGCGACAGACGGTCTGAGACAGACGATCTGAGACAGACGGTCTGAGACATACGGACAGAGACAGACGGTCTGACACAGACGTTCGGAGACAGACCGTCTGAGACATACGGACTGAGACAGACGGTCTCCGACAGACAGTCCGAGACAGACGGTCTGAGACAGGCGGTCAGAGTCGGACGGTCTGAGACCGGCGGACTGAGACAGACGGACTGAGACAGACGGACTGAGACAGACGGTCTGAGACAGGCGCGCTGAGACAGACGGTCTGAGACAGATAGTCTGAGACAGGCTGTCTGACACACACGTTCTTTGACAGACGGTCTGAGACAGACGGACTGAGACAGGCGGTCTGAGACATACGGTCTGAGACAGACGGCCTGAGACAGAGGGTCTGAGGCAGACGTTCTGAGATATACGGTCTGAGACAGGCGGTCTGAGACAGACGCTCTGAGACAGACGGTCTGAGACAGACGGTCTGAGACAGACGGTCTGAGACAGACGGTCTGAGACAGACGGTCTGAGACAGACGGTCTGAGACAGACGGTCTGAGACAGACTATCTGAGACAGGCGGTCTGAGACATACGGTCTGAGACAGAGGGTCTGAGACAGACAGTCTGAGGCAGACGTTCTGAGACAGACGGTCTAAGACAGACGATCCGAGACAGGCGGTCTGCGAAAGGCGGTCTGAGCCAGACGGTCTGAGACAGACGGACTGAGACAGAAGGACTGAGACAGACGGACTGAGGCAGGTGGTCTGAGACAGACGGACTGAGACAGACGGTCTAAGACAGACGGTCTGAGACAGACGGTCTGAGACAGACGGACTGAGACAGAAGGACAGGGACTGGCGAACAGACGCTGCCCGATAGCGGCAGGCGGATTGAGACGGACGGTCTGAGACAGGCTGACTGAGACAGACGGTGTGAGACATACGGACTGAGACAGACGGTCTGAGACATACGGTCTGAGACAGACGGCCTGAGACAGACGGTCTGAGACAGACGGACTGAGACAGACGGACTCTGACAGGCGGTCTGAGACAGACGCTCTGAGACAGACGGTCTGAGACAGACGGTCTGAGACAGACGGTCTGAGACAGACGGTCTGAGACAGACGGTCTGAGACAGACGGTCTGAGACAGACGGTCTGCGACAGACGGTCTGAGACAGACGATCTGAGACAGACGGTCTGAGACATACGGACAGAGACAGACGGTCTGACACAGACGTTCGGAGACAGACCGTCTGAGACATACGGACTGAGACAGACGGTCTCCGACAGACAGTCCGAGACAGACGGTCTGAGACAGGCGGTCAGAGTCGGACGGTCTGAGACCGGCGGACTGAGACAGACGGACTGAGACAGACGGACTGAGACAGACGGTCTGAGACAGGCGCGCTGAGACAGACGGTCTGAGACAGATAGTCTGAGACAGGCTGTCTGACACACACGTTCTTTGACAGACGGTCTGAGACAGACGGACTGAGACAGGCGGTCTGAGTCGGACGGTCTGAGATGGGCGGACTGAGACAGACGGACTGAGACAGACGGACTGAGACAGTCCGTCTGAGACAGACGGTCTGAGACAGACGGTCTGAGACAGACGGTCTGAGACAGACGGTCTGAGACAGACGGTCTAAGACAGCCGGTCTGAGACAGACGGTCTGTGACAGACGGTCTGAGACAGACGGTCTGAGACAGACGGTGTGAGACAGACGGTCTGAGACAGGCTGTCTGACACACACGTTCTTTGACAGACGGTCTGAGACAGACGGTCTGAGACAGACGGTCTGAGACAGACGGTCTGAGACAGACGGTCTGAGACAGACGGTCTGAGACAGACGGTCTGAGACAGACGGTCTGAGACAGACGGTCTGAGACAGACTATCTGAGACAGGCGGTCTGAGACATACGGTCTGAGACAGAGGGTCTGAGACAGACGGTCTGAGGCAGACGTTCTGAGACAGACGGTCTGAGACAGACGATCCGAGACAGGCGGTCTGCGAAAGGCGGTCTGAGCCAGACGGTCTGAGACAGACGGACTGAGACAGAAGGACTGAGACAGACGGACTGAGGCAGGTGGTCTGAGACAGACGGTCTGAGACAGACGGTCTGAGACAGACGGTCTGAGACAGACGGACTGAGACAGAAGGACAGGGACTGGCGAACAGACGCTGCCCGATAGCGGCAGGCGGATTGAGACGGACGGTCTGAGACAGGCTGACTGAGACAGACGGTGTGAGACGTACGGACTGAGACAGACGGTCTGAGACATATGGTCTGAGACAGACGGCCTGAGACAGACGGTCTGAGACAGGCGGACTGAGACAGACGGACTGTGACAGGCGGTCTGAGACAGACGCTCTGAGACAGACGGTCTGAGACAGACGGTCTGAGACAGACGGTCTGAGACAGACGGTCTGAGACAGACGGTCTGAGACAGACGGTCTGAGACAGACGGTCTGAGACAGACGGTCTGCGACAGACGGTCTGAGACAGACGATCTGAGACAGACGGTCTGAGACATACGGACAGAGACAGACGGTCTGACACAGACGTTCGGAGACAGACCGTCTGAGACATACGGACTGAGACAGACGGTCTCCGACAGACAGTCCGAGACAGACGGTCTGAGACAGGCGGTCAGAGTCGGACGGTCTGAGACCGGCGGACTGAGACAGACGGACTGAGACAGACGGACTGAGACAGACGGTCTGAGACAGGCGCGCTGAGACAGACGGTCTGAGACAGATAGTCTGAGACAGGCTGTCTGACACACACGTTCTTTGACAGACGGTCTGAGACAGACGGACTGAGACAGGCGGTCTGAGTCGGACGGTCTGAGATCGGCGGACTGAGACAGACGGACTGAGACAGTCCGTCTGAGACAGACGGTCTGAGACAGACGGACTAAGACAGAAGGACAGGGACAGATGGTCTGAGACAGAGGGTCTCAGACAGACGGTCTGAGAAAGACGGTCTGAGACAGGCTGTCTGAGACAGACGGTCTGAGACAGACGGTCGGAGACAGACGGTCTGAGACAGACGGTCTGAGACAGACGGTCTGAGACAGACGGTCTGAGACATACGGACTGAGATAGACGGTCTGAGTCAGACGGTCTGAGACAGACGGTCTGTGACAGACGGTCTGAGACAGACGGTCTGAGACAGGCGGTCTGAGACAGACGGTCTGACACACACGTTCTTTGACAGACGGTCTGAGTCAGACGGTCTGAGACTGACGGCCTGAGACAGACGGTCTGAGACAGGCGGTCTGAGACAGACGTTCTGATATAGGCGGTCTGAGACAGACGGCCTGAGACAGACGGTCTGAAACAGACGGTCTGAGACAGACGGTCTGAGACAGACGGTCTGAGGCAGACGGTCTGAGACAGACGGTCTGAGACAGGCTGTCTGACACACACGTTCTTTGACAGACGGTCTGAGACAGACGGACTGAGACAGGCGGTCTGAGTCGGACGGTCTGAGATCGGCGGACTGAGACAAACGGCCTGAGACAGACGGTCTGAGACAGGCGGTCTGAGACAGACGTTCAAATATACGCGGTCTGAGACCGACGGTCTGAGACAGACGGTCTGAGACAGACGGTCTGAGACAGGCTGTCTGACACACACGTTCTTTGACAGACGGTCTGAGACAGACGGACTGAGACAGGCGGTCTGAGTCGGACGGTCTGAGATCGGCGGACTGAGACAGACGGACTGAGACAGACGGACTGAGACAGTCCGTCTGAGACAGACGGTCTGAGACAGACAGTCTGAGACAGACGGTCTGAGACAGACGGTCTAAGACAGACGGTCTGAGACAGACGGTCTGTGACAGACGGTCTGAGACAGACGGTCTGAGACAGACGGTGTGAGACAGACGGTCTGAGACAGGCTGTCTGACACACACGTTCTTTGACAGACGGTCTGAGACAGACGGACTGATACAGACGGTCTGAGACATACGGTCTGAGACAGACGGCCTGAGACAGAGGGTCTGAGGCAGACGTTCTGAGATATACGGTCTGAGACAGGCGGTCTGAGACAGACGCTCTGAGACAGACGGTCTGAGACAGACGGTCGGAGACAGACGGTCTGAGACAGACGGTCTGAGACAGACGGTCTGAGACAGACGGTCTGAGACAGACGGTCTGAGACAGACGGTCTGAGACAGACGGTCTGAGACAGACGGTCTGAGACAGACGGTCTGAGACAGACTATCTGAGACAGGCGGTCTGAGACATACGGTCTGAGACAGAGGGTCTGAGACAGACGGTCTGAGGCAGACGTTCTGAGACAGACGGTCTGAGACAGACGATCCGAGACAGGCGGTCTGCGAAAGGCGGTCTGAGCCAGACGGTCTGAGACAGACGGACTGAGACAGAAGGACTGAGACAGACGGACTGAGGCAGGTGGTCTGAGACAGACGGACTGAGACAGACGGTCTAAGACAGACGGTCTGAGACAGACGGTCTGAGACAGACGGACTGAGACAGAAGGACAGGGACTGGCGAACAGACGCTGCCCGATAGCGGCAGGCGGATTGAGACGGACGGTCTGAGACAGGCTGACTGAGACAGACGGTGTGAGACATACGGACTGAGACAGACGGTCTGAGATATACGGTCTGAGACAGACGGCCTGAGACAGACGGTCTGAGACAGACGGACTGAGACAGACGGACTGTGACAGGCGGTCTGAGACAGACGCTCTGAGACAGACGGTCTGAGACAGACGGTCTGAGACAGACGGTCTGAGACAGACGGTCTGAGACAGACGGTCTGAGACAGACGGTCTGCGACAGACGGTCTGAGACAGACGGTCTGAGACATACGGACAGAGACAGACGGTCTGACACAGACGTTCGGAGACAGACCGTCTGAGACATACGGACTGAGACAGACGGTCTCCGACAGACAGTCCGAGACAGACGGTCTGAGACAGGCGGTCAGAGTCGGACGGTCTGAGACCGGCGGACTGAGACAGACGGACTGAGACAGACGGACTGAGACAGACGGTCTGAGACAGGCGCGCTGAGACAGACGGTCTGAGACAGATAGTCTGAGACAGGCTGTCTGACACACACGTTCTTTGACAGACGGTCTGAGACAGACGGACTGAGACAGGCGGTCTGAGTCGGACGGTCTGAGATCGGCGGACTGAGACAGACGGACTGAGACAGACGGACTGAGACAGTCCGTCTGAGACAGACGGTCTGAGACAGACGGTCTGAGACAGACGGTCTGAGACAGACGGTCTAAGACAGCCGGTCTGAGACAGACGGTCTGAGACAGACGGTGTGAGACAGACGGTCTGAGACAGGCTGTCTGACACACACGTTCTTTGACAGACGGTCTGAGACAGACGGACTGACACAGACGGTCTGAGACATACGGTCTGAGACAGACGGCCTGAGACAGAGGGTCTGAGGCAGACGTTCTGAGATATACGGTCTGAGACAGGCGGTCTGAGACAGACGCTCTGAGACAGACGGTCTGAGACAGACGGTCTGAGACAGACGGTCTGAGACAGACGGTCTGAGACAGACGGTCTGAGACAGACGGTCTGAGATAGACGGTCTGAGACAGACGGTCTGAGACAGACGGTCTGAGACAGACGGTCTGAGACAGACTATCTGAGACAGGCGGTCTGAGACATACGGTCTGAGACAGAGGGTCTGAGACAGACGGTCTGAGGCAGACGTTCTGAGACAGACGGTCTGAGACAGACGATCCGAGACAGGCGGTCTGCGAAAGGCGGTCTGAGCCAGACGGTCTGAGACAGACGGACTGAGACAGAAGGACTGAGACAGACGGACTGAGGCAGGTGGTCTGAGACAGACGGTCTGAGACAGACGGTCTGAGACAGACGGTCTGAGACAGACGGTCTGAGACAGACGGACTGAGACAGAAGGACAGGGACTGGCGAACAGACGCTGCCCGATAGCGGCAGGCGGATTGAGACGGACGGTCTGAGACAGGCTGACTGAGACAGACGGTGTGAGACATACGGACTGAGACAGACGGTCTGAGACATACGGTCTGAGACAGACGGCCTGAGACAGACGGTCTGAGACAGACGGACTGAGACAGACGGACTGTGACAGGCGGTCTGAGACAGACGCTCTGAGACAGACGGTCTGAGACAGACGGTCTGAGACAGACGGTCTGAGACAGACGGTCTGAGACAGACGGTCTGCGACAGACGGTCTGAGACAGACGATCTGAGACAGACGGTCTGAGACATACGGACAGAGACAGACGGTCTGACACAGACGTTCGGAGACAGACCGTCTGAGACATACGGACTGAGACAGACGGTCTCCGACAGACAGTCCGAGACAGACGGTCTGAGACAGGCGGTCAGAGTCGGACGGTCTGAGACCGGCGGACTGAGACAGACGGACTGAGACAGACGGACTGAGACAGACGGTCTGAGACAGGCGCGCTGAGACAGACGGTCTGAGACAGATAGTCTGAGACAGGCTGTCTGACACACACGTTCTTTGACAGACGGTCTGAGACAGACGGACTGAGACAGACGGTCTGAGTCGGACGGTCTGAGATCGGCGGACTGAGACAGACGGAATGAGACAGACGGACTGAGACAGTCCGTCTGAGACAGACGGTCTGAGACAGACGGTCTGAGACAGACGGTCTGAGACAGACGGTCTAAGACAGCCGGTCTGAGACAGACGGTCTGTGACAGACGGTCTGAGACAGACGGTCTGAGACAGACGGTGTGAGACAGACGGTCTGAGACAGGCTGTCTGACACACACGTTCTTTGACAGACGGTCTGAGACAGACGGACTGACACAGACGGTCTGAGACATACGGTCTGAGACAGACGGCCTGAGACAGAGGGTCTGAGGCAGACGTTCTGAGACATACGGTCTGAGACAGGCGGTCTGAGACAGACGGTCTGAGACAGACGGTCTGAGACAGACGGTCTGAGACAGACGGTCTGAGACAGACGGTCTGAGACAGACGGTCTGAGACAGACGGTCTGAGACAGACTATCTGAGACAGGCGGTCTGAGACATACGGTCTGAGACAGAGGGTCTGAGACAGAGGGTCTGAGACAGACGGTCTGAGGCAGACGTTCTGAGACAGACGGTCTGAGACAGACGGTCCGAGACAGGCGGTCTGCGAAAGGCGGTCTGAGCCAGACGGTCTGAGACAGACGGACTGAGACAGAAGGACTGAGACAGACGGACTGAGACAGGTGGTCTGAGACAGACGGTCCGAGACAGACGGTCTGAGACAGACGGTCTGAGACAGACGGACTGAGACAGAAGGACAGGGACTGGCGAACAGACGCTGCCCGATAGCGGCAGGCGGATTGAGACGGACGGTCTGAGACAGGCTGACTGAGACAGACGGTGTGAGACATACGGACTGAGACAGACGGTCTGAGACATACGGTCTGAGACAGACGGCCTGAGACAGACGGTCTGAGACAGACGGACTGAGACAGACGGACTGTGACAGGCGGTCTGAGACAGACGCTCTGAGACAGACGGTCTGAGACATACGGACAGAGACAGACGGTCTGACACAGACGTTCGGAGACAGACCGTCTGAGACATACGGACTGAGACAGACGGTCTCCGACAGACAGTCCGAGACAGACGGTCTGAGACAGGCGGCCAGAGTCGGACGGTCTGAGACCGGCGGACTGAGACAGACGGACTGAGACAGACGGACTGAGACAGACGGTCTGAGACAGGCGCGCTGAGACAGACGGTCTGAGACAGATAGTCTGAGACAGGCTGTCTGACACACACGTTCTTTGACAGACGGTCTGAGACAGACGGACTGAGACAGACGGTCTGAGTCGGACGGTCTGAGATCGGCGGACTGAGACAGACGGACTGAGACAGACGGACTGAGACAGTCCGTCTGAGACAGACGGTCTGAGACAGACGGTCTGAGACAGACGGTCTGAGACAGACGGTCTAAGACAGCCGGTCTGAGACAGACGGTCTGTGACAGACGGTCTGAGACAGACGGTCTGAGACAGACGGTGTGAGACAGACGGTCTGAGACAGGCTGTCTGACACACACGTTCTTTGACAGACGGTCTGAGACAGACGGACTGACACAGACGGTCTGAGACATACGGTCTGAGACAGACGGCCTGAGACAGAGGGTCTGAGGCAGACGTTCTGAGACATACGGTCTGAGACAGGCGGTCTGAGACAGACGGTCTGAGACAGACGGTCTGAGACAGACGGTCTGAGACAGACGGTCTGAGACAGACGGTCTGAGACAGACGGTCTGAGACAGACGGTCTGAGACAGACTATCTGAGACAGGCGGTCTGAGACATACGGTCTGAGACAGAGGGTCTGAGACAGAGGGTCTGAGACAGACGGTCTGAGGCAGACGTTCTGAGACAGACGGTCTGAGACAGACGGTCCGAGACAGGCGGTCTGCGATAGGCGGTCTGAGCCAGACGGTCTGAGACAGACGGACTGAGACAGAAGGACTGAGACAGACGGACTGAGACAGGTGGTCTGAGACAGACGGTCTGAGACAGATGGTCTGAGACAGACGGTCTGAGACAGACGGACTGAGACAGAAGGACAGGGACTGGCGAACAGACGCTGCCCGATAGCGGCAGGCGGATTGAGACGGACGGTCTGAGACAGGCTGACTGAGACAGACGGTGTGAGACATACGGACTGAGACAGACGGTCTGAGACATACGGTCTGAGACAGACGGCCTGAGACAGACGGTCTGAGACAGACGGACTGAGACAGACGGACTGTGACAGGCGGTCTGAGACAGACGCTCTGAGACAGACGGTCTGAGACATACGGACAGAGACAGACGGTCTGACACAGACGTTCGGAGACAGACCGTCTGAGACATACGGACTGAGACAGACGGTCTCCGACAGACAGTCCGAGACAGACGGTCTGAGACAGGCGGTCAGAGTCGGACGGTCTGAGACCGGCGGACTGAGACAGACGGACTGAGACAGACGGACTGAGACAGACGGTCTGAGACAGGCGCGCTGAGACAGACGGTCTGAGACAGATAGTCTGAGACAGGCTGTCTGACACACACGTTCTTTGACAGACGGTCTGAGACAGACGGACTGAGACAGACGGTCTGAGTCGGACGGTCTGAGATCGGCGGACTGAGACAGACGGACTGAGACAGACGGACTGAGACAGTCCGTCTGAGACAGACGGTCTGAGACAGACGGTCTGAGACAGACGGTCTGAGACAGACGGTCTAAGACAGCCGGTCTGAGACAGACGGTCTGTGACAGACGGTCTGAGACAGACGGTCTGAGACAGACGGTGTGAGACAGACGGTCTGAGACAGGCTGTCTGACACACACGTTCTTTGACAGACGGTCTGAGACAGACGGACTGACACAGACGGTCTGAGACATACGGTCTGAGACAGACGGCCTGAGACAGAGGGTCTGAGGCAGACGTTCTGAGACATACGGTCTGAGACAGGCGGTCTCAGACAGACGGTCTGAGACAGACGGTCTGAGATAGACGGTCTGAGACAGACGGTCTGAGACAGACGGTCTGAGACAGACGGTCTGAGACAGACGGTCTGAGACAGACGGTCTGAGACAGACGGTCTGAGACAGACGGTCTGAGACAGACGGTCTGAGACAGACTATCTGAGACAGGCGGTCTGAGACATACGGTCTGAGACAGAGGGTCTGAGACAGAGGGTCTGAGACAGACGGTCTGAGGCAGACGTTCTGAGACAGACGGTCTGAGACAGACGGTCCGAGACAGGCGGTCTGCGAAAGGCGGTCTGAGCCAGACGGTCTGAGACAGACGGACTGAGACAGAAGGACTGAGACAGACGGACTGAGACAGGTGGTCTGAGACAGACGGTCTGAGACAGACGGTCTGAGACAGACGGTCTGAGACAGACGGTCTGAGACAGACGGACTGAGACAGAAGGACAGGGACTGGCGAACAGACGCTGCCCGATAGCGGCAGGCGGATTGAGACGGACGGTCTGAGACAGGCTGACTGAGACAGACGGTGTGAGACATACGGACTGAGACAGACGGTCTGAGACATACGGTCTGAGACAGACGGCCTGAGACAGACGGTCTGAGACAGACGGACTGAGACAGACGGACTGTGACAGGCGGTCTGAGACAGACGCTCTGAGACAGACGGTCTGAGACATACGGACAGAGACAGACGGTCTGACACAGACGTTCGGAGACAGACCGTCTGAGACATACGGACTGAGACAGACGGTCTCCGTTTGACAGTCCGAGACAGACGGTCTGAGACAGGCGGTCAGAGTCGGACGGTATGAGACCGGCGGACTGAGACAGACGGACTGAGACAGACGGACTGAGACAGACGGTCTGAGACAGGCGGTCTGAGACAGGCGGTCTGAGACAGACGGTCTGACACACACGTTCTTTGACAGACGGTCTGAGTCAGACGGTCTGAGACTGACGGCCTGAGACAGACGGTCTGAGACAGGCGGTCTGAGACAGACGTTCTGATATAGGCGGTCTGTGACAGACGGCCTGAGACAGACGGTCTGAAACAGACGGTCTGAGACAGACGGTCTGAGACAGACGGTCTGAGACAGACGGTCTGAGACAGACGGTCTGAGACAGGCTGTCTGACACACACGTTCTTTGACAGACGGTCTGAGACAGACGGACTGAGACAGGCGGTCTGAGTCGGACGGTCTGAGATCGGCGGACTGAGACAAACGGCCTGAGACAGACGGTCTGAGACAGGCGGTCTGAGACAGACGTTCAAATATACGCGGTCTGAGACCGACGGTCTGAGACAGACGGTCTGAGACAGACGGTCTGAGACAGGCTGTCTGACACACACGTTCTTTGACAGACGGTCTGAGACAGACGGACTGAGACAGGCGGTCTGAGTCGGACGGTCTGAGATCGGCGGACTGAGACAGACGGACTGAGACAGACGGACTGAGACAGTCCGTCTGAGACAGACGGTCTGAGACAGACGGTCTGAGACAGACGGTGTGAGACAGACGGTCTGAGACAGGCTGTCTGACACACACGTTCTTTGACAGACGGTCTGAGACAGACGGACTGATACAGACGGTCTGAGACATACGGTCTGAGACAGACGGCCTGAGACAGAGGGTCTGAGGCAGACGTTCTGAGATATACGGTCTGAGACAGGCGGTCTGAGACAGACGCTCTGAGACAGACGGTCTGAGACAGACGGTCGGAGACAGACGGTCTGAGACAGACGGTCTGAGACAGACGGTCTGAGACAGACGGTCTGAGACAGACGGTCTGAGACAGACGGTCTGAGACAGACGGTCTGAGACAGACGGTCTGAGACAGACGGTCTGAGACAGACTATCTGAGACAGGCGGTCTGAGACATACGGTCTGAGACAGAGGGTCTGAGACAGACGGTCTGAGGCAGACGTTCTGAGACAGACGGTCTGAGACAGACGATCCGAGACAGGCGGTCTGCGAAAGGCGGTCTGAGCCAGACGGTCTGAGACAGACGGACTGAGACAGAAGGACTGAGACAGACGGACTGAGGCAGGTGGTCTGAGACAGACGGACTGAGACAGACGGTCTAAGACAGACGGTCTGAGACAGACGGTCTGAGACAGACGGACTGAGACAGAAGGACAGGGACTGGCGAACAGACGCTGCCCGATAGCGGCAGGCGGATTGAGACGGACGGTCTGAGACAGGCTGACTGAGACAGACGGTGTGAGACATACGGACTGAGACAGACGGTCTGAGACATACGGTCTGAGACAGACGGCCTGAGACAGACGGTCTGAGACAGACGGACTGAGACAGACGGACTGTGACAGGCGGTCTGAGACAGACGCTCTGAGACAGACGGTCTGAGACAGACGGTCTGAGACAGACGGTCTGAGACAGACGGTCTGAGACAGACGGTCTGAGACAGACGGTCTGCGACAGACGGTCTGAGACAGACGATCTGAGACAGACGGTCTGAGACATACGGACAGAGACAGACGGTCTGACACAGACGTTCGGAGACAGACCGTCTGAGACATACGGACTGAGACAGACGGTCTCCGACAGACAGTCCGAGACAGACGGTCTGAGACAGGCGGTCAGAGTCGGACGGTCTGAGACCGGCGGACTGAGACAGACGGACTGAGACAGACGGACTGAGACAGACGGTCTGAGACAGGCGCGCTGAGACAGACGGTCTGAGACAGATAGTCTGAGACAGGCTGTCTGACACACACGTTCTTTGACAGACGGTCTGAGACAGACGGACTGAGACAGGCGGTCTGAGTCGGACGGTCTGAGATCGGCGGACTGAGACAGACGGACTGAGACAGACGGACTGAGACAGTCCGTCTGAGACAGACGGTCTGAGACAGACGGTCTGAGACAGACGGTCTGAGACAGACGGTCTGAGACAGACGGACTGACACAGACGGTCTGAGACATACGGTCTGAGACAGACGGCCTGAGACAGAGGGTCTGAGGCAGACGTTCTGAGACATACGGTCTGAGACAGGCGGTCTCAGACAGACGGTCTGAGACAGACGGTCTGAGATAGACGGTCTGAGACAGACGGTCTGAGACAGACGGTCTGAGACAGACGGTCTGAGACAGACGGTCTGAGACAGACGGTCTGAGACAGACGGTCTGAGACAGACGGTCTGAGACAGACTATCTGAGACAGGCGGTCTGAGACATACGGTCTGAGACAGAGGGTCTGAGACAGAGGGTCTGAGACAGACGGTCTGAGGCAGACGTTCTGAGACAGACGGTCTGAGACAGACGGTCCGAGACAGGCGGTCTGCGAAAGGCGGTCTGAGCCAGACGGTCTGAGACAGACGGACTGAGACAGAAGGACTGAGACAGACGGACTGAGACAGGTGGTCTGAGACAGACGGTCTGAGACAGACGGTCTGAGACAGACGGTCTGAGACAGACGGACTGAGACAGAAGGACAGGGACTGGCGAACAGACGCTGCCCGATAGCGGCAGGCGGATTGAGACGGACGGTCTGAGACAGGCTGACTGAGACAGACGGTGTGAGACATACGGACTGAGACAGACGGTCTGAGACATACGGTCTGAGACAGACGGCCTGAGACAGACGGTCTGAGACAGACGGACTGAGACAGACGGACTGTGACAGGCGGTCTGAGACAGACGCTCTGAGACAGACGGTCTGAGACATACGGACAGAGACAGACGGTCTGACACAGACGTTCGGAGACAGACCGTCTGAGACATACGGACTGAGACAGACGGTCTCCGTTTGACAGTCCGAGACAGACGGTCTGAGACAGGCGGTCAGAGTCGGACGGTATGAGACCGGCGGACTGAGACAGACGGACTGAGACAGACGGACTGAGACAGACGGTCTGAGACAGGCGGTCTGAGACAGGCGGTCTGAGACAGACGGTCTGACACACACGTTCTTTGACAGACGGTCTGAGTCAGACGGTCTGAGACTGACGGCCTGAGACAGACGGTCTGAGACAGGCGGTCTGAGACAGACGTTCTGATATAGGCGGTCTGAGACAGACGGCCTGAGACAGACGGTCTGAAACAGACGGTCTGAGACAGACGGTCTGAGACAGACGGTCTGAGACAGACGGTCTGAGACAGACGGTCTGAGACAGGCTGTCTGACACACACGTTCTTTGACAGACGGTCTGAGACAGACGGACTGAGACAGGCGGTCTGAGTCGGACGGTCTGAGATCGGCGGACTGAGACAAACGGCCTGAGACAGACGGTCTGAGACAGGCGGTCTGAGACAGACGTTCAAATATACGCGGTCTGAGACCGACGGTCTGAGACAGACGGTCTGAGACAGACGGTCTGAGACAGGCTGTCTGACACACACGTTCTTTGACAGACGGTCTGAGACAGACGGACTGAGACAGGCGGTCTGAGTCGGACGGTCTGAGATCGGCGGACTGAGACAGACGGACTGAGACAGACGGACTGAGACAGTCCGTCTGAGACAGACGGTCTGAGACAGACAGTCTGAGACAGACGGTCTGAGACAGACGGTCTAAGACAGACGGTCTGAGACAGACGGTCTGTGACAGACGGTCTGAGACAGACGGTCTGAGACAGACGGTGTGAGACAGACGGTCTGAGACAGGCTGTCTGACACACACGTTCTTTGACAGACGGTCTGAGACAGACGGACTGATACAGACGGTCTGAGACATACGGTCTGAGACAGACGGCCTGAGACAGAGGGTCTGAGGCAGACGTTCTGAGATATACGGTCTGAGACAGGCGGTCTGAGACAGACGCTCTGAGACAGACGGTCTGAGACAGACGGTCGGAGACAGACGGTCTGAGACAGACGGTCTGAGACAGACGGTCTGAGACAGACGGTCTGAGACAGACGGTCTGAGACAGACGGTCTGAGACAGACGGTCTGAGACAGACGGTCTGAGACAGACTATCTGAGACAGGCGGTCTGAGACATACGGTCTGAGACAGAGGGTCTGAGACAGACGGTCTGAGGCAGACGTTCTGAGACAGACGGTCTGAGACAGACGATCCGAGACAGGCGGTCTGCGAAAGGCGGTCTGAGCCAGACGGTCTGAGACAGACGGACTGAGACAGAAGGACTGAGACAGACGGACTGAGACAGGTGGTCTGAGACAGACGGTCTGAGACAGACGGTCTGAGACAGACGGTCTGAGACAGACGGACTGAGACAGAAGGACAGGGACTGGCGAACAGACGCTGCCCGATAGCGGCAGGCGGATTGAGACGGACGGTCTGAGACAGGCTGACTGAGACAGACGGTGTGAGACATACGGACTGAGACAGACGGTCTGAGACATACGGTCTGAGACAGACGGCCTGAGACAGACGGTCTGAGACAGACGGACTGAGACAGACGGACTGTGACAGGCGGTCTGAGACAGACGCTCTGAGACAGACGGTCTGAGACATACGGACAGAGACAGACGGTCTGACACAGACGTTCGGAGACAGACCGTCTGAGACATACGGACTGAGACAGACGGTCTCCGTTTGACAGTCCGAGACAGACGGTCTGAGACAGGCGGTCAGAGTCGGACGGTATGAGACCGGCGGACTGAGACAGACGGACTGAGACAGACGGACTGAGACAGACGGTCTGAGACAGGCGGTCTGAGACAGGCGGTCTGAGACAGACGGTCTGACACACACGTTCTTTGACAGACGGTCTGAGTCAGACGGTCTGAGACTGACGGCCTGAGACAGACGGTCTGAGACAGGCGGTCTGAGACAGACGTTCTGATATAGGCGGTCTGAGACAGACGGCCTGAGACAGACGGTCTGAAACAGACGGTCTGAGACAGACGGTCTGAGACAGACGGTCTGAGACAGACGGTCTGAGACAGACGGTCTGAGACAGGCTGTCTGACACACACGTTCTTTGACAGACGGTCTGAGACAGACGGACTGAGACAGGCGGTCTGAGTCGGACGGTCTGAGATCGGCGGACTGAGACAAACGGCCTGAGACAGACGGTCTGAGACAGGCGGTCTGAGACAGACGTTCAAATATACGCGGTCTGAGACCGACGGTCTGAGACAGACGGTCTGAGACAGACGGTCTGAGACAGGCTGTCTGACACACACGTTCTTTGACAGACGGTCTGAGACAGACGGACTGAGACAGGCGGTCTGAGTCGGACGGTCTGAGATCGGCGGACTGAGACAGACGGACTGAGACAGACGGACTGAGACAGTCCGTCTGAGACAGACGGTCTGAGACAGACAGTCTGAGACAGACGGTCTGAGACAGACGGTCTAAGACAGACGGTCTGAGACAGACGGTCTGTGACAGACGGTCTGAGACAGACGGTCTGAGACAGACGGTGTGAGACAGACGGTCTGAGACAGGCTGTCTGACACACACGTTCTTTGACAGACGGTCTGAGACAGACGGACTGATACAGACGGTCTGAGACATACGGTCTGAGACAGACGGCCTGAGACAGAGGGTCTGAGGCAGACGTTCTGAGATATACGGTCTGAGACAGGCGGTCTGAGACAGACGCTCTGAGACAGACGGTCTGAGACAGACGGTCGGAGACAGACGGTCTGAGACAGACGGTCTGAGACAGACGGTCTGAGACAGACGGTCTGAGACAGACGGTCTGAGACAGACGGTCTGAGACAGACGGTCTGAGACAGACGGTCTGAGACAGACTATCTGAGACAGGCGGTCTGAGACATACGGTCTGAGACAGAGGGTCTGAGACAGACGGTCTGAGGCAGACGTTCTGAGACAGACGGTCTGAGACAGACGATCCGAGACAGGCGGTCTGCGAAAGGCGGTCTGAGCCAGACGGTCTGAGACAGACGGACTGAGACAGAAGGACTGAGACAGACGGACTGAGGCAGGTGGTCTGAGACAGACGGACTGAGACAGACGGTCTAAGACAGACGGTCTGAGACAGACGGTCTGAGACAGACGGACTGAGACAGAAGGACAGGGACTGGCGAACAGACGCTGCCCGATAGCGGCAGGCGGATTGAGACGGACGGTCTGAGACAGGCTGACTGAGACAGACGGTGTGAGACATACGGACTGAGACAGACGGTCTGAGACATACGGTCTGAGACAGACGGCCTGAGACAGACGGTCTGAGACAGACGGACTGAGACAGACGGACTGTGACAGGCGGTCTGAGACAGACGCTCTGAGACAGACGGTCTGAGACAGACGGTCTGAGACAGACGGTCTGAGACAGACGGTCTGAGACAGACGGTCTGAGACAGACGGTCTGAGACAGACGGTCTGAGACAGACGGTCTGCGACAGACGGTCTGAGACAGACGATCTGAGACAGACGGTCTGAGACATACGGACAGAGACAGACGGTCTGACACAGACGTTCGGAGACAGACCGTCTGAGACATACGGACTGAGACAGACGGTCTCCGACAGACAGTCCGAGACAGACGGTCTGAGACAGGCGGTCAGAGTCGGACGGTCTGAGACCGGCGGACTGAGACAGACGGACTGAGACAGACGGACTGAGACAGACGGTCTGAGACAGGCGCGCTGAGACAGACGGTCTGAGACAGATAGTCTGAGACAGGCTGTCTGACACACACGTTCTTTGACAGACGGTCTGAGACAGACGGACTGAGACAGGCGGTCTGAGTCGGACGGTCTGAGATCGGCGGACTGAGACAGACGGACTGAGACAGACGGACTGAGACAGTCCGTCTGAGACAGACGGTCTGAGACAGACGGTCTGAGACAGACGGTCTGAGACAGACGGTCTAAGACAGCCGGTCTGAGACAGACGGTCTGAGACAGACGGTGTGAGACAGACGGTCTGAGACAGGCTGTCTGACACACACGTTCTTTGACAGACGGTCTGAGACAGACGGACTGACACAGACGGTCTGAGACATACGGTCTGAGACAGACGGCCTGAGACAGAGGGTCTGAGGCAGACGTTCTGAGATATACGGTCTGAGACAGGCGGTCTGAGACAGACGCTCTGAGACAGACGGTCTGAGACAGACGGTCTGAGACAGACGGTCTGAGACAGACGGTCTGAGACAGACGGTCTGAGACAGACGGTCTGAGACAGACGGTCTGAGACAGACGGTCTGAGACAGACGGTCTGAGACAGACGGTCTGAGACAGACTATCTGAGACAGGCGGTCTGAGACATACGGTCTGAGACAGAGGGTCTGAGACAGACGGTCTGAGGCAGACGTTCTGAGACAGACGGTCTGAGACAGACGATCCGAGACAGGCGGTCTGCGAAAGGCGGTCTGAGCCAGACGGTCTGAGACAGACGGACTGAGACAGAAGGACTGAGACGAACGGACTGAGGCAGGTGGTCTGAGACAGACGGTCTGAGACAGACGGTCTGAGACAGACGGTCTGAGACAGACGGACTGAGACAGAAGGACAGGGACTGGCGAACAGACGCTGCCCGATAGCGGCAGGCGGATTGAGACGGACGGTCTGAGACAGGCTGACTGAGACAGACGGTGTGAGACATACGGACTGAGACAGACGGTCTGAGACATACGGTCTGAGACAGACGGCCTGAGACAGACGGTCTGAGACAGACGGACTGAGACAGACGGACTGTGACAGGCGGTCTGAGACAGACGCTCTGAGACAGACGGTCTGAGACAGACGGTCTGAGACAGACGGTCTGAGACAGACGGTCTGAGACAGACGGTCTGCGACAGACGGTCTGAGACAGACGATCTGAGACAGACGGTCTGAGACATACGGACAGAGACAGACGGTCTGACACAGACGTTCGGAGACAGACCGTCTGAGACATACGGACTGAGACAGACGGTCTCCGACAGACAGTCCGAGACAGACGGTCTGAGACAGGCGGTCAGAGTCGGACGGTCTGAGACCGGCGGACTGAGACAGACGGACTGAGACAGACGGACTGAGACAGACGGTCTGAGACAGGCGCGCTGAGACAGACGGTCTGAGACAGATAGTCTGAGACAGGCTGTCTGACACACACGTTCTTTGACAGACGGTCTGAGACAGACGGACTGAGACAGACGGTCTGAGTCGGACGGTCTGAGATCGGCGGACTGAGACAGACGGACTGAGACAGACGGACTGAGACAGTCCGTCTGAGACAGACGGTCTGAGACAGACGGTCTGAGACAGACGGTCTGAGACAGACGGTCTGAGACAGACGGTCTAAGACAGCCGGTCTGAGACAGACGGTCTGTGACAGACGGTCTGAGACAGACGGTCTGAGACAGACGGTGTGAGACAGACGGTCTGAGACAGGCTGTCTGACACACACGTTCTTTGACAGACGGTCTGAGACAGACGGACTGACACAGACGGTCTGAGACATACGGTCTGAGACAGACGGCCTGAGACAGAGGGTCTGAGGCAGACGTTCTGAGACATACGGTCTGAGACAGGCGGTCTGAGACAGACGGTCTGAGACAGACGGTCTGAGACAGACGGTCTGAGACAGACGGTCTGAGACAGACGGTCTGAGACAGACGGTCTGAGACAGACGGTCTGAGACAGACGGTCTGAGACAGACGGTCTGAGACAGACTATCTGAGACAGGCGGTCTGAGACATACGGTCTGAGACAGAGGGTCTGAGACAGAGGGTCTGAGACAGACGGTCTGAGGCAGACGTTCTGAGACAGACGGTCTGAGACAGACGGTCCGAGACAGGCGGTCTGCGAAAGGCGGTCTGAGCCAGACGGTCTGAGACAGACGGACTGAGACAGAAGGACTGAGACAGACGGACTGAGACAGGTGGTCTGAGACAGACGGTCCGAGACAGACGGTCTGAGACAGACGGTCTGAGACAGACGGACTGAGACAGAAGGACAGGGACTGGCGAACAGACGCTGCCCGATAGCGGCAGGCGGATTGAGACGGACGGTCTGAGACAGGCTGACTGAGACAGACGGTGTGAGACATACGGACTGAGACAGACGGTCTGAGACATACGGTCTGAGACAGACGGCCTGAGACAGACGGTCTGAGACAGACGGACTGAGACAGACGGACTGTGACAGGCGGTCTGAGACAGACGCTCTGAGACAGACGGTCTGAGACATACGGACAGAGACAGACGGTCTGACACAGACGTTCGGAGACAGACCGTCTGAGACATACGGACTGAGACAGACGGTCTCCGACAGACAGTCCGAGACAGACGGTCTGAGACAGGCGGCCAGAGTCGGACGGTCTGAGACCGGCGGACTGAGACAGACGGACTGAGACAGACGGACTGAGACAGACGGTCTGAGACAGGCGCGCTGAGACAGACGGTCTGAGACAGATAGTCTGAGACAGGCTGTCTGACACACACGTTCTTTGACAGACGGTCTGAGACAGACGGACTGAGACAGACGGTCTGAGTCGGACGGTCTGAGATCGGCGGACTGAGACAGACGGACTGAGACAGACGGACTGAGACAGTCCGTCTGAGACAGACGGTCTGAGACAGACGGTCTGAGACAGACGGTCTGAGACAGACGGTCTGAGACAGACGGTCTGAGACAGACGGTCTAAGACAGCCGGTCTGAGACAGACGGTCTGTGACAGACGGTCTGAGACAGATGGTCTGAGACAGACGGTGTGAGACAGACGGTCTGAGACAGGCTGTCTGACACACACGTTCTTTGACAGACGGTCTGAGACAGACGGACTGACACAGACGGTCTGAGACATACGGTCTGAGACAGACGGCCTGAGACAGAGGGTCTGAGGCAGACGTTCTGAGACATACGGTCTGAGACAGGCGGTCTGAGACAGACGGTCTGAGACAGACGGTCTGAGACAGACGGTCTGAGACAGACGGTCTGAGACAGACGGTCTGAGACAGACGGTCTGAGACAGACGGTCTGAGACAGACGGTCTGAGACAGACTATCTGAGACAGGCGGTCTGAGACATACGGTCTGAGACAGAGGGTCTGAGACAGAGGGTCTGAGACAGACGGTCTGAGGCAGACGTTCTGAGACAGACGGTCTGAGACAGACGGTCCGAGACAGGCGGTCTGCGATAGGCGGTCTGAGCCAGACGGTCTGAGACAGACGGACTGAGACAGAAGGACTGAGACAGACGGACTGAGACAGGTGGTCTGAGACAGACGGTCTGAGACAGACGGTCTGAGACAGACGGTCTGAGACAGACGGACTGAGACAGAAGGACAGGGACTGGCGAACAGACGCTGCCCGATAGCGGCAGGCGGATTGAGACGGACGGTCTGAGACAGGCTGACTGAGACAGACGGTGTGAGACATACGGACTGAGACAGACGGTCTGAGACATACGGTCTGAGACAGACGGCCTGAGACAGACGGTCTGAGACAGACGGACTGAGACAGACGGACTGTGACAGGCGGTCTGAGACAGACGCTCTGAGACAGACGGTCTGAGACATACGGACAGAGACAGACGGTCTGACACAGACGTTCGGAGACAGACCGTCTGAGACATACGGACTGAGACAGACGGTCTCCGACAGACAGTCCGAGACAGACGGTCTGAGACAGGCGGTCAGAGTCGGACGGTCTGAGACCGGCGGACTGAGACAGACGGACTGAGACAGACGGACTGAGACAGACGGTCTGAGACAGGCGCGCTGAGACAGACGGTCTGAGACAGATAGTCTGAGACAGGCTGTCTGACACACACGTTCTTTGACAGACGGTCTGAGACAGACGGACTGAGACAGACGGTCTGAGTCGGACGGTCTGAGATCGGCGGACTGAGACAGACGGACTGAGACAGACGGACTGAGACAGTCCGTCTGAGACAGACGGTCTGAGACAGACGGTCTGAGACAGACGGTCTGAGACAGACGGTCTAAGACAGCCGGTCTGAGACAGACGGTCTGTGACAGACGGTCTGAGACAGACGGTCTGAGACAGACGGTGTGAGACAGACGGTCTGAGACAGGCTGTCTGACACACACGTTCTTTGACAGACGGTCTGAGATAGACGGACTGACACAGACGGTCTGAGACATACGGTCTGAGACAGACGGCCTGAGACAGAGGGTCTGAGGCAGACGTTCGGAGACATACGGTCTGAGACAGGCGGTCTCAGACAGACGGTCTGAGACAGACGGTCTGAGATAGACGGTCTGAGACAGACGGTCTGAGACAGACGGTCTGAGACAGACGGTCTGAGACAGACGGTCTGAGACAGACGGTCTGAGACAGACGGTCTGAGACAGACGGTCTGAGACAGACTATCTGAGACAGGCGGTCTGAGACATACGGTCTGAGACAGAGGGTCTGAGACAGAGGGTCTGAGACAGACGGTCTGAGGCAGACGTTCTGAGACAGACGGTCTGAGACAGACGGTCCGAGACAGGCGGTCTGCGAAAGGCGGTCTGAGCCAGACGGTCTGAGACAGACGGACTGAGACAGAAGGACTGAGACAGACGGACTGAGACAGGTGGTCTGAGACAGACGGTCTGAGACAGACGGTCTGAGACAGACGGTCTGAGACAGACGGACTGAGACAGAAGGACAGGGACTGGCGAACAGACGCTGCCCGATAGCGGCAGGCGGATTGAGACGGACGGTCTGAGACAGGCTGACTGAGACAGACGGTGTGAGACATACGGACTGAGACAGACGGTCTGAGACATACGGTCTGAGACAGACGGCCTGAGACAGACGGTCTGAGACAGACGGACTGAGACAGACGGACTGTGACAGGCGGTCTGAGACAGACGCTCTGAGACAGACGGTCTGAGACATACGGACAGAGACAGACGGTCTGACACAGACGTTCGGAGACAGACCGTCTGAGACATACGGACTGAGACAGACGGTCTCCGTTTGACAGTCCGAGACAGACGGTCTGAGACAGGCGGTCAGAGTCGGACGGTATGAGACCGGCGGACTGAGACAGACGGACTGAGACAGACGGACTGAGACAGGCGGCCTGAGAGAGACGGACAGACACTGACGGTCTGAGACAGACGGTCTGAGACAGACGGTCTGAGTCAGACGGTCTGAGACAGACGGTCTGTGACAGACGGTCTGAGACAGACGGTCTGAGACAGACGGTCTGAGACAGACGGTCTGAGACAGACGGTCTGAGACAGACGGTCTGAGACAGACGGTCTGAGACATACGGACTGAGACAGACGGTCTGAGTCAGACGGTCTGAGACAGACGGTCTGTGACAGACGGTCTGAGACAGACGGTCTGAGACAGACGGTCTGTGACAGACGGTCTGAGACATACGGACTGAGACAGACGGTCTGAGTCAGACGGTCTGAGACAGACGGTCTGTGACAGACGGTCTGAGACAGACGGTCTGAGACAGACGGTCTGAGACAGACGGTCTGAGACAGACGGTCTGAGACAGACGGTCTGAGACAGACGGTCTGAGACAGGCTGTCTGACACACACGTTCTTTGACAGACGGTCTGAGACATACGGACTGAGACAGGCGGTATGAGTCGGACGGTCTGAGATCGGCGGACTGAGACAGACGGACTGAGACAGACGGACTGAGACAGTCCGTCTGAGACAGACGGTCTGAGACAGACGGTCTGAGACAGACGGTCTGAGACAGGCGGCCTGAGACAGACGGTCTGAGACAGTTGGACCGAGACAGACGGACTGAGACAGGTGGTCTGAGACAGACGGACTGAGACAGGTGGTCTGAGACAGACGGTCGGAGACAGGCGGTCTGAGGCAGACGCTCTGAGACAGACGGTCTGAGACAGACGCTCTGAGACAGAAGGTCTGAGACATACGGTCTGAGACAGGCGGTCTGTGACAGACGGTCTGAGACAGAGGGTCTCAGACAGACGGTCTGAGAAAGAGGGTCTGAGACAGACGGTCCGAGACAGGCGGTCTGAGAATGGCGGTCTGAGTCAGACGGACTGAGACAGACGGACTGAGACAGGCGGTCTGAGACAGACGGTCTGAGACATACGGTCTGAGACAGGCGGTCTGAGACAGACGGTCTGACACACACGTTCTTTGACAGACGGTCTGAGTCAGACGGACTGAGACAGACGGACTGTGACATGCGGTCTGAGACAGACGCTCTGAGACAGACGGTCTGAGACATACGGACAGAGACAGACGGTCTGACACAGACGTTCGGAGACAGACCGTCTGAGACATACGGACTGAGACAGACGGTCTCCGTTTGACAGTCCGAGACAGACGGTCTGAGACAGGCGGTCAGAGTCGGACGGTATGAGACCGGCGGACTGAGACAGACGGACTGAGACAGACGGACTGAGACAGGCGGCCTGAGAGAGACGGACAGACACTGACGGTCTGAGACAGACGGTCTAAGACAGACGGTCTGAGACAGACGGTCTGAGACAGACGGTCTGAGACATGCGGGCTGAAACAGACGGACAGAGACAACGGTAAGAGACAGACGGTCCGAGACAGACGGTCTGAGACAGACGGACAGAGACAGGCGGTCTGAGACAGACAGACAGAGACAGACGGCCTGAGACTGACGCACAGAGACAGGCGGGCTGAGACAGACGGGCTCAAACCGACGGCCTGGGACAGATGGTCTGAGACGGATGGTCTGAGACAGACGGTCTGAGACAGGCGGACAGAGTCACATGGACAGACACATACGGAGTGAGACAGGCGTTCAGTGACAGACGGTATGGGACAGACGGACTGAGACAGGCGGCATGAGGCAGACGGACAGAGACAGACGGAGTGAGACAGGCGTTCAGTGACAGACGGTCTGAGACAGACGGACAGAGACAGGCGGAGTGAGACAGACGGTATGAGGCAGACGGTCTGAGACAGACGGACAGAGACAGGCGGAGTGAGACAGACGGTATGAGGCAGACGGTCTGAGACAGACGGTCTGAGACAGACGGTCTGAGACAGATGGACAGAGACAGGCGGACTGAGACAGACGGTCTGAGACAGACGGTCTGAGACAAACGGTCCGAGACAGGCGGTCTGAGAATGGCGGTCTGAGCCAGACGGTCTGTGGCAGACGGTCTGAGACAGACGGTCTGAGAATGGCGGTCTGAGTCAGACGGACTGAGACAGACGGACTGAGACAGGCGGTCTGAGACAGACGGTCTGAGACATATGGTCTGAGACAGAGGGTCTCAGACAGACGGTCTGAGAAAGAGGGTCTGAGACAGACGGTCCGAGACAGGCGGTCTGAGAATGGCGGTCTGAGCCAGACGGTCTGTGGCAGACGGTCTGAGACAGACGGTCTGAGACAGGCGGACAGAGTCACATGGACAGACACATACGGAGTGAGACAGGCGTTCAGTGACAGACGGCATGGGACAGACGGACTGAGACAGGCGGCATGAGGCAGACGGACAGAGACAGACGGAGTGAGACAGGCGTTCAGTGACAGACGGTCTGAGATCGGCGGACTGAGACAGACGGACTGAGACAGACGGACTGACACAGTCCGTCTGAGACAGACGGTCTGAGACAGACGGTCTGAGACAGACGGTCTGAGACAGAGTGTCTCAGACAGACGGTCTGAGAAAGAGGGTCTGAGACAGACGGTCCGAGACAGGCGGTCTGAGAATGGCGGTCTGAGCCAGACGGTCTGTGGCAGACGGTCTGAGACAGACGGTCTGAGACAGGCGGCCTGAGACAGACGGTCTGAGACAGTCGGACCGAGACAGACGGACTGAGACAGGTGGTCTGAGACAGACGGTCGGAGACAGGCGGTCTGAGACAGACGGTCTGAGACAGTCGGACCGAGACAGACGGACTGAGACAGGTGGTCTGAGACAGACGGTCGGAGACAGGCGGTCTGAGAGAGACGCTCTGAGACAGACGGTCTGAGACAGACGCTCTGAGACAGAAGGTCTGAGACATACGGTCTGAGACAGGCGGTCTGTGACAGACGGTCTGAGACAGAGGGTCTCAGACAGACGGTCTGAGAAAGAGGGTCTGAGACAGACGGTCCGAGACAGGCGGTCTGAGAATGGCGGTCTGAGTCAGACGGACTGAGACAGACGGACTGAGACTGAAGGTCTGAGACAGACGGTCTGAGACATATGGTCTGAGACAGAGGATCTGAGACAGACGGTCTGAGACATACGGTCTGAGACAGGCGGTCTGAGACAGACGGTCTGACACAAACGTTCTTTGACAGACGGTCTGAGTCAGACGGACTGAGACAGACGGACTGAGACAGGCGGTCTGAGACAGACGGTCTGAGACAGACGGTCTGAGACAGACGGTCTGAGACAGATGGCATGAGACAGACGGTCTGAGACAGACGGTCCGAGACAGGCGGTCTGAGAAAGGCGGTCTGAGCCAGACGGTCTGAGACAGACGGTCTGAGACAGACGGACTGAGACAGAAGGACTGAGACAGACGAACTGAGACAGGTGGTCTGAGACAGACGGTCTGAGACAGACGGTCTGAGACAGACGGTCTCAGACAGACGGTCTGAGACAGACGGTCTGAGACAGACAGTCTGAGACAGACGGTCTGAGACAGACGGACTAAGACAGAAGGACAGGGACAGATGGTCTGAGACAGAGGGTCTCAGACAGACGGTCTGAGAAAGACGGTCTGAGACAGGCTGTCTGAGACAGACGGTCTGAGACAGACGGTCGGAGACAGACGGTCTGAGACAGACGGTCTGAGACAGACGGTCTGAGACAGACGGTCTGAGACATACGGACTGAGACAGACGGTCTGAGTCAGACGGTCTGAGACAGACGGTCTGTGACAGACGGTCTGAGACAGACGGTCTGAGACAGACGGTCTGTGACAGACGGTCTGAGACATACGGACTGAGACAGACGGTCTGAGTCAGACGGTCTGAGACAGACGGTCTGTGACAGACGGTCTGAGACAGACGGTCTGAGACAGACGGTCTGAGACAGACGGTCTGAGACAGACGGTCTGAGACAGACGGTCTGAGACAGACGGTCTGAGACAGGCTGTCTGACACACACGTTCTTTGACAGACGGTCTGAGACATACGGACTGAGACAGGCGGTCTGAGTCGGACGGTCTGAGATCGGCGGACTGAGACAGACGGACTGAGACAGACGGACTGAGACAGTCCGTCTGAGACAGACGGTCTGAGACAGACGGTCTGAGACAGACGGTCTGAGACAGGCGGCCTGAGACAGACGGTCTGAGACAGTTGGACCGAGACAGACGGACTGAGACAGGTGGTCTGAGACAGACGGACTGAGACAGGTGGTCTGAGACAGACGGTCGGAGACAGGCGGTCTGAGGCAGACGCTCTGAGACAGACGGTCTGAGACAGACGCTCTGAGACAGAAGGTCTGAGACATACGGTCTGAGACAGGCGGTCTGTGACAGACGGTCTGAGACAGAGGGTCTCAGACAGACGGTCTGAGAAAGAGGGTCTGAGACAGACGGTCCGAGACAGGCGGTCTGAGAATGGCGGTCTGAGTCAGACGGACTGAGACAGACGGACTGAGACAGGCGGTCTGAGACAGACGGTCTGAGACATACGGTCTGAGACAGGCGGTCTGAGACAGACGGTCTGACACACACGTTCTTTGACAGACGGTCTGAGTCAGACGGACTGAGACAGACGGACTGAGACAGGCGGTCTGAGACAGACGGTCTGAGACAGACGGTCTGAGACAGACGGTCTGAGACAGACGGCATGAGACAGACGGTCTGAGACAGACGGTCCGAGACAGGCGGTCTGAGAAAGGCGGTCTGAGGCAGACGGTCTGAGACAGACGGTCTGAGACAGACGGACTGAGACAGAAGGACTGAGACAGACGAACTGAGACAGGTGGTCTGAGACAGACGGTCTGAGACAGACGGTCTGAGACAGACGGTCTCAGACAGACGGTCTGAGACAGACGGTCTGAGACAGACAGTCTGAGACAGACGGTCTGAGACAGACGGACTAAGACAGAAGGACAGGGACAGATGGTCTGAGACAGAGGGTCTCAGACAGACGGTCTGAGAAAGACTGTCTGAGACAGGCTGTCTGAGACAGACGGTCTGAGACAGACGGTCTGAGACAGACGGTCTGAGACAGACGGTCTGAGACAGACGGTCTGAGACATACGGACTGAGACAGACGGTCTGAGTCAGACGGTCTGAGACAGACGGTCTGTGACAGACGGTCTGAGACAGACGGTCTGAGACAGACGGTCTGTGACAGACGGTCTGAGACATACGGACTGAGACAGACGGTCTGAGTCAGACGGTCTGAGACAGACGGTCTGTGACAGACGGTCTGAGACAGACGGTCTGAGACAGACGGTCTGAGACAGACGGTCTGAGACAGACGGTCTGAGACAGACGGTCTGAGACAGACGGTCTGAGACAGACGGTCTGAGACAGGCTGTCTGACACACACGTTCTTTGACAGACGGTCTGAGACATACGGACTGAGACAGGCGGTCTGAGTCGGACGGTCTGAGATCGGCGGACTGAGACAGACGGACTGAGATAGACGGACTGAGACAGTCCGTCTGAGACAGACGGTCTGAGACAGACGGTCTGAGACAGACGGTCTGAGACAGACGGTCTGAGACAGAGTGTCTCAGACAGACGGTCTGAGAAAGAGGGTCTGAGACAGACGGTCCGAGACAGGCGGTCTGAGAATGGCGGTCTGAGCCAGACGGTCTGTGGCAGACGGTCTGCGACTGACGGTCTGAGACAGGCGGCCTGAGACGGACGGTCTGAGACAGTCGGACCGAGACAGACGGACTGAGACAGGTGGTCTGAGACAGACGGTCGGAGACAGGCGGTCTGAGACAGACGCTCTGAGACAGACGGTCTGAGACAGACGGTCTGAGACAGAAGGTCTGAGACATACGGTCTGAGACAGGCGGTCTGAGACAGACGGTCTGAGACAGAGGGTCTCAGACAGACGGTCTGAGAAAGAGGGTCTGAGACAGACGGTCCGAGACAGGCGGTCTGAGAATGGCGGTCTGAGTCAGACGGACTGAGACAGACGGACTGAGACAGGCGGTCTGAGACAGACGGTCTGAGACATATGGTCTGAGACAGAGGATCTGAGACAGACGGTCTGAGACATACGGTGTGAGACAGGCGGTCCGAGACAGACGGTCTGACACACACGTTCTTTGACAGACGGTCTGAGTCAGACGGACTGAGACAGACGGACTGAGACAGGCGGTCTGAGACAGACGGTCTGAGACAGACGGTCTGAGACAGACGGTCTGAGACAGACGGCATGAGACAGACGGTCTGAGACAGACGGTCCGAGACAGGCGGTCTGAGAAAGGCGGTCTGAGCCAGACGGTCTGAGACAGACGGTCTGAGACAGACGGACTGAGACAGAAGGACTGAGACAGACGAACTGAGACAGGTGGTCTGAGACAGACGGTCTGAGACAGACGGTCTGAGACAGACGGTCTGAGACAGACGGTCTGAGACATACGGTCTGAGACAGGCGGTCTGAGACAGACGGTCTGAGACAGACGGTCTGAGACAGACGGTCTGAGACAGACGGCATGAGACAGACGGTCTGAGACAGACGGTCCGAGACAGGCGGTCTGACAAAGGCGGTCTGAGCCAGACGGTCTGAGACAGACGGTCTGAGACAGACGGACTAAGACAGAAGGACAGGGACAGATGGTCTGAGACAGAGGGTCTCAGACAGACGGTCTGAGAAAGACGGTCTGAGACAGGCTGTCTGAGACAGACGGTCTGAGACAGACGGTCGGAGACAGACGGTCTGAGACAGCCGGTCTGAGACAGACGGTCTGACACAGACGGTCTGAGACATACGGACTGAGACAGACGGTCTGAGTCAGACGGTCTGAGACAGACGGTCTGTGACAGACGGTCTGAGACAGACGGTCTGAGACAGACGGTCTGTGACAGACGGTCTGAGACATACGGACTGAGACAGACGGTCTGAGTCAGACGGTCTGAGACAGACCGTCTGTGACAGACGGTCTGAGACAGACGGTCTGAGACAGACGGTCTGAGACAGACGCTCTGAGACAGACGGTCTGAGACAGACGGTCTGAGACAGAAGGTCTGAGACATACGGTCTGAGACAGGCGGTCTGAGACAGACGGTCTGAGACAGAGGGTCTCAGACAGACGGTCTGAGAAAGAGGGTCTGAGACAGCCGGTCCGAGACAGGCGGTCTGAGAATGGCGGTCTGAGTCAGACGGACTGAGACAGACGGACTGAGACAGGCGGTCTGAGACAGACGGTCTGAGACATATGGTCTGAGACAGAGGATCTGAGACAGACGGTCTGAGACATACGGTGTGAGACAGGCGGTCCGAGACAGACGGTCTGACACACACGTTCTTTGACAGACGGTCTGAGTCAGACGGACTGAGACAGACGGTCTGAGACAGACGGTCTGAGACAGACGGTCTGAGACAGACGGTCTGAGACAGAGTGTCTCAGACAGACGGTCTGAGAAAGAGGGTCTGAGACAGACGGTCCGAGACAGGCGGTCTGAGAATGGCGGTCTGAGCGAGACGGTCTGTGGCAGACGGTCTGAGACTGACGGTCTGAGACAGGCGGCCTGAGACAGACGGTCTGAGACAGTCGGACCGAGACAGACGGACTGAGACAGGTGGTCTGAGACAGACGGTCGGAGACAGGCGGTCTGAGACAGACGCTCTGAGACAGACGGTCTGAGACAGACGGTCTGAGACAGAAGGTCTGAGACATACGGTCCGAGACAGGCGGTCTGAGAATGGCGGTCTGAGTCAGACGGACTGAGACAGACGGACTGAGACAGGCGGTCTGAGACAGACGGTCTGAGACATATGGTCTGAGACAGAGGATCTGAGACAGACGGTCTGAGACATACGGTCTGAGACATACGGTCTGAGACAGGCGGTCTGAGACAGACGGTCTGAGACAGACGGTCTGAGACAGACGGTCTGAGACAGACGGCATGAGACAGACGGTCTGAGACAGACGGTCCGAGACAGGCGGTCTGACAAAGGCGGTCTGAGCCAGACGGTCTGAGACAGACGGTCTGAGACAGACGGACTAAGACAGAAGGACAGGGACAGATGGTCTGAGACAGAGGGTCTCAGACAGACGGTCTGAGAAAGACGGTCTGAGACAGGCTGTCTGAGACAGACGGTCTGAGACAGACGGTCGGAGACAGACGGTCTGAGACAGCCGGTCTGAGACAGACGGTCTGACACAGACGGTCTGAGACATACGGACTGAGACAGACGGTCTGAGTCAGACGGTCTGAGACAGACGGTCTGTGACAGACGGTCTGAGACAGACGGTCTGAGACAGACGGTCTGAGACAGACGGTCTGTGACAGACGGTCTGAGACATACGGACTGAGACAGACGGTCTGAGTCAGACGGTCTGAGACAGACGGTCTGTGACAGACGGTCTGAGACAGACGGTCTGAGACAGACGGTCTGAGACAGACGGTCTGAGACAGACGGTCTGAGACAGACGGTCTGAGACAGAGTGTCTCAGACAGACGGTCTGAGAAAGAGGGTCTGAGACAGACGGTCCGAGACAGGCGGTCTGAGAATGGCGGTCTGAGCCAGACGGTCTGTGGCAGACGGTCTGAGACTGACGGTCTGAGACTGACGGTCTGAGACAGGCTGTCTGACACACACGTTCTTTGACAGACGGTCTGAGACAGACGGACTGAGACAGGCGGTCTGAGTCGGACGGTCTGAGATCGGCGGACTGAGACAGACGGACTGAGACAGACGGACTGAGACAGACGGACTGAGACAGTCCGTCTGAGACAGACGGTCTGAGACAGACGGTCTGAGACAGACGGTCTGAGACAGACGGTCTGAGACAGAGTGTCTCAGACAGACGGTCTGAGAAAGAGGGTCTGAGACAGACGGTCCGAGACAGGCGGTCTGAGAATGGCGGTCTGAGCCAGACGGTCTGTGGCAGACGGTCTGAGACTGACGGTCTGAGACTGACGGTCTGAGACAGGCGGCCTGAGACAGACGGTCTGAGACAGTCGGACCGAGACAGACGGACTGAGACAGGTGGTCTGAGACAGACGGTCGGAGACAGGCGGTCTGAGACAGACGCTCTGAGACAGACGGTCTGAGACAGACGGTCTGAGACAGAAGGTCTGAGACATACGGTCTGAGGCAGGCGGTCTGAGACAGACGGTCTGAGACAGAGGGTCTCAGACAGACGGTCTGAGAAAGAGGGTCTGAGACAGACGGTCCGAGACAGGCGGTCTGAGAATGGCGGTCTGAGTCAGACGGACTGAGACAGACGGACTGAGACAGGCGGTCTGAGACAGACGGTCTGAGACATATGGTCTGAGACAGAGGATCTGAGACAGACGGTCTGAGACATACGGTCTGAGACAGGCAGTCTGAGACAGACGGTCTGACACACACGTTCTTTGACAGACGGTCTGAGTCAGACGGACTGAGACAGACGGACTGAGACAGGCGGTCTGAGACAGACGGTCTGAGACAGACGGTCTGAGACAGACGGCATGAGACAGACGGTCTGAGACAGACGGTCCGAGACAGGCGGTCTGAGAAAGGCGGTCTGAGCCAGACGGTCTGAGACAGACGGTCTGATACAGACGGTCTCAGACAGACGGTCTGAGACAGACGGTCTGAGACAGACAGTCTGAGACAGACGGTCTGAGCCAGACGGACTAAGACAGAAGGACAGGGACAGATGGTCTGAGACAGAGGGTCTCAGACAGACGGTCTGAGAAAGACGGTCTGAGACAGGCTGTCTGAGACAGACGGTCTGAGACAGACGGTCGGAGACAGACGGTCTGAGACAGACGGTCTGAGACAGACGGTCTGAGACAGACGGTCTGAGTCATACGGACTGAGACAGAAGGACAGGGACAGATGGTCTGAGACAGAGGGTCTCAGACAGACGGTCTGAGAAAGACGGTCTGAGACAGGCTGTCTGAGACAGACGGTCTGAGACAGACGGTCGGAGACAGACGGTCTGAGACAGACAGTCTGAGACAGACGGTCTGAGCCAGACGGACTAAGACAGAAGGACAGGGACAGATGGTCTGAGACAGAGGGTCTCAGACAGACGGTCTGAGAAAGACGGTCTGAGACAGGCTGTCTGAGACAGACGGTCTGAGACAGACGGTCGGAGACAGACGGTCTGAGACAGACGGTCTGAGACAGACGGTCTGAGACAGACGGTCTGAGACATACGGACTGAGACAGACGGTCTGAGTCAGACGGTCTGAGACAGACGGTCTGTGACAGACGGTCTGAGACAGACGGTCTGAGGCAGACGGTCTGAGACAGACGGTGTGAGACAGACGGTCTGAGACAGGCTGTCTGACACACACGTCCTTTGACAGACGGTCTGAGACAGGCGGACTGAGACAGACGGACTGAGACAGGCGGTCTGAGACAGAGGGTCTGAGACTGACGGTCTGAGACAGACGGTCTGAGACAGACGGTCTGAGACAGACGGTCTGAGACAGACGGTCTGAGACAGACGGTCTGAGACAGGCTGTCTGACACACACGTTCTTTGACAGACGGTCTGAGACAGACGGACTGAGACAGGCGGTCTGAGTCGGACGGTCTGAGATCGGCGGACTGAGACAGACGGACTGAGACAGACGGACTGAGACAGTCCGTCTGAGACAGATGGTCTGAGACAGACGGTCTGAGACAGACGGTCTGAGACAGACGGTCTGAGACAGAGTGTCTCAGACAGACGGTCTGAGAAAGAGGGTCTGAGACAGACGGTCCGAGACAGGCGGTCTGAGAATGGCGGTCTGAGCCAGACGGTCTGTGGCAGACGGTCTGAGACTGACGGTCTGAGACAGGCGGCCTGAGACAGACGGACTGAGACAGGTGGTCTGAGACAGACGGTCGGAGACAGGCGGTCTGAGACAGACGCTCTGAGACAGACGGTCTGAGACAGACGGTCTGAGACAGACGGTCTGAGACAGAAGGTCTGAGACATACGGTCTGAGACAGGCGGTCTGTGACAGACGGTCTGAGACAGAGGGTCTCAGACAGACGGTCTGAGAAAGAGGGTCTGAGACAGACGGTCCGAGACAGGCGGTCTGAGAATGGCGGTCTGAGTCAGACGGACTGAGACAGACGGACTGAGACAGGCGGTCTGAGACAGACGGTCTGAGACATATGGTCTGAGACAGAGGATCTGAGACAGACGGTCTGAGACATACGGTCTGAGACAGGCGGTCTGAGACAGACGGTCTTACACACACGTTCTTTGACAGACGGTCTGAGTCAGACGGACTGAGACAGACGGACTGAGACAGGCGGTCTGAGACAGACGGTCTGAGACAGACGGTCTGAGACAGACGGTCTGAGACAGACGGACTGAGACAGAAGGACTGAGACAGACGAACTGAGACAGGTGGTCTGAGACAGACGGTCTGAGACAGACGGTCTGAGACAGACGGTCTCAGACAGACGGTCTGAGACAGACGGTCTGAGACAGACAGTCTGAGACAGACGGTCTGAGACAGACGGACTAAGACAGAAGGACAGGGACAGATGGTCTGAGACAGAGGGTCTCAGACAGACGGTCTGAGAAAGACGGTCTGAGACAGGCTGTCTGAGACAGACGGTCTGAGACAGACGGTCGGAGACAGACGGTCTGAGACAGCCGGTCTGAGACAGACGGTCTGACACAGACGGTCTGAGACATACGGACTGAGACAGACGGTCTGAGTCAGACGGTCTGAGACAGACGGTCTGTGACAGACGGTCTGAGACAGACGGTCTGAGACAGACGGTCTGTGACAGACGGTCTGAGACATACGGACTGAGACAGACGGTCTGAGTCAGACGGTCTGAGACAGACGGTCTGTGACAGACGGTCTGAGACAGACGGTCTGAGACAGACGGTCTGAGACAGACGGTCTGAGACAGACGGTCTGAGACAGACGGTCTGAGACAGACGGTCTGAGACAGACGGTCTGAGACAGAGTGTCTCAGACAGACGGTCTGAGAAAGAGGGTCTGAGATCGGCGGACTGAGACAGACGGACTGAGACAGACGGACTGAGACAGACGGACTGAGACAGTCCGTCTGAGACAGACGGTCTGAGACAGACGGTCTGAGACAGACGGTCTGAGACAGACGGTCTGAGACAGAGTGTCTCAGACAGACGGTCTGAGAAAGAGGGTCTGAGACAGACGGTCCGAGACAGGCGGTCTGAGAATGGCGGTCTGAGCCAGACGGTCTGTGGCAGACGGTCTGAGACTGACGGTCTGAGACTGACGGTCTGAGACAGGCGGCCTGAGACAGACGGTCTGAGACAGTCGGACCGAGACAGTCGGACTGAGACAGGTGGTCTGAGACAGACGGTCGGAGACAGGCGGTCTGAGACACACGCTCTGAGACAGACGGTCTGAGACAGACGGTCTGAGACAGAAGGTCTGAGACATACGGTCTGAGGCAGGCGGTCTGAGACAGACGGTCTGAGACAGAGGGTCTCAGACAGACGGTCTGAGAAAGAGGGTCTGAGACAGACGGTCCGAGACAGGCGGTCTGAGAATGGCGGTCTGAGTCAGACGGACTGAGACAGACGGACTGAGACAGGCGGTCTGAGACAGACGGTCTGAGACATATGGTCTGAGACAGAGGATCTGAGACAGACGGTCTGAGACATACGGTCTGAGACAGGCGGTCTGAGACAGACGGTCTGACACACACGTTCTTTGACAGACGGTCTGAGTCAGACGGACTGAGACAGACGGACTGAGACAGGCGGTCTGAGACAGACGGTCTGAGACAGACGGTCTGAGACAGACGGCATGAGACAGACGGTCTGAGACAGACGGTCCGAGACAGGCGGTCTGAGAAAGGCGGTCTGAGCCAGACGGTCTGAGACAGACGGTCTGAGACAGACGGACTGAGACAGAAGGACAGAGACAGACGAACTGAGACAGGTGGTCTGAGACAGACGGTCTGAGACAGACGGTCTGAGACAGACGGTCTCAGACAGACGGTCTGAGACAGACGGTCTGAGACAGACAGTCTGAGACAGACGGTCTGAGCCAGACGGACTAAGACAGAAGGACAGGGACAGATGGTCTGAGACAGAGGGTCTCAGACAGACGGGCTGAGAAAGACGGTCTGAGACAGGCTGTCTGAGACAGACGGTCTGAGACAGACGGTCGGAGACAGACGGTCTGAGACAGACGGTCTGAGACAGACGGTCTGAGACAGACGGTCTGAGACATACGGACTGAGACAGACGGTCTGAGTCAGACGGTCTGAGACAGACGGTCTGTGACAGACGGTCTGAGACAGACGGTCTGAGACAGACGGTGTGAGACAGACGGTCTGAGACAGGCTGTCTGACACACACGTCCTTTGACAGGCGGTCTGAGACAGGCGGACTGAGACAGACGGACTGAGACAGGCGGTCTGAGACAGAGGGTCTGAGACTGACGGTCTGAGACAGACGGTCTGAGACAGACGGTCGGAGACAGACGGTCTGAGACAGACGGTCTGAGACAGACGGTCTGAGACAGACGGTCTGAGACATACGGACTGAGAAAAGACGGTCTGAGTCAGACGGTCTGAGACAGACGGTCTGTGACAGACGGTCTGAGACAGACGGTCTGAGACAGACGGTGTGAGACAGACGGTCTGAGACAGGCTGTCTGACACACACGTTCTTTGACAGACGGTCTGAGACACACGGACTGAGACAGGCGGTCTGAGTCGGACGGTCTGAGATCGGCGGACTGAGACAGACGGACTAAGACAGACGGACTGAGACAGTCCGTCTGAGACAGACGGTCTGAGACAGACGGTCTGAGACAGACGGTCTGAGACAGACGGTCTGAGACAGGCGGTCTGAGACAGACGGTCTGAGACAGACGGTCTGTGGCAGACGGTCTGAGACAGACGGACCGAGACAGGCGGACAGAGTCACATGGACAGACACATACGGAGTGAGACAGGCGTTCAGTGACAGACGGTATGGGACAGACGGACTGAGACAGGCGGCATGAGGCAGACGGACAGAGACAGACGGAGTGAGACAGGCGTTCAGTGACAGACGGTCTGAGATCGGCGGACTGAGACAGACGGACTGAGACAGACGGACTGACACAGTCCGTCTGAGACAGACAGTCTGAGACAGACGGTCTGAGACAGACGGTCTGAGACAGAGTGTCTCAGACAGACGGTCTGAGAAAGAGGGTCTGAGACAGACGGTCCGAGACAGGCGGTCTGAGAATGGCGGTCTGAGCCAGACGGTCTGTGGCAGACGGTCTGAGACAGACGGTCTGAGACAGTCGGACCGAGACAGACGGACTGAGACAGGTGGTCTGAGACAGACGGTCGGAGACAGGCGGTCTGAGACAGACGGTCTGAGACAGTCGGACCGAGACAGACGGACTGAGACAGGTGGTCTGAGACAGACGGTCGGAGACAGGCGGTCTGAGACAGACGCTCTGCGACATATGGTCTGAGACAGAGGATCTGAGACAGACGGTCTGAGACATACGGTCTGAGACAGGCGGTCTGACACACACGTCCTTTGACAGACGGTCTGAGTCAGACGGACTGAGACAGACGGACTGAGACAGGCGGACTGAGACAGGTGGTCTGAGACAGACGGTCGGAGACAGGCGGTCTGAGACAGACGCTCTGAGACAGATGGTCTGAGACAGAGGATCTCAGACAGACGGTCTGAGAAAGACGGTCTGAGACAGGCTGTCTGAGACAGACGGTCTGAGACAGACGGACTGAGACAGGCGGTCTGAGACAGACGGTCTGAGACAGACGGTCTGAGACAGACGGTCTGAGACAGACGGCATGAGACAGACGGTCTGAGACAGACGGTCCGAGACAGGCGGTCTGAGAAAGGCGGTCTGAGCCAGACGGTCTGAGACAGACGGTCTGAGACAGACGGACTGAGACAGAAGGACTGAGACAGACGAACTGAGACAGGTGGTCTGAGACAGACGGTCTGTGACAGACGGTCTGAGACAGACGGTCTGAGACAGACGGTGTGAGACAGACGGTCTGAGACAGGCTGTCTGACACACACGTCCTTTGACAGACGGTCTGAGACAGGCGGGCTGAGACAGACGGACTGAGACAGAGGGTATCAGACAGACGCTCTGAGAAAGACGGTCTGAGACAGACGGTCTGAGACAGGCTGTCTGACACACACGTTCTTTGACAGACGGTCTGAGAAAGACGGCATGAGACAGACGGTCTGAGACAGACGGTCCGAGACAGGCGGTCTGAGAAAGGCGGTCTGAGCCAGACGGTCTGAGACAGGCGGTCTGAGACAGACGGTCTGACACACACGTTCTTTGACAGACGGTCTGAGTCAGACGGACTGAGACAGACGGACTGAGACAGGCGGTCTGAGACAGACGGTCTGAGACAGACGGTCTGAGACAGACGGCATGAGACAGACGGTCTGAGACAGACGGTCCGAGACAGGCGGTCTGAGAAAGGCGGTCTGAGCCAGACGGTCTGAGACAGACGGTCTGAGACAGACGGACTGAGACAGAAGGACTGAGACAGACGAACTGAGACAGGTGGTCTGAGACAGACGGTCTGAGACAGACGGTCTGAGACAGACGGTCTGAGACAGACGGTCTCAGACAGACGGTCTGAGACAGACGGTCTGAGACAGACAGTCTGAGACAGACGGTCTGAGCCAGACGGTCTGAGACATACGGACTGAGACAGACGGTCTGAGTCAGACGGTCTGAGACAGACGGTCTGTGACAGACGGTCTGAGACAGACGGTCTGAGACAGACGGTGTGAGACAGACGGTCTGAGACAGGCTGTCTGACACACACGTCCTTTGACAGACGGTCTGAGACAGGCGGACTGAGACAGACGGACTGAGACAGGCGGTCTGAGACAGAGGGTCTCAGACAGACGGTCTGAGAAAGACGGTCTGAGACAGACGGTCCGAGACAGGCGGTCTGACAATGGCGGTCTGAGCCAGACGGTCTGTGGCAGACGGACTGAGACAGGTGGTCTGAGACAGACGGTCGGAGACAGGCGGTCTGAGACAGACGGTCTGAGACAGTCGGACCGAGACAGACGGACTGAGACAGGTGGTCTGAGACAGACGGTCGGAGACAGGCGGTCTGAGACAGACGCTCTGCGACATATGGTCTGAGACAGAGGATCTGAGACAGACGGTCTGAGACATACGGTCTGAGACAGGCGGTCTGACACACACGTCCTTTGACAGACGGTCTGAGTCAGACGGACTGAGACAGACGGACTGAGACAGGCGGACTGAGACAGGTGGTCTGAGACAGACGGTCGGAGACAGGCGGTCTGAGACAGACGCTCTGAGACAGATGGTCTGAGACAGAGGATCTCAGACAGACGGTCTGAGAAAGACGGTCTGAGACAGGCTGTCTGAGACAGACGGTCTGAGACAGACGGACTGAGACAGGCGGTCTGAGACAGACGGTCTGAGACAGACGGTCTGAGACAGACGGTCTGAGACAGACGGCATGAGACAGACGGTCTGAGACAGACGGTCCGAGACAGGCGGTCTGAGAAAGGCGGTCTGAGCCAGACGGTCTGAGACAGACGGTCTGAGACAGACGGACTGAGACAGAAGGACTGAGACAGACGAACTGAGACAGGTGGTCTGAGACAGACGGTCTGTGACAGACGGTCTGAGACAGACGGTCTGAGACAGACGGTGTGAGACAGACGGTCTGAGACAGGCTGTCTGACACACACGTCCTTTGACAGACGGTCTGAGACAGGCGGGCTGAGACAGACGGACTGAGACAGAGGGTATCAGACAGACGCTCTGAGAAAGACGGTCTGAGACAGACGGTCTGAGACAGGCTGTCTGACACACACGTTCTTTGACAGACGGTCTGAGAAAGACGGCATGAGACAGACGGTCTGAGACAGACGGTCCGAGACAGGCGGTCTGAGAAAGGCGGTCTGAGCCAGACGGTCTGAGACAGGCGGTCTGAGACAGACGGTCTGACACACACGTTCTTTGACAGACGGTCTGAGTCAGACGGACTGAGACAGACGGACTGAGACAGGCGGTCTGAGACAGACGGTCTGAGACAGACGGTCTGAGACAGACGGCATGAGACAGACGGTCTGAGACAGACGGTCCGAGACAGGCGGTCTGAGAAAGGCGGTCTGAGCCAGACGGTCTGAGACAGACGGTCTGAGACAGACGGACTGAGACAGAAGGACTGAGACAGACGAACTGAGACAGGTGGTCTGAGACAGACGGTCTGAGACAGACGGTCTGAGACAGACGGTCTGAGACAGACGGTCTCAGACAGACGGTCTGAGACAGACGGTCTGAGACAGACAGTCTGAGACAGACGGTCTGAGCCAGACGGTCTGAGACATACGGACTGAGACAGACGGTCTGAGTCAGACGGTCTGAGACAGACGGTCTGTGACAGACGGTCTGAGACAGACGGTCTGAGACAGACGGTGTGAGACAGACGGTCTGAGACAGGCTGTCTGACACACACGTCCTTTGACAGACGGTCTGAGACAGGCGGACTGAGACAGACGGACTGAGACAGGCGGTCTGAGACAGAGGGTCTCAGACAGACGGTCTGAGAAAGACGGTCTGAGACAGACGGTCCGAGACAGGCGGTCTGACAATGGCGGTCTGAGCCAGACGGTCTGTGGCAGACGGACTGAGACAGACGGTCGGAGACAGGCGGCCTGAGACAGACGGTCTGAGACAGTCGGACCGAGACAGACGGACTGAGACAGGCGGTGTGAGACAGACGGTCTGACACACACGTTCTTTGGGAGACGGTCTGAGTCAGACGGACTGAGACAGACGGACTGAGGCAGGCGGTCTGAGACGGACGGTCTGAGACATACGGTCTGAGACAGAGGGTCTGAGACAGACGGTCTGAGACATACGGTCTGAGACAGGCTGTCTGACACACACGTTCTTTGACAGACGGTCTGAGACGGACGGACTGAGACAGGCGGTCAGAGACAGACGGTCTGATATAGGCGGTCTGAAACAGACGGTCTGAGACAGACGGTCTGAGACAGACTTTCTGAGACAGACGGTCTGAGACAGACGGTCTGAGACAGGCTGTCTGACACACACGTTCTTTGACAGACGGTGTGAGACAGACGGTCTGAGACAGGCTGTCTGACACACACGTTCTTTGACAGACGGTGTGAGACAGACGGTCTGAGACAGGCTGTCTGACACACACGTTCTTTGACAGACGGTCTGAGACAGACGGGCGGCGACAGGCGGGCTGAGACAGACGGACAGAGACAGCGGTCTGAGATAGACGGACGGAGGCAGACGGTCTGAGACAGACGGTCTGAGGCAGACGGTTTGAGACAGACGGTCTGAGGCAGACGGTCTGAGACAGACGGTCTGAGACAGACTGTAGGAGACAGGCGGGCTCAGACAGATGGAGAGAGACAGCGGTCTGATACAGACGGTCTGAGACCGACGGACAGATACAGGCGGGCTGAGACTGACGGGGTAAGACCAACGGTCTGAGACAGACGATCTGAGACAGACGGTCGGAGACAGGCGGGCTGAGACAGACGGACAGAGACAGCCGGGCCGAGACAGACGGACAAAGACAGCGGTCTGATACAGACGGTCTGAGACAGACGGTCGAAGACAGGCGGGCTGAGACAGACCGACGGAGACAGCGGTCTGATACAGACTGTCTGAGACAGACGGTCGGAGACAGGCGGGCTGAGACAGACGGACAGAGACAGGCGGGCTGAGACAGACGGACAAAGACAGCGGTCTGATACAGCGGGTCTGAGACAGACGGTCGGAGACAGGCGGGCTGAGACAGACTGACATAGACAGGCGGGCTGAGACAGACGATCTGAGACAGACGGACAGAGATAGACGGTCTGAGACAGGCGATTTGAGACAGACGGTCTGAGACAGACGGTCTGAGACAGACGGTCTGAGACAGACGGTCTGAGACAGACGGTCTGAGACAGACGGTCTGACACAGACGGTCTGAGACAGACGGTCTGAGACAGACTGTAGGAGACAGGCGGGCTCAGGCAGATGGACAGAGACAGCGGTCTGATACAGACGGTCTGAGACAGACGGTTCGAGACAGGAGGGCTGAGACAGACGGACAGAGACAGGCGGGCTGAGACAGACGGACAGAGACAGCGGTCTGAGATAGACGGACGGAGGCAGACGGTCTGAGACAGACGGTCTGAGACAGACGGTCTGACACAGGCTGTCTGACACACACGTTCTTTGACAGACGGTGTGAGGCAGACGGTCTGAGACAGGCTGTCTGACACACACGTTCTTTGACAGACGGTCTGAGACAGACAGACTGAGACAGGCGGTCTGAGACAGACGGTCTGAGACAGACGTTCTGAGACAGACGGTCTGAGACAGACGGTCTGAGACAGACGGGCTAAAACCGACGGCCTGGGACAGATGGTCTGAGACGGATGGTCTGAGACAGACGGTCTGAGACAGGCGGACAGAGTCAGATGGACAGACACATACGGAGTGAGACAGGCGTTCAGTGACAGACGGTATGGGACAGACGGAGTGAGACAGGCGGCATGAGGCAGACGGACAGAGACAGACGGAGTGAGACAGGCGTTCAGTGACAGACGGACAGAGACTGGCGGGCTGAGACTGACGGGGTAAGACCAACGGTCTGAGACGGACGATCTGAGACAGACGGTCTGAGACAGACGGTCCGAGACAGATGGTCTGAGACATACGGTCTGAGACAGGCGCGCTGAGACAGACGGTCAGAGACAACGGTCTGAGACAGCGGTCTGATACAGACGGTCTGAGACAGACGGGCGGAGACAGACGTTCTGAGACAGACGGACAGAGACTGGCGGGCTGAGACTGACGGGGTAAGACCAACGGTCTGAGACGGACGATCTGAGACAGACGGTCTGAGACAGACGGTCCGAGACAGACGGTCTGAGACATACGGTCTGAGACAGGCGCGCTGAGACAGACGGTCAGAGACAACGGTCTGAGACAGCGGTCTGATACAGACGGTCTGAGACAGACGGGCGGAGACAGGCGGGCTGAGACAGACGGACAGAGACAGCGGTCTGAGATAGACGGACGGAGGCAGACGGTCTGAGACAGACGGTCTGAGGCAGACGGTTTGAGACAGACGGTCTGAGGCAGACGGTCTGAGACAGACGGTCTGAGACCGACGGACAGAGACAGGCGGGCTGAGACTGACGGGGTAAGACCAACGGTCTGAGCCAGACGATCTGAGACAGACGGTCGGAGACAGGCGGGCTGAGAGAGACGGACAGAGACAGCGGTCTGATACAGACGGTCTGAGACAGACGGTCGGAGACAGGCGGGCTGAGACAGACGGACAGAGACAGCCGGGCCGAGACAGACGGACAAAGACAGCGGTCTGATACAGACGGTCTGAGACAGACGGTCGAAGACAGGCGGGCTGAGACAGACCGACGGAGACAGCGGTCTGATACAGACGGTCTGAGACAGACGGTCGGAGACAGGCGGGCTGAGACAGACGGACAGAGACAGGCGGGCTGAGACAGACGGACAAAGACAGCGGTCTGATACAGCGGGTCTGAGACAGACGGTCGGAGACAGGCGGGCTGAGACAGACTGACATAGACAGGCGGGCTGAGACAGACGATCTGAGACAGACGGACAGAGATAGACGGTCTGAGACAGGCGATTTGAGACAGACGGTCTGAGACAGACGGTCTGAGACAGACGGTCTGAGACAGACGGTCTGAGACAGACGGTCTGAGACAGACGGTCTGACACAGACGGTCTGAGACAGACGGTCTGAGACAGACTGTAGGAGACAGGCGGGCTCAGGCAGATGGACAGAGACAGCGGTCTGATACAGACGGTCTGAGACAGACGGTTCGAGACAGGAGGGCTGAGACAGACGGACAGAGACAGGCGGGCTGAGACAGACGGACAGAGACAGCGGTCTGAGATAGACGGACGGAGGCAGACGGTCTGAGACAGACGGTCTGAGACAGACGGTCTGACACAGGCTGTCTGACACACACGTTCTTTGACAGACGGTGTGAGGCAGACGGTCTGAGACAGGCTGTCTGACACACACGTTCTTTGACAGACGGTCTGAGACAGACAGACTGAGACAGGCGGTCTGAGACAGACGGTCTGAGACAGACGTTCTGAGACAGACGGTCTGAGACAGACGGTCTGAGACAGACGGTCTGAGACAGACGGGCTAAAACCGACGGCCTGGGACAGATGGTCTGAGACGGATGGTCTGAGACAGACGGTCTGAGACAGGCGGACAGAGTCAGATGGACAGACACATACGGAGTGAGACAGGCGTTCAGTGACAGACGGTATGGGACAGACGGAGTGAGACAGGCGGCATGAGGCAGACGGACAGAGACAGACGGAGTGAGACAGGCGTTCAGTGACAGACGGACAGAGACTGGCGGGCTGAGACTGACGGGGTAAGACCAACGGTCTGAGACGGACGATCTGAGACAGACGGTCAGAGACAACGGTCTGAGACAGCGGTCTGATACAGACGGTCTGAGACAGACGGGCGGAGACAGACGTTCTGAGACAGACGGACAGAGACTGGCGGGCTGAGACTGACGGGGTAAGACCAACGGTCTGAGACGGACGATCTGAGACAGACGGTCTGAGACAGACGGTCCGAGACAGACGGTCTGAGACATACGGTCTGAGACAGGCGCGCTGAGACAGACGGTCAGAGACAACGGTCTGAGACAGCGGTCTGATACAGACGGTCTGAGACAGACGGGCGGAGACAGGCGGGCTGAGACAGACGGACAGAGACAGCGGTCTGAGATAGACGGACGGAGGCAGACGGTCTGAGACAGACGGTCTGAGGCAGACGGTTTGAGACAGACGGTCTGAGGCAGACGGTCTGAGACAGACGGTCTGAGACCGACGGACAGAGACAGGCGGGCTGAGACTGACGGGGTAAGACCAACGGTCTGAGCCAGACGATCTGAGACAGACGGTCGGAGACAGGCGGGCTGAGAGAGACGGACAGAGACAGCGGTCTGATACAGACGGTCTGAGACAGACGGTCGGAGACAGGCGGGCTGAGACAGACGGACAGAGACAGCGGTCTGAGATAGACGGACGGAGGCAGACGGTCTGAGGCAGACGGTTTGAGACAGACGGTCTGAGGCAGACGGTCTGAAACAGACGGTCTGAGACCGACGGTCTGAGACAGACTTTCTGAGACAGACGGTCTGAGACAGACGGTCTGAGACAGACGGTCTGAGACAGACGGTCTGACACAGACGGTCTGAGACAGACGGTCTGAGACAGACTGTAGGAGACAGGCGGGCTCAGACAGATGGACAGAGACAGCGGTCTGATACAGACGGTCTGAGACAGACGGTTCGAGACAGGAGGGCTGAGACAGACGGACAGAGACAGGCGGGCTGAGACAGACGGACAGAGACAGCGGTCTGAGATAGACGGACGGAGGCAGACGGTCTGAGACAGACGGTCTGAGACAGACGGTCTGAGACAGACGGTCTGACACAGGCTGTCTGACACACACGTTCTTTGACAGACGGTGTGAGGCAGACGGTCTGAGACAGGCTGTCTGACACACACGTTCTTTGACAGACGGTCTGAGACTGACAGACTGAGACAGGCGGTCTGAGACAGACGGTCTGATATAGGCGGTCTGAAACAGACGGTCTGAGACAGACGGTCTGAGACAGACGGGCTAAAACCGACGGCCTGGGACAGGTGGTCTGAGACGGATGGTCTGAGACAGACGGGCGGAGACAGACGTTCTGAGACAGACGGACAGAGACTGGCGGGCTGAGACTGACGGGGTAAGACCAACGGTGTGAGACGGATGATCTGAGACAGACGGTCTGAGACAGACGGTCCGAGACAGACGGTCTGAGACATACGGTCTGAGACAGGCGCGCTGAGACAGACGGTCAGAGACAACGGTCTGAGACAGCGGTCTGATACAGACGGTCTGAGACAGACGGGCGGAGACAGGCGGGCTGAGACAGACGGACAGAGACAGCGGTCTGAGATAGACGGACGGAGGCAGACGGTCTGAGACAGACGGTCTGAGGCAGACGGTTTGAGACAGACGGTCTGAGGCAGACGGTCTGAGACAGACGGTCTGAGACCGACGGACAGAGACAGGCGGGCTGAGACTGACGGGGTAAGACCAACGGTCTGAGCCAGACGATCTGAGACAGACGGTCGGAGACAGGCGGGCTGAGAGAGACGGACAGAGACAGCGGTCTGATACAGACGGTCTGAGACAGACGGTCGGAGACAGGCGGGCTGAGACAGACGGACAGAGACAGCGGTCTGAGATAGACGGACGGATGCAGACGGTCTGAGGCAGACGGTTTGAGACAGACGGTCTGAGGCAGACGGTCTGAGACAGACGGTCTGAGACCGACGGACAGAGACAGGCGGGCTGAGACTGACGGGGTAAGACCAACGGTCTGAGCCAGACGATCTGAGACAGATGGTCGGAGACAGGCGGGCTGAGAGAGACGGACAGAGACAGCGGTCTGATACAGACGGTCTGAGACAGACGGTCGGAGACAGGCGGGCTGAGACAGACGGACAGAGACAGCGGTCTGAGATAGACGGACGGAGGCAGACGGTCTGAGACAGACGGTCTGAGACAGACGGTCTGAGACAGACGGACAGAGACAGGCCGGCTGAGACTGACGGTCTGAGACAGGCGCGTTGAGACAGACGGACAGAGACAGGCGGGCTGACACAGACGGACAGAGACAACAGTCTGAGAAAGACGATCTGAGACAGACGGACCGAGACAGACGATCTGAGACAGACGGTCTGAGACACACGGTCGGAGACAGGTGGGCTGAGGCAGACGGACAGAGACAGCGGTCTGAGATAGACGGACGGAGGCAGACGGTCTGAGACAGACGGTCTGAGACAGGCGGTCTGAGACAGACGGTCTGAGACAGACGGTCTGAGACAGACGGTCTGAGACAGACGGTCTGAGATAGACGGTCTGAGACATGCGGGCTGAAACAGACGGACAGAGACAACGGTAAGAGACAGACGGCCTGAGACAGACGGTCTGAGACAGACGGACAGAGACAGGCGGTCTGAGACAGACAGACAGAGACAGACGGCCTGAGACTGACGCACAGAGACAGGCGGGCTGAGACAGACGGGCTAAAACCGACAGCCTGGGACAGATGGTCTGAGACGGATGGTCTGAGACAGACGGTCTGAGACAGACGGACAGAGACAACAGTCTGAGACAGACGGTCTGAGACAGCCGGAGAGAGACAGGCGGAGTGAGACAGACGGTATGAGGCAGACGGTCTGAGACAGACGGTCTGAGACAGACGGTCTGAGACAGACGGTCTGAGACAGACGGTCTGAGACAGACGGTCTGAGACAGATGGACAGATTCAGGCGGGCTGAGACAGACGATCTGAGACAGACGGTCTGAGACAGAGGGTATCAGACAGACGCTCTGAGAAAGACGGTCTGAGACAGGCTGTCTGACACACTCGTTCTTTGACAGACGGTCTGAGAAAGACGGACTGAGACAGACGGTCTGAGACAGACGGTCTGAGACAGACGGTCTGAGACAGACGGTCTGAGACAGACGGTGTGAGACAGACGGTCTGAGACAGGCGGACTGAGACAGGCGGTCTGAGGCAGACGGTCTGAGACAGACGGTCTGAGACAGAGGGTCTGAGACAGACGGTCTGAGACAGACGGACTGAGACAGAAGGGCAGGGACAGGCGAACAGACGCTGTCCGATAGCGGCTGGCGGATTGAGACAGACGGTCTGAGATAGGCTGACTGAGACAGACGGTCTGAGACAGACGGTCAGAGACAGACGGTGTGAGACAGACGGTCTGAGACAGGCGGACTGAGACAGAAGGACAGGGACAGGCGAACAGACGCTGTCCGATAGCGGCTGGCGGATTGAGACAGACGGTCTGAGACAGACGGTCTGAGACAGGCTGTCTGACACACACGTTCTTTGACAGACGGTGTGAGACAGACGGTCTGAGACAGGCTGTCTGACACACACGTTCTTTGACAGACGGTGTGAGACAGACGGTCTGAGACAGGCTGTCTGACACACACGTTCTTTGACAGACGGTCTGAGACAGACGGGCGGCGACAGGCGGGCTGAGACAGACGGACAGAGACAGCGGTCTGAGATAGACGGACGGAGGCAGACGGTCTGAGACAGACGGTCTGAGGCAGACGGTTTGAGACAGACGGTCTGAGGCAGACGGTCTGAGACAGACGGCCTGAGACAGACTGTAGGAGACAGGCGGGCTCAGACAGATGGAGAGAGACAGCGGTCTGATACAGACGGTCTGAGACCGACGGACAGATACAGGCGGGCTGAGACTGACGGGGTAAGACCAACGGTCTGAGACAGACGATCTGAGACAGACGGTCGGAGACAGGCGGGCTGAGACAGACGGACAGAGACAGCGGTCTGAGATAGACGGACGGAGGCAGACGGTCTGAGACAGACGGTCTGAGACAGACGGTCTGAGACAGACGGTCTGACACAGGCTGTCTGACACACACGTTCTTTGACAGACGGTGTGAGGCAGACGGTCTGAGACAGGCTGTCTGACACACACGTTCTTTGACAGACGGTCTGAGACAGACAGACTGAGACAGGCGGTCTGAGACAGACGGTCTGATATAGGCGGTCTGAAACAGACGGTCTGAGACAGACGGTCTGAGACAGACGTTCTGAGACAGACGGTCTGAGACAGACGGTCTGAGACAGACGGGCTAAAACCGACGGCCTGGGACAGGTGGTCTGAGACGGATGGTCTGAGACAGACGGGCGGAGACAGACGTTCTGAGACAGACGGACAGAGACTGGCGGGCTGAGACTGACGGGGTAAGACCAACGGTCTGAGACGGACGATCTGAGACAGACGGTCTGAGACAGACGGTCCGAGACAGACGGTCTGAGACATACGGTCTGATACAGACGGTCTGAGACAGACGGGCGGAGACAGGCGGGCTGAGACAGACGGACAGAGACAGCGGTCTGAGATAGACGGACGGAGGCAGACGGTCTGAGACAGACGGTCTGAGGCAGACGGTTTGAGATAGACGGTCTGAGGCAGACGGTCTGAGACAGACGGTCTGAGACCGACGGACAGAGACAGGCGGGCTGAGACTGACGGGGTAAGACCAACGGTCTGAGCCAGACGATCTGAGACAGACGGTCGGAGACAGGCGGGCTGAGAGAGACGGACAGAGACAGCGGTCTGATACAGACGGTCTGAGACAGACGGTCGGAGACAGGCGGGCTGAGACAGACGGACAGAGACAGCGGTCTGAGATAGACGGACGGAGGCAGACGGTCTGAGGCAGACGGTTTGAGACAGACGGTCTGAGGCAGACGGTCTGAGACAGACGGTCTGAGACCGACGGACAGAGACAGGCGGGCTGAGACTGACGGGGTAAGACCAACGGTCTGAGCCAGACGATCTGAGACAGATGGTCGGAGACAGGCGGGCTGAGAGAGACGGACAGAGACAGCGGTCTGATACAGACGGTCTGAGACAGACGGTCGGAGACAGGCGGGCTGAGACAGACGGACAGAGACAGCGGTCTGAGATAGACGGACGGAGGCAGACGGTCTGAGACAGACGGTCTGAGACAGACGGTCTGAGACAGACGGACAGAGACAGGCCGGCTGAGACTGACGGTCTGAGACAGGCGCGTTGAGACAGACGGACAGAGACAGGCGGGCTGACACAGACGGACAGAGACAACAGTCTGAGAAAGACGATCTGAGACAGACGGACCGAGACAGACGATCTGAGACAGACGGTCTGAGACACACGGTCGGAGACATACGGTCTGAGACAGGCGCGCTGAGACAGACGGTCAGAGACAACGGTCTGAGACAGCGGTCTGATACAGACGGTCTGAGACAGACGGGCGGAGACAGGCGGGCTGAGACAGACGGACAGAGACAGCGGTCTGAGATAGACGGACGGAGGCAGACGGTCTGAGACAGACGGTCTGAGGCAGACGGTTTGAGACAGACGGTCTGAGGCAGACGGTCTGAGACAGACGGTCTGAGACCGACGGACAGAGACAGGCGGGCTGAGACTGACGGGGTAAGACCAACGGTCTGAGCCAGACGATCTGAGACAGACGGTCGGAGACAGGCGGGCTGAGAGAGACGGACAGAGACAGCGGTCTGATACAGACGGTCTGAGACAGACGGTCGGAGACAGGCGGGCTGAGACAGACGGACAGAGACAGCGGTCTGAGATAGACGGACGGAGGCAGACGGTCTGAGGCAGACGGTTTGAGACAGACGGTCTGAGGCAGACGGTCTGAGACAGACGGTCTGAGACCGACGGACAGAGACAGGCGGGCTGAGACTGACGGGGTAAGACCAACGGTCTGAGCCAGACGATCTGAGACAGATGGTCGGAGACAGGCGGGCTGAGAGAGACGGACAGAGACAGCGGTCTGATACAGACGGTCTGAGACAGACGGTCGGAGACAGGCGGGCTGAGACAGACGGACAGAGACAGCGGTCTGAGATAGATGGACGGAGGCAGACGGTCTGAGACAGACGGTCTGAGACAGACGGTCTGAGACAGACGGACAGAGACAGGCCGGCTGAGACTGACGGTCTGAGACAGGCGCGTTGAGACAGACGGACAGAGACAGGCGGGCTGACACAGACGGACAGAGACAACAGTCTGAGAAAGACGATCTGAGACAGACGGACCGAGACAGACGATCTGAGACAGACGGTCTGAGACACACGGTCGGAGACAGGTGGGCTGAGGCAGACGGACAGAGACAGCGGTCTGAGATAGACGGACGGAGGCAGACGGTCTGAGACAGACGGTCTGAGACAGGCGGTCTGAGACAGACGGTCTGAGACAGACGGTCTGAGACAGACGGTCTGAGACAGACGGTCTGAGATAGACGGTCTGAGACATGCGGGCTGAAACAGACGGACAGAGACAACGGTAAGAGACAGACGGCCTGAGACAGACGGACAGAGACAGGCGGTCTGAGACAGACAGACAGAGACAGACGGCCTGAGACTGACGCACAGAGACAGGCGGGCTGAGACAGACGGGCTAAAACCGACAGCCTGGGACAGATGGTCTGAGACGGATGGTCTGAGACAGACGGTCTGAGACAGACGGACAGAGACAACAGTCTGAGACAGACGGTCTGAGACAGCCGGAGAGAGACAGGCGGAGTGAGACAGACGGTATGAGGCAGACGGTCTGAGACAGACGGTCTGAGACAGACGGTCTGAGACAGACGGTCTGAGACAGACGGTCTGAGACAGACGGTCTGAGACAGATGGACAGATTCAGGCGGGCTGAGACAGACGATCTGAGACAGACGGTCTGAGACAGAGGGTATCAGACAGACGCTCTGAGAAAGACGGTCTGAGACAGGCTGTCTGACACACTCGTTCTTTGACAGACGGTCTGAGAAAGACGGACTGAGACAGACGGTCTGAGACAGACGGTCTGAGACAGACGGTCTGAGACAGACGGTCTGAGACAGACGGTCTGAGACAGACGGTCTGAGACAGACGGTCTGAGACAGACGGTCTGAGACAGACGGTCTGAGACAGACGGTCTGAGACAGACGGTCTGAGACAGGCTGTCTGACACACACATTCTTTGACAGACGGTGTGAGACAGACGGTCTGAGACAGGCTGTCTGACACACACGTTCTTTGACAGACGGTCTGAGACAGACGGACTGAGACAGGCGGTCTGAGACAGACGGTCTGATATAGGCGGTCTGAAACAGACGGTCTGAGACAGACGGTCTGCGACAGACGTTCTGAGACAGACGGTCTGAGACAGACGGTCTGAGACAGACGGTCTGAGACAGGCTGTCTGACACACACATTCTTTGACAGACGGTGTGAGACAGACGGTCTGAGACAGGCTGTCTGACACACACGTTCTTTGACAGACGGTGTGAGACAGACGGTCTGAGACAGAGGGTCTCAGACAGACGGTCTGAGACAGACGGTCTGAGACAGACAGTCTGAGACAGACGGTCTGAGACAGACGGTTTGAGACAGACGATCTGAGACAGACGTTCTGAGACAGACGGTCTGAGACATACGGACAGAGACAGACGGTCTGACACAGGCGTTCGGAGACAGACCGTCTGAGACATACCGACTGAGACAGACGGTCTCAGTCAGACAGTCCGAGACAGACGGTCTGAGATAGGCAGTCTGAGTCGGACGGTCTGAGACCGGCGAACTGAGACAGACGGACTGAGACAGACGGACTGAGACAGACGGTCTGAGACAGGTGGTCTGAGACAGACGGTCTGAGACAGACGGTCTGAGACAGACGGACTGAGACAGAAGGACAGGGACAGGCGAACAGACGCTGTCCGATAGCGGCTGGCGGATTGAGACGGACGGTCTGAGATAGGCTGACTGAGACAGACGGTCTGAGACAGACGGTCTGAGACAGACGGTGTGAGACAGACGGTCTGAGACAGGCGGACTGAGACAGGCGGTCTGAGGCAGACGGTCTGAGACAGACGGTCTGAGACAGAGGGTCTGAGACAGACGGTCTGAGACAGACGGACTGAGACAGAAGGACAGGGACAGGCGAACAGACGCTGTCCGATAGCGGCTGGCGGATTGAGACAGACGGTCTGAGATAGGCTGACTGAGACAGACGGTCTGAGACAGACGGTCAGAGACAGACGGTGTGAGACAGACGGTCTGAGACAGGCGGACTGAGACAGAAGGACAGGGACAGGCGAACAGACGCTGTCCGATAGCGGCTGGCGGATTGAGACAGACGGTCTGAGACAGGCGGACTGAGACAGACGGCCTGAGACAGACGGTCTGAGACAGACGGACAGAGACAGGCGGTCTGAGACAGACAGACAGAGACAGACGGCCTGAGACTGACGCACAGAGACAGGCGGCCTGAGACAGACGGGCTAAAACCGACAGCCTGGGACAGATGGTCTGAGACGGATGGTCTGAGACAGACGGTCTGAGACAGGCGGACAGAGTCAGATGGACAGAGACAGGCGGGCTGAGACAGACGGTCTGAGACAGTCGGACCGAGACAGACGGAGTGAGACAGGTGGTCTGAGACAGACGGTGTGAGACTGACGGCCTGAGACAGACGGTCTGAGACAGGCGGTCTGAGACAGACGTTCTGATATAGGCGGTCTGAAAGAGACAGTCTGAGACAGACGGTCTGAGACAGACGGTCTGAGACAGACGGTCTGAGACAGACGGTCTGAGACAGACGGTCTGAGACAGACGGTGTGAGACAGACGGTCTGAGACAGACGGTCTGAGACAGACGGTCTGAGACAGACGGTCTGAGACAGACGGTCTGAGACAGACGGTCTGAGACAGACGGTCTGAGACAGACGGTCTGAGACAGACGGTCTGAGACAGACGGTCTGAGACAGACGGTCTGAGACAGACGATCTGAGACAGACGGACAGAGATAGACGGTCTGAGACAGACGGTCCGAGACAGACGGTCCGAGACATACGGTCTGAGACAGGCGCGCTGAGACAGACGGTCTGAGACAGGCGCGCTGAGACAGACGGTCTGAGCCAGATAGTCTAAGAAAGACGGACTGAGACAGGCGGCCTGAGAGAGACGGACAGACACTGACGGTCTGAGACAGACGGTCCAAGACAGACGGTCTGACACAGACGATCTGAGACAGACGGTCTGACACAGACGGTCTGAGACAGACGGTCTGAGACAGACGGTCTGAGACAGACGGTCTGAGACAGAAGGTCTGAGACATGCGGGCTGAAACAGACGGACAGAGACAACGGTAAGAGACAGACGGCCTGAGACAGACGGTCTGAGACAGGCGGACAGAGTCAGATGGACAGAGACAGGCGGGCTGAGACAGACGGTCTGAGACAGACGGTCTGAGACAGACGGTCTGAGACAGACGGTCTGAGACAGACGGTCTGAGACAGACGGTCTGAGACAGACGGTCTGAGACAGACGGTCTGAGACAGACGGTCTGAGACAGACGGTCTGAGACAGACGGTCTGAGACAGACGGTCTGAGACAGACGGTCTGAGACAAACGGTCTGAGACAGACGGTCTGAGACAGGCTGTCTGACACACACGTTCTTTGACAGACGGTGTGAGACAGACGGTCTGAGACAGACTGTCTGACACACACGTTCTTTGACAGGCGGTCTGAGAAAGACGGACTGAGACAGACGTACTGAGACAGGCGGTCTGAGATAGGCGGTCTGAGAATGGCGGTCTGAGCCAGACGGTCTGTGGCAGACGGTCTGAGACAGACGGTCTGAGACAGTCGCACCGAGACAGGCGGTCTGAGACAGACGGTCTGAGACAGACGGTCTGAGACAGACGGTCTGAGACAGACGGTCTGAGACAGACGGTCTGAGACAGACGGTCTGAGACAGACGATCTGAGACAGACGGACAGAGATAGACGTTCTCAGACAGACGGTCCGAGACAGACGGTCCGAGACATACGGTCTGAGACAGGCGCGCTGAGACAGACGGTCTGAGACAGGCGCGCTGAGACAGACGGTCTGAGCCAGATAGTCTAAGAAAGACGGACTGAGACAGGCGGCCTGAGAGAGACGGACAGACACTGACGGTCTGAGACAGACGGTCCAAGACAGACGGTCTGACACAGACGATCTGAGACAGACGGTCTGACACAGACGGTCTGAGACAGACGGTCTGAGACAGACGGTCTGAGACAGACGGTCTGAGACAGACGGTCTGAGACAGAAGGTCTGAGACATGCGGGCTGAAACAGACGGACAGAGACAACGGTAAGAGACAGACGGCCTGAGACAGACGGTCTGAGACAGGCGGACAGAGTCAGATGGACAGAGACAGGCGGGCTGAGACAGACGGTCTGAGACAGACGGTCTGAGACAGTCGGACCGAGACAGACGGACTGAGACAGGTGGTCTGAGACAGACGGTCTGAGACTGACGGCCTGAGACAGACGGTCTGAGACAGGCGGTCTGAGACAGACGTTCTGATATAGGCGGTCTGAAACAGACAGTCTGAGACAGACGGTCTGAGACAGACGGTCTGAGACAGACGGTCTGAGACAGACGGTCTGAGACAGACGGTCTGAGACAGACGGTCTGAGACAGACGGTCTGAGACAGACGGGCTGAAACAGACGGACAGAGACAACGGTAAGAGACAGACGGCCTGAGACAGACGGTCTGAGACAGGCGGACAGAGTCAGATGGACAGAGACAGGCGGGCTGAGACAGACGGTCTGAGACAGACGGTCTGAGACAGTCGGACCGAGACAGACGGCCTGAGAGAGACGGACAGACACTGACGGTCTGAGACAGACGGTCCAAGACAGACGGTCTGACACAGACGATCTGAGACAGACGGTCTGACACAGACGGTCTGAGACAGACGGTCTGAGACAGACGGTCTGAGACAGACGGTCTGAGACAGAAGGTCTGAGACATGCGGGCTGAAACAGACGGACAGAGACAACGGTAAGAGACAGACGGCCTGAGACAGACGGTCTGAGACAGGCGGACAGAGTCAGATGGACAGAGACAGGCGGGCTGAGACAGACGGTCTGAGACAGACGGTCTGAGACAGTCGGACCGAGACAGACGGACTGAGACAGGTGGTCTGAGACAGACGGTCTGAGACTGACGGCCTGAGACAGACGGTCTGAGACAGGCGGTCTGAGACAGACGTTCTGATATAGGCGGTCTGAAACAGACAGTCTGAGACAGACGGTCTGAGACAGACGGTCTGAGACAGACGGTCTGAGACAGACGGTCTGAGACAGACGGTCTGAGACAGACGGTCTGAGACAGACGGTCTGAGACAGACGGTCTGAGACAGACGGTCTGAGACAGACGGTCTGAGACAGGCTGTCTGACACACACGTTCTTTGACAGACGGTGTGAGACAGACGGTCTGAGACAGACTGTCTGACACACACGTTCTTTGACAGGCGGTCTGAGAAAGACGGACTGAGACAGACGTACTGAGACAGGCGGTCTGAGATAGGCGGTCTGAGAATGGCGGTCTGAGCCAGACGGTCTGTGGCAGACGGTCTGAGACAGACGGTCTGAGACAGTCGGACCGAGACAGGCGGTCTGAGACAGACGGTCTGAGACAGACGGTCTGAGACAGGCTGTCTGACACACACGTTCTTTGACAGACGGTGTGAGACAGACGGTCTGAGACAGTCTGTCTGACACACACGTTCTTTGACAGGAGGTCTGAGACAGACGGTCTGATATAGGCGGTCTGAAACAGACGGTCTGAGACAGACGGTCTGAGACAGACGGTCTGAGACAGACGGTCTGAGACAGACGGTCTGAGACAGACGGTCTGAGACAGACGGTCTGAGACAGACGGTCTGAGACAGACGGTCTGAGACAGACGGTCTGAGACAGACGGTCTGAGACAGACGGTCTGAGACAGACGGTCTGAGACAGACGGACAGAGACAGGCCGGCTGAGACTGACGGTCTGAGACATACGGTCTGAGACAGGCGCGTTGAGACAGACGGACAGAGACAGGCGGGCTGAGACAGACGGACAGAGACAACAGTCGGAGACAGACGATCTGAGACAGACGAACCGAGACAGACGGTCTGAGACAGACGGTTGAGACACACGGTCGGAGACAGGTGGGCTGAGGCAGAAGGACAGAGACAGCGGTCTGAGATAGACGGACGGAGGCAGGCGGTCTGAGACAGACGTTCTGAGACAGACGGTCTGAGACAGACGGTCTGAGACAGACGGTCTGAGACAGACGGTCTGAGACAGACGGTCTGAGACAGACGGTCTGAGACAGACGGTCTGAGACAGGCTGTCTGACACACACGTTCTTTGACAGACGGTGTGAGACAGACGGTCTGAGACAGGCTGTCTGACACACACGTTCTTTGACAGACGGTCTGAGACGGACGGACTGAGACAGGCGGTCAGAGACAGACGGTCTGATATAGGCGGTCTGAAACAGACGGTCTGAGACAGACGGTCTGAGACAGACTTTCTGAGACAGACGGTCTGAGACAGACGGTCTGAGACAGGCTGTCTGACACACACGTTCTTTGACAGACGGTGTGAGACAGACGGTCTGAGACAGGCTGTCTGACACACACGTTCTTTGACAGACGGTGTGAGACAGACGGTCTGAGACAGGCTGTCTGACACACACGTTCTTTGACAGACGGTCTGAGACAGACGGGCGGCGACAGGCGGGCTGAGACAGACGGACAGAGACAGCGGTCTGAGATAGACGGACGGAGGCAGACGGTCTGAGACAGACGGTCTGAGACAGATGGACAGAGACTGGCGGGCTGAGACAGACGGTCTGAGACAGACGGTCTGAGACAGAGGGTATCAGACAGACGCTCTGAGAAAGACGGTCTGAGACAGACGGTCTGAGACAGACGGTCTGAGACAGACGGTCTGAGACAGAGGGTCTCAGACAGACGGTCTGAGACAGACGGTCTGAGACAGACGGTCTGAGACATGCGGGCTGAAACAGACGGACAGAGACAACGGTAAGAGACAGACGGCCTGAGACAGACGGACAGAGACAGGCGATCTGAGACAGACAGACAGAGACAGACGGCCTGAGACTGACGCACAGAGACAGGCGGGCTGAGACAGACGGGCTAAAACCGACGGCCTGGGACAGATGGTCTGAGACGGATGGTCTGAGACAGACGGTCTGAGACAGGCGGACAGAGTCAGATGGACAGACACATACGGAGTGAGACAGGCGTTCAGTGACAGACGGTATGGGACAGACGGACTGAGACAGGCGGCATGCGGCAGACGGACAGAGACAGACGGAGTGAGACAGACGGTCTGGGACAGACGGATAGAGACAACAGTCTGAGACCGACGGTCTGAGACAGACGGAGAGGGACAGGCGGAGTGAGACAGACGGTATGAGGCAGACGGTCTGAGACAGACGGTCTGAGACTGGCGGGATGAGACAGACGGTCTGAGACAGACGGTCTGAGACAGAGGGTATCAGACAGACGCTCTGAGAAAGACGGTCTGAGACAGACGGTCTGAGACAGGCTGTCTGACACACACGTTCTTTGACAGACGGTCTGAGAAAGACGGACTGAGACAGACGTACTGAGACAGGCGGTCTGAGACAGGCGGTCTGAGAATGGCGGTCTGAGCCAGACGGTCTGTGGCAGACGGTCTGAGACAGACGGTCTGAGACAGTCGGACCGAGACAGGCGGTCTGAGACAGACGGTCTGAGACAGACGGTCTGAGACAGGCTGTCTGACACACACGTTCTTTGACAGACGGTGTGAGACAGACGGTCTGAGACAGTCTGTCTGACACACACGTTCTTTGACAGGAGGTCTGAGACAGACGGTCTGATATAGGCGGTCTGAAACAGACGGTCTGAGACAGACGGTCTGATACAGACGGTCTGAGACAGACGGTCTGAGACAGACGGTCTGAGACAGACGGTCTGAGACAGACGGTCTGAGACAGACGTTCTGAGACAGGCTGTCTGACACACACGTTCTTTGACAGACGGTCTGAGACAGACGGTCTGAGACAGGCTGTCTGACACACACGTTCTTTGACAGACGGTGTGAGACAGACGGTCTGAGACAGGCTGTCTGACACACACGTTCTTTGACAGACGGTGTGAGACAGACGGTCTGAGACAGGCTGTCTGACACACACGTTCTTTGACAGACGGTCTGAGACAGACGGGCGGCGACAGGCGGGCTGAGACAGACGGACAGAGACAGCGGTCTGAGATAGACGGACGGAGGCAGACGGTCTGAGACAGACGGTCTGAGACAGATGGACAGAGACTGGCGGGCTGAGACAGACGGTCTGAGACAGACGGTCTGAGACAGAGGGTATCAGACAGACGCTCTGAGAAAGACGGTCTGAGACAGACGGTCTGAGACAGGCTGTCTGACACACACGTTCTTTGACAGGCGGTCTGAGAAAGACGGACTGAGACAGACGTACTGAGACAGGCGGTCTGAGACAGGCGGTCTGAGAATGGCGGTCTGAGCCAGACGGTCTGTGGCAGACGGTCTGAGACAGACGGTCTGAGACAGTCGGACCGAGACAGACCGTCTGAGACAGACGGTCTGAGACAGGCTGTCTGACACACACGTTCTTTGACAGACGGTGTGAGACAGACGGTCTGAGACAGTCTGTCTGACACACACGTTCTTTGACAGGCGGTCTGAGACAGACGGTCTGATATAGGCGGTCTGAAACAGACGGTCTGAGACAGACGGTCTGAGACAGACGGTCTGAGACAGACGGTCTGAGACAGACGGTCTGAGACAGACGGTCTGAGACAGACGGTCTGAGACAGACGGTCTGAGACAGACGGTCTGAGACAGACGGTCTGAGACAGACGGTCTGAGACAGGCTGTCTGACACACACGTTCTTTGACAGACGGTGTGAGACAGACGGTCTGAGACAGACTGTCTGACACACACGTTCTTTGACAGGCGGTCTGAGAAAGACGGACTGAGACAGACGTACTGAGACAGGCGGTCTGAGACAGGCGGTCTGAGAATGGCGGTCTGAGCCAGACGGTCTGTGGCAGACGGTCTGAGACAGACGGTCTGAGACAGTCGGACCGAGACAGGCGGTCTGAGACAGACGGTCTGAGACAGACGGTCTGAGACAGGCTGTCTGACACACACGTTCTTTGACAGACGGTGTGAGACAGACGGTCTGAGACAGTCTGTCTGACACACACGTCTTTGACAGGAGGTCTGAGACAGACGGTCTGATATAGGCGGTCTGAAACAGACGGTCTGAGACAGACGGTCTGAGACAGACGGTCTGAGACAGACGGTCTGAGACAGACGGTCTGAGACAGACGGTCTGAGACAGACGGTCTGAGACAGACGGTCTGAGACAGACGGTCTGAGACAGACGGTCTGAGACAGACGGTCTGAGACAGACGGACAGAGACAGGCCGGATGAGACTGACGGTCTGAGACATACGGTCTGAGACAGGCGCGTTGAGACAGACGGACAGAGACAGGCGGGCTGAGACAGACGGACAGAGACAACAGTCGGAGACAGACGATCTGAGACAGACGGACCGAGACAGACGGTCTGAGACAGACGGTTGAGACACACGGTCGGAGACAGGTGGGCTGAGGCAGAAGGACAGAGACAGCGGTCTGAGATAGACGGACGGAGGCAGGCGGTCTGAGACAGACGTTCTGAGACAGACGGTCTGAGACAGACGGTCTGAGACAGACGGTCTGAGACAGACGGTCTGAGACAGACGGTCTGAGACAGACGGTCTGAGACAGACGGTATGAGACAGGCTGTCTGACACACACGTTCTTTGACAGACGGTGTGAGACAGACGGTCTGAGACAGGCTGTCTGACACACACGTTCTTTGACAGACGGTCTGAGACGGACGGACTGAGACAGGCGGTCAGAGACAGACGGTCTGATATAGGCGGTCTGAAACAGACGGTCTGAGACAGACGGTCTGAGACAGACTTTCTGAGACAGACGGTCTGAGACAGACGGTCTGAGACAGGCTGTCTGACACACACGTTCTTTGACAGACGGTGTGAGACAGACGGTCTGAGACAGGCTGTCTGACACACACGTTCTTTGACAGACGGTGTGAGACAGACGGTCTGAGACAGGCTGTCTGACACACACGTTCTTTGACAGACGGTCTGAGACAGACGGGCGGCGACAGGCGGGCTGAGACAGACGGACAGAGACAGCGGTCTGAGATAGACGGACGGAGGCAGACGGTCTGAGACAGACGGTCTGAGACAGATGGACAGAGACTGGCGGGCTGAGACAGACGGTCTGAGGCAGACGGTCTGAGACAGAGGGTATCAGACAGACGCTCTGAGAAAGACGGTCTGAGACAGACGGTCTGAGACAGACGGTCTGAGACAGACGGTCTGAGACAGAGGGTCTCAGACAGACGGTCTGAGACAGACGGTCTGAGACAGACGGTCTGAGACATGCGGGCTGAAACAGACGGACAGAGACAACGGTAAGAGACAGACGGCCTGAGACAGACGGACAGAGACAGGCGATCTGAGACAGACAGACAGAGACAGACGGCCTGAGACTGACGCACAGAGACAGGCGGGCTGAGACAGACGGGCTAAAACCGACGGCCTGGGACAGATGGTCTGAGACGGATGGTCTGAGACAGACGGTCTGAGACAGGCGGACAGAGTCAGATGGACAGACACATACGGAGTGAGACAGGCGTTCAGTGACAGACGGTATGGGACAGACGGACTGAGACAGGCGGCATGCGGCAGACGGACAGAGACAGACGGAGTGAGACAGACGGTCTGGGACAGACGGATAGAGACAACAGTCTGAGACCGACGGTCTGAGACAGACGGAGAGGGACAGGCGGAGTGAGACAGACGGTATGAGGCAGACGGTCTGAGACAGACGGTCTGAGACTGGCGGGCTGAGACAAACGGTCTGAGACAGACGGTCTGAGACAGAGGGTATCAGACAGACGCTCTGAGAAAGACGGTCTGAGACAGACGGTCTGAGACAGGCTGTCTGACACACACGTTCTTTGACAGACGGTCTGAGAAAGACGGACTGAGACAGACGTACTGAGACAGGCGGTCTGAGACAGGCGGTCTGAGAATGGCGGTCTGAGCCAGACGGTCTGTGGCAGACGGTCTGAGACAGACGGTCTGAGACAGTCGGACCGAGACAGGCGGTCTGAGACAGACGGTCTGAGACAGACGGTCTGAGACAGGCTGTCTGACACACACGTTCTTTGACAGACGGTGTGAGACAGACGGTCTGAGACAGTCTGTCTGACACACACGTTCTTTGACAGGAGGTCTGAGACAGACGGTCTGATATAGGCGGTCTGAAACAGACGGACTGAGACAGACGGTCTGAGACAGACGGTCTGAGACAGACGGTCTGAGACAGACGGTCTGAGACAGACGGTCTGAGACAGACGGTCTGAGACAGGCTGTCTGACACACACGTTCTTTGACAGACGGTGTGAGACAGACGGTCTGAGACAGGCTGTCTGACACACACGTTCTTTGACAGACGGTCTGAGACGGACGGACTGAGACAGGCGGTCAGAGACAGACGGTCTGATATAGGCGGTCTGAAACAGACGGTCTGAGACAGACGGTCTGAGACAGACGGTCTGAGACAGACGGTCTGAGACAGACGGTCTGAGACAGACGGTCTGAGACAGACGTTCTGAGACAGGCTGTCTGACACACACGTTCTTTGACAGACGGTCTGAGACAGACGGTCTGAGACAGGCTGTCTGAGACACACGTTCTTTGACAGACGGTGTGAGACAGACGGTCTGAGACAGGCTGTCTGACACACACGTTCTTTGACAGACGGTGTGAGACAGACGGTCTGAGACAGGCTGTCTGACACACACGTTCTTTGACAGACGGTCTGAGACAGACGGGCGGCGACAGGCGGGCTGAGACAGACGGACAGAGACAGCGGTCTGAGATAGACGGACGGAGGCAGACGGTCTGAGACAGACGGTCTGAGACAGATGGACAGAGACTGGCGGGCTGAGACAGACGGTCTGAGACAGACGGTCTGAGACAGGCTGTCTGACACACACGTTCTTTGACAGACGGTGTGAGACAGACGGTCTGAGACAGTCTGTCTGACACACACGTTCTTTGACAGGCGGTCTGAGACAGACGGTCTGATATAGGCGGTCTGAAACAGACGGTCTGAGACAGACGGTCTGAGACAGACGGTCTGAGACAGACGGTCTGAGACAGACGGTCTGAGACAGACGGTCTGAGACAGACGGTCTGAGACAGACGGTCTGAGACAGACGGTCTGAGACAGACGGTCTGAGACAGACGGACAGAGACAGGCCGGCTGAGACTGACGGTCTGAGACATACGGTCTGAGACAGGCGCGTTGAGACAGACGGACAGAGACAGGCGGGCTGAGACAGACGGACAGAGACAACAGTCGGAGACAGACGATCTGAGACAGACGGACCGAGACAGACGGTCTGAGACAGACGGTTGAGACACACGGTCGGAGACAGGTGGGCTGAGGCAGAAGGACAGAGACAGCGGTCTGAGATAGACGGACGGAGGCAGGCGGTCTGAGACAGACGGTCTGAGACAGACGGTCTGAGACAGACGGTCTGAGACAGACGGTCTGAGACAGACGGTCTGAGACAGACGGTCTGAGACAGACGGTATGAGACAGGCTGTCTGACACACACGTTCTTTGACAGACGGTGTGAGACAGACGGTCTGAGACAGGCTGTCTGACACACACGTTCTTTGACAGACGGTCTGAGACGGACGGACTGAGACAGGCGGTCAGAGACAGACGGTCTGATATAGGCGGTCTGAAACAGACGGTCTGAGACAGACGGTCTGAGACAGACTTTCTGAGACAGACGGTCTGAGACAGACGGTCTGAGACAGGCTGTCTGACACACACGTTCTTTGACAGACGGTGTGAGACAGACGGTCTGAGACAGGCTGTCTGACACACACGTTCTTTGACAGACGGTGTGAGACAGACGGTCTGAGACAGGCTGTCTGACACACACGTTCTTTGACAGACGGTCTGAGACAGACGGGCGGCGACAGGCGGGCTGAGACAGACGGACAGAGACAGCGGTCTGAGATAGACGGACGGAGGCAGACGGTCTGAGACAGACGGTCTGAGGCAGACGGTTTGAGACAGACGGTCTGAGGCAGACGGTCTGAGACAGACGGTCTGAGACAGACTGTAGGAGACAGGCGGGCTCAGACAGATGGACAGAGACAGCGGTCTGATACAGACGGTCTGAGACCGACGGACAGATACAGGCGGGCTGAGCCTGACGGGGTAAGACCAACGGTCTGAGACAGACGATCTGAGACAGACGGTCGGAGACAGGCGGGCTGAGACAGACGGACAGAGACAGGCGGGCCGAGACAGACGGACAAAGACAGCGGTCTGATACAGACGGTCTGAGACAGACGGTCGAAGACAGGCGGGCTGAGACAGACCGACGGAGACAGCGGTCTGATACAGACGGTCTGAGACAGACGGTCGGAGACAGGCGGGCTGAGACAGACGGACAGAGACAGGCGGGCTGAGACAGACGGACAAAGACAGCGGTCTGATACAGCGGGTCTGAGACAGACGGTCGGAGACAGGCGGGCTGAGACAGACTGACATAGACAGGCGGGCTGAGACAGACGATCTGAGACAGACGGACAGAGATAGACGGTCTGAGATAGACGGTCTGACACAGACGGTCGAAGACAGGCGGGCTGAGACAGACGGACAGAGACAGGCGGGCTGAGACAGACGGACAGAGACAGCGGTCTGAGATAGACGGACGGAGGCAGACGGTCTGAGACAGACGGTCTGAGACAGACGGTCTGAGACAGACGGTCTGACACAGGCTGTCTGACACACACGTTCTTTGACAGACGGTGTGAGGCAGACGGTCTGAGACAGGCTGTCTGACACACACGTTCTTTGACAGACGGTCTGAGACAGACAGACTGAGACAGGCGGTCTGAGACAGACGGTCTGATATAGGCGGTCTGAAACAGACGGTCTGAGACAGACGTTCTGAGACAGACGGTCTGAGACGGACGATCTGAGACAGACGGTCTGAGACAGACGGTCCGAGACAGACGGTCTGAGACATACGGTCTGAGACAGGCGCGCTGAGACAGACGGTCAGAGACAACGGTCTGAGACAGCGGTCTGATACAGACGGTCTGAGACAGACGGGCGGAGACAGACGTTCTGAGACAGACAGACAGAGACTGGCGGGCTGAGACTGACGGGGTAAGACCAACGGTCTGAGACGGACGATCTGAGACAGACGGTCTGAGACAGACGGTCCGAGACAGACGGTCTGAGACATACGGTCTGAGACAGGCGCGCTGAGACAGACGGTCAGAGACAACGGTCTGAGACAGCGGTCTGATACAGACGGTCTGAGACAGACGGGCGGAGACAGGCGGGCTGAGACAGACGGACAGAGACAGCGGTCTGAGATAGACGGACGGAGGCAGACGGTCTGAGGCAGACGGTCTGAGACCGACGGACAGAGACAGGCGGGCTGAGACTGACGGTCTGAGACAGGCGCGTTGAGACAGACGGACAGAGACAGGCGGGCTGAGAGAGACGGACAGAGACAGCGGTCTGATACAGACGGTCTGAGACAGACGGTCGGAGACAGGCGGGCTGAGACAGACGGACAGAGACAGCGGTCTGAGATAGACGGACGGAGGCAGACGGTCTGAGACAGACGGTCTGAGACAGACGGTCTGAGACAGACGGTCTGAGACAGACGGACAGAGACAGGCCGGCTGAGACTGACGGTCTGAGACAGGCGCGTTGAGACAGACGGACAGAGACAGGCGGGCTGACACAGACGGACAGAGACAACAGTCTGAGAAAGACGATCTGAGACAGACGGACCGAGACAGACGATCTGAGACAGACGGTCTGAGACACACGGTCGGAGACAGGTGGGCTGAGGCAGACGGACAGAGACAGCGGTCTGAGATAGACGGACGGAGGCAGACGGTCTGAGACAGACGGTCTGAGACAGACGGTCTGAGACAGACGGTCTGAGACAGACGGTCTGAGACAGACGGTCTGAGACAGACGGTCTGAGACAGACGGTCTGAGACAGACGGTCTGAGACAGACGGTCTGAGACAGACGGTCTGAGATAGACGGTCTGAGACATGCGGGCTGAAACAGACGGACAGAGACAACGGTAAGAGACAGACGGCCTGAGACAGACGGTCTGAGACAGACGGTGTGAGACAGACGGTCTGAGACAGGCGGACTGAGACAGGCGGTCTGAGGCAGACGGTCTGAGACAGACGGTCTGAGACAGAGGGTCTGAGACAGACGGTCTGAGACAGACGGACTGAGACAGAAGGACAGGGACAGGCGAACAGACGCTGTCCGATAGCGGCTGGCGGATTGAGACAGACGGTCTGAGATAGGCTGACTGAGACAGACGGTCTGAGACAGACGGTCAGAGACAGACGGTGTGAGACAGACGGTCTGAGACAGGCGGACTGAGACAGACGGCCTGAGACAGACGGTCTGAGACAGACGGACAGAGACAGGCGGTCTGAGACAGACAGACAGAGACAGACGGCCTGAGACTGACGCACAGAGACAGGCGGGCTGAGACAGACGGGCTAAAACCGACGGCCTGGGACAGATGGTCTGAGACGGATGGTCTGAGACAGACGGTCTGAGACAGGCGGACAGAGTCAGATGGACAGAGACAGGCGGGCTGAGACAGACGGTCTGAGACAGTCGGACCGAGACAGACGGAGTGAGACAGGTGGTCTGAGACAGACGGTCTGAGACTGACGGCCTGAGACAGACGGTCTGAGACAGGCGGTCTGAGACAGACGTTCTGATATAGGCGGTCTGAAAGAGACAGTCTGAGACAGACGGTCTGAGACAGACGGTCTGAGACAGACGGTCTGAGACAGACGGTCTGAGACAGACGGTCTGAGACAGACGGTCTGAGACAGACGGTCTGAGACAGACGGTCTGAGATAGACGGTCTGAGACAGACGATCTGAGACAGACGGACAGAGATAGACGGTCTGAGACAGACGGTCCGAGACAGACGGTCCGAGACATACGGTCTGAGACAGGCGCGCTGAGACAGACGGTCTGAGACAGGCGCGCTGAGACAGACGGTCTGAGCCAGATAGTCTAAGAAAGACGGACTGAGACAGGCGGCCTGAGAGAGACGGACAGACACTGACGGTCTGAGACAGACGGTCCAAGACAGACGGTCTGACACAGACGATCTGAGACAGACGGTCTGACACAGACGGTCTGAGACAGACGGTCTGAGACAGACGGTCTGAGACAGACGGTCTGAGACAGAAGGTCTGAGACATGCGGGCTGAAACAGACGGACAGAGACAACGGTAAGAGACAGACGGCCTGAGACAGACGGTCTGAGACAGACGGACAGCGACAGGCGGTCTGAGACAGACAGACAGAGACAGACGGCCTGAGACTGACGCACAGAGACAGGCGGGCTGAGACAGACGGGCTAAAACCGACGGCCTGGGACAGATGGTCTGAGACGGATGGTCTGAGACAGACGGTCTGAGACAGGCGGACAGAGTCAGATGGACAGACACATACGGAGTGAGACAGGCGTTCAGTGACAGACGGTATGGGACAGACGGACAGAGACAGGCGGCATGCGGCAGACGGACAGAGACAGACGGTATGGGACAGACGGACTGAGACAGGCGGCATGCGGCAGACGGACAGAGACAGACGGAGTGAGACAGGCGTTCAGTGACAGACGGTCTGAGACAGCCGGTCTGAGACAGACGGTCTGGGACAGACGGACAGAGACAACAGTCTGAGACCGACGGTCTGAGACAGACGGAGACAGACAGGCGGAGTGAGACAGACGGTATGAGGCAGACGGTCTGAGACAGACGGTCTGAGACAGATGGACAGAGACAGGCGGGCTGAGACAGACGGTCTGAGACAGACGGTCTGAGACAGAGGGTATCAGACAGACGCTCTGAGAAAGACGGTCTGAGACAGACGGTCGGAGACAGGCTGTCTGACACACACGTTCTTTGACAGACGGTCTGAGAAAGACGGTCTGAGACAGACGGTCTGAGACAGACGGTCTGAGACAGACGGTCTGAGACAGACGGTCTGAGACATGCGGGCTGAAACAGACGGACAGAGACAACGGTAAGAGACAGACGGCCTGAGACAGACGGTCTGAGACAGACGGACAGAGACAGGCGATCTGGGACAGACAGACAGAGACAGACGGCCTGAGACTGACGCACAGAGACAGGCGGGCTGAGACAGACGGGCTAAAACCGACGGCCTCGGACAGATGGTCTGAGACGGATGGTCTGAGACAGACGGTCTGAGACAGGCGGACAGAGTCAGATGGACAGACACATACGGAGTGAGACAGGCGTTCAGTGACAGACGGTATGGGACAGACGGACTGAGACAGGCGGCATGCGGCAGACGGACAGAGACAGACGGAGTGAGACAGGCGTTCAGTGACAGACGGTCTGAGACAGCCGGTCTGAGACAGACGGTCTGAGACAGACGGTCTGAGACAGGCTGTCTGACACACACGTTCTTTGACAGACGGTGTGAGACAGACGGTCTGAGACAGGCTGTCTGACACACACGTTCTTTGACAGACGGTGTGAGACAGACGGTCTGAGACAGGCTGTCTGACACACACGTTCTTTGACAGACGGTCTGAGACAGGCGGGCTGAGACAGACGGACACAGACAGCGGTCTGAGATAGACGGTCTGAGACAGACGGTCCGAGACAGACGGACTGAGACAGGCGGTCTGAGACAGGCGCGCTGAGACAGACGGTCTGAGACAGGCGCGCTGAGGCAGACGGTCTGAGCCAGATAGTCTAAGAAAGACGGACTGAGACAGGCGGCCTGAGAGAGACGGACAGACACTGACGGTCTGAGACAGACGGTCCAAGACAGACGGTCTGACACAGACGATCTGAGACAGACGGTCTGACACAGACGGTCTGAGGCAGACGGTCTGAGACAGACGTTCTGAGACAGACGGTCTGAGACATACGGACAGAGACAGACGGTCTGACACAGGCGTTCGGAGACAGACCGTCTGAGACATACCGACTGAGACAGACGGTCTCAGACAGACAGTCCGAGACAGACGGTCTGAGACAGACGGTCTGAGACATGCGGGCTGAAACAGACGGACAGAGACAACGGTAAGAGACAGACGGCCTGAGACAGACGGTTTGAGACAGACGCACAGAGACAGGCGGTCTGAGACAGACAGACAGAGACAGACGGCCTGAGACTGACGCACAGAGACAGGCGGGCTGAGACAGACGGGCTAAAACCGACGGCCTGGGACAGATGGTCTGAGACGGATGGTCTGAGACAGACGGTCTGAGACAGGCGGACAGAGTCAGATGGACAGACACATACGGAGTGAGACAGGCGTTCAGTGACAGACGGTATGGGGCAGACGGACTGAGACAGGCGGCATGCGGCAGACGGACAGAGACAGACGGAGTGAGACAGGCGTTCAGTGACAGACGGTCTGAGACAGCCGGTCTGAGACAGACGGTCTGGGACAGACGGACAGAGACAACAGTCTGAGACCGACGGTCTGAGACAGACGGAGAGAGACAGGCGGAGTGAGACAGACGGTATGAGGCAGACGGTCTGAGACAGACGGTCTGAGACAGACTGTCTGAGACAGATGGACAGAGACAGGCGGGCTGAGACAGACGGTCTGAGACAGACGGTCTGAGACAGACGGTCTGAGACAGAGGGTATCAGACAGACGCTCTGAGAAAGACGGTCTGAGACAGACGGTCTGAGACAGGCTGTCTGACACACACGTTCCTTGACAGACGGTCTGAGAAAGACGGACTGAGACAGTCGTACTGAGACAGGCGGTCTGAGACAGGCGGTCTGAGAATGGCGGTCTGAGCCAGACGGTCTGTGGCAGACGGTCTGAGACAGACGGTCTGAGACAGTCGGACCGAGACAGACGGTCTGAGACAGACGGTCTGAGACAGGCTGTCTGACACACACGTTCATTGACAGACGGTGTGAGACAGACGGTCTGAGACAGGCTGTCTGACACACACGTTCTTTGACAGACGGTCTGAGACAGGCGGGCTGAGACAGACGGACACAGACAGCGGTCTGAGATAGACGGTCTGAGACAGACGGTCCGAGACAGACGGACTGAGACAGGCGGTCTGAGACAGGCGCGCTGAGACAGACGGTCTGAGACAGGCGCGCTGAGGCAGACGGTCTGAGCCAGATAGTCTAAGAAAGACGGTCTGAGACAGACGGTCTGAGACAGACGGACAGAGACAGGCGGGCTGAGACAGACGGACAAAGACAGCGGTCTGATACAGCGGGTCTGAGACAGACGGTCGGAGACAGGCGGGCTGAGACAGACTGACATAGACAGGCGGGCTGAGACAGACGATCTGAGACAGACGGACAGAGATAGACGGTCTGAGACAGGCGATTTGAGACAGACGGTCTGAGACAGACGGTCTGAGACAGACGGTCTGAGACAGACGGTCTGAGACAGACGGTCTGAGACAGACGGTCTGACACAGACGGTCTGAGACAGACGGTCTGAGACAGACTGTAGGAGACAGGCGGGCTCAGGCAGATGGACAGAGACAGCGGTCTGATACAGACGGTCTGAGACAGACGGTTCGAGACAGGAGGGCTGAGACAGACGGACAGAGACAGGCGGGCTGAGACAGACGGACAGAGACAGCGGTCTGAGATAGACGGACGGAGGCAGACGGTCTGAGACAGACGGTCTGAGACAGACGGTCTGACACAGGCTGTCTGACACACACGTTCTTTGACAGACGGTGTGAGGCAGACGGTCTGAGACAGGCTGTCTGACACACACGTTCTTTGACAGACGGTCTGAGACAGACAGACTGAGACAGGCGGTCTGAGACAGACGGTCTGATATAGGCGGTCTGAAACAGACGGTCTGAGACAGACGGTCTGAGACAGACGTTCTGAGACAGACGGTCTGAGACAGACGGTCTGAGACAGACGGTCTGAGACAGACGGGCTAAAACCGACGGCCTGGGACAGATGGTCTGAGACGGATGGTCTGAGACAGACGGTCTGAGACAGGCGGACAGAGTCAGATGGACAGACACATACGGAGTGAGACAGGCGTTCAGTGACAGACGGTATGGGACAGACGGAGTGAGACAGGCGGCATGAGGCAGACGGACAGAGACAGACGGAGTGAGACAGGCGTTCAGTGACAGACGGACAGAGACTGGCGGGCTGAGACTGACGGGGTAAGACCAACGGTCTGAGACGGACGATCTGAGACAGACGGTCTGAGACAGACGGTCCGAGACAGATGGTCTGAGACATACGGTCTGAGACAGGCGCGCTGAGACAGACGGTCAGAGACAACGGTCTGAGACAGCGGTCTGAGACAGACGGTCTGAGACAGACGGTCTGAGACAGACGGTCTGAGATAGACGGTCTGAGACATGCGGGCTGAAACAGACGGACAGAGACAACGGTAAGAGACAGACGGCCTGAGACAGACGGTCTGAGACAGACGGACAGAGACAGGCGATCTGGGACAGACAGACAGAGACAGACGGCCTGAGACTGACGCACAGAGACAGGCGGGCTGAGACAGACGGGCTAAAACCGACGGCCTCGGACAGATGGTCTGAGACGGATGGTCTGAGACAGACGGTCTGAGACAGGCGGACAGAGTCAGATGGACAGACACATACGGAGTGAGACAGGCGTTCAGTGACAGACGGTATGGGACAGACGGACTGAGACAGGCGGCATGCGGCAGACGGACAGAGACAGACGGAGTGAGACAGGCGTTCAGTGACAGACGGTCTGAGACAGCCGGTCTGAGACAGACGGTCTGAGACAGACGGTCTGAGACAGGCTGTCTGACACACACGTTCTTTGACAGACGGTGTGAGACAGACGGTCTGAGACAGGCTGTCTGACACACACGTTCTTTGACAGACGGTGTGAGACAGACGGTCTGAGACAGGCTGTCTGACACACACGTTCTTTGACAGACGGTCTGAGACAGGCGGGCTGAGACAGACGGACACAGACAGCGGTCTGAGATAGACGGTCTGAGACAGACGGTCCGAGACAGACGGACTGAGACAGGCGGTCTGAGACAGGCGCGCTGAGACAGACGGTCTGAGACAGGCGCGCTGAGGCAGACGGTCTGAGCCAGATAGTCTAAGAAAGACGGACTGAGACAGGCGGCCTGAGAGAGACGGACAGACACTGACGGTCTGAGACAGACGGTCCAAGACAGACGGTCTGACACAGACGATCTGAGACAGACGGTCTGACACAGACGGTCTGAGGCAGACGGTCTGAGACAGACGTTCTGAGACAGACGGTCTGAGACATACGGACAGAGACAGACGGTCTGACACAGGCGTTCGGAGACAGACCGTCTGAGACATACCGACTGAGACAGACGGTCTCAGACAGACAGTCCGAGACAGACGGTCTGAGACAGACGGTCTGAGACATGCGGGCTGAAACAGACGGACAGAGACAACGGTAAGAGACAGACGGCCTGAGACAGACGGTTTGAGACAGACGCACAGAGACAGGCGGTCTGAGACAGACAGACAGAGACAGACGGCCTGAGACTGACGCACAGAGACAGGCGGGCTGAGACAGACGGGCTAAAACCGACGGCCTGGGACAGATGGTCTGAGACGGATGGTCTGAGACAGACGGTCTGAGACAGGCGGACAGAGTCAGATGGACAGACACATACGGAGTGAGACAGGCGTTCAGTGACAGACGGTATGGGACAGACGGACTGAGACAGGCGGCATGCGGCAGACGGACAGAGACAGACGGAGTGAGACAGGCGTTCAGTGACAGACGGTCTGAGACAGCCGGTCTGAGACAGACGGTCTGGGACAGACGGACAGAGACAACAGTCTGAGACCGACGGTCTGAGACAGACGGAGAGAGACAGGCGGAGTGAGACAGACGGTATGAGGCAGACGGTCTGAGACAGACGGTCTGAGACAGACTGTCTGAGACAGATGGACAGAGACAGGCGGGCTGAGACAGACGGTCTGAGACAGACGGTCTGAGACAGACGGTCTGAGACAGAGGGTATCAGACAGACGCTCTGAGAAAGACGGTCTGAGACAGACGGTCTGAGACAGGCTGTCTGACACACACGTTCCTTGACAGACGGTCTGAGAAAGACGGACTGAGACAGTCGTACTGAGACAGGCGGTCTGAGACAGGCGGTCTGAGAATGGCGGTCTGAGCCAGACGGTCTGTGGCAGACGGTCTGAGACAGACGGTCTGAGACAGTCGGACCGAGACAGACGGTCTGAGACAGACGGTCTGAGACAGGCTGTCTGACACACACGTTCATTGACAGACGGTGTGAGACAGACGGTCTGAGACAGGCTGTCTGACACACACGTTCTTTGACAGACGGTCTGAGACAGGCGGGCTGAGACAGACGGACACAGACAGCGGTCTGAGATAGACGGTCTGAGACAGACGGTCCGAGACAGACGGACTGAGACAGGCGGTCTGAGACAGGCGCGCTGAGACAGACGGTCTGAGACAGGCGCGCTGAGGCAGACGGTCTGAGCCAGATAGTCTAAGAAAGACGGTCTGAGACAGACGGTCTGAGACAGACGGACAGAGACAGGCGGGCTGAGACAGACGGACAAAGACAGCGGTCTGATACAGCGGGTCTGAGACAGACGGTCGGAGACAGGCGGGCTGAGACAGACTGACATAGACAGGCGGGCTGAGACAGACGATCTGAGACAGACGGACAGAGATAGACGGTCTGAGACAGGCGATTTGAGACAGACGGTCTGAGACAGACGGTCTGAGACAGACGGTCTGAGACAGACGGTCTGAGACAGACGGTCTGAGACAGACGGTCTGACACAGACGGTCTGAGACAGACGGTCTGAGACAGACTGTAGGAGACAGGCGGGCTCAGGCAGATGGACAGAGACAGCGGTCTGATACAGACGGTCTGAGACAGACGGTTCGAGACAGGAGGGCTGAGACAGACGGACAGAGACAGGCGGGCTGAGACAGACGGACAGAGACAGCGGTCTGAGATAGACGGACGGAGGCAGACGGTCTGAGACAGACGGTCTGAGACAGACGGTCTGACACAGGCTGTCTGACACACACGTTCTTTGACAGACGGTGTGAGGCAGACGGTCTGAGACAGGCTGTCTGACACACACGTTCTTTGACAGACGGTCTGAGACAGACAGACTGAGACAGGCGGTCTGAGACAGACGGTCTGATATAGGCGGTCTGAAACAGACGGTCTGAGACAGACGGTCTGAGACAGACGTTCTGAGACAGACGGTCTGAGACAGACGGTCTGAGACAGACGGTCTGAGACAGACGGGCTAAAACCGACGGCCTGGGACAGATGGTCTGAGACGGATGGTCTGAGACAGACGGTCTGAGACAGGCGGACAGAGTCAGATGGACAGACACATACGGAGTGAGACAGGCGTTCAGTGACAGACGGTATGGGACAGACGGAGTGAGACAGGCGGCATGAGGCAGACGGACAGAGACAGACGGAGTGAGACAGGCGTTCAGTGACAGACGGACAGAGACTGGCGGGCTGAGACTGACGGGGTAAGACCAACGGTCTGAGACGGACGATCTGAGACAGACGGTCTGAGACAGACGGTCCGAGACAGATGGTCTGAGACATACGGTCTGAGACAGGCGCGCTGAGACAGACGGTCAGAGACAACGGTCTGAGACAGCGGTCTGAGACAGACGGTCTGAGACAGACGGTCTGAGACAGACGGTCTGAGATAGACGGTCTGAGACATGCGGGCTGAAACAGACGGACAGAGACAACGGTAAGAGACAGACGGCCTGAGACAGACGGTCTGAGACAGACGGTGTGAGACAGACGGTCTGAGACAGGCGGACTGAGACAGGCGGTCTGAGGCAGACGGTCTGAGACAGACGGTCTGAGACAGAGGGTCTGAGACAGACGGTCTGAGACAGACGGACTGGGACAGAAGGACAGGGACAGGCGAACAGACGCTGTCCGATAGCGGCTGGCGGATTGAGACAGACGGTCTGAGATAGGCTGACTGAGACAGACGGTCTGAGACAGACGGTCAGAGACAGACGGTGTGAGACAGACGGTCTGAGACAGGCGGACTGAGACAGACGGCCTGAGACAGACGGTCTGAGACAGACGGACAGAGACAGGCGGTCTGAGACAGACAGACAGAGACAGACGGCCTGAGACTGACGCACAGAGACAGGCGGGCTGAGACAGACGGGCTAAAACCGACGGCCTGGGACAGATGGTCTGAGACGGATGGTCTGAGACAGACGGTCTGAGACAGGCGGACAGAGTCAGATGGACAGAGACAGGCGGGCTGAGACAGACGGTCTGAGACAGTCGGACCGAGACAGACGGAGTGAGACAGGTGGTCTGAGACAGACGGTCTGAGACTGACGGCCTGAGACAGACGGTCTGAGACAGGCGGTCTGAGACAGACGTTCTGATATAGGCGGTCTGAAAGAGACAGTCTGAGACAGACGGTCTGAGACAGACGGTCTGAGACAGACGGTCTGAGACAGACGGTCTGAGACAGACGGTCTGAGACAGACGGTCTGAGACAGACGGTCTGAGACAGACGGTCTGAGACAGACGGTCTGAGACAGACGGTCTGAGACAGACGGTCTGAGATAGACGGTCTGAGACAGACGATCTGAGACAGACGGACAGAGATAGACGGTCTGAGACAGACGGTCCGAGACAGACGGTCCGAGACATACGGTCTGAGACAGGCGCGCTGAGACAGACGGTCTGAGACAGGCGCGCTGAGACAGACGGTCTGAGCCAGATAGTCTAAGAAAGACGGACTGAGACAGGCGGCCTGAGAGAGACGGACAGACACTGACGGTCTGAGACAGACGGTCCAAGTCAGACGGTCTGACACAGACGATCTGAGACAGACGGTCTGACACAGACGGTCTGAGACAGACGGTCTGAGAACGACGGTCTGAGACAGACGGTCTGAGACAGACGGTCTGAGACAGAAGGTCTGAGACATGCGGGCTGAAACAGACGGACAGAGACAACGGTAAGAGACAGACGGCCTGAGACAGACGGTCTGAGACAGACGGACAGCGACAGGCGGTCTGAGACAGACAGACAGAGACAGACGGCCTGAGACTGACGCACAGAGACAGGCGGGCTGAGACAGACGGGCTAAAACCGACGGCCTGGGACAGATGGTCTGAGACGGATGGTCTGAGACAGACGGTCTGAGACAGGCTGTCTGACACACACGTTCTTTGACAGACGGTGTGAGACAGACGGTCTGAGACAGGCTGTCTGACACACACGTTCTTTGACAGACGGTGTGAGACAGACGGTCTGAGACAGGCTGTCTGACACACACGTTCTTTGACAGACGGTCTGAGACAGGCGGGCTGAGACAGACGGACACAGACAGCGGTCTGAGATAGACGGTCTGAGACAGACGGTCCGAGACAGACGGACTGAGACAGGCGGTCTGAGACAGGCGCGCTGAGACAGACGGTCTGAGACAGGCGCGCTGAGGCAGACGGTCTGAGCCAGATAGTCTAAGAAAGACGGACTGAGACAGGCGGCCTGAGAGAGACGGACAGACACTGACGGTCTGAGACAGACGGTCCAAGACAGACGGTCTGACACAGACGATCTGAGACAGACGGTCTGACACAGACGGTCTGAGGCAGACGGTCTGAGACAGACGTTCTGAGACAGACGGTCTGAGACATACGGACAGAGACAGACGGTCTGACACAGGCGTTCGGAGACAGACCGTCTGAGACATACCGACTGAGACAGACGGTCTCAGACAGACAGTCCGAGACAGACGGTCTGAGACAGACGGTCTGAGACATGCGGGCTGAAACAGACGGACAGAGACAACGGTAAGAGACAGACGGCCTGAGACAGACGGTTTGAGACAGACGGACAGAGACAGGCGGTCTGAGACAGACAGACAGAGACAGACGGCCTGAGACTGACGCACAGAGACAGGCGGGCTGAGACAGACGGGCTAAAACCGACGGCCTGGGACAGATGGTCTGAGACGGATGGTCTGAGACAGACGGTCTGAGACAGGCGGACAGAGTCAGATGGACAGACACATACGGAGTGAGACAGGCGTTCAGTGACAGACGGTATGGGACAGACGGACTGAGACAGGCGGCATGCGGCAGACGGACAGAGACAGACGGAGTGAGACAGGCGTTCAGTTGCAGACGGTCTGAGACAGCCGGTCTGAGACAGACGGTCTGGGACAGACGGACAGAGACAACAGTCTGAGACCGACGGTCTGAGACAGACGGAGAGAGACAGGCGGAGTGAGACAGACGGTATGAGGCAGACGGTCTGAGACAGACGGTCTGAGACAGACTGTCTGAGACAGATGGACAGAGACAGGCGGGCTGAGACAGACGGTCTGAGACAGACGGTCTGAGACAGACGGTCTGAGACAGAGGGTATCAGACAGACGCTCTGAGAAAGACGGTCTGAGACAGACGGTCTGAGACAGGCTGTCTGACACACACGTTCCTTGACAGACGGTCTGAGAAAGACGGACTGAGACAGACGTACTGAGACAGGCGGTCTGAGACAGGCGGTCTGAGAATGGCGGTCTGAGCCAGACGGTCTGTGGCAGACGGTCTGAGACAGACGGTCTGAGACAGTCGGACCGAGACAGACGGTCTGAGACAGACGGTCTGAGACAGGCTGTCTGACACACACGTTCTTTGACAGACGGTGTGAGACAGACGGTCTGAGACAGTCTGTCTGACACACACGTTCTTTGACAGGCGGTCTGAGACAGACGGTCTGAGACAGACGGAGAGAGACAGGCGGAGTGAGACAGACGGTATGAGGCAGACGGTCTGAGACAGACGGTCTGAGACAGACTGTCTGAGACAGATGGACAGAGACAGGCGGGCTGAGACAGACGGTCTGAGACAGACGGTCTGAGACAGACGGTCTGAGACAGAGGGTATCAGACAGACGCTCTGAGAAAGACGGTCTGAGACAGACGGTCTGAGACAGGCTGTCTGACACACACGTTCCTTGACAGACGGTCTGAGAAAGACGGACTGAGACAGACGTACTGAGACAGGCGGTCTGAGACAGGCGGTCTGAGAATGGCGGTCTGAGCCAGACGGTCTGTGGCAGACGGTCTGAGACAGACGGTCTGAGACAGTCGGACCGAGACAGACGGTCTGAGACAGACGGTCTGAGACAGGCTGTCTGACACACACGTTCTTTGACAGACGGTGTGAGACAGACGGTCTGAGACAGTCTGTCTGACACACACGTTCTTTGACAGGCGGTCTGAGACAGACGGTCTGAGACAGACGGTCTGATATAGGCGGTCTGAAACAGACGGTCTGAGACAGGCTGTCTGACACACACGTTCATTGACAGACGGTGTGAGACAGACGGTCTGAGACAGGCTGTCTGACACACACGTTCTTTGACAGACGGTCTGAGACAGGCGGGCTGAGACAGACGGACACAGACAGCGGTCTGAGATAGACGGTCTGAGACAGACGGTCCGAGACAGACGGACTGAGACAGGCGGTCTGAGACAGGCGCGCTGAGACAGACGGTCTGAGACAGGCGCGCTGAGGCAGACGGTCTGAGCCAGATAGTCTAAGAAAGACGGTCTGAGACAGACGGTCTGAGACAGACGGACTGAGACAGAAGGACAGGGACAGGCGAACAGACGCTGCCCGATAGCGGCTGGCGGATTGAGACGGACGGTCTGAGATAGGCTGACTGAGACAGACGGTCTGAGACAGACGGTGTGAGACAGGCGTTCAGTGACAGACGGTATGGGACAGACGGACTGAGACAGGCGGCATGCGGCAGACGGACAGAGACAGACGGAGTGAGACAGGCGTTCGGTGACAGACGGTCTGAGACAGCCGGTCTGAGACAGACGGTCTGGGACAGACGGATCGAGACAACAGTCTGAGACCGACGGTCTGAGACAGACGGATAGAGACAGGCGGAGTGAGACAGACGGTATGAGGCAGACGGTCTGAGACAGACGGTCTGAGACAGACGGTCTGAGACAGATGGACAGAGACAGGCGGGCTGAGACAGACGGTCTGAGACAGACGGTCTGAGACAGAGGGTATCAGACAGACGCTCTGAGAAAGACGGTCTGAGACAGACGGTCTGAGACAGGCTGTCTGACACACACGTTCTTTGACAGACGGTCTGAGAAAGACGGTCTGAGACAGACGGTCTGAGACAGACGGTCTGAGACAGACGGTCTGAGACAGACGGTCTGAGACAGACGGTCTGAGACAGACGGTCTGAGACAGTCGGTCTGAGACAGACGGTCTGAGACAGACGGTCTGAGACAGACGGTCTGAGACAGACGGTCTGAGACAGACGGTCTGAGACAGACGGTCTGAGACAGACGGTCTGAGACAGACGGTCTGAGACAGACGGTCTGAGACAGACGGTCTGAGACAGACGGTCTGAGACAGACGGTCTGAGACAGACGGTCTGAGACAGACGGTCTGAGACAGTCGGTCTGAGACAGACGGTCTGAGACAGACGGTCTGAGACAGACGGTCTGAGACAGACGGTCTGAGACAGACGGTCTGAGACAGACGGTCTGAGACAGACGGTCTGAGACAGATGGACAGAGACAGGCGGGCTGAGACAGACGGTCTGAGACAGAGGGTATCAGACAGACGCTCTGAGAAAGACGGTCTGAGACAGACGGTCTGAGCCAGACGGTCTGTGGCAGACGGTCTGAGACAGACGGTCTGAGACAGGCGGCCTGAGACAGACGGTCTGAGACTGTCGGACCGAGACTGACGGACTGAGACAGGTGGTCTGAGACAGACGGTCTGACACACACGTTCTTTGACAGACGGTCAGAGTCAGACGGACTGAGACAGACGGACTGAGACAGGCGGGCTGAGACAGACGTTCTGAGACAGGCGGTTCGAGACAGAGGGTCTGAGACAGACGGTCTGAGACAGACGGTCTGAGACAGAGGGTCTGAGACAGACGGTCTGAGGCAGACGTTCTGAGACAGACGGTCCGAGACAGGCGGTCTGAGAATGGCGGTCTGAGCCAGACGGTCTGTGACAGACGGTCTGAGACAGACGGTCTGAGACAGTCGGACCGAGACAGACGGTCTGAGACATACGGTCTTAGACAGACGGCCTGAGACAGACGGTCTGAGACAGACGGACTGAGACAGACGGTCTGAGACAGACGGTCTGAGACAGACGGTCTGAGACAGGCTGTCTGACACACACGTTCTTTGACAGACGGTCTGAGACTGACGGCCTGAGACAGACGGTCTGAGACAGGCGGTCTGAGACAGACGTTCTGATATAGGCGGTCTGAAACAGACGGTCTGAGACAGACGATCTGAGACAGACGGTCTGAGACAGACGGTCTGAGACAGACGGTCTGAGACAGACGGTCTGAGACAGACGGTCTGAGACAGACGGTCTGAGACAGGCGGTCTGAGACAGATGGTCTGAGACAGAGGGTCTCAGAGAGACGGTCTGAGAAAGACGGTCTACGACAGGCTGTGTGACACACACGTTCTTCGACAGACGGTCTGAGTCAGACGGACTGAGACAGACGGACTGAGACAGGCCGTCTGAGACAGACGGTCTGAGACAGACGGTCTGAGACAGACGTCTGAGACAGACGGTCTGAGACAGACGGCCTGAGACAGACGGGCTGAGACAGGCGGGCTGAGACAGACGTTCTGAGACAGGCGGTTCGAGACAGAGGGTCTGACACAGACGATCTGAGACAGACGGTCTGACACAGACGGTCTGAGGCAGACGGTCTGAGACAGACGTTCTGAGACAGACGGTCTGAGACATACGGACAGAGACAGACGGTCTGACACAGGCGTTCGGAGACAGACCGTCTGAGACATACCGACTGAGACAGACGGTCTCAGACAGACAGTCCGAGACAGACGGTCTGAGACAGACGGTCTGAGACATGCGGGCTGAAACAGACGGACAGAGACAACGGTAAGAGACAGACGGCCTGAGACAGACGGTTTGAGACAGACGGACAGAGACAGGCGGTCTGAGACAGACAGACAGAGACAGACGGCCTGAGACTGACGCACAGAGACAGGCGGGCTGAGACAGACGGGCTAAAACCGACGGCCTGGGACAGATGGTCTGAGACGGATGGTCTGAGACAGACGGTCTGAGACAGGCGGACAGAGTCAGATGGACAGACACATACGGAGTGAGACAGGCGTTCAGTGACAGACGGTATGGGACAGACGGACTGAGACAGGCGGCATGCGGCAGACGGACAGAGACAGACGGAGTGAGACAGGCGTTCAGTTGCAGACGGTCTGAGACAGCCGGTCTGAGACAGACGGTCTGGGACAGACGGACAGAGACAACAGTCTGAGACCGACGGTCTGAGACAGACGGAGAGAGACAGGCGGAGTGAGACAGACGGTATGAGGCAGACGGTCTGAGACAGACGGTCTGAGACAGACTGTCTGAGACAGATGGACAGAGACAGGCGGGCTGAGACAGACGGTCTGAGACAGACGGTCTGAGACAGACGGTCTGAGACAGAGGGTATCAGACAGACGCTCTGAGAAAGACGGTCTGAGACAGACGGTCTGAGACAGGCTGTCTGACACACACGTTCCTTGACAGACGGTCTGAGAAAGACGGACTGAGACAGACGTACTGAGACAGGCGGTCTGAGACAGGCGGTCTGAGAATGGCGGTCTGAGCCAGACGGTCTGTGGCAGACGGTCTGAGACAGACGGTCTGAGACAGTCGGACCGAGACAGACGGTCTGAGACAGACGGTCTGAGACAGGCTGTCTGACACACACGTTCTTTGACAGACGGTGTGAGACAGACGGTCTGAGACAGTCTGTCTGACACACACGTTCTTTGACAGGCGGTCTGAGACAGACGGTCTGAGACAGACGGAGAGAGACAGGCGGAGTGAGACAGACGGTATGAGGCAGACGGTCTGAGACAGACGGTCTGAGACAGACTGTCTGAGACAGATGGACAGAGACAGGCGGGCTGAGACAGACGGTCTGAGACAGACGGTCTGAGACAGACGGTCTGAGACAGAGGGTATCAGACAGACGCTCTGAGAAAGACGGTCTGAGACAGACGGTCTGAGACAGGCTGTCTGACACACACGTTCCTTGACAGACGGTCTGAGAAAGACGGACTGAGACAGACGTACTGAGACAGGCGGTCTGAGACAGGCGGTCTGAGAATGGCGGTCTGAGCCAGACGGTCTGTGGCAGACGGTCTGAGACAGACGGTCTGAGACAGTCGGACCGAGACAGACGGTCTGAGACAGACGGTCTGAGACAGGCTGTCTGACACACACGTTCTTTGACAGACGGTGTGAGACAGACGGTCTGAGACAGTCTGTCTGACACACACGTTCTTTGACAGGCGGTCTGAGACAGACGGTCTGAGACAGACGGTCTGATATAGGCGGTCTGAAACAGACGGTCTGAGACAGGCTGTCTGACACACACGTTCATTGACAGACGGTGTGAGACAGACGGTCTGAGACAGGCTGTCTGACACACACGTTCTTTGACAGACGGTCTGAGACAGGCGGGCTGAGACAGACGGACACAGACAGCGGTCTGAGATAGACGGTCTGAGACAGACGGTCCGAGACAGACGGACTGAGACAGGCGGTCTGAGACAGGCGCGCTGAGACAGACGGTCTGAGACAGGCGCGCTGAGGCAGACGGTCTGAGCCAGATAGTCTAAGAAAGACGGTCTGAGACAGACGGTCTGAGACAGACGGACTGAGACAGAAGGACAGGGACAGGCGAACAGACGCTGCCCGATAGCGGCTGGCGGATTGAGACGGACGGTCTGAGATAGGCTGACTGAGACAGACGGTCTGAGACAGACGGTGTGAGACAGGCGTTCAGTGACAGACGGTATGGGACAGACGGACTGAGACAGGCGGCATGCGGCAGACGGACAGAGACAGACGGAGTGAGACAGGCGTTCGGTGACAGACGGTCTGAGACAGCCGGTCTGAGACAGACGGTCTGGGACAGACGGATCGAGACAACAGTCTGAGACCGACGGTCTGAGACAGACGGATAGAGACAGGCGGAGTGAGACAGACGGTATGAGGCAGACGGTCTGAGACAGACGGTCTGAGACAGACGGTCTGAGACAGATGGACAGAGACAGGCGGGCTGAGACAGACGGTCTGAGACAGACGGTCTGAGACAGAGGGTATCAGACAGACGCTCTGAGAAAGACGGTCTGAGACAGACGGTCTGAGACAGGCTGTCTGACACACACGTTCTTTGACAGACGGTCTGAGAAAGACGGTCTGAGACAGACGGTCTGAGACAGACGGTCTGAGACAGACGGTCTGAGACAGACGGTCTGAGACAGACGGTCTGAGACAGACGGTCTGAGACAGACGGTCTGAGACAGTCGGTCTGAGACAGACGGTCTGAGACAGACGGTCTGAGACAGACGGTCTGAGACAGACGGTCTGAGACAGACGGTCTGAGACAGACGGTCTGAGACAGACGGTCTGAGACAGACGGTCTGAGACAGACGGTCTGAGACAGACGGTCTGAGACAGACGGTCTGAGACAGACGGTCTGAGACAGACGGTCTGAGACAGACGGTCTGAGACAGTCGGTCTGAGACAGACGGTCTGAGACAGACGGTCTGAGACAGACGGTCTGAGACAGACGGTCTGAGACAGACGGTCTGAGACAGACGGTCTGAGACAGACGGTCTGAGACAGATGGACAGAGACAGGCGGGCTGAGACAGACGGTCTGAGACAGAGGGTATCAGACAGACGCTCTGAGAAAGACGGTCTGAGACAGACGGTCTGAGCCAGACGGTCTGTGGCAGACGGTCTGAGACAGACGGTCTGAGACAGGCGGCCTGAGACAGACGGTCTGAGACAGTCGGACCGAGACTGACGGACTGAGACAGGTGGTCTGAGACAGACGGTCTGACACACACGTTCTTTGACAGACGGTCAGAGTCAGACGGACTGAGACAGACGGACTGAGACAGGCGGGCTGAGACAGACGTTCTGAGACAGGCGGTTCGAGACAGAGGGTCTGAGACAGACGGTCTGAGACAGACGGTCTGAGACAGAGGGTCTGAGACAGACGGTCTGAGGCAGACGTTCTGAGACAGACGGTCCGAGACAGGCGGTCTGAGAATGGCGGTCTGAGCCAGACGGTCTGTGACAGACGGTCTGAGACAGACGGTCTGAGACAGTCGGACCGAGACAGACGGTCTGAGACATACGGTCTTAGACAGACGGCCTGAGACAGACGGTCTGAGACAGACGGACTGAGACAGACGGTCTGAGACAGGCTGTCTGACACACACGTTCTTTGACAGACGGTCTGAGACTGACGGCCTGAGACAGACGGTCTGAGACAGGCGGTCTGAGACAGACGTTCTGATATAGGCGGTCTGAAACAGACGGTCTGAGACAGACGATCTGAGACAGACGGTCTGAGACAGACGGTCTGAGACAGACGGTCTGAGACAGACGGTCTGAGACAGACGGTCTGAGACAGGCGGTCTGAGACAGATGGTCTGAGACAGAGGGTCTCAGAGAGACGGTCTGAGAAAGACGGTCTACGACAGGCTGTGTGACACACACGTTCTTCGACAGACGGTCTGAGTCAGACGGACTGAGACAGACGGTCTGAGACAGACGGTCTGAGACAGACGTCTGAGACAGACGGTCTGAGGCAGACGGCCTGAGACAGACGGGCTGAGACAGGCGGGCTGAGACAGACGTTCTGAGACAGGCGGTTCGAGACAGAGGGTCTGAGACAGACGGTCTGAGACAGAGGGTCTGAGACAGACGGTCTGAGGCAGACGTTCTGAGACAGACGGTCCGAGACTGGCGGTCTGAGAATGGCGGTCTGAGCCAGACGGTCTGTGGCAGACGGTCTGAGACAGACGGTCTGAGACAGGCGGCCTGAGACAGACGGTCTGAGACAGTCGGACCGAGACAGACGGACTGAGACAGGTGGTCTGAGACAGACGGTCTGACACACACGTTCTTTGACAGACGGTCAGAGTCAGACGGACTGAGACAGACGGACTGAGACAGGCGGGCTGAGACAGACGTTCTGAGACAGGCGGTTCGAGACAGAGGGACTGAGACAGACGGTCTGAGACAGACGGTCTGAGACAGAGGGTCTGAGACAGAGGGTCTCAGAGAGACGGTCTGAGAAAGACGGTCTACGACAGGCTGTGTGACACACACGTTCTTCGACAGACGGTCTGCGTCAGACGGACTGAGACAGACGGACTGAGACAGGCCGTCTGAGACAGACGGTCTGAGACAGACGGTCTGAGAAAGACGGTCTGAGACAGACGGCCTGAGACAGACGGGCTGAGACAGGCGGGCTGAGACAGACGTTCTGAGACAGGCGGTTCGAGACAGAGGGTCTGAGACAGACGGTCTGAGACAGACGGTCTGAGACAGAGGGTCTGAGACAGACGGTCTGAGGCAGACGTTCTGAGACAGACGGTCCGAGACAGGCGGTCTGAGAATGGCGGTCTGAGCCAGACGGTCTGTGGCAGACGGTCTGAGACAGACGGTCTGAGACAGTCGGACCGAGACAGACGGTCTGAGACATACGGTCTGAGACAGACGGCCTGAGACAGACGGTCTGAGACAGACGGACTGAGACAGACGGTCTGAGACAGACGGTCTGAGACAGACGGTCTGAGACAGGCTGTCTGACACACACGTTCTTTGACAGACGGTCTGAGACTGACGGCCTGAGACAGACGGTCTGAGACAGGCGGTCTGAGACAGACGTTCTGATATAGGCGGTCTGAAACAGACGGTCTGAGACAGACGATCTGAGACAGACGGTCTGAGACAGACGGTCTGAGACAGACGGTCTGAGACAGACGGTCTGAGACAGACGGTCTGAGACAGGCGGTCTGAGACAGATGGTCTGAGACAGAGGGTCTCAGAGAGACGGTCTGAGAAAGACGGTCTACGACAGGCTGTGTGACACACACGTTCTTCGACAGACGGTCTGAGTCAGACGGACTGAGACAGACGGACTGAGACAGGCCGTCTGAGACAGACGGTCTGAGACAGACGGTCTGAGACAGACGTCTGAGACAGACGGTCTGAGACAGACGGCCTGAGACAGACGGGCTGAGACAGGCGGGCTGAGACAGACGTTCTGAGACAGGCGGTTCGAGACAGAGGGTCTGAGACAGACGGTCTGAGACAGAGGGTCTGAGACAGACGGTCTGAGGCAGACGTTCTGAGACAGACGGTCCGAGACTGGCGGTCTGAGAATGGCGGTCTGAGCCAGACGGTCTGTGGCAGACGGTCTGAGACAGACGGTCTGAGACAGTCGGACCGAGACAGACGGTCTGAGACATACGGTCTGAGACAGACGGCCTGAGACAGACGGTCTGAGACAGACGGACTGAGACAGGCGGTTCGAGACAGAGGGTCTGAGACAGACGGTCTGAGACAGACGGTCTGAGACAGAGGGTCTGAGACAGACGGTCTGAGGCAGACGTTCTGAGACAGACGGTCCGAGACAGGCGGTCTGAGAATGGCGGTCTGAGCCAGACGGTCTGTGGCAGACGGTCTGAGACAGACGGTCTGAGACAGTCGGACCGAGACAGACGGTCTGAGACATACGGTCTGAGACAGAGGGTCTGAGACAGACGGTCTGAGACAGAGGGTCTGAGACAGACGGTCTGAGGCAGACGTTCTGAGACAGACGGTCCGAGACTGGCGGTCTGAGAATGGCGGTCTGAGCCAGACGGTCTGTGGCAGACGGTCTGAGACAGACGGTCTGAGACAGTCGGACCGAGACAGACGGTCTGAGACATACGGTCTGAGACAGACGGCCTGAGACAGACGGTCTGAGACAGACGTTCTGAGACAGGCGGTCTGAGCCAGACGGTCTGTGGCAGACGGTCTGAGACAGACGGTCTGACAAACACGTTCTTTGACAGACGGTCTGAGTCAGACGGACTGAGACAGACGGTCTGCGACAGACGGTCTGAGACAGACGGTCTGAGACAGACGGTCTGAGACAGACGGTCTGAGACAGACGGTCTGAGACAGACGTTCTGAGACAGACGGCCTGAGACAGACGGTCTGAGACAGGCGGTCTGAGACAGACTATCTGAGACAGACGGTCTGAGGCAGACGTTCTGAGACAGACGGTCCGAGACAGGCGGTCTGAGAATGGCGGTCTGAGCCAGACGGTCTGTGGCAGACGGTCTGAGACAGACGGTCTGAGACAGGCGGCCTGAGACAGACGGTCTGAGACAGTCGGACCGAGACAGACGGACTGAGACAGGTGGTCTGAGACAGACGTTCTGAGACAGACGGCCTGAGACAGACGGTCTGAGACAGGCGGTTTGAGACAGACTATCTGAGACAGACGGTCTGAGGCAGACGTTCTGAGACAGACGGTCCGAGACAGGCGGTCTGAGAATGGCGGTCTGAGCCAGACGGTCTGTGGCAGACGGTCTGAGACAGACGGTCTGAGACAGGCGGCCTGAGACAGACGGTCGGAGACAGTCGGACCGAGACAGACGGACTGAGACAGGTGGTCTGAGACAGACGGTCTGACACACACGTTCTTTGACAGACGGTCAGAGTCAGACGGACTGAGACAGACGGACTGAGACAGGCGGCCTGAGACAGACGGTCTGAGACAGGCGGTCTGAGACAGACGTTCTGAGACAGACGGTCTGAGACAGACGTTCTGAGACAGACGGTCTGAGATAGGCGGTCTGAGACAGATGGTCTGAGACAGAGGGTCTCAGAGAGACGGTCTGAGAAAGACGGTCTACGACAGGCTGTGTGACACACACGTTCTTCGACAGACGGTCTGAGTCAGACGGACTGAGACAGACGGACTGAGACAGACGGACTGAGACAGGCCGTCTGAGACAGACGGTCTGAGACAGACGGTCTGAGACAGACGTTCTGAGACAGACGGCCTGAGACAGACGGGCTGAGACAGGCGGGCTGAGACAGACGTTCTGAGACAGGCGGTTCGAGACAGAGGGTCTGAGACAGACGGTCTGAGACAGACGGTCTGAGACAGAGGGTCTGAGACAGACGGTCTGAGGCAGACGTTCTGAGACAGACGGTCCGAGACAGGCGGTCTGAGAATGGCGGTCTGAGCCAGACGGTCTGTGGCAGACGGTCTGAGACAGACGGTCTGAGACAGTCGGACCGAGACAGACGGTCTGAGACATACGGTCTGAGACAGACGGCCTGAGACAGACGGTCTGAGACAGACGGACTGAGACAGACGGACTGTGACAGGCGGTCTGAGACAGACGCTCTGAGACAGACGGTCTGACACACACGTTCTTTGACAGACGGTCTGAGACTGACGGCCTGAGACAGACGGTCTGAGACAGGCGGTCTGAGACAGACGTTCTGATATAGGCGGTCTGAAACAGACGGTCTGAGACAGACGATCTGAGACAGACGGTCTGAGACAGACGGTCTGAGACAGACGGTCTGAGACAGACGGTCTGAGACAGACGGTCTGAGACAGGCGGTCTGAGACAGATGGTCTGAGACAGAGGGTCTCAGAGAGACGGTCTGAGAAAGACGGTCTACGACAGGCTGTGTGACACACACGTTCTTCGACAGACGGTCTGAGTCAGACGGACTGAGACAGACGGACTGAGACAGGCCGTCTGAGACAGACGGTCTGAGACAGACGGTCTGAGACAGACGTCTGAGACAGACGGTCTGAGACAGACGGCCTGAGACAGACGGGCTGAGACAGGCGGGCTGAGACAGACGTTCTGAGACAGGCGGTTCGAGACAGAGGGTCTGAGACAGACGGTCTGAGACAGAGGGTCTGAGACAGACGGTCTGAGGCAGACGTTCTGAGACAGACGGTCCGAGACTGGCGGTCTGAGAATGGCGGTCTGAGCCAGACGGTCTGTGGCAGACGGTCTGAGACAGACGGTCTGAGACAGTCGGACCGAGACAGACGGTCTGAGACATACGGTCTGAGACAGACGGCCTGAGACAGACGGTCTGAGACAGACGGACTGAGACAGGCGGTTCGAGACAGAGGGTCTGAGACAGACGGTCTGAGACAGACGGTCTGAGACAGAGGGTCTGAGACAGACGGTCTGAGGCAGACGTTCTGAGACAGACGGTCCGAGACAGGCGGTCTGAGAATGGCGGTCTGAGCCAGACGGTCTGTGGCAGACGGTCTGAGACAGACGGTCTGAGACAGTCGGACCGAGACAGACGGTCTGAGACATACGGTCTGAGACAGAGGGTCTGAGACAGACGGTCTGAGACAGAGGGTCTGAGACAGACGGTCTGAGGCAGACGTTCTGAGACAGACGGTCCGAGACTGGCGGTCTGAGAATGGCGGTCTGAGCCAGGCGGTCTGTGGCAGACGGTCTGAGACAGACGGTCTGAGACAGTCGGACCGAGACAGACGGTCTGAGACATACGGTCTGAGACAGACGGCCTGAGACAGACGGTCTGAGACAGACGTTCTGAGACAGGCGGTCTGAGCCAGACGGTCTGTGGCAGACGGTCTGAGACAGACGGTCTGACAAACACGTTCTTTGACAGACGGTCTGAGTCAGACGGACTGAGACAGACGGTCTGCGACAGACGGACTGAGACAGACGGTCTGAGACAGGCGGCCTGAGACAGACGGTCGGAGACAGTCGGACCGAGACAGACGGACTGAGACAGGTGGTCTGAGACAGACGGTCTGACACACACGTTCTTTGACAGACGGTCAGAGTCAGACGGACTGAGACAGACGGACTGAGACAGGCGGCCTGAGACAGACGGTCTGAGACAGGCGGTCTGAGACAGACGTTCTGAGACAGACGGTCTGAGACAGACGTTCTGAGACAGACGGTCTGAGATAGGCGGTCTGAGACAGATGGTCTGAGACAGAGGGTCTCAGAGAGACGGTCTGAGAAAGACGGTCTACGACAGGCTGTGTGACACACACGTTCTTCGACAGACGGTCTGAGTCAGACGGACTGAGACAGACGGACTGAGACAGACGGACTGAGACAGGCCGTCTGAGACAGACGGTCTGAGACAGACGGTCTGAGGCAGACGTTCTGAGACAGACGGCCTGAGACAGACGGGCTGAGACAGGCGGGCTGAGACAGACGTTCTGAGACAGGCGGTTCGAGACAGAGGGTCTGAGACAGACGGTCTGAGACAGACGGTCTGAGACAGAGGGTCTGAGACAGACGGTCTGAGGCAGACGTTCTGAGACAGACGGTCCGAGACAGGCGGTCTGAGAATGGCGGTCTGAGCCAGACGGTCTGTGGCAGACGGTCTGAGACAGACGGTCTGAGACAGTCGGACCGAGACAGACGGTCTGAGACATACGGTCTGAGACAGACGGCCTGAGACAGACGGTCTGAGACAGACGGACTGAGACAGACGGACTGTGACAGGCGGTCTGAGACAGACGCTCTGAGACAGACGGTCTGAGACAGATGGACAGAGACAGGCGGGCTGAGACAGACGGTCTGAGGCAGACGGTCTGAGACAGGCTGTCTGACACACACGTTCTTTGACAGACGGTCTGAGACTGACGGCCTGAGTCGGACGGTCTGAGACAGGCGGTCTGAGACAGACGTTCTGATATAGGCGGTCTGAGACAGACGGTCTGAGACAGACGGTCTGAGACAGACGGTCTGAGACAGACGGTCTGAGACAGACGGTCTGAGACAGACGGTCTGAGACAGACGGTGTGAGACAGACGGTCTGAGACAGACGGCCTGAGACAGACGGTCTGAGACAGGCGGTCCGAGACAGGCGGTCTGAGCCAGACGGTCTGTGGCAGACGGTCTGAGACAGACGGTCTGACAAACACGTTCTTTGACAGACGGTCTGAGTCAGACGGACTGAGACAGACGGACTGAGACAGGCGGTCTGAGACAGACGGTCTGAGACAGACGGTCCGAGACAGACGGTCTCCGACAGACAGTCCGAGACAGACGGTCTGAGACAGGCGGTCTGCGTCGGACGGTCTGAGACCGGCGGACTGAGGCAGACGGACTGAGACAGACGGTCTGAGACAGGCGGTCTGAGACAGACGGTCTGAGACAGACGGTCTGAGACAGACGGTCTGAGACAGACGGCCTGAGACAGACGGGCTGAGACATGCGGGCTGAGACAGACGTTCTGAGACAGGCGGTTCGAGACAGACGGTCTGAGACAGACGGTCTGAGACAGACGGTGTGAGACAGACGGTCTGAGACAGACGGTCTGAGACAGACGTTCTGAGACAGGCGGTCTGAGACATACGGACAGAGACAGACGGTCTGAGACAGACGGTCTGAGACAGACGGTCTGAGACAGACGGTCTGAGACAGACGGTCTGAGACAGACGGTCTGAGACAGACGGTCTGAGACAGACGGTCTGAGACAGACGGTCTGAGACAGACGGACTGAGACAGGCCGTCTGAGACAGACGGTCTGAGACAGACGTCTGAGACAGACGGTCTGAGACAGACGGCCTGAGACAGACGGGCTGAGACAGGCGGGCTGAGACAGACGTTCTGAGACAGGCGGTTCGAGACAGAGGGTCTGAGACAGACGGTCTGAGACAGAGGGTCTGAGACAGACGGTCTGAGGCAGACGTTCTGAGACAGACGGTCCGAGACTGGCGGTCTGAGAATGGCGGTCTGAGCCAGACGGTCTGTGGCAGACGGTCTGAGACAGACGGTCTGAGACAGTCGGACCGAGACAGACGGTCTGAGACATACGGTCTGAGACAGACGGCCTGAGACAGACGGTCTGAGACAGACGGCCTGAGACAGACGGGCTGAGACAGGCGGGCTGAGACAGACGTTCTGAGACAGGCGGTTCGAGACAGAGGGTCTGAGACAGACGGTCTGAGACAGAGGGTCTGAGACAGACGGTCTGAGGCAGACGTTCTGAGACAGACGGTCCGAGACTGGCGGTCTGAGAATGGCGGTCTGAGCCAGACGGTCTGTGGCAGACGGTCTGAGACAGACGGTCTGAGACAGTCGGACCGAGACAGACGGTCTGAGACATACGGTCTGAGACAGGCGGCCTGAGACAGACGGTCTGAGACAGACGGACTGAGACAGGCGGTTCGAGACAGAGGGTCTGAGACAGACGGTCTGAGACAGACGGTCTGAGACAGAGGGTCTGAGACAGACGGTCTGAGGCAGACGTTCTGAGACAGACGGTCCGAGACAGGCGGTCTGAGAATGGCGGTCTGAGCCAGACGGTCTGTGGCAGACGGTCTGAGACAGACGGTCTGAGACATACGGTCTGAGACAGAGGGTCTGAGACAGACGGTCTGAGACAGAGGGTCTGAGACAGACGGTCTGAGGCAGACGTTCTGAGACAGACGGTCCGAGACTGGCGGTCTGAGAATGGCGGTCTGAGCCAGACGGTCTGTGGCAGACGGTCTGAGACAGACGGTCTGAGACAGTCGGACCGAGACAGACGGTCTGAGACATACGGTCTGAGACAGACGGCCTGAGACAGACGGTCTGAGACAGACGTTCTGAGACAGGCGGTCTGAGCCAGACGGTCTGTGGCAGACGGTCTGAGACAGACGGTCTGACAAACACGTTCTTTGACAGACGGTCTGAGTCAGACGGACTGAGACAGACGGTCTGCGACAGACGGTCTGAGACAGACGGTCTGAGACAGACGGTCTGAGACAGACGGTCTGAGACAGACGGTCTGAGACAGACGTTCTGAGACAGACGGCCTGAGACAGACGGTCTGAGACAGGCGGTCTGAGACAGACTATCTGAGACAGACGGTCTGAGGCAGACGTTCTGAGACAGACGGTCCGAGACAGGCGGTCTGAGAATGGCGGTCTGAGCCAGACGGTCTGTGGCAGACGGTCTGAGACAGACGGTCTGAGACAGGCGGCCTGAGACAGACGGTCTGAGACAGTCGGACCGAGACAGACGGACTGAGACAGGTGGTCTGAGACAGACGTTCTGAGACAGACGGCCTGAGACAGACGGTCTGAGACAGGCGGTTTGAGACAGACTATCTGAGACAGACGGTCTGAGGCAGACGTTCTGAGACAGACGGTCCGAGACAGGCGGTCTGAGAATGGCGGTCTGAGCCAGACGGTCTGTGGCAGACGGTCTGAGACAGACGGTCTGAGACAGGCGGCCTGAGACAGACGGTCTGAGACAGTCGGACCGAGACAGACGGACTGAGACAGGTGGTCTGAGACAGACGGTCTGACACACACGTTCTTTGACAGACGGTCAGAGTCAGACGGACTGAGACAGACGGACTGAGACAGGCGGCCTGAGACAGACGGTCTGAGACAGGCGGTCTGAGACAGACGTTCTGAGACAGACGGTCTGAGACAGACGTTCTGAGACAGACGGTCTGAGATAGGCGGTCTGAGACAGATGGTCTGAGACAGAGGGTCTCAGAGAGACGGTCTGAGAAAGACGGTCTACGACAGGCTGTGTGACACACACGTTCTTCGACAGACGGTCTGAGTCAGACGGACTGAGACAGACGGACTGAGACAGACGGACTGAGACAGGCCGTCTGAGACAGACGGTCTGAGACAGACGGTCTGAGACAGACGTTCTGAGACAGACGGCCTGAGACAGACGGGCTGAGACAGGCGGGCTGAGACAGACGTTCTGAGACAGGCGGTTCGAGACAGAGGGTCTGAGACAGACGGTCTGAGACAGACGGTCTGAGACAGAGGGTCTGAGACAGACGGTCTGAGGCAGACGTTCTGAGACAGACGGTCCGAGACAGGCGGTCTGAGAATGGCGGTCTGAGCCAGACGGTCTGTGGCAGACGGTCTGAGACAGACGGTCTGAGACAGTCGGACCGAGACAGACGGTCTGAGACATACGGTCTGAGACAGACGGCCTGAGACAGACGGTCTGAGACAGACGGACTGAGACAGACGGACTGTGACAGGCAGTCTGAGACAGACGCTCTGAGACAGACGGTCTGAGACAGATGGACAGAGACAGGCGGGCTGAGACAGACGGTCTGAGGCAGACGGTCTGAGACAGGCTGTCTGACACACACGTTCTTTGACAGACGGTCTGAGACTGACGGCCTGAGACAGACGGTCTGAGACAGGCGGTCTGAGACAGACGTTCTGATATAGGCGGTCTGAGACAGACGGTCTGAGACAGACGGTCTGAGACAGACGGTCTGAGACAGACGGTCTGAGACAGACGGTCTGAGACAGACGGTCTGAGACAGACGGTGTGAGACAGACGGTCTGAGACAGACGGCCTGAGACAGACGGTCTGAGACAGGCGGTCCGAGACAGGCGGTCTGAGCCAGACGGTCTGTGGCAGACGGTCTGAGACAGACGGTCTGACAAACACGTTCTTTGACAGACGGTCTGAGTCAGACGGACTGAGACAGACGGACTGAGACAGGCGGTCTGAGACAGACGGTCTGAGACAGACGGTCCGAGACAGACGGTCTCCGACAGACAGTCCGAGACAGACGGTCTGAGACAGGCGGTCTGCGTCGGACGGTCTGAGACCGGCGGACTGAGGCAGACGGACTGAGACAGACGGTCTGAGACAGGCGGTCTGAGACAGACGGTCTGAGACAGACGGTCTGAGACAGACGGTCTGAGACAGACGGCCTGAGACAGACGGGCTGAGACATGCGGGCTGAGACAGACGTTCTGAGACAGGCGGTTCGAGACAGACGGTCTGAGACAGACGGTCTGAGACAGACGGTGTGAGACAGACGGTCTGAGACAGACGGTCTGAGACAGACGTTCTGAGACAGGCGGTCTGAGACATACGGACAGAGACAGACGGTCTGAGACAGACGGTCTGAGACAGACGGTCTGAGACAGACGGTCTGAGACAGACGGTCTGAGACAGACGGTCTGAGACAGACGGTATGAGACAGACGGTCTGAGACAGACGGTCTGAGACAGACGGTCTGAGACAGACGGTCTGAGACAGACAGTCTGAGACAGACGGTGTACGACAGGCTGTGTGACACACACGTTCTTCGACAGACGGTCTGAGTCAGACGGACTGAGACAGACGGACTGAGACAGGCCGTCTGAGACAGACGGTCTGAGACAGACGGTCTGAGACAGACGGTCTGAGGCAGAAGGTCTGAGACAGACGGCCTGAGACAGACGGGCTGAGACAGGCGGGCTGAGACAGACGTTCTGAGACAGGCGGTTCGAGACAGAGGGTCTGAGACAGACGGTCTGAGACAGAGGGTCTGAGACAGACGGTCTGAGGCAGACGTTCTGAGACAGACGGTCCGAGACAGGCGGTCTGAGAATGGCGGTCTGAGCCAGACGGTCTGTGGCAGACGGTCTGAGACAGACGGTCTGAGACAGACGGTCTGAGACAGACGGTCTGAGACAGACGGTCTGAGACAGACGGTCTGAGACAGACGGTCCGAGACAGACGGTCTCCGACAGACAGTCCGAGACAGACGGTCTGAGACAGGCGGTCTGCGTCGGACGGTCTGAGTCAGACGGACTGAGACAGACGGACTGAGACAGGCGGTCTGAGACAGACGGTCTGAGACAGACGGTCCGAGACAGACGGTCTCCGACAGACAGTCCGAGACAGACGGTCTGAGACAGGCGGTCTGCGTCGGACGGTCTGAGACCGGCGGACTGAGGCAGACGGACTGAGACAGACGGTCTGAGACAGGCGGTCTGAGACAGACGGTCTGAGACAGACGGTCTGAGACAGACGGTCTGAGACAGACGGCCTGAGACAGACGGGCTGAGACATGCGGGCTGAGACAGACGTTCTGAGACAGGCGGTTCGAGACAGACGGTCTGAGACAGACGGTCTGAGACAGACGGTGTGAGACAGACGGTCTGAGACAGACGGTCTGAGACAGACGTTCTGAGACAGGCGGTCTGAGACATACGGACAGAGACAGACGGTCTGAGACAGACGGTCTGAGACAGACGGTCTGAGACAGACGGTCTGAGACAGACGGTCTGAGACAGACGGTCTGAGACAGACGGTATGAGACAGACGGTCTGAGACAGACGGTCTGAGACAGACGGTCTGAGACAGACGGTCTGAGACAGACGGTCTGAGACAGACGGTCTGAGACAGACGGTGTACGACAGGCTGTGTGACACACACGTTCTTCGACAGACGGTCTGAGTCAGACGGACTGAGACAGACGGACTGAGACAGGCCGTCTGAGACAGACGGTCTGAGACAGACGTTCTGAGACAGGCGGTCTGAGACATACGGACAGAGACAGACGGTCTGAGACAGACGGTCTGAGACAGACGGTCTGAGACAGACGGTCTGAGACAGACGGTCTGAGACAGACGGTCTGAGACAGACGGTCTGAGACAGACGGTCTGAGACAGACGGTCTGAGACAGACGGTCTGAGACAGACGGTCTGAGACAGACGGTCTGAGACAGACGGTCTGAGACAGACGGTCTGAGACAGACGGTCTGAGACAGACGGTCTGAGAAAGACGGTGTACGACAGGCTGTGTGACACACACGTTCCTCGACAGACGGTCTGAGTCAGACGGACTGAGACAGACGGACTGAGACAGGCCGTCTGAGACAGACGGTCTGAGACAGACGGTCTGAGACAGACGGTCTGAGGCAGAAGGTCTGAGACAGACGGCCTGAGACAGACGGGCTGAGACAGGCGGGCTGAGACAGACGTTCTGAGACAGGCGGTTCGAGACAGAGGGTCTGAGACAGACGGTCTGAGACAGAGGGTCTGAGACAGACGGTCTGAGGCAGACGTTCTGAGACAGACGGTCCGAGACAGGCGGTCTGAGAATGGCGGTCTGAGCCAGACGGTCTGTGGCAGACGGTCTGAGACAGACGGTCTGAGACAGACGGTCTGAGACAGACGGTCTGAGACAGACGGTCTGAGACAGACGGTCTGAGACAGACGGTCCGAGACAGACGGTCTCCGACAGACAGTCCGAGACAGACGGTCTGAGACAGGCGGTCTGCGTCGGACGGTCTGAGACCGGCGGACTGAGGCAGACGGACTGAGACAGACGGACTGAGACAGGCGGTCTGAGCCAGACGGTCTGTGGCAGACGGTCTGAGACAGACGGTCTGAGACAGTCGGACCGAGACAGACGGTCTGAGACATACGGTCTGAGACAGACGGTCTGAGACAGACGGTCTGAGACAGACGGCCTGAGACAGACGGGCTGAGACATGCGGGCTGAGACAGACGTTCTGAGACAGGCGGTTCGAGACAGACGGTCTGAGACAGACGGTCTGAGACAGACGGTGTGAGACAGACGGTCTGAGACAGACGGTCTGAGACAGACGTTCTGAGACAGGCGGTCTGAGACATACGGACAGAGACAGACGGTCTGAGACAGACGGACTGAGACAGGCGGTCTGAGCCAGACGGTCTGTGGCAGACGGTCTGAGACAGACGGTCTGAGACAGTCGGACCGAGACAGACGGTCTGAGACATACGGTCTGAGACAGAGGGTCTGAGACAGACGGTCTGAGACAGAGGGTCTGAGACAGACGGTCTGAGGCAGACGTTCTGAGACAGACGGTCCGAGACAGGCGGTCTGAGAATGGCGGTCTGAGCCAGACGGTCTGTGGCAGACGGTCTGAGACAGACGGTCTGAGACAGACGGTCTGAGACAGACGGTCTGAGACAGACGGTCTGAGACAGACGGTCTGAGACAGACGGTCCGAGACAGACGGTCTCCGACAGACAGTCCGAGACAGACGGTCTGAGACAGGCGGTCTGCGTCGGACGGTCTGAGACCGGCGGACTGAGGCAGACGGACTGAGACAGACGTTCTGAGACAGGCGGTTCGAGACAGACGGTCTGAGACAGACGGTCTGAGACAGACGGTGTGAGACAGACGGTCTGAGACAGACGGTCTGAGACAGACGTTCTGAGACAGGCGGTCTGAGACATACGGACAGAGACAGACGGTCTGAGACAGACGGTCTGAGACAGACGGTCTGAGACAGACGGTCTGAGACAGACGGTCTGAGACAGACGGTCTGAGACAGACGGTCTGAGACAGACGGTCTGAGACAGACGGTCTGAGACAGACGGTCTGAGACAGACGGTCTGAGACAGACGGTCTGAGACAGACGGTCTGAGACAGACGGTCTGAGACAGACGGTGTACGACAGGCTGTGTGACACACACGTTCTTCGACAGACGGTCTGAGTCAGACGGACTGAGACAGACGGACTGAGACAGGCCGTCTGAGACAGACGGTCTGAGACAGACGTTCTGAGACAGGCGGTCTGAGACATACGGACAGAGACAGACGGTCTGAGACAGACGGTCTGAGACAGACGGTCTGAGACAGACGGTCTGAGACAGACGGTCTGAGACAGACGGTCTGAGACAGACGGTCTGAGACAGACGGTCTGAGACAGACGGTCTGAGACAGACGGTCTGAGACAGACGGTCTGAGACAGACGGTCTGAGACAGACGGTCTGAGACAGACGGTCTGAGAAAGACGGTGTACGACAGGCTGTGTGACACACACGTTCCTCGACAGACGGTCTGAGTCAGACGGACTGAGACAGACGGACTGAGACAGGCCGTCTGAGACAGACGGTCTGAGACAGACGGTCTGAGACAGACGCTCTGAGACAGACGGTCTGAGACAGACGGCCTGAGACAGACGGGCTGATACATGCGGGCTGAGACAGACGTTCTGAGACAGGCGGTTCGAGACAGACGGTCTGAGACAGACGGTCTGAGACAGACGGTGTGAGACAGACGGTCTGAGACAGACGGTCTGAGACAGACGTTCTGAGACAGGCGGTCTGAGACATACGGACAGAGACAGACGGTCTGAGACAGACGGTCTGAGACAGACGGTCTGAGACAGACGGTCTGAGACAGACGGTCTGAGACAGACGGTCTGAGACAGACGGTCTGAGACAGACGGTCTGAGACAGACGGTCTGAGACAGACGGTCTGAGACAGACGGTCTGAGACAGACGGTCTGAGACAGACGGTCTGAGACAGACGGTCTGAGACAGACGGTCTGAGACAGACGGTCTGAGACAGACGGTGTACAACAGGCTGTGTGACACACACGTTCTTCGACAGACGGTCTGAGTCAGACGGACTGAGACAGACGGACTGAGACAGGCCGTCTGAGACAGACGGTCTGAGACAGACGTTCTGAGACAGGCGGTCTGAGACATACGGACAGAGACAGACGGTCTGAGACAGACGGTCTGAGACAGACGGTCTGAGACAGACGGTCTGAGACAGACGGTCTGAGACAGACGGTCTGAGACAGACGGTCTGAGACAGACGGTCTGAGACAGACGGTCTGAGACAGACGGTCTGAGACAGACGGTCTGAGACAGACGGTCTGAGACAGACGGTCTGAGACAGACGGTCTGAGACAGACGGTCTGAGACAGACGGTCTGAGACAGGCGGTCTGAGACAGACGGTCTGAGACAGACGGTCTGAGACAGACGGTCTGAGACAGACGGCCTGAGACAGACGGGCTGAGACATGCGGGCTGAGACAGACGTTCTGAGACAGGCGGTTCGAGACAGACGGTCTGAGACAGACGGTCTGAGACAGACGGTGTGAGACAGACGGTCTGAGACAGACGGTCTGAGACAGACGTTCTGAGACAGGCGGTCTGAGACATACGGACAGAGACAGACGGTCTGAGACAGACGGTCTGAGACAGACGGTCTGAGACAGACGGTCTGAGACAGACGGTCTGAGACAGACGGTCTGAGACAGACGGTCTGAGACAGACGGTCTGAGACAGACGGTCTGAGACAGACGGTCTGAGACAGACGGTCTGAGACAGACGGTCTGAGACAGACGGTCTGAGACAGACGGTCTGAGACAGACGGTCTGAGACAGACGGTCTGAGACAGACGGTGTACGACAGGCTGTGTGACACACACGTTCTTCGACAGACGGTCTGAGTCAGACGGACTGAGACAGACGGACTGAGACAGGCCGTCTGAGACAGACGGTCTGAGACAGACGTTCTGAGACAGGCGGTCTGAGACATACGGACAGAGACAGACGGTCTGAGACAGACGGTCTGAGACAGACGGTCTGAGACAGACGGTCTGAGACAGACGGTCTGAGACAGACGGTCTGAGACAGACGGACTGAGACAGACGGACTGAGACAGGCCGTCTGAGACAGACGGTCTGAGACAGACGTTCTGAGACAGGCGGTCTGAGACATACGGACAGAGACAGACGGTCTGAGACAGACGGTCTGAGACAGACGGTCTGAGACAGACGGTCTGAGACAGACGGTCTGAGACAGACGGTCTGAGACAGACGGTCTGAGACAGACGGTCTGAGACAGACGGTCTGAGACAGACGGTCTGAGACAGACGGTCTGAGACAGACGGTCTGAGACAGACGGTCTGAGACAGACGGTCTGAGACAGACGGTCTGAGAAAGACGGTGTACGACAGGCTGTGTGACACACACGTTCCTCGACAGACGGTCTGAGTCAGACGGACTGAGACAGACGGACTGAGACAGGCCGTCTGAGACAGACGGTCTGAGACAGACGGTCTGAGACAGACGGTCTGAGGCAGAAGGTCTGAGACAGACGGCCTGAGACAGACGGGCTGAGACAGGCGGGCTGAGACAGACGTTCTGAGACAGGCGGTTCGAGACAGAGGGTCTGAGACAGACGGTCTGAGACAGAGGGTCTGAGACAGACGGTCTGAGGCAGACGTTCTGAGACAGACGGTCCGAGACAGGCGGTCTGAGAATGGCGGTCTGAGCCAGACGGTCTGTGGCAGACGGTCTGAGACAGACGGTCTGAGACAGACGGTCTGAGACAGACGGTCTGAGACAGACGGTCTGAGACAGACGGTCTGAGACAGACGGTCCGAGACAGACGGTCTCCGACAGACAGTCCGAGACAGACGGTCTGAGACAGGCGGTCTGCGTCGGACGGTCTGAGACCGGCGGACTGAGGCAGACGGACTGAGACAGACGGTCTGAGACAGGCGGTCTGAGACAGACGGTCTGAGACAGACGGTCTGAGACAGACGGTCTGAGACAGACGGCCTGAGACAGACGGGCTGAGACATGCGGGCTGAGACAGACGTTCTGAGACAGGCGGTTCGAGACAGACGGTCTGAGACAGACGGTCTGAGACAGACGGTGTGAGACAGACGGTCTGAGACAGACGGTCTGAGACAGACGTTCTGAGACAGGCGGTCTGAGACATACGGACAGAGACAGACGGTCTGAGACAGACGGACTGAGACAGGCGGTCTGAGCCAGACGGTCTGTGGCAGACGGTCTGAGACAGACGGTCTGAGACAGTCGGACCGAGACAGACGGTCTGAGACATACGGTCTGAGACAGAGGGTCTGAGACAGACGGTCTGAGACAGAGGGTCTGAGACAGACGGTCTGAGGCAGACGTTCTGAGACAGACGGTCCGAGACAGGCGGTCTGAGAATGGCGGTCTGAGCCAGACGGTCTGTGGCAGACGGTCTGAGACAGACGGTCTGAGACAGACGGTCTGAGACAGACGGTCTGAGACAGACGGTCTGAGACAGACGGTCTGAGACAGACGGTCCGAGACAGACGGTCTCCGACAGACAGTCCGAGACAGACGGTCTGAGACAGGCGGTCTGCGTCGGACGGTCTGAGACCGGCGGACTGAGGCAGACGGACTGAGACAGACGTTCTGAGACAGGCGGTTCGAGACAGACGGTCTGAGACAGACGGTCTGAGACAGACGGTGTGAGACAGACGGTCTGAGACAGACGGTCTGAGACAGACGTTCTGAGACAGGCGGTCTGAGACATACGGACAGAGACAGACGGTCTGAGACAGACGGTCTGAGACAGACGGTCTGAGACAGACGGTCTGAGACAGACGGTCTGAGACAGACGGTCTGAGACAGACGGTCTGAGACAGACGGTCTGAGACAGACGGTCTGAGACAGACGGTCTGAGACAGACGGTCTGAGACAGACGGTGTACGACAGGCTGTGTGACACACACGTTCTTCGACAGACGGTCTGAGTCAGACGGACTGAGACAGACGGACTGAGACAGGCCGTCTGAGACAGACGGTCTGAGACAGACGTTCTGAGACAGGCGGTCTGAGACATACGGACAGAGACAGACGGTCTGAGACAGACGGTCTGAGACAGACGGTCTGAGACAGACGGTCTGAGACAGACGGTCTGAGACAGACGGTCTGAGACAGACGGTCTGAGACAGACGGTCTGAGACAGACGGTCTGAGACAGACGGTCTGAGACAGACGGTCTGAGACAGACGGTCTGAGACAGACGGTCTGAGACAGACGGTCTGAGACAGACGGTCTGAGAAAGACGGTGTACGACAGGCTGTGTGACACACACGTTCCTCGACAGACGGTCTGAGTCAGACGGACTGAGACAGACGGACTGAGACAGGCCGTCTGAGACAGACGGTCTGAGACAGACGGTCTGAGACAGACGCTCTGAGACAGACGGTCTGAGACAGACGGCCTGAGACAGACGGGCTGAGACATGCGGGCTGAGACAGACGTTCTGAGACAGGCGGTTCGAGACAGACGGTCTGAGACAGACGGTCTGAGACAGACGGTGTGAGACAGACGGTCTGAGACAGACGGTCTGAGACAGACGTTCTGAGACAGGCGGTCTGAGACATACGGACAGAGACAGACGGTCTGAGACAGACGGTCTGAGACAGACGGTCTGAGACAGACGGTCTGAGACAGACGGTCTGAGACAGACGGTCTGAGACAGACGGTCTGAGACAGACGGTCTGAGACAGACGGTCTGAGACAGACGGTCTGAGACAGACGGTCTGAGACAGACGGTCTGAGACAGACGGTCTGAGACAGACGGTCTGAGACAGACGGTCTGAGACAGACGGTCTGAGACAGACGGTGTACAACAGGCTGTGTGACACACACGTTCTTCGACAGACGGTCTGAGTCAGACGGACTGAGACAGACGGACTGAGACAGGCCGTCTGAGACAGACGGTCTGAGACAGACGTTCTGAGACAGGCGGTCTGAGACATACGGACAGAGACAGACGGTCTGAGACAGACGGTCTGAGACAGACGGTCTGAGACAGACGGTCTGAGACAGACGGTCTGAGACAGACGGTCTGAGACAGACGGTCTGAGACAGACGGTCTGAGACAGACGGTCTGAGACAGACGGTCTGAGACAGACGGTCTGAGACAGACGGTCTGAGACAGACGGTCTGAGACAGACGGTCTGAGACAGACGGTCTGAGACAGGCGGTCTGAGACAGACGGTCTGAGACAGACGGTCTGAGACAGACGGTCTGAGACAGACGGCCTGAGACAGACGGGCTGAGACATGCGGGCTGAGACAGACGTTCTGAGACAGGCGGTTCGAGACAGACGGTCTGAGACAGACGGTCTGAGACAGACGGTGTGAGACAGACGGTCTGAGACAGACGGTCTGAGACAGACGTTCTGAGACAGGCGGTCTGAGACATACGGACAGAGACAGACGGTCTGAGACAGACGGTCTGAGACAGACGGTCTGAGACAGACGGTCTGAGACAGACGGTCTGAGACAGACGGTCTGAGACAGACGGTCTGAGACAGACGGTCTGAGACAGACGGTCTGAGACAGACGGTCTGAGACAGACGGTCTGAGACAGACGGTGTACGACAGGCTGTGTGACACACACGTTCTTCGACAGACGGTCTGAGTCAGACGGACTGAGACAGACGGACTGAGACAGGCCGTCTGAGACAGACGGTCTGAGACAGACGTTCTGAGACAGGCGGTCTGAGACATACGGACAGAGACAGACGGTCTGAGACAGACGGTCTGAGACAGACGGTCTGAGACAGACGGTCTGAGACAGACGGTCTGAGACAGACGGTCTGAGACAGACGGTCTGAGACAGACGGTCTGAGACAGACGGTCTGAGACAGACGGTCTGAGACAGACGGTCTGAGACAGACGGTCTGAGACAGACGGTCTGAGACAGACGGTCTGAGACAGACGGTCTGAGACAGACGGTCTGAGAAAGACGGTGTACGACAGGCTGTGTGACACACACGTTCCTCGACAGACGGTCTGAGTCAGACGGACTGAGACAGACGGACTGAGACAGGCCGTCTGAGACAGACGGTCTGAGACAGACGGTCTGAGACAGACGGTCTGAGGCAGAAGGTCTGAGACAGACGGCCTGAGACAGACGGGCTGAGACAGGCGGGCTGAGACAGACGTTCTGAGACAGGCGGTTCGAGACAGAGGGTCTGAGACAGACGGTCTGAGACAGAGGGTCTGAGACAGACGGTCTGAGGCAGACGTTCTGAGACAGACGGTCCGAGACAGGCGGTCTGAGAATGGCGGTCTGAGCCAGACGGTCTGTGGCAGACGGTCTGAGACAGACGGTCTGAGACAGTCGGACCGAGACAGACGGTCTGAGACATACGGTCTGAGACAGACGGCCTGAGACAGACGGTCTGAGACAGACGGACTGAGACAGACGGACTGTGACAGGCGGTCTGAGACAGACGCTCTGAGACAGACGGTCTGAGACAGATGGACAGAGACAGGCGGGCTGAGACAGACGGTCTGAGGCAGACGGTCTGAGACAGGCTGTCTGACACACACGTTCTTTGACAGACGGTCTGAGACTGACGGCCTGAGACAGACGGTCTGAGACAGGCGGTCTGAGACAGACGTTCTGATATAGGCGGTCTGAGACAGACGGTCTGAGACAGACGGTCTGAGACAGACGGTCTGAGACAGACGGTCTGAGACAGACGGTCTGAGACAGACGGTCTGAGACAGACGGTCTGAGACAGACGGTCTGAGACAGACGGTGTGAGACAGACGGTCTGAGACAGACGGCCTGAGACAGACGGTCTGACAAACACGTTCTTTGACAGACGGTCTGAGTCAGACGGACTGAGACAGACGGACTGAGACAGGCGGTCTGAGCCAGACGGTCTGTGGCAGACGGTCTGAGACAGACGGTCTGAGACAGTCGGACCGAGACAGACGGTCTGAGACATACGGTCTGAGACAGACGGCCTGAGACAGACGGTCTGAGACAGACGGTCTGAGACAGACGGACTGTGACAGGCGGTCTGAGACAGACGCTCTGAGACAGACGGTCTGAGACAGATGAACAGAGACAGGCGGGCTGAGACAGACGGTCTGAGACAGACGGTCTGAGACAGGCTGTCTGACACACACGTTCTTTGACAGACGGTCTGAGACTGACGGCCTGAGACAGACGGTCTGAGACAGGCGGTCTGAGACAGACGTTCTGATATAGACGGTCTGAGACAGACGGTCTGAGACAGACGGTCTGAGACAGACGGTCTGAGACAGACGGTCTGAGACAGACGGTCTGAGACAGGCGGTCTGAGACAGATGGTCTGAGACAGAGGGTCTCAGAGAGACGGTCTGAGAAAGACGGTCTACGACAGGCTGTGTGACACACACGTTCTTCGACAGACGGTCTGAGTCAGACGGACTGAGACAGACGGACAGAGACAGGCCGTCTGAGACAGACGGTCTGAGACAGACGGTCTGAGACAGACGGTCTGAGACAGAAGGTCTGAGACAGACGGCCTGAGACAGACGGGCTGAGACAGGCGGGCTGAGACAGACGTTCTGAGACAGGCGGTTCGAGACAGAGGGTCTGAGACAGACGGTCTGAGACAGAGGGTCTGAGACAGACGGTCTGAGGCAGACGTTCTGAGACAGACGGTCCGAGACAGGCGGTCTGAGAATGGCGGTCTGAGCCAGACGGTCTGTGGCAGACGGTCTGAGACTGACGGCCTGAGACAGACGGTCTGAGACAGGCGGTCTGAGACAGACGTTCTGATATAGGCGGTCTGAGACAGACGGTCTGAGACAGACGGTCTGAGACAGACGGTCTGAGACAGACGGTCTGAGACAGACGGTCTGAGACAGACGGTCTGAGACAGACGGTCTGAGACAGGCGGTCCGAGACAGGCGGTCTGAGCCAGACGGTCTGTGGCAGACGGTCTGAGACAGACGGTCTGAGACAGTCGGACCGAGACAGACGGACTGAGACAGGTGGTCTGAGACAGTCGGTCTGAGTCTGACGGTCTGACAAACACGTTCTTTGACAGACGGTCTGAGTCAGACGGACTGAGACAGACGGCCTGAGACAGACGGTCTGAGACAGGCGGTCCGAGACAGGCGGTCTGAGCCAGACGGTCTGTGGCAGACGGTCTGAGACAGACGGTCTGACAAACACGTTCTTTGACAGACGGTCTGAGTCAGACGGACTGAGACAGACGGTCTGCGACAGACGGTCTGAGACAGACGGTCTGAGACAGACGGTCTGAGACAGACGGTCTGAGACAGACGGTCCGAGACAGGCGGTCTGAGAATGGCGGTCTGAGCCAGTCGGTCTGTGGCAGACGGTCTGAGACAGACGGTCTGAGACAGGCGGCCTGAGACAGACGGTCTGAGACAGTCGGACCGAGACAGACGGACTGAGACAGGTGGTCTGAGACAGACGGTCTGACACACACGTTCTTTGACAGACGGTCAGAGTCAGACGGACTGAGACAGACGGACTGAGACAGGCGGTCTGAGACAGACGGTCTGCGACAGACAGTCTGAGACAGACGGTCTGAGACAGACGGTCTGAGACAGACGGCCTGAGACAGACGGTCTGAGACAGGCGGTCTGAGACAGACTATCTGAGACAGGCGGACTGAGACAGAAGGACTAAGACAGACGGACTGAGACAGACGGTCTGAGACAGACGGGCTGAGACAGGCGGCCTGAGACAGACGGTCTGAGACAGGCGGTCTGAGACAGACGTTCTGAGACAGACGGTCTGAGACAGACGTTCTGAGACAGACGGTCTGAGATAGGCGGTCTGAGACAGATGGTCTGAGACAGAGGGTCTCAGAGAGACGGTCTGAGAAAGACGGTCTACGATAGGCTGTGTGACACACACGTTCTTCGACAGACGGTCTGAGTCAGACGGACTGAGACAGACGGACTGAGACAGGCCGTCTGAGACAGACGGTCTGAGACAGACGGTCTGAGACAGACGGTCTGAGACAGACGGTCTGAGACAGACGGTCTGAGACAGACGGCCTGAGACAGACGGGCTGAGACAGACGGTCTGAGGCAGACGTTCTGAGACAGACGGTCCGAGACAGGCGGTCTGAGAATGGCGGTCTGAGCCAGACGGTCTGTGGCAGACGGTCTGAGACAGACGGTCTGAGACAGTCGGACCGAGACAGACGGTCTGAGACATACGGTCTGAGACAGACGGCCTGAGACAGACGGTCTGAGACAGACGGACTGAGACAGACGGACTGTGACAGGCGGTCTGAGACAGACGCTCTGAGACAGGCGGCCTGAGACAGATGGACAGAGACAGACGGTCTGAGACAGTCGGTCTGAGACAGACGGTCTGAGACAGGCTGTCTGACACACACGTTCTTTGACAGACGGTCTGAGACTGACGGCCTGAGACAGACGGTCTGAGACAGGCGGTCTGAGACAGACGTTCTGATATAGGCGGTCTGAGACAGACGGTCTGAGACAGACGGTCTGAGACAGACGGTCTGAGACAGACGGTCTGAGACAGACGGTCTGAGACAGGCGGTCTGAGACAGATGGTCTGAGACAGAGGGTCTCAGAGAGACGGTCTGAGAAAGACGGTCTACGACAGGCTGTGTGACACACACGTTCTTCGACAGACGGTCTGAGTCAGACGGACTGAGACAGACGGACTGAGACAGGCCGTCTGAGACAGACGGTCTGAGACAGACGGTCTGAGACAGACGGTCTGAGACAGAAGGTCTGAGACAGACGGCCTGAGACAGACGGGCTGAGACAGGCGGGCTGAGACAGACGTTCTGAGACAGGCGGTTCGAGACAGAGGGTCTGAGACAGACGGTCTGAGACAGAGGGTCTGAGACAGACGGTCTGAGGCAGACGTTCTGAGACAGACGGTCCGAGACAGGCGGTCTGAGAATGGCGGTCTGAGCCAGACGGTCTGTGGCAGACGGTCTGAGACAGACGGTCTGAGACAGTCGGATCGAGACAGACGGTCTGAGACATACGGTCTGAGACAGACGGCCTGAGACAGACGGTCTGAGACAGACGGACTGAGACAGACGGACTGTGACAGGCGGTCTGAGACAGACGCTCTGAGACAGACGGTCTGAAACAGATGGACAGAGACAGGCGGGCTGAGACAGACGGTCTGAGACAGACGGTCTGAGACAGGCTGTCTGACACACACGTTCTTTGACAGACGGTCTGAGACTGACGGCCTGAGACAGACGGTCTGAGACAGGCGGTCTGAGACAGACGTTCTGATATAGGCGGTCTGAGACAGGCGGTCTGAGACAGACGGTCTGAGACAGACGGTCTGAGACAGACGGTCTGAGACAGACGGTCTGAGACAGACGGTCTGAGACAGGCGGTCTGAGACAGATGGTCTGAGACAGAGGGTCTCAGAGAGACGGTCTGAGAAAGACGGTCTACGACAGGCTGTGTGACACACACGTTCTTCGACAGACGGTCTGAGTCAGACGGACTGAGACAGACGGACTGAGACAGGCCGTCTGAGACAGACGGTCTGAGACAGACGGTCTGAGACAGACGGTCTGAGACAGAAGGTCTGAGACAGACGGCCTGAGACAGACGGGCTGAGACAGGCGGGCTGAGACAGACGTTCTGAGACAGGCGGTTCGAGACAGAGGGTCTGAGACAGACGGTCTGAGACAGAGGGTCTGAGACAGACGGTCTGAGGCAGACGTTCTGAGACAGACGGTCCGAGACAGGCGGTCTGAGAATGGCGGTCTGAGCCAGACGGTCTGTGGCAGACGGTCTGAGACAGACGGTCTGAGACAGTCGGATCGAGACAGACGGTCTGAGACATACGGTCTGAGACAGACGGCCTGAGACAGACGGTCTGAGACAGACGGACTGAGACAGACGGACTGTGACAGGCGGTCTGAGACAGACGCTCTGAGACAGACGGTCTGAGACAGATGGACAGAGACAGGCGGGCTGAGACAGACGGTCTGAGACAGACGGTCTGAGACAGGCTGTCTGACACACACGTTCTTTGACAGACGGTCTGAGACTGACGGCCTGAGACAGACGGTCTGAGACAGGCGGTCTGAGACAGACGTTCTGATATAGGCGGTCTGAGACAGGCGGTCTGAGACAGACGGTCTGAGACAGACGGTCTGAGACAGACGGTCTGAGACAGACGGTCTGAGACAGACGGTCTGAGACAGACGGTCTGAGACAGACGGTCTGATACAGACGGTCTGAGACAGACGGTCTGAGACAGACGGTCTGAGACAGACGGTGTGAGACAGACGGTTTGAGACAGACGGCCTGAGACAGACGGTCTGAGACAGGCGGTCCGAGACAGGCGGTCTGAGCCAGACGGTCTGTGGCAGACGGTCTGAGACAGACGGTCTGACAAACACGTTCTTTGACAGACGGTCTGAGTCAGACGGACTGAGACAGACGGACTGAGACAGGCGGTCTGAGACAGACGGTCTGAGACAGACGGTCCGAGACAGACGGTCTCCGACAGACAGTCCGAGACAGACGGTCTGAGACAGGCGGTCTGAGTCGGACGGTCTGAGACCGGCGGACTGAGGCAGACGGACTGAGACAGACGGTGGCGAGACAGGCGGTCTGAGACAGACGGTCTGAGACAGACGGTCTGAGACAGACGGTCTGAGACAGACGGCCTGAGACAGACGGGCTGAGACATGCGGGCTGAGACAGACGTTCTGAGACAGGCGGTTCGAGACAGACGGTCTGAGACAGACGGTCTGAGACAGACGGTCTGAGAAAGGCGGTCTGAGAAAGGCGGTCTGAGCCAGACGGTCTGAGACAGACGGTCTGAGACAGATGGACAGAGACAGGCGGGCTGAGACAGACGGTCTGAGACAGACGGTCTGAGACAGGCTGTCTGACACACACGTTCTTTGACAGACGGTCTGAGACTGACGGCCTGAGACAGACGGTCTGAGACAGGCGGTCTGAGACAGACGTTCTGATATAGGCGGTCTGAGACAGACGGTCTGAGACAGACGGTCTGAGACAGACGGTCTGAGACAGACGGTCTGAGACAGACGGTCTGAGACAGACGGTCTGAGACAGACGGTCTGAGACAGGCGGTCCGAGACAGGCGGTCTGAGCCAGACGGTCTGTGGCAGACGGTCTGAGACAGACGGTCTGAGACAGTCGGTCTGAGACAGACGGTCTGAGACAGGCTGTCTGACACACACGTTCTTTGACAGACGGTCTGAGACTGACGGCCTGAGACAGACGGTCTGAGACAGGCGGTCTGAGACAGACGTTCTGAGACAGACGGTCTGAGACAGACGTTCTGAGACAGACGGTCTGAGATAGGCGGTCTGAGACAGATGGTCTGAGACAGAGGGTCTCAGAGAGACGGTCTGAGAAAGACGGTCTACGACAGGCTGTGTGACACACACGTTCTTCGACAGACGGTCTGAGTCAGACGGACTGAGACAGACGGACTGAGACAGGCCGTCTGAGACAGACGGTCTGAGACAGACGGTCTGAAACAGACGGTCTGAGACAGGCGGCCTGAGACAGACGGGCTGAGACAGGCGGGCTGAGACAGACGTTCTGAGACAGGCGGTTCGAGACAGAGGGTCTGAGACAGACGGTCTGAGACAGACGGTCTGAGACAGAGGGTCTGAGACAGACGGTCTGAAGCAGACGTTCTGAGACAGACGGTCTGAGCCAGACGGTCTGTGGCAGACGGTCTGAGACAGACGGTCTGAGACAGTCGGACCGAGACAGACGGACTGAGACAGGTGGTCTGAGACAGTCGGTCTGAGTCTGACGGTCTGACAAACACGTTCTTTGACAGACGGTCTGAGTCAGACGGACTGAGACAGACGGACTGAGACAGGTGGTCTGAGACAGTCGGTCTGAGTCTGACGGTCTGACAAACACGTTCTTTGACAGACGGTCTGAGTCAGACGGACTGAGACAGACGGACTGAGACAGGCGGTCTGAGACAGACGGTCTGAGACAGACGGTCTGAGACAGACGGTCTGAGACATACGGTCTGAGACAGACGGCCTGAGACAGACGGTCTGAGACAGACGGACTGAGACAGACGGACTGTGACAGGCGGTCTGAGACAGACGCTCTGAGACAGACGGTCTGAGACAGATGGACAGAGACAGGCGGGCTGAGACAGACGGTCTGAGACAGACGGTCTGAGACAGGCTGTCTGACACACACGTTCTTTGACAGACGGTCTGAGACTGACGGCCTGAGACAGACGGTCTGAGACAGGCGGTCTGAGACAGACGTTCTGATATAGGCGGTCTGAGACAGACGGTCTGAGACAGACGGTCTGAGACAGACGGTCTGAGACAGACGGTCTGAGACAGACGGTCTGAGACAGACGGTCTGAGACAGACGGTCTGACACAGGCGGTTCGAGACAGACGGTCTGAGACAGACGGTCTGAGACAGACGGTCTGAGACAGACGGTCTGAGACAGACGGTCTGAGACAGACGGTCTGAGACAGACGGTCTGAGACAGACGTTCTGAGACAGGCGGTCTGAGACATACGGACAGAGACAGACGGTCTGACACAGACGTTCGGAGACAGACCGTCTGAGACATACGGGCTGAGACAGGCGGCCTGAGACAGACGGTCTGAGACAGGCGGTCTGAGACAGACGTTCTGAGACAGACGGTCTGTGACAGACGGTCTGACACAGACGTTCGGAGACAGACCGTCTGAGACATACGGGCTGAGACAGGCGGCCTGAGACAGACGGTCTGAGACAGGCGGTCTGAGACAGACGTTCTGAGACAGACGGTCTGTGACAGACGTTCTGAGACAGACGGTCTGAGATAGGCGGTCTGAGACTGATGGTCTGAGACAGAGGGTCTCAGAGAGACGGTCTGAGAAAGACGGTCTACGACAGGCTGTGTGACACACACGTTCTTCGACAGACGGTCTGAGTCAGACGGACTGAGACAGACGGACTGAGACAGGCCGTCTGAGACAGACGGTCTGAGACAGACGGTCTGAGACAGACGGCCTGAGACATACGGGCTGAGACAGGCGGGCTGAGACAGACGTTCTGAGACAGGCGGTTCGAGACAGAGGGTCTGAGACAGACGGTCTGAGACAGAGGGTCTGAGACAGACGGTCTGAGGCAGACGTTCTGAGACAGACGGTCCGAGACAGGCGGTCTGAGAATGGCGGTCTGAGCCAGACGGTCTGTGGCAGACGGTCTGAGACAGACGGTCTGAGACAGTCGGACCGAGACAGACGGTCTGAGACATACGGTCTGAGACAGACGGCCTGAGACAGACGGTCTGAGACAGACGGACTGAGACAGACGGACTGTGACAGGCGGTCTGAGACAGACGCTCTGAGACAGACGGTCTGAGACAGATGGACAGAGACAGGCGGGCTGAGACAGACGGTCTGAGACAGACGGTCTGAGACAGGCTGTCTGACACACACGTTCTTTGACAGACGGTCTGAGACTGACGGCCTGAGACAGACGGTCTGAGACAGGCGGTCTGAGACAGACGTTCTGATATAGGCGGTCTGAGACAGACGGTCTGAGACAGACGGTCTGAGACAGACGGTCTGAGACAGACGGTCTGAGACAGACGGTCTGAGACAGACGGTCTGAGACAGGCGGTCTGAGACAGATGGTCTGAGACAGAGGGTCTCAGAGAGACGGTCTGAGAAAGACGGTCTACGACAGGCTGTGTGACACACACGTTCTTCGACAGACGGTCTGAGTCAGACGGACTGAGACAGACGGACTGAGACAGGCCGTCTGAGACAGACGGTCTGAGACAGACGGTCTGAGACAGACGGTCTGAGACAGAAGGTCTGAGACAGACGGCCTGAGACAGACGGGCTGAGACAGGCGGGCTGAGACAGACGTTCTGAGACAGGCGGTTCGAGACAGAGGGTCTGAGACAGACGGTCAGAGACAGAGGGTCTGAGACAGACGGTCTGAGGCAGACGTTCTGAGACAGACGGTCCGAGACAGGCGGTCTGAGAATGGCGGTCTGAGCCAGACGGTCTGTGGCAGACGGTCTGAGACAGACGGTCTGAGACAGTCGGACCGAGACAGACGGTCTGAGACATACGGTCTGAGACAGACGGCCTGAGACAGACGGTCTGAGACAGACGGACTGAGACAGACGGACTGTGACAGGCGGTCTGAGACAGACGCTCTGAGACAGACGGTCTGAGACAGATGGACAGAGACAGGCGGGCTGAGACAGACGGTCTGAGACAGGCTGTCTGACACACACGTTCTTTGACAGACGGTCTGAGACTGACGGCCTGAGACAGACGGTCTGAGACAGGCGGTCTGAGACAGACGTTCTGATATAGGCGGTCTGAGACAGGCGGTCTGAGACAGACGGTCTGAGACAGACGGTCTGAGACAGACGGTCTGAGACAGACGGCCTGAGACAGACGGTCTGAGACAGGCGGTCCGAGACAGGCGGTCTGAGCCAGACGGTCTGTGGCAGACGGTCTGAGACAGACGGTCTGACAAACACGTTCTTTGACAGACGGTCTGAGTCAGACGGACTGAGACAGACGGACTGAGACAGACGGTCCGAGACAGACGGTCTCCGACAGACAGTCCGAGACAGACGGTCTGAGACAGGCGGTCTGAGACAGACGGCCTGAGACAGACGGGCTGAGACATGCGGGCTGAGACAGACGCTCTGAGACAAGCGGTTCGAGACAGACGGTGTGAGACAGGCGGTCTGAGTCAGACGGACTGAGACAGGCTGTCTGACACACACGTTCTTTGACAGACGGTCTGAGACTGACGGCCTGAGACAGACGGTCTGAGACAGGCGGTCTGAGACAGACGGTCTGAGACAGACGGTCCGAGACAGACGGTCTCCGACAGACAGTCCGAGACAGACGGTCTGAGACAGGCGGTCTGAGTCGGACGGTCTGAGACCGGCGGACTGAGGCAGACGGACTGAGACAGACGGTGGCGAGACAGGCGGTCTGAGACAGACGGTCTGAGACAGACGGTCTGAGACAGACGGTCTGAGACAGACGGCCTGAGACAGACGGGCTGAGACATGCGGGCTGAGACAGACGTTCTGAGACAGGCGGTTCGAGACAGACGGTGTGAGACAGACGGTCTGAGACAGACGGTCTGAGACAGACGGTCTGAGACAGACGGTCTGAGACAGACGTTCTGAGACAGGCGGTCTGAGACATACGGACAGAGACAGACGGTCTGACACAGACGTTCGGAGACAGACCGTCTGAGACATACGGACTGAGACAGACGGTCTCCGACAGACAGTCCGAGACAGACGGTCTGAGACAGGCGGTCTGAGTCGGACGGTCTGAGACCGGCGGACTGAGGCAGACGGACTGAGACAGGCGGTCTGAGACAGACGGTCTGAGACAGACGGTCCGAGACAGACGGTCTCCGACAGACAGTCCGAGACAGACGGTCTGAGACAGGCGGTCTGAGTCGGACGGTCTGAGACCGGCGGACTGAGGCAGACGGACTGAGACAGACGGTGGCGAGACAGGCGGTCTGAGACAGACGGTCTGAGACAGACGGTCTGAGACAGACGGTCTGAGACAGACGGCCTGAGACAGACGGGCTGAGACATGCGGGCTGAGACAGACGTTCTGAGACAGGCGGTTCGAGACAGACGGTGTGAGACAGACGGTCTGAGACAGACGGTCTGAGACAGACGGTCTGAGACAGACGGTCTGAGACAGACGTTCTGAGACAGGCGGTCTGAGACATACGGACGGAGACAGACGGTCTGACACAGACGTTCGGAGACAGACCGTCTGAGACATACGGACTGAGACAGACGGTCTCCGACAGACAGTCCGAGACAGACGGTCTGAGACAGGCGGTCTGAGTCGGACGGTCTGAGACCGGCGGACTGAGGCAGACGGACTGAGACAGGCGGACTGAGACAGACGGTCCGAGACAGGCGGTCTGAGAAAGGCGGTCTGAGAAAGGCGGTCTGAGCCAGACGGTCTGAGACAGACGGTCTGAGACAGATGGACAGAGACAGGCGGGCTGAGACAGACGGTCTGAGACAGACGGTCTGAGACAGGCTGTCTGACACACACGTTCTTTGACAGACGGTCTGAGACTGACGGCCTGAGACAGACGGTCTGAGACAGGCGGTCTGAGACAGACGTTCTGATATAGGCGGTCTGAGACAGACGGTCTGAGACAGACGGTCTGAGACAGACGGTCTGAGACAGACGGTCTGAGACAGACGGTCTGAGACAGACGGTCTGAGACAGACGGTCTGAGACAGGCGGTCCGAGACAGGCGGTCTGAGCCAGACGGTCTGTGGCAGACGGTCTGAGACAGACGGTCTGAGACAGTCGGACCGAGACAGACGGACTGAGACAGGTGGTCTGAGACAGTCGGTCTGAGTCTGACGGTCTGACAAACACGTTCTTTGACAGACGGTCTAAGTCAGACGGACTGAGACAGACGGACTGAGACAGGTGGTCTGAGACAGTCGGTCTGAGTCTGACGGTCTGACAAACACGTTCTTTGACAGACGGTCTGAGTCAGACGGACTGAGACAGACGGACTGAGACAGGCGGTCTGAGACAGACGGTCTGAGACAGACGGTCTGAGACAGACGGTCTGAGACATACGGTCTGAGACAGACGGCCTGAGACAGACGGTCTGAGACAGACGGACTGAGACAGACGGACTGTGACAGGCGGTCTGAGACAGACGCTCTGAGACAGACGGTCTGAGACAGATGGACAGAGACAGGCGGGCTGAGACAGACGGTCTGAGACAGACGGTCTGAGACAGACGGTCTGAGACAGACGGTCTGAGACAGACGGTCTGAGACAGACGGCCTGAGACAGACGGTCTGAGACAGGCGGTCCGAGACAGGCGGTCTGAGCCAGACGGTCTGTGGCAGACGGTCTGAGACAGACGGTCTGACAAACACGTTCTTTGACAGACGGTCTGAGTCAGACGGACTGAGACAGACGGACTGAGACAAGCGGTCTGAGACAGACGGTCTGAGACAGACGGTCCGAGACAGACGGTCTCCGACAGACAGTCCGAGACAGACGGTCTGAGACAGGCGGTCTGAGTCGGACGGTCTGAGACAGACGGCCTGAGACAGACGGGCTGAGACATGCGGGCTGAGACAGACGTTCTGACACAGGCGGTTCGAGACAGACGGTCTGAGACAGACGGTCTGAGACAGACGGACTGAGACAGACGGTCTCCGACAGACAGTCCGAGACAGACGGTCTGAAACAGGCGGTCTGAGTCGGACGGTCTGAGACCGGCGGACTGAGGCAGACGGACTGAGACAGGCGGACTGAGACAGACGGTCCGAGACAGGCGGTCTGAGAAAGGCGGTCTGAGAAAGGCGGTCTGAGCCAGACGGTCTGAGACAGACGGTCTGAGACAGATGGACAGAGACAGGCGGGCTGAGACAGACGGTCTGAGACAGACGGTCTGAGACAGGCTGTCTGACACACACGTTCTTTGACAGACGGTCTGAGACTGACGGCCTGAGACAGACGGTCTGAGACAGGCGGTCTGAGACAGACGTTCTGATATAGGCGGTCTGAGACAGACGGTCTGAGACAGACGGTCTGAGACAGACGATCTGAGACAGTCGGTCTGAGACAGACGGCCTGAGACAGACGGTCTGAGACAGGCGGTCCGAGACAGGCGGTCTGAGAATGGCGGTCTGAGCCAGACGGTCTGTGGCAGACGGTCTGAGACAGACGGTCTGAGACAGTCAGACCGAGACAGACGGACTGAGACAGGTGGTCTGAGACAGACGGTCTGAGTCTGACGGTCTGACAAACACGTTCTTTGGCAGACGGTCTGAGTCAGACGGACTGAGACAGACGGACTGAGACAGGCGGTCTGAGACAGACGGTCTGAGACAGACGGTCTGAGACAGACGGTATGAGACAGACGGTCCGAGACAGACGGTCTGAGACAGACGGTCTGAGACAGACGGCCTGAGACAGACGGTCTGAGACAGGCGGTCTGAGACAGACTATCTGAGACAGGCGGTCTGAGACATACGGTCTGAGACAGAGGGTTTGAGACAGACGGTCTGAGACAGATGTTCTGAGACAGACGGTCTGAGACAGACGGTCCGAGACAGGCGGTCTGCGAAAGGCGGTCTGAGCCAGACGGTCTGAGACAGACGGACTGAGACAGTAGGACTGAGACAGACGGACTGAGTCAGGTGGTCTGAGACAGACTGTCTGAGACAGACGGTCTGAGACAGACGGACTGAGACAGAAGGACAGGGACAGGCGAACAGACGCTGCCCGATAGCGGCAGGCGGATTGAGACGGACGGTCTGAGACAGGCTGACTGAGACAGACGGTGTGAGACATACGGACTGAGACAGACGGTCTGAGACAGACGGTCTGAGACAGACGTTCTGAGACAGACGGTCTGAGACAGACGGTCTGAGACAGACGGTCTGAGACAGACGGTCTGAGACAGACGGTCTGAGACAGACGGTCTGAGACAGACGGTCTGAGACAGACGGTCTGAGACAGACGGTCTGAGACAGACGGTCTGAGACAGGCGGTCCGAGACAGGCGGTCTGAGCCAGACGGTCTGTGGCAGACGGTCTGAGACAGACGGTCTGAGACAGTCGGACCGAGACAGACGCACTGAGACAGGTGGTCTGAGACAGACGGTCTGAGTCTGACGGTCTGACAAACACGTTCTTTGACAGACGGTCTGAGTCAGACGGACTGAGACAGACGGACTGAGACAGGCGGTTTGAGACAGACGGTCTGAGACAGACGGTCTGAGACAGACGGTCTGAGACAGACGGTCTGAGACAGACGGTCTGAGACAGACGGTCTGAGACAGACGGTCTGAGACAGACGGTCTGAGACAGACGGTCTGAGACAGACGGTCTGAGACAGACGGTCTGAGACAGACGGTCTGAGACAGACGGTCTGAGACAGACGGTCTGAGACAGACGGTCTGAGACAGACGGTCTGAGACAGACGGTCTGAGACAGACGGTCTGAGACAGACGGTCTGAGACAGACGGTCTGAGACATACGGTCTGAGACAGACGGCCTGAGACAGACGGTCTGAGACAGACGGCCTGAGACAGACGGTCTGAGACAGACGGACTGAGACAGACGGACTGTGAGAGGCGGTCTGAGACAGACGCTCTGAGACAGACGGTCTGAGACAGACGGTCTGAGACAGACGGTCTGAGACAGACGGTCTGAGACAGACGGTCTGAGACAGACGGTCTGAGACAGACGGTCTGAGACAGACGGTCTGAGACAGACGTTCTGAGACAGACGGTCTGAGACATACGGACAGAGACAGACGGTCTGACACAGACGTTCGGAGACAGACTGTCTGAGACATACGGACAGAGACAGACGGTCTGACACAGACGTTCGGAGACAGACTGTCTGAGACATACGGACTGAGACAGACGGTCTCCGACAGACAGTCCGAGACAGACGGTCTGAGACAGGCGGTCTGAGTCGGACGTTCTGAGACCGGCGGACTGAGGCAGACGGACTGAGACAGGCGGACTGAGACAGACGGTCTGAGACAGACGGTCCGAGACAGGCGGTCTGAGAAAGGCGGTCTGAGAAAGGCGGTCTGAGACAGACGGTCTGAGACAGACGGTCTGAGACAGACGGTCTGAGACAGACGGTCTGAGACAGACGGTCTGAGACAGACGGTCTGAGACAGACGGTCTGAGACAGACGGTCTGAGACAGACGGTCTGAGACAGACGGTCTGAGACAGACGGTCTGAGACAGACGGTCTGAGACAGACGTTCTGAGACAGACGGTCTGAGACATACGGACAGAGACAGACGGTCTGACACAGACGTTCGGAGACAGACTGTCTGAGACATACGGACTGAGACAGACGGTCTCCGACAGACAGTCCGAGACAGACGGTCTGAGACAGGCGGTCTGAGTCGGACGTTCTGAGACCGGCGGACTGAGGCAGACGGACTGAGACAGGCGGACTGAGACAGACGGTCTGAGACAGACGGTCCGAGACAGGCGGTCTGAGAATGGCGGTCTGAGAAAGGCGGTCTGAGACAGACGTTCTGAGACCGGCGGACTGAGGCAGACGGACTGAGACAGGCGGACTGAGACAGACGGTCTGAGACAGACGGTCCGAGACAGGCGGTCTGAGAAAGGCGGTCTGAGAAAGGCGGTCTGAGACAGACGGTCTGAGACAGGCGGGCTGAGACAGACGGTCTGAGACAGACGGTCTGAGACAGGCTGTCTGACACACACGTTCTTTGACAGACGGTCTGAGACTGACGGCCTGAGACAGACGGTCTGAGACAGGCGGTCTGAGACAGACGTTCTGATATAGGCGGTCTGAGACAGACGGTCTGAGACAGACGGTCTGAGACAGACGGTCTGAGACAGGCGGTCTGAGAAAGGCGGTCTGAGAAAGGCGGTCTGAGACAGACGGTCTGAGACAGGCGGGCTGAGACAGACGGTCTGAGACAGGCGGTCTGAGACAGACGGTCTGAGACAGACGGTCTGAGACAGACGGTCTGAGACAGACGGCCTGAGACAGACGGTCTGAGACAGGCGGTCTGAGACAGACTATCTGAGACAGGCGGTCTGAGACATACGGTCTGAGACAGACGGTCTGAGACAGACGGTCTGAGACAGACGTTCTGAGACAGACGGTCTGAGACAGACGGTCCGAGACAGGCGGTCTGCGAAAGGCGGTCTGAGCCAGACGGTCTGAGACAGACGGACTGAGACAGAAGGACTGAGACAGACGGACTGAGACAGGTGGTCTGAGACAGACGGTCTGAGACAGACGGTCTGAGACAGACGGTCTGAGACAGACGGACTGAGACAGAAGGACAGGGACAGGCGAACAGACGCTGCCCGATAGCGGCAGGCGGATTGAGACGGACGGTCTGAGACAGGCTGACTGAGACAGACGGTGTGAGACATACGGACTGAGACAGACGGTCTGATACAGACGGTCTGAGACAGACGTTCTGAGACAGACGGATTGAGATATACGGACAGAGACAGACGGTCTGACACAGACGTTCGGAGACAGACCGTCTGATACATACGGACTGAGACAGATTGTCTCCGACAGACAGTCCGAGACAGACGGTCTGAGACAGGCGGTCTGAGTCGGACGGTCTGAGACCGGCGGACTGAGGCAGACGGACTGAGACAGGCGGACTGAGACAGACGGTCTGAGACAGACGGTCCGAGACAGGCGGTCTGAGAAAGGCGGTCTGAGAAAGGCGGTCTGAGCCAGACGGTCTGAGACAGACGGTCTGAGACAGACGGTCTGAGACAGACGGTCTGAGACAGACGGTCTGAGACAGACGGTCTGAGACAGATGGACAGAGACAGGCGGGCTGAGACAGACGGTCTGAGACAGACGGTCTGAGACAGGCTGTCTGACACACACGTTCTTTGACAGACGGTCTGAGACTGACGGCCTGAGACACACGGTCTGAGACAGGCGGTCTGAGACAGACGTTCTGATATAGGCGGTCTGAGACAGACGGTCTGAGACAGACGGTCTGAGACAGGCTGTCTGACACACACGTTCTTTGGCAGACGGTCTGAGACAGACGGTCTGCGACAGACGGTCAGAGACAGACGTTCTGAGACAGACGGTCTGAGACATACGGACAGAGACAGACGGTCTGACACAGACGTTCGGAGACAGACCGTCTGAGACATACGGACTGAGACAGACGGTCTCCGACAGACAGTCCGAGACAGACGGTCTGAGACAGGCGGTCTGAGTCGGACGGTCTGAGACCGGCGGACTGAGACAGACGGACTGAGATAGACGGACTGAGACAGACGGTCTGAGACAGGCGCGCTGAGACAGACGGTCTGAGACAGATAGTCTGAGAAAGACGGACTGAGACAGGCGGCCTGAGAGAGACGGACAGACACTGACGGTCTGAGACAGACGGTCTAAGACAGACGGTCTGAGACAGACGGTCTGAGACAGACGGTCTGAGACAGACGGTCTGAGACATGCGGGCTGAAACAGACGGACAGAGACAACGGTAAGAGACAGACGGCCCGAGACAGACGGTCTGAGACAGACGGTCTGAGACAGACGGTCTGAGACAGATGGACAGAGACAGGCGGGCTGAGACAGACGGTCTGAGACAGACGGTCTGAGACAGGCTGTCTGACACACACGTTCTTTGACAGACGGTCTGAGACTGACGGCCTGAGACACAGGGTCTGAGACAGGCGGTCTGAGACAGACGTTCTGATATAGGCGGTCTGAGACAGACGGTCTGAGACAGGCTGTCTGACACACACGTTCTTTGACAGACGGTCTGAGACAGACGGTCTGCGACAGACGGTCAGAGACAGACGTTCTGAGACAGACGGTCTGAGACATACGGACAGAGACAGACGGTCTGACGCAGACGTTCGGAGACAGACCGTCTGAGACATACGGACTGAGACAGACGGTCTCCGACAGACAGTCCGAGACAGACGGTCTGAGACAGGCGGTCTGAGTCGGACGGTCTGAGACCGGCGGACTGAGACAGACGGACTGAGACAGACGGACTGAGACAGACGGACTGAGACAGACGGTCTGAGACAGGCGCGCTGAGACAGACGGTCTGAGACAGATAGTCTGAGAAAGACGGACTGAGACAGGCGGCCTGAGAGAGACGGACAGACACTGACGGTCTGAGACAGACGGTCTAAGACAGACGGTCTGAGACAGGCGGTCTGAGACAGACAGACAGAGACAGACGGCCTGAGACTGACGCACAGAGACAGGCGGGCTGAGACAGACGGGCTAAAACCGACGGCCTGGGACACATGGTCTGAGACGGATGGTCTGAGACAGACGGTCTGAGACAGGCGGACAGAGTCAGATGGACAGACACATACGGAGTGAGACAGGCGTTCAGTGACAGACGGTATGGGACAGACGGACTGAGACAGGCGGCATGAGGCAGACGGTCTGAGACAGACGGTCTGAGACAGATGGACAGAGACAGGCGGGCTGAGACAGAAGGTCTGAGACAGACGGTCTGAGACAGACGGTCTGAGACAGAGGGTATCAGACAGACGCTCTGAGAAAGACGGTCTGAGACAGACGGTCTGAGACAGGCTGTCTGACACACACGTTCTTTGACAGACGGTCTGAGAAAGACGGACTGAGACAGGCGTACTGAGACAGGCGGTCTGAGCCAGACGGTCTGTGGCAGACGGTCTGAGACAGACGGTCTGAGACAGACGGTCTGAGACATGCGGGCTGAAACAGACGGACAGAGACAACGGTAAGAGACAGACGGCCCGAGACAGACGGTCTGAGACAGACGGACAGAGACAGGCGGTCTGAGACAGACAGACAGAGACAGACGGCCTGAGACTGACGCACAGAGACAGGCGGGCTGCGACAGACGGGCTAAAACCGACGGCCTGGGACAGATGGTCTGAGACGGATGGTCTGAGACAGACGGTCTGAGACAGGCGGACAGAGTCAGATGGACAGACACATACGGAGTGAGACAGGCGTTCAGTGACAGACGGTCCGAGACAGGCGGTCTGAGAAAGGCGGTCTGAGAAAGGCGGTCTGAGACAGACGGTCTGAGACAGACGGTCTGAGACAGACGGTCTGAGACAGACGGTCTGAGACAGACGGTCTGAGACAGACGGTCTGAGACAGACGGTCTGAGACAGACGGTCTGAGACAGACGGTCTGAGACAGACGGTCTGAGACAGACGGTCTGAGACAGATGGACAGAGACAGGCGGGCTGAGACAGAAGGTCTGAGACAGACGGTCTGAGACAGACGGTCTGAGACAGAGGGTATCAGACAGACGCTCTGAGAAAGACGGTCTGAGACAGACGGTCTGAGACATACGGACAGAGACAGACGGTCTGACACAGACGTTCGGAGACAGACCGTCTGAGACATACGGACTGAGACAGACGGTCTCCGACAGACAGTCCGAGACAGACGGTCTGAGACAGGCGGTCTGAGTCGGACGGTCTGAGACCGGCGGACTGAGACAGACGGACTGAGACAGACGGACTGAGACAGACGGACTGAGACAGACGGTCTGAGACAGGCGCGCTGAGACAGACGGTCTGTGGCAGACGGTCTGAGACAGACGGTCTGAGACAGTCGGACCGAGACAGACGGACTGAGACAGGTGGTCTGAGACAGACGGTCTGAGTCTGACGGCCTGAGACAGACGGTCTGAGACAGGCTGTCTGACACACACGTTCTTTAACAGACGGTCTGAGACAGACGGACTGAGGCAGGCGGTCTGAGTCGGACGGTCTGAGATCGGCGGACTGAGACCGACGGACTGAGACAGACGGACTGAGACAGTCCGTCTGAGACAGACGGTCTGAGACAGACGGTCTGAGACAGACGGTCTGAGACAGACGGTCTGAGACAGACGGTCTGAGACAGACGGTCTGAGACAGACGGTCTGAGACAGACGGTCTGAGACAGACGGTCTGAGACAGACGGTCTGAGACAGAGGGTCTCAGACAGACGGTCTGAGAAAGAGGGTCTGAGACATACGGTCTGAGACAGAGGGTCTGAGACAGACGGTCTGAGGCAGACGTTCTGAGACAGACGGTCTGAGACAGACGGTCCGAGACAGGCGGTCTGCGAAAGGCGGTCTGAGCCAGACGGTCTGAGACAGACGGACTGAGACAGTAGGACTGAGACAGACGGACTGAGACAGGTGGTCTGAGACAGACGGTCTGAGACAGACGGACTGAGACAGAAGGACAGGGACAGGCGAACAGACGCTGCCCGATAGCGGCAGGCGGATTGAGACGGACGGTCTGAGACAGGCTGACTGAGACAGACGGTGTGAGACATACGGACTGAGACAGACGGTCTGAGACATACGGTCTGAGACAGACGGACAGAGACAGGCGGTCTGAGACAGACAGACAGAGACAGACGGCCTGAGACTGACGCACAGAGACAGGCGGGCTGAGACAGACGGGCTAAAACCGACGGCCTGGGACAGATGGTCTGAGACGGATGGTCTGAGACAGACGGTCTGAGACAGGCGGTCTGAGACAGACGGACTGCGACAGAAGGACTGAGACAGACGGACTGAGACAGGTGGTCTGAGACAGACGGACTGAGACAGTCCGTCTGAGACAGACGGTCTGAGACAGACGGTCTGAGACAGAGGGTCTCAGACAGACGGTCTGAGAAAGAGGGTCTGAGACATACGGTCTGAGACAGAGGGTCTGAGGCAGACGGTCTGAGGCAGACGTTCTGAGACAGACGGTCTGAGACAGACGGTCCGAGACAGGCGGTCTGCGAAAGGCGGTCTGAGCCAGACGGTCTGAGACAGGCGGACAGAGTCAGATGGACAGACACATACGGAGTGAGACAGGCGTTCAGTGACAGACGGTATGGGACAGACGGACTGAGACAGGCGGCATGAGGCAGACGGACAGAGACAGACGGAGTGAGACAGGCGTTCAGTGATAGACGGTCTGAGACAGACGGACAGAGACAGGCGGTCTGAGACAGATGGACAGAGACAGGCGGGCTGAGACAGACGGTCTGAGACAGACGGTCTGAGACAGAGGGTATCAGACAGACGCTCTGAGAAAGACGGTCTGAGACAGACGGTCTGAGACAGGCTGTCTGACACACACGTTCTTTGACAGACGGTCTGAGAAAGACGGACTGAGACAGGTGGTCTGAGACAGACGGTCTGAGTCTGACGGCCTGAGACAGACGTTCTGAGACAGGCGGTCTGAGAATGGCGGTCTGAGCCAGACGGTCTGTGGCAGACGGTCTGAGACAGACGGTCTGAGACAGTCGGACCGAGACAGACGGACTGAGACAGGTGGTCTGAGACAGACGGTCTGAGTCTGACGGCCTGAGACAGACGTTCTGAGACAGGCTGTCTGACACACACGTTCTTTGACAGACGGTCTGAGAAAGACGGACTGAGACAGGTGGTCTGAGACAGACGGTCTGAGTCTGACGGCCTGAGACAGACGTTCTGAGACAGGCGGTCTGAGAATGGCGGTCTGAGCCAGACGGTCTGTGGCAGACGGTCTGAGACAGACGGTCTGAGACAGGCTGTCTGAGACAGGCGGTCTGAGACATACGGTCTGAGACAGCGGGTCTGAGACAGACGGTCTGAGGCAGACGATCTGAGACAGACGGTCTGAGACATACGGACAGAGACAGACGGTCTGACACAGACGTTCGGAGACAGACCGTCTGAGACATACGGACTGAGACAGACGGTCTCCGACAGACAGTCCGAGACAGACGGTCTGAGACAGGCGGTCTGAGCCAGACGGTCTGAGACAGACGGTCTGAGACAGACGGACTGCGACAGAAGGACTGAGACAGACGGACTGAGACAGGTGGTCTGAGACAGACGGACTGAGACAGTCCGTCTGAGACAGACGGTCTGAGACAGACAGTCTGAGACAGACGGTCTGAGACAGACGGTCTAAGACAGACGGTCTGGGACAGACGGTCTGTGACAGACGGTCTCAGACAGACGGTCTGTGACAGACGGTCTGAGACAGACGGTCTGAGACAGACGGTGTGAGACAGACGGTCTGAGACAGGCTGTCTGACACACACGTTCTTTGACAGACGGTCTGAGACAGACGGACTGACACAGACGGTCTGAGACATACGGTCTGAGACAGACGGCCTGAGACAGAGGGTCTGAGGCAGACGTTCTGAGACATACGGTCTGAGACAGGCGGTCCGAGACAGACGCTCTGAGACAGACGGTCTGAGACAGACGGTCTGAGACAGACGGTCTGAGACAGACGGTCTGAGACAGACGGTCTGAGACAGACTATCTGAGACAGGCGGTCTGAGACATACGGTCTGAGACAGCGGGTCTGAGACAGACGGTCTGAGGCAGACGTTCTGAGACAGACGGTCTGAGACAGACGGTCCGAGACAGGCGGTCTGCGAAAGGCGGTCTGAGCCAGACGGTCTGAGACAGACGGACTGAGACAGAAGGACTGAGACAGACGGACTGAGACAGGTGGTCTGAGACAGACGGTCTGAGACAGACGGTCTGAGACAGACGGTCTGAGACAGACGGTCTGAGACAGACGGACTGAGACAGAAGGACAGGGACTGGCGAACAGACGCTGCCCGATAGCGGCAGGCGGATTGAGACGGACGGTTTGAGACAGGCTGACTGAGACAGACGGTGTGAGACATACGGACTGAGACAGACGGTCTGAGACATACGGTCTGAGACAGACGGCCTGAGACAGACGGTCTGAGACAGACGGACTGAGACAGACGGACTGTGACAGGCGGTCTGAGACAGACGCTCTGAGACAGACGGTCTGAGACAGACGGTCTGAGACAGACGGTCTGAGACAGACGGTCTGAGACAGACGGTCTGAGACAGACGGTCTGCGACAGACGGTCTGAGACAGACGATCTGAGACAGACGGTCTGAGACATACGGACAGAGACAGACGGTCTGACACAGACGTTCGGCGACAGACCGTCTGAGACATACGGACTGAGACAGACGGTCTCCGACAGACAGTCCGAGACAGACGGTCTGAGACAGGCGGTCAGAGTCGGACGGTCTGAGACCGGCGGACTGAGACAGACGGACTGAGACAGACGGACTGAGACAGACGGTCTGAGACAGGCGCGCTGAGACAGACGGTCTGAGACAGATAGTCTGAGACAGGCTGTCTGACACACACGTTCTTTGACAGACGGTCTGAGACAGACGGACTGAGACAGGCGGTCTGAGTCGGACGGTCTGAGATCGGCGGTCTGAGACAGACGGACTGAGACAGACGGACTGAGACAGTCCGTCTGAGACAGACGGTCTGAGACAGACGGTCTGAGACAGACGGTCTGAGACAGACGGTCTGAGACAGACGGTGTGAGACAGACGGTCTGAGACAGACTATCTGAGACAGGCGGTCTGAGACAGGCTGTCTGACATACACGGTCTTTGACAGACGGTCTGAGACAGGCGGACTGAGGCAGGCGGTCTGAGTCGGACGGTCTGAGATCGGCGGACTGAGACAGACGGACTGAGACAGACGGTCTGAGACAGACGGTCTGAGACAGACGGTGTGAGACAGACGGTCTGAGACAGGCTGTCTGACACACACGTTCTTTGACAGACGGTCTGAGACAGACGGACTGACACAGACGGTCTGAGACATACGGTCTGAGACAGAGGGTCTGAGGCAGACGTTCTGAGTCATACGGTCTGAGACAGGCGGTCTGAGACAGACGGTCTGAGACAGACGGTCTGAGACAGACGGTCTGAGACAGACGGTCTGAGACAGACTATCTGAGACAGGCGGTCTGAGACAGGCTGTCTGACACACACGGTCTTTGACAGACGGTCTGAGACAGGCGGACTGAGGCAGGCGGTCTGAGTCGGACGGTCTGAGATCGGCGGACTGAGACAGACGGACTGAGACAGACGGACTGAGACAGTCCGTCTGAGACAGACGGTCTGAGACAGACGGTCTGAGACAGACGGTCTGAGACAGAGGGTCTCAGACAGACGGTCTGAGAAAGAGGGTCTGAGACATACGGTCTGAGACAGAGGGTCTGAGGCAGACGGTCTGAGGCAGACGTTCTGAGACAGACGGTCTGAGACAGACGGTCCGAGACAGGCGGTCTGCGAAAGGCGGTCTGAGCCAGACGGTCTGAGACAGGCGGACAGAGTCAGATGGACAGACACATACGGGGTGAGACAGGCGTTCAGTGACAGACGGTATGGGACAGACGGACTGAGACAGGCGGCATGAGGCAGACGGACAGAGACAGACGGAGTGAGACAGGCGTTCAGTGATAGACGGTCTGAGACAGACGGACAGAGACAGGCGGTCTGAGACAGACGGTCTGAGACAGACGGTCTGAGACAGACGGTCTGAGACAGACGGTCTGAGACAGACTATCTGAGACAGGCGGTCTGAGACAGGCTGTCTGACACACACGGTCTTTGACAGACGGTCTGAGACAGGCGGACTGAGGCAGGCGGTCTGAGTCGGACGGTCTGAGATCGGCGGACTGAGACAGACGGACTGAGACAGACGGACTGAGACAGTCCGTCTGAGACAGACGGTCTGAGACAGACGGTCTGAGACAGACGGTCTGAGACAGAGGGTCTCAGACAGACGGTCTGAGAAAGAGGGTCTGAGACATACGGTCTGAGACAGAGGGTCTGAGGCAGACGGTCTGAGGCAGACGTTCTGAGACAGACGGTCTGAGACAGACGGTCCGAGACAGGCGGTCTGCGAAAGGCGGTCTGAGCCAGACGGTCTGAGACAGGCGGACAGAGTCAGATGGACAGACACATACGGGGTGAGACAGGCGTTCAGTGACAGACGGTATGGGACAGACGGACTGAGACAGGCGGCATGAGGCAGACGGACAGAGACAGACGGAGTGAGACAGGCGTTCAGTGATAGACGGTCTGAGACAGACGGACAGAGACAGGCGGTCTGAGACAGATGGACAGAGACAGGCGGGCTGAGACAGACGGTCTGAGACAGACGGTCTGAGACAGAGGGTATCAGACAGACGCTCTGAGAAAGACGGTCTGAGACAGACGGTCTGAGACAGGCTGTCTGACACACACGTTCTTTGACAGACGGTCTGAGAAAGACGGACTGAGACAGGTGGTCTGAGACAGACGGTCTGAGTCTGACGGCCTGAGACAGACGTTCTGAGACAGGCGGTCTGAGAATGGCGGTCTGAGCCAGACGGTCTGTGGCAGACGGTCTGAGACAGACGGTCTGAGACAGTCGGACCGAGACAGACGGACTGAGACAGGTGGTCTGAGACAGACGGTCTGAGTCTGACGGCCTGAGACAGACGTTCTGAGACAGGCTGTCTGACACACACGTTCTTTGACAGACGGTCTGAGACAGACGGACTGAGACAGGCGGTCTGAGTCGGACGGTCTGAGATCGGCGGACTGAGACAGACGGACTGAGACAGACGGACTGAGACAGTCCGTCTGAGACAGACGGTCTGAGACAGACGGTCTGAGACAGACGGTCTGAGACAGACGGTCTGAGACAGACGGTCTGAGACAGACGGTCTGAGACAGACGGTCTGAGACAGACGGTCTGAGACAGAGGGTCTCAGACAGACGGTCTGAGAAAGAGGGTCTTTGACAGACGGTCCGAGACAGGCGGTCTGGGAATGGCGGTCTGAGCCAGACGGTCTGTGGCAGACGGTCTGAGACAGTCGGTCTGAGACAGACGGCATGAGACAGACGGTCTGAGACAGACGGTCTGAGACAGGCGGTCTGAGAAAGGCGGTCTGAGCCAGACGGTCTGAGACAGACGGTCTGAGACAGACGGTCCGAGACAGGCGGTCTGAGAAAGGCGGTCTGAGCCAGACGGTCTGAGCCAGACGGTCTGAGACAGACGGACTGCGACAGAAGGACTGAGACAGACGGACTGAGACAGGTGGTCTGAGACAGACGGTCTGAGACAGACGGTCTCAGACAGACGGACTGAGACAGGTGGTCTGAGACAGACGGTCTGAGACTGACGGCCTGAGACAGACGGACTGAGACAGGCGGTCTGAGACAGACGTTCTGATATAGGCGGTCTGAGACAGACGGTCTGAGACAGACGGTCTGAGACAGACGGTCTGAGACAGACGGTCTGAGACAGACGGTCTGAGACAGACGGTCTGAGACAGACGGACTGAGACAGTCCGTCTGAGACAGACGGTCTGAGACAGACAGTCTGAGACAGACGGTCTGAGACAGACGGTCTAAGACAGACGGTCTGAGACAGACGGTCTGTGACAGACGGTCTGAGACAGACGGTCTGAGACAGACGGTGTGAGACAGACGGTCTGAGACAGGCTGTCTGACACACACGTTCTTTGACAGACGGTCTGAGACAGACGGACTGACACAGACGGTCTGAGACATACGGTCTGAGACAGACGGCCTGAGACAGAGGGTCTGAGGCAGACGTTCTGAGATATACGGTCTGAGACAGGCGGTCTGAGACAGACGCTCTGATACAGACGGTCTGAGACAGACGGTCTGAGACATACGGTCTGAGACAGAGGGTCTGAGACAGACGGTCTGAGACAGACGGTCTGAGACAGGCGGTCTGAGACAGACGCTCTGAGACAGACGGACTGAGACAGAAGGACTGAGACAGACGGACTGAGACAGGTGGTCTGAGACAGACGGTCTGAGACAGACGGTCTGAGACAGACGGTCTGAGACAGACGGTCTGTGACAGACGGTCTGAGACAGACGGTCTGAGACAGACGGTGTGAGACAGACGGTCTGAGACAGGCTGTCTGACACACACGTTCTTTGACAGACGGTCTGAGACAGACGGACTGACACAGACGGTCTGAGACATACGGTCTGAGACAGACGGCCTGAGACAGAGGGTCTGAGGCAGACGTTCTGAGATATACGGTCTGAGACAGGCGGTCTGAGACAGACGCTCTGATACAGACGGTCTGATACAGACGGTCTGAGACATACGGTCTGAGACAGAGGGTCTGAGACAGACGGTCTGAGACAGACGGTCTGAGACAGGCGGTCTGAGACAGACGCTCTGAGACAGACGGACTGAGACAGAAGGACTGAGACAGACGGACTGAGACAGGTGGTCTGAGACAGACGGTCTGAGACAGACGGTCTGAGACAGACGGTCTGAGACAGACGGTCTGAGGCAGACGGACTGAGACAGAAGGACAGGGACTGGCGAACAGACGCTGCCCGATAGCGGCAGGCGGATTGAGACGGACGGTCTGAGACAGGCTGACTGAGACAGACGGTGTGAGACATACGGACTGAGACAGACGGTCTGAGACATACGGTCTGAGACAGACGGCCTGAGACAGACGGTCTGAGACAGACGGACTGAGACAGACGGACTGTGACAGGCGGTCTGAGACAGACGCTCTGAGACAGACGGTCTGAGACAGACGGTCTGAGACAGACGGTCTGAGACAGACGGTCTGAGACAGACGGTCTGAGACAGACGGTCTGCGACAGACGGTCTGAGACAGACGATCTGAGACAGACGGTCTGAGACATACGGACAGAGACAGACGGTCTGACACAGACATTCGGAGACAGACCGTCTGAGACATACGGACTGAGACAGACGGTCTCCGACAGACAGTCCGAGACAGACGGTCTGAGACAGGCGGTCAGAGTCGGACGGTCTGAGACCGGCGGACTGAGACAGACGGACTGAGACAGACGGACTGAGACAGACGGTCTGAGACAGGCGCGCTGAGACAGACGGTCTGAGACAGATAGTCTGAGACAGGCTGTCTGACACACACGTTCTTTGACAGACGGTCTGAGACAGACGGACTGAGACAGGCGGTCTGAGTCGGACGGTCTGAGATCGGCGGACTGAGACAGACGGACTGAGACAGACGGCCTGAGACAGTCCGTCTGAGACAGACGGTCTGAGACAGACGGTCTAAGACAGCCGGTCTGAGACAGACGGTCTGTGACAGACGGTCTGAGACAGACGGTCTGAGACAGACGGTGTGAGACAGACGGTCTGAGACAGGCTGTCTGACACACACGTTCTTTCACAGACGGTCTGAGACAGACGGACTGACACAGACGGTCTGAGACATACGGTCTGAGACAGACGGCCTGAGACAGAGGGTCTGAGGCAGACGTTCTGAGACATACGGTCTGAGACAGGCGGTCTGAGACAGACGGTCTGAGACAGACGGTCTGAGACAGACGGTCTGAGACAGAGGGTCTCAGACAGACGGTCTGAGAAAGAGGGTCTTTGACAGACGGTCCGAGACAGGCGGTCTGGGAATGGCGGTCTGAGCCAGACGGTCTGTGGCAGACGGTCTGAGACAGTCGGTCTGAGACAGACGGCATGAGACAGACGGTCTGAGACAGACGGTCTGAGACAGGCGGTCTGAGAAAGGCGGTCTGAGCCAGACGGTCTGAGACAGACGGTCTGAGACAGACGGTCCGAGACAGGCGGTCTGAGAAAGGCGGTCTGAGCCAGACGGTCTGAGCCAGACGGTCTGAGACAGACGGACTGCGACAGAAGGACTGAGACAGACGGACTGAGACAGGTGGTCTGAGACAGACGGTCTGAGACAGACGGTCTCAGACAGACGGACTGAGACAGGTGGTCTGAGACAGACGGTCTGAGACTGACGGCCTGAGACAGACGGACTGAGACAGGCGGTCTGAGACAGACGTTCTGATATAGGCGGTCTGAGACAGACGGTCTGAGACAGACGGTCTGAGACAGACGGTCTGAGACAGACGGTCTGAGACAGACGGTCTGAGACAGACGGTCTGAGACAGACGGACTGAGACAGTCCGTCTGAGACAGACGGTCTGAGACAGACAGTCTGAGACAGACGGTCTGAGACAGACGGTCTAAGACAGACGGTCTGAGACAGACGGTCTGTGACAGACGGTCTGAGACAGACGGTCTGAGACAGACGGTGTGAGACAGACGGTCTGAGACAGGCTGTCTGACACACACGTTCTTTGACAGACGGTCTGAGACAGACGGACTGACACAGACGGTCTGAGACATACGGTCTGAGACAGACGGCCTGAGACAGAGGGTCTGAGGCAGACGTTCTGAGATATACGGTCTGAGACAGGCGGTCTGAGACAGACGCTCTGATACAGACGGTCTGAGACAGACGGTCTGAGACATACGGTCTGAGACAGAGGGTCTGAGACAGACGGTCTGAGACAGACGGTCTGAGACAGGCGGTCTGAGACAGACGCTCTGAGACAGACGGACTGAGACAGAAGGACTGAGACAGACGGACTGAGACAGGTGGTCTGAGACAGACGGTCTGAGACAGACGGTCTGAGACAGACGGTCTGAGACAGACGGTCTGTGACAGACGGTCTGAGACAGACGGTCTGAGACAGACGGTGTGAGACAGACGGTCTGAGACAGGCTGTCTGACACACACGTTCTTTGACAGACGGTCTGAGACAGACGGACTGACACAGACGGTCTGAGACATACGGTCTGAGACAGACGGCCTGAGACAGAGGGTCTGAGGCAGACGTTCTGAGATATACGGTCTGAGACAGGCGGTCTGAGACAGACGCTCTGATACAGACGGTCTGATACAGACGGTCTGAGACATACGGTCTGAGACAGAGGGTCTGAGACAGACGGTCTGAGACAGACGGTCTGAGACAGGCGGTCTGAGACAGACGCTCTGAGACAGACGGACTGAGACAGAAGGACTGAGACAGACGGACTGAGACAGGTGGTCTGAGACAGACGGTCTGAGACAGACGGTCTGAGACAGACGGTCTGAGACAGACGGTCTGAGGCAGACGGACTGAGACAGAAGGACAGGGACTGGCGAACAGACGCTGCCCGATAGCGGCAGGCGGATTGAGACGGACGGTCTGAGACAGGCTGACTGAGACAGACGGTGTGAGACATACGGACTGAGACAGACGGTCTGAGACATACGGTCTGAGACAGACGGCCTGAGACAGACGGTCTGAGACAGACGGACTGAGACAGACGGACTGTGACAGGCGGTCTGAGACAGACGCTCTGAGACAGACGGTCTGAGACAGACGGTCTGAGACAGACGGTCTGAGACAGACGGTCTGAGACAGACGGTCTGAGACAGACGGTCTGCGACAGACGGTCTGAGACAGACGATCTGAGACAGACGGTCTGAGACATACGGACAGAGACAGACGGTCTGACACAGACATTCGGAGACAGACCGTCTGAGACATACGGACTGAGACAGACGGTCTCCGACAGACAGTCCGAGACAGACGGTCTGAGACAGGCGGTCAGAGTCGGACGGTCTGAGACCGGCGGACTGAGACAGACGGACTGAGACAGACGGACTGAGACAGACGGTCTGAGACAGGCGCGCTGAGACAGACGGTCTGAGACAGATAGTCTGAGACAGGCTGTCTGACACACACGTTCTTTGACAGACGGTCTGAGACAGACGGACTGAGACAGGCGGTCTGAGTCGGACGGTCTGAGATCGGCGGACTGAGACAGACGGACTGAGACAGACGGCCTGAGACAGTCCGTCTGAGACAGACGGTCTGAGACAGACGGTCTAAGACAGCCGGTCTGAGACAGACGGTCTGTGACAGACGGTCTGAGACAGACGGTCTGAGACAGACGGTGTGAGACAGACGGTCTGAGACAGGCTGTCTGACACACACGTTCTTTCACAGACGGTCTGAGACAGACGGACTGACACAGACGGTCTGAGACATACGGTCTGAGACAGACGGCCTGAGACAGAGGGTCTGAGGCAGACGTTCTGAGACATACGGTCTGAGACAGGCGGTCTGAGACAGACGGTCTGAGACAGACGGTCTGAGACAGACGGTCTGAGACAGACGGTCTGAGACAGACGGTCTGAGACAGACGGTCTGAGACAGACTATCTGAGACAGGCGGTCTGAGACATACGGTCTGAGACAGAGGGTCTGAGACAGAGGGTCTGAGACAGACGGTCTGAGGCAGACGTTCTGAGACAGACGGTCTGACACAGACGGTCCGAGACGGGCGGTCTGAGCCAGACGGTCTGAGACAGACGGACTGAGACAGAAGGACTGAGACAGACGGACTGAGATAGGTGGTCTGAGACAGACAGTCTGAGACAGACGGTCTGAGACAGACGGTCTGAGACAGACGGACTGAGACAGAAGGACAGGGACTGGCGAACAGACGCTGCCCGATAGCGGCAGGCGGATTGAGACGGACGGTCTGAGACAGGCTGACTGAGACAGACGGTGTGAGACATACGGACTGAGACAGACGGTCTGAGACATACGGTCTGAGACAGACGGCCTGACACAGACGGTCTGAGACAGACGGTTCGAGACAGAGGGATTGAGACAGACGGTCTGAGACAGACGGTCTGAGACAGACGGTCTGAGACAGGCGGTCTGATACAGACGGTCTGAGACAGACGGTCAGAGACAGGCGGTCTGAGACAGACGGTCTGAGACAGACGGTCTGAGACAGGCGGTCTGATACAGACGGTCTGAGACAGACGGTTCGAGACAGAGGGATTGAGACAGACGGTCTGAGACAGACGGTCTGATACAGACGGTCTGATACAGACGGTCTGATACAGACGGTCTGATACAGACGGTCTGATACAGATGGACTGATACAGACGGTCTGTGAAAGTCGGTCTGAGACGCACGGTCTGAGACAGACGGTCTGAGACTGACGGTCTAAGACAGACGGTCTGAGACAGACGGTCTGTGACAGACGGTCTGAGACAGGCGGTCAGAGTCGGACGGTCTGAGACCGGCGGACTGAGACAGACGGACTGAGACAGACGGACTGAGACAGACGGTCTGAGACAGGCGCGCTGAGACAGACGGTCTGAGACAGATAGTCTGAGACAGGCTGTCTGACACACACGTTCTTTGACAGACGGTCTGAGACAGACGGACTGAGACAGGCGGTCTGAGTCGGACGGTCTGAGATCGGCGGACTGAGACAGACGGTCTGAGACAGACGGTGTGAGACAGACGGTCTGAGACAGGCTGTCTGACACACACGTTCTTTGACAGACGGTCTGAGACAGACGGACTGACACAGACGGTCTGAGACATACGGTCTGAGACAGACGGCCTAAGACAGAGGGTCTGAGGCAGACGTTCTGAGACATACGGTCTGAGACAGGCGGTCTGAGACAGACGGTCTGAGACAGACGGTCTGAGACAGACGGTCTGAGACAGACGGTCTGAGACAGACGGTCTGAGACAGACTATCTGAGACAGGCGGTCTGAGACATACGGTCTGAGACAGACGGTCTGTGACAGACGGTCTGAGACAGACGGTCTGAGACAGACGGTGTGAGACAGACGGTCTGAGACAGGCTGTCTGACACACACGTTCTTTGACAGACGGTCTGAGACAGACGGACTGACACAGACGGTCTGAGACATACGGTCTGAGACAGACGGCCTGAGACAGAGGGTCTGAGGCAGACGTTCTGAGATATACGGTCTGAGACAGGCGGTCTGAGACAGACGCTCTGAGACAGACGGTCTGAGACAGACGGTCTGAGACATACGGTCTGAGACAGAGGGTCTGAGACAGACGGTCTGAGACAGACGGTCTGAGACAGGCGGTCTGAGACAGACGCTCTGAGACAGACGGACTGAGACAGAAGGACTGAGACAGACGGACTGAGACAGGTGGTCTGAGACAGACGGTCTGAGACAGACGGTCTGAGACAGACGGTCTGAGACAGACGGTCTGAGGCAGACGGACTGAGACAGAAGGACAGGGACTGGCGAACAGACGCTGCCCGATAGCGGCAGGCGGATTGAGACGGACGGTCTGAGACAGGCTGACTGAGACAGACGGTGTGAGACATACGGACTGAGACAGACGGTCTGAGACATACGGTCTGAGACAGACGGCCTGAGACAGACGGTCTGAGACAGACGGACTGAGACAGACGGACTGTGACAGGCGGTCTGAGACAGACGCTCTGAGACAGACGGTCTGAGACAGACGGTCTGAGACAGACGGTCTGAGACAGACGGTCTGAGACAGACGGTCTGCGACAGACGGTCTGAGACAGACGATCTGAGACAGACGGTCTGAGACATACGGACAGAGACAGACGGTCTGACACAGACGTTCGGAGACAGACCGTCTGAGACATACGGACTGAGACAGACGGTCTCCGACAGACAGTCCGAGACAGACGGTCTGAGACAGGCGGTCAGAGTCGGACGGTCTGAGACCGGCGGACTGAGACAGACGGACTGAGACAGACGGACTGAGACAGACGGTCTGAGACAGGCGCGCTGAGACAGACGGTCTGAGACAGATAGTCTGAGACAGGCTGTCTGACACACACGTTCTTTGACAGACGGTCTGAGACAGACGGACTGAGACAGGCGGTCTGAGTCGGACGGTCTGAGATCGGCGGACTGAGACAGACGGACTGAGACAGACGGCCTGAGACAGTCCGTCTGAGACAGACGGTCTGAGACAGACGGTCTAAGACAGCCGGTCTGAGACAGACGGTCTGTGACAGACGGTCTGAGACAGACGGTCTGAGACAGACGGTGTGAGACAGACGGTCTGAGACAGGCTGTCTGACACACACGTTCTTTCACAGACGGTCTGAGACAGACGGACTGACACAGACGGTCTGAGACATACGGTCTGAGACAGACGGCCTGAGACAGAGGGTCTGAGGCAGACGTTCTGAGACATACGGTCTGAGACAGGCGGTCTGAGACAGACGGTCTGAGACAGACGGTCTGAGACAGACGGTCTGAGACAGACGGTCTGAGACAGACGGTCTGAGACAGACGGTCTGAGACAGACTATCTGAGACAGGCGGTCTGAGACATACGGTCTGAGACAGAGGGTCTGAGACAGAGGGTCTGAGACAGACGGTCTGAGGCAGACGTTCTGAGACAGACGGTCTGACACAGACGGTCCGAGACGGGCGGTCTGAGCCAGACGGTCTGAGACAGACGGACTGAGACAGAAGGACTGAGACAGACGGACTGAGATAGGTGGTCTGAGACAGACGGTCTGAGACAGACGGTCTGAGACAGACGGTCTGAGACAGACGGTCTGAGACAGACGGACTGAGACAGAAGGACAGGGACTGGCGAACAGACGCTGCCCGATAGCGGCAGGCGGATTGAGACGGACGGTCTGAGACAGGCTGACTGAGACAGACGGTGTGAGACATACGGACTGAGACAGACGGTCTGAGACATACGGTCTGAGACAGACGGCCTGACACAGACGGTCTGAGACAGACGGTTCGAGACAGAGGGATTGAGACAGACGGTCTGAGACAGACGGTCTGAGACAGACGGTCTGAGACAGGCGGTCTGATACAGACGGTCTGAGACAGACGGTCAGAGACAGGCGGTCTGAGACAGACGGTCTGAGACAGACGGTCTGAGACAGGCGGTCTGATACAGACGGTCTGAGACAGACGGTTCGAGACAGAGGGATTGAGACAGACGGTCTGAGACAGACGGTCTGATACAGACGGTCTGATACAGACGGTCTGATACAGACGGTCTGATACAGACGGTCTGATACAGATGGTCTGATACAGACGGTCTGTGAAAGTCGGTCTGAGACGCACGGTCTGAGACAGACGGTCTGAGACTGACGGTCTGAGACAGACGGTCTGCGACAGACGGTCTGAGACAGACGATCTGAGACAGACGGTCTGAGACATACGGACAGAGACAGACGGTCTGACACAGACGTTCGGAGACAGACCGTCTGAGACATACGGACTGAGACAGACGGTCTCCGACAGACAGTCCGAGACAGACGGTCTGAGACAGGCGGTCAGAGTCGGACGGTCTGAGACCGGCGGACTGAGACAGACGGACTGAGACAGACGGACTGAGACAGACGGTCTGAGACAGGCGCGCTGAGACAGACGGTCTGAGACAGATAGTCTGAGACAGGCTGTCTGACACACACGTTCTTTGACAGACGGTCTGAGACAGACGGACTGAGACAGGCGGTCTGAGTCGGACGGTCTGAGATCGGCGGACTGAGACAGACGGACTGAGACAGACGGCCTGAGACAGTCCGTCTGAGACAGACGGTCTGAGACAGACGGTCTAAGACAGCCGGTCTGAGACAGACGGTCTGTGACAGACGGTCTGAGACAGACGGTCTGAGACAGACGGTGTGAGACAGACGGTCTGAGACAGGCTGTCTGACACACACGTTCTTGCACAGACGGTCTGAGACAGACGGACTGACACAGACGGTCTGAGACATACGGTCTGAGACAGACGGCCTGAGACAGAGGGTCTGAGGCAGACGTTCTGAGACATACGGTCTGAGACAGGCGGTCTGAGACAGACGGTCTGAGACAGACGGTCTGAGACAGACGGTCTGAGACAGACGGTCTGAGACAGACGGTCTGAGACAGACGGTCTGAGACAGACGGTCTGAGACAGACTATCTGAGACAGGCGGTCTGAGACATACGGTCTGAGACAGAGGGTCTGAGACAGAGGGTCTGAGACAGACGGTCTGAGGCAGACGTTCTGAGACAGACGGTCTGACACAGACGGTCCGAGACGGGCGGTCTGAGCCAGACGGTCTGAGACAGACGGACTGAGACAGAAGGACTGAGACAGACGGACTGAGATAGGTGGTCTGAGACAGACGGTCTGAGACAGACGGTCTGAGACAGACGGTCTGAGACAGACGGTCTGAGACAGACGGACTGAGACAGAAGGACAGGGACTGGCGAACAGACGCTGCCCGATAGCGGCAGGCGGATTGAGACGGACGGTCTGAGATAGGCTGACTGAGACAGACGGTGTGAGACATACGGACTGAGACAGACGGTCTGAGACATACGGTCTGAGACAGACGGCCTGACACAGACGGTCTGAGACAGACGGTTCGAGACAGAGGGATTGAGACAGACGGTCTGAGACAGACGGTCTGAGACAGACGGTCTGAGACAGGCGGTCTGATACAGACGGTCTGAGACAGACGGTCAGAGACAGGCGGTCTGAGACAGACGGTCTGAGACAGACGGTCTGAGACAGGCGGTCTGATACAGACGGTCTGAGACAGACGGTTCGAGACAGAGGGATTGAGACAGACGGTCTGAGACAGACGGTCTGATACAGACGGTCTGATACAGACGGTCTGATACAGACGGTCTGATACAGACGGTCTGATACAGATGGTCTGATACAGACGGTCTGTGAAAGTCGGTCTGAGACGCACGGTCTGAGACAGACGGTCTGAGACTGACGGTCTAAGACAGACGGTCTGAGACAGACGGTCTGTGACAGACGGTCTGAGACAGGCGGTCAGAGTCGGACGGTCTGAGACCGGCGGACTGAGACAGACGGACTGAGACAGACGGACTGAGACAGACGGTCTGAGACAGGCGCGCTGAGACAGACGGTCTGAGACAGATAGTCTGAGACAGGCTGTCTGACACACACGTTCTTTGACAGACGGTCTGAGACAGACGGACTGAGACAGGCGGTCTGAGTCGGACGGTCTGAGATCGGCGGACTGAGACAGACGGTCTGAGACAGACGGTGTGAGACAGACGGTCTGAGACAGGCTGTCTGACACACACGTTCTTTGACAGACGGTCTGAGACAGACGGACTGACACAGACGGTCTGAGACATACGGTCTGAGACAGACGGCCTAAGACAGAGGGTCTGAGGCAGACGTTCTGAGACATACGGTCTGAGACAGGCGGTCTGAGACAGACGGTCTGAGACAGACGGTCTGAGACAGACGGTCTGAGACAGACGGTCTGAGACAGACGGTCTGAGACAGACTATCTGAGACAGGCGGTCTGAGACATACGGTCTGAGACAGAGGGTCTGAGACAGAGGGTCTGAGACAGACGGTCTGAGGCAGACGTTCTGAGACAGACGGTCTGACACAGACGGTCCGAGACAGGCGGTCTGAGCCAGACGGTCTGAGACAGACGGACTGAGACAGGTGGTCTGAGACAGACGGTCTGAGACAGACGGTCTGAGACAGACGGTCTGAGACAGACGGTCTGAGACAGACGGACTGAGACAGAAGGACAGGGACTGGCGAACAGACGCTGCCCGATAGCGGCAGGCGGATTGAGACGGACGGTCTGAGACAGGCTGACTGAGACAGACGGTGTGAGACATACGGACTGAGACAGACGGTCTGAGACATACGGTCTGAGACAGACGGCCTGACACAGACGGTCTGAGACAGACGGTTCGAGACAGAGGGATTGAGACAGACGGTCTGAGACAGACGGTCTGAGACAGACGGTCTGAGACAGGCGGTCTAATACAGACGGTCTGAGACAGACGGTCAGAGACAGGCGGTCTGAGACAGACGGTCTGAGACAGACGGTCTGAGACAGGCGGTCTGATACAGACGGTCTGATACAGACGGTCTGATACAGACGGTCTGATACAGACGGTCTGATACAGATGGTCTGATACAGACGGTCTGTGAAAGTCGGTCTGAGACGCACGGTCCGAGACAGACGGTCTGAGACTGACGGTCTGAGACAGACGGTCTGAGACAAGGTCTGAGACAGGCGGTCTGCGACAGACGGTCTGAGACAGACGGTCTGAGACAGACGGCCTGAGATAGGCGGTCTGCGACAGAGGGACAGGGACAGGCGAATAGACGCTGCGCGATAGCGGCAGACAGACTGAGAAGGACGGTCTGAGATAGGCTGACTGTGATAGACGGTCTGAGACAGACGGCCTGAGACAGACGGTCTGAGACAGACGCTCTGAGACAGACGGTCTGAGACAGACGGTCTGAGACAGACGGTCTGAGACAGACGGTCTGAGACAGACGGTCTGAGACAGACGGTCTGAGACAGGCGGTCAGAGACAGGCGGCCTGAGACAGACGGTCTGAGACAGACGGTCTGAGACAGGCGGTCTGATACAGACGGTCTGAGACAGAGGGTCAGAGACAGGCGGTCTGAGACAGGCGGTCTGAGACAGACGGTCTGAGACAGACGGTCAGAGACAGACGGTCTGAGACAGACGGTTCGAGACAGAGGGATTGAGACAGACGGTCTGAGACAGACGGTCTGAGACAGGCGGTCTGATACAGACGGTCTGATACAGACGGTCTGAGACAGACGGTCAGAGACAGGCGGTCTGAGACAGACGGTCTGAGACAGACGGTCTGAGACAGGCGGTCTGATACAGACGGTCTGAGACAGACGGTTGGAGACAGAGGGATTGAGACAGACGGTCTGAGACAGACGGTCTGATACAGACGGTCTGATACAGACGGTCTGATACAGACGGTCTGATACAGACGGTCTGATACAGACGGTCTGATACAGACGGTCTGATACAGATGGTCTGATACAGACGGTCTGTGAAAGTCGGTCTGAGACGCACGGTCTGAGACAGACGGTCTGAGACTGACGGTCTGAGACAGACGGTCTGAGACACGGTCTGAGACAGGCGGTCTGCGACAGACGGTCTGAGACAGACGGCCTGAGACAGGCGGTCTGCGACAGAGGGACAGGGACAGGCGAATAGACGCTGCGCGATAGCGGCAGACAGACTGAGAAGGACGGTCTGAGATAGGCTGACTGAGATAGACGGTCTGAGACAGACGGCCTGAGACAGACGGTCTGAGACAGACGCTCTGAGACAGACGGTCTGAGACAGACGGTCTGAGACAGACGGTCTGAGACAGACGGTCTGAGACAGGCGGCCTGAGACAGGCGGTCTGAGACAGACGGCCTGAGACAGACGGTTCGAGACAGAGGGATTGAGACAGACGGTCTGAGACAGATGGTCTGAGACAGACGGTCTGAGACAGGCGGTCTGAGACAGACGGTCTGAGACAGACGGTCAGAGACAGGCGGCCTGACACAGACGGCCTGAGACAGACGGTCTGTGACAGTCGGTCTGAGACGCACGGTCTGAGACAGACGGTCTGAGACAGACGGTCTGAGACAGACGGTCTTAGACAGACGGTCTTAGACATACGGCCTGAGACAGACAGTCTGAGACAGACAGTCTGAGACAGACAGTCTGATACAGACGGTCTGAGACAGACGGTCTGAGACAGACGGTCTGAGACAGACGGTCTGAGACAGACGGTCTGAGACAGACGGTCTGACACAGACGGTCTGAGACAGACGGTTCGAGACAGACGGTCTGAGACAGACGGTCTGACACAGACGGTCTGAGACAGACGGTCTGAGACAGACGGTCTGAGACAGAAGGTTCGAGACAGAGGGACTGAGACAGACGGTCTGAGACAGACGGTCTGAGACAGGCGGTCTGAGACAGGCGGTCTGAGACAGACGGTCTGAGACAGGCGGTCTGAGACAGACGGTCTGAGACAGACGGTCTGAGACAGACGGTCTGAGACAGACGGTCTGAGACAGACGGTCTGAGACAGACGGTCTGAGACAGACGGTCTGAGACAGACGGTCTGAGACGGACGGTCTGAGACAGACGGTCTGAGACAGACGGTCTGAGACAGACGGTCTTAGACAGACGGTCTTAGACATACGGCCTGAGACAGACAGTCTGAGACAGACAGTCTGAGACAGACAGTCTGAGACAGACGGTCTTAGACAGACGGTCTTAGACATACGGCCTGAGACAGACGGTTCGAGACAGAGGGATTGATACAGACGGTCTGAGACAGAGGGACAGGGACAGGCGAATAGACGCTGCGCGATAGCGGCAGACAGACTGAGAAGGACGGTCTGAGATAGGCTGACTGTGATAGTCGGTCTGAGACAGACGGCCTGAGACAGACGGTCTGAGACAGACGCTCTGAGACAGACGGTCTGAGACAGACGGTCTGAGACAGACGGTCTGAGACAGACGGTCTGAGACAGACGGTCTGAGACAGACGGTCTGAGACAGACGGTCTGAGACAGACGGTCTGAGACAGACGGTCTGAGACAGACGGTCTGAGACAGACGGTCTGAGACAGACGGTCTGAGACAGACGGTCTTAGACAGACGGTCTTAGACATACGGCCTGAGACAGACAGTCTGAGACAGACAGTCTGATACAGACGGTCTGAGGCAGAAGGTTCGAGACAGAGGGATTGAGACAGACGGTCTGAGACAGACGGTCTGAGACAGGCGGTCTGAGACAGGCGGTCTGAGACAGACGGTCGGAGACAGACGGTCTGAGACAGACGGTCTGAGACAGACGGTCTGAGACAGACGGTCTGAGACAGACAGTCTGATACAGACGGTCTGAGACAGACGGTTCGAGACAGACGGTCTGAGACAGACGGTCTGACACAGACGGTCTGAGACAGACGGTCTGAGACAGACGGTCTGAGACAGAAGGTTCGACACAGAGGGACTGAGACAGACGGTCTGAGACAGACGGTCTGAGACAGGCGGTCTGAGACAGGCGGTCTGAGACAGACGGTCTGAGACAGGCGGTCTGAGACAGACGGTCTGAGACAGACGGTCTGAAACAGACGGTCTGAGACAGACGGTCTGAGACAGACGGTCTGAGACAGACGGTCTGAGACAGACGGTCTGAGACAGACGGTCTGAGACGGACGGTCTGAGACAGACGGTCTGAGACAGACGGTCTGAGACAGACGGTCTTAGACAGACGGTCTTAGACATACGGCCTGAGACAGACAGTCTGAGACAGACAGTCTGAGACAGACAGTCTGAGACAGACGGTCTTAGACAGACGGTCTTAGACATACGGCCTGAGACAGACGGTTCGAGACAGAGGGATTGATACAGACGGTCTGAGACAGAGGGACAGGGACAGGCGAATAGACGCTGCGCGATAGCGGCAGACAGACTGAGAAGGACGGTCTGAGATAGGCTGACTGTGATAGTCGGTCTGAGACAGACGGCCTGAGACAGACGGTCTGAGACAGACGCTCTGAGACAGACGGTCTGAGACAGACGGTCTGAGACAGACGGTCTGAGACAGACGGTCTGAGACAGACGGTCTGAGACAGACGGTCTGAGACAGACGGTCTGAGACAGACGGTCTGAGACAGACGGTCTGAGACAGACGGTCTGAGACAGACGGTCTTAGACAGACGGTCTTAGACATACGGCCTGAGACAGACAGTCTGAGACAGACAGTCTGATACAGACGGTCTGAGGCAGAAGGTTCGAGACAGAGGGATTGAGACAGACGGTCTGAGACAGACGGTCTGAGACAGGCGGTCTGAGACAGGCGGTCTGAGACAGACGGTCGGAGACAGACGGTCTGAGACAGACGGTCTGAGACAGACGGTCTGAGACAGACGGTCTGAGACAGACGGTCTGAGACAGACGGTCTGAGACAGACGGTCTGAGACAGACGGTCTGAGACAGACGGTCTTAGACAGACGGTCTTAGACATACGGCCTGAGACAGACAGTCTGAGACAGACAGTCTGAGACAGACAGTCTGAGACAGGCGGCCTGAGACAGACGGCCTGAGACAGACGGTCTGAGACAGAAGGTTCGAGACAGGGGGATTGAGACAGACGGTCTGAGACAGACGGTCTGAGACAGGCGGTCTGAGGCAGGCGGTCTGAGACAGACGGTCGGAGACAGACGGCCTGAGACAGACGGTCTGAGACAGACGGTCTGAGACAGACGGTCTGAGACAGACGGTCTGAGACAGACGGTCTGAGACAGACGGTCCGAGACAGACGGTCTTAGACAGACGGTCTTAGACATACGGCCTGAGACAGACAGTCTGAGACAGACGGTCAGAGACAGGCGGTCTGAGACAGACGGTCTGAGACAGACGGTCTGACACAGACGGTCTGAGACAGACGGTCTGAGACAGACGGTCTGAGACAGACGGTCTGAGACAGAAGCTTCGAGACAGAGGGATTGAGACAGACGGTCTGAGACAGACGGTCTGAGACAGGCGGTCTGAGACAGGCGGTCTGAGACAGACGGTCGGAGACAGACGGTCTGAGACAGACGGTCTGAGACAGACGGTCTGAGACAGGCGGTCTGAGACAGGCGGTCTGAGACAGACGGTCGGAGACAGACGGTCAGAGACAGGCGGCCTGAGACAGACGGCCTGAGACAGACGGTCCGAGACAGAAGGTTCGAGACAGAGGGATTGAGACAGACGGTCTGAGACAGACGGTCTGAGACAGGCGGTCTGAGACAGGCGGTCTGAGACAGGCGGTCTGAGACAGACGGTCGGAGACAGACGGCCTGAGACAGACGGCCTGAGACAGACGGTCTGAGACAGACGGTCTGAGACAGACGGTCTGAGACAGACGGTCTGAGACAGACGGTCTGAGACAGACGGTCTGAGACAGACGGTCTGAGACAGACGGTCTGAGACAGACGGTCTTAGACAGACGGTCTTAGACATACGGCCTGAGACAGACAGTCTGAGACAGACAGTCTGAGACAGACAGTCTGAGACAGACAGTCTGATACAGACGGTCTGAGACAGACGGTCTGAGACAGACGGTCTGAGACAGACGGTCTGAGACAGACGGTCTGAGACAGACGGTCTGACACAGACGGTCTGAGACAGACGGTTCGAGACAGACGGTCTGAGACAGACGGTCTGACACAGACGGTCTGAGACAGACGGTCTGAGACAGACGGTCTGAGACAGAAGGTTCGAGACAGAGGGACTGAGACAGACGGTCTGAGACAGACGGTCTGAGACAGGCGGTCTGAGACAGGCGGTCTGAGACAGACGGTCTGAGACAGGCGGTCTGAGACAGACGGTCTGAGACAGACGGTCTGAGACAGACGGTCTGAGACAGACGGTCTGAGACAGACGGTCTGAGACAGACGGTCTGAGACAGACGGTCTGAGACAGACGGTCTGAGACGGACGGTCTGAGACAGACGGTCTGAGACAGACGGTCTGAGACAGACGGTCTGAGACAGACGGTCTTAGACAGACGGTCTTAGACATACGGCCTGAGACAGACAGTCTGAGACAGACAGTCTGAGACAGACAGTCTGAGACAGACGGTCTTAGACAGACGGTCTTAGACATACGGCCTGAGACAGACGGTCTGAGACAGACGGCCTGAGACAGGCGGTCTGCGACAGAGGGACAGGGACAGGCGAATAGACGCTGCGCGATAGCGGCAGACAGACTGAGAAGGACGGTCTGAGATAGGCTGACTGAGATAGACGGTCTGAGACAGACGGCCTGAGACAGACGGTCTGAGACAGACGCTCTGAGACAGACGGTCTGAGACAGACGGTCTGAGACAGACGGTCTGAGACAGACGGTTCGAGACAGAGGGATTGAGACAGACGGTCTGAGACAGACGGTCTGAGACAGACGGTCTGAGACAGGCGGTCTGATACAGACGGTCTGAGACAGACGGTGTGAGACAGAGGGTCAGAGACAGGCGGTCTGAGACAGGCGGTCTGAGACAGACGGTCTGAGACAGACGGTCAGAGACAGACGGTCTGACACAGACGGTCTGAGACAGACGGTTCGAGACAGAGGGATTGAGACAGACGGTCTGAGACAGACGGTCTGAGACAGACGGTCTGAGACAGGCGGTCTGATACAGACGGTCTGAGACAGACGGTCAGAGACAGGCGGTCTGAGACAGACGGTCTGAGACAGACGGTCTGACACAGACGGTCTGAGACAGACGGTCTGAGACAGACGGTCTGAGACAGACGGTCTGAGACAGAAGCTTCGAGACAGAGGGATTGAGACAGACGGTCTGAGACAGACGGTCTGAGACAGGCGGTCTGAGACAGGCGGTCTGAGACAGGCGGTCTGAGACAGACGGTCGGAGACAGATTGTCTGAGACAGACGGTCTGAGACAGACGGTCTGAGACAGGCGGTCTGAGACAGGCGGTCTGAGACAGACGGTCGGAGACAGACGGTCAGAGACAGGCGGCCTGAGACAGACGGCCTGAGACAGACGGTCCGAGACAGAAGGTTCGAGACAGAGGGATTGAGACAGACGGTCTGAGACAGACGGTCTGAGACAGGCGGTCTGAGACAGGCGGTCTGAGACAGGCGGTCTGAGACAGACGGTCGGAGACAGACGGCCTGAGACAGACGGCCTGAGACAGACGGTCTGAGACAGACGGTCTGAGACAGACGGTCTGAGACAGACGGTCTGAGACAGACGGTCTGAGACAGACGGTCTGAGACAGACGGTCTGAGACAGACGGTCTGAGACAGACGGTCTGAGACAGACGGTCTTAGACAGACGGTCTTAGACATACGGCCTGAGACAGACAGTCTGAGACAGACAGTCTGAGACAGACAGTCTGATACAGACGGTCTGAGACAGACGGTCTGAGACAGACGGTCTGAGACAGACGGTCTGAGACAGACGGTCTGAGACAGACGGTCTGACACAGACGGTCTGAGACAGACGGTTCGAGACAGACGGTCTGAGACAGACGGTCTGACACAGACGGTCTGAGACAGACGGTCTGAGACAGACGGTCTGAGACAGAAGGTTCGAGACAGAGGGACTGAGACAGACGGTCTGAGACAGACGGTCTGAGACAGGCGGTCTGAGACAGGCGGTCTGAGACAGACGGTCTGAGACAGGCGGTCTGAGACAGACGGTCTGAGACAGACGGTCTGAGACAGACGGTCTGAGACAGACGGTCTGAGACAGACGGTCTGAGACAGACGGTCTGAGACAGACGGTCTGAGACAGACGGTCTGAGACGGACGGTCTGAGACAGACGGTCTGAGACAGACGGTCTGAGACAGACGGTCTTAGACAGACGGTCTGAGACAGACGGTCTGAGACAGACGGTCTGAGACAGACGGTCTGAGACAGACGGTCTGACACAGACGGTCTGAGACAGACGGTTCGAGACAGACGGTCTGAGACAGACGGTCTGACACAGACGGTCTGAGACAGACGGTCTGAGACAGACGGTCTGAGACAGAAGGTTCGAGACAGAGGGACTGAGACAGACGGTCTGAGACAGACGGTCTGAGACAGACGGTCTGAGACAGAAGGTTCGAGACAGAGGGACTGAGACAGACGGTCTGAGACAGACGGTCTGAGACAGGCGGTCTGAGACAGGCGGTCTGAGACAGACGGTCTGAGACAGGCGGTCTGAGACAGACGGTCTGAGACAGACGGTCTGAGACAGACGGTCTGAGACAGACGGTCTGAGACAGACGGTCTGAGACAGACGGTCTGAGACAGACGGTCTGAGACAGACGGTCTGAGACGGACGGTCTGAGACAGACAGTCTGAGACAGACAGTCTGATACAGACGGTCTGAGACAGACGGTCTGAGACAGACGGTCTGAGACAGACGGTCTGAGACAGACGGTCTGAGACAGACGGTCTGACACAGACGGTCTGAGACAGACGGTTCGAGACAGACGGTCTGAGACAGACGGTCTGACACAGACGGTCTGAGACAGACGGTCTGAGACAGACGGTCTGAGACAGAAGGTTCGAGACAGAGGGACTGAGACAGACGGTCTGAGACAGACGGTCTGAGACAGGCGGTCTGAGACAGGCGGTCTGAGACAGACGGTCTGAGACAGGCGGTCTGAGACAGACGGTCTGAGACAGACGGTCTGAGACAGACGGTCTGAGACAGACGGTCTGAGACAGACGGTCTGAGACAGACGGTCTGAGACAGACGGTCTGAGACAGACGGTCTGAGACGGACGGTCTGAGACAGACGGTCTGAGACAGACGGTCTGAGACAGACGGTCTGAGACAGACGGTCTTAGACAGACGGTCTTAGACATACGGCCTGAGACAGACAGTCTGAGACAGACAGTCTGAGACAGACAGTCTGAGACAGACAGTCTGAGACAGACGGTCTTAGACAGACGGTCTTAGACATACGGCCTGAGACAGACGGTCTGAGACAGACGGCCTGAGACAGGCGGTCTGCGACAGAGGGACAGGGACAGGCGAATAGACGCTGCGCGATAGCGGCAGACAGACTGAGAAGGACGGTCTGAGATAGGCTGACTGAGATAGACGGTCTGAGACAGACGGCCTGAGACAGACGGTCTGAGACAGACGCTCTGAGACAGACGGTCTGAGACAGACGGTCTGAGACAGACGGTCTGAGACAGACGGTTCGAGACAGAGGGATTGAGACAGACGGTCTGAGACAGACGGTCTGAGACAGACGGTCTGAGACAGGCGGTCTGATACAGACGGTCTGAGACAGACGGTGTGAGACAGAGGGTCAGAGACAGGCGGTCTGAGACAGGCGGTCTGAGACAGACGGTCTGAGACAGACGGTCAGAGACAGACGGTCTGACACAGACGGTCTGAGACAGACGGTTCGAGACAGAGGGATTGAGACAGACGGTCTGAGACAGACGGTCTGAGACAGACGGTCTGAGACAGGCGGTCTGATACAGACGGTCTGAGACAGACGGTCAGAGACAGGCGGTCTGAGACAGACGGTCTGAGACAGACGGTCTGACACAGACGGTCTGAGACAGACGGTCTGAGACAGACGGTCTGAGACAGACGGTCTGAGACAGAAGCTTCGAGACAGAGGGATTGAGACAGACGGTCTGAGACAGACGGTCTGAGACAGGCGGTCTGAGACAGGCGGTCTGAGACAGACGGTCGGAGACAGATTGTCTGAGACAGACGGTCTGAGACAGACGGTCTGAGACAGGCGGTCTGAGACAGGCGGTCTGAGACAGACGGTCGGAGACAGACGGTCAGAGACAGGCGGCCTGAGACAGACGGCCTGAGACAGACGGTCCGAGACAGAAGGTTCGAGACAGAGGGATTGAGACAGACGGTCTGAGACAGACGGTCTGAGACAGGCGGTCTGAGACAGGCGGTCTGAGACAGGCGGTCTGAGACAGACGGTCGGAGACAGACGGCCTGAGACAGACGGCCTGAGACAGACGGTCTGAGACAGACGGTCTGAGACAGACGGTCTGAGACAGACGGTCTGAGACAGACGGTCTGAGACAGACGGTCTGAGACAGACGGTCTGAGACAGACGGTCTGAGAAAGACGGTCTGAGACAGACGGTCTTAGACAGACGGTCTTAGACATACGGCCTGAGACAGACAGTCTGAGACAGACAGTCTGAGACAGACAGTCTGATACAGACGGTCTGAGACAGACGGTCTGAGACAGACGGTCTGAGACAGACGGTCTGAGACAGACGGTCTGAGACAGACGGTCTGACACAGACGGTCTGAGACAGACGGTTCGAGACAGACGGTCTGAGACAGACGGTCTGACACAGACGGTCTGAGACAGACGGTCTGAGACAGACGGTCTGAGACAGAAGGTTCGAGACAGAGGGACTGAGACAGACGGTCTGAGACAGACGGTCTGAGACAGGCGGTCTGAGACAGGCGGTCTGAGACAGACGGTCTGAGACAGGCGGTCTGAGACAGACGGTCTGAGACAGACGGTCTGAGACAGACGGTCTGAGACAGACGGTCTGAGACAGACGGTCTGAGACAGACGGTCTGAGACAGACGGTCTGAGACAGACGGTCTGAGACGGACGGTCTGAGACAGACGGTCTGAGACAGACGGTCTGAGACAGACGGTCTTAGACAGACGGTCTTAGACATACGGCCTGAGACAGACAGTCTGAGACAGACAGTCTGAGACAGACAGTCTGAGACAGACGGTCTTAGACAGACGGTCTTAGACATACGGCCTGAGACAGACGGTTCGAGACAGAGGGATTGATACAGACGGTCTGAGACAGAGGGACAGGGACAGGCGAATAGACGCTGCGCGATAGCGGCAGACAGACTGAGAAGGACGGTCTGAGATAGGCTGACTGTGATAGTCGGTCTGAGACAGACGGCCTGAGACAGACGGTCTGAGACAGACGCTCTGAGACAGACGGTCTGAGACAGACGGTCTGAGACAGACGGTCTGAGACAGACGGTCTTAGACAGACGGTCTTAGACATACGGCCTGAGACAGACAGTCTGAGACAGACAGTCTGATACAGACGGTCTGAGGCAGAAGGTTCGAGACAGAGGGATTGAGACAGGCGGTCTGAGACAGGCGGTCTGAGACAGACGGTCGGAGACAGACGGTCTGAGACAGACGGTCTGAGACAGACGGTCTGAGACAGACGGTCTGAGACAGACGGTCTGAGACAGACGGTCTGAGACAGACGGTCTGAGACAGACGGTCTGAGACAGACGGTCTGAGACAGACGGTCTTAGACAGACGGTCTTAGACATACGGCCTGAGACAGACAGTCTGAGACAGACAGTCTGAGACAGACAGTCTGAGACAGGCGGCCTGAGACAGACGGCCTGAGACAGACGGTCTGAGACAGAAGGTTCGAGACAGAGGGATTGAGACAGACGGTCTGAGACAGACGGTCTGAGACAGGCGGTCTGAGGCAGGCGGTCTGAGACAGACGGTCGGAGACAGACGGCCTGAGACAGACGGTCTGAGACAGACGGTCTGAGACAGACGGTCTGAGACAGACGGTCTGAGACAGACGGTCTGAGACAGACGGTCTGAGACAGACGGTCCGAGACAGACGGTCTTAGACAGACGGTCTTAGACATACGGCCTGAGACAGACAGTCTGAGACAGACAGTCTGAGACAGACAGTCTGATACAGACGGTCTGAGACAGACGGTTCGAGACAGACGGTCTGAGACAGACGGTCTGACACAGACGGTCTGAGACAGACGGTCTGAGACAGACGGTCTGAGACAGAAGGTTCGAGACAGAGGGACTGAGACAGACGGTCTGAGACAGACGGTCTGAGACAGGCGGTCTGAGACAGGCGGTCTGAGACAGACGGTCTGAGACAGGCGGTCTGAGACAGACGGTCTGAGACAGACGGTCTGAGACAGACGGTCTGAGACAGACGGTCTGAGACAGACGGTCTGAGACAGACGGTCTGAGACAGACGGTCTGAGACAGACGGTCTGAGACGGACGGTCTGAGACAGACGGTCTGAGACAGACGGTCTGAGACAGACGGTCTTAGACAGACGGTCTTAGACATACGGCCTGAGACAGACAGTCTGAGACAGACAGTCTGAGACAGACAGTCTGAGACAGACGGTCTTAGACAGACGGTCTTAGACATACGGCCTGAGACAGACGGTTCGAGACAGAGGGATTGATACAGACGGTCTGAGACAGAGGGACAGGGACAGGCGAATAGACGCTGCGCGATAGCGGCAGACAGACTGAGAAGGACGGTCTGAGATAGGCTGACTGTGATAGTCGGTCTGAGACAGACGGCCTGAGACAGACGGTCTGAGACAGACGCTCTGAGACAGACGGTCTGAGACAGACGGTCTGAGACAGACGGTCTGAGACAGACGGTCTGAGACAGACGGTCTGAGACAGACGGTCTGAGACAGACGGTCTGAGACAGACGGTCTGAGACAGACGGTCTGAGACAGACGGTCTGAGACAGACGGTCTTAGACAGACGGTCTTAGACATACGGCCTGAGACAGACAGTCTGAGACAGACAGTCTGATACAGACGGTCTGAGGCAGAAGGTTCGAGACAGAGGGATTGAGACAGACGGTCTGAGACAGACGGTCTGAGACAGGCGGTCTGAGACAGGCGGTCTGAGACAGACGGTCGGAGACAGACGGTCTGAGACAGACGGTCTGAGACAGACGGTCTGAGACAGACGGTCTGAGACAGACGGTCTGAGACAGACGGTCTGAGACAGACGGTCTGAGACAGACGGTCTGAGACAGACGGTCTGACACAGACGGTCTGAGACAGACGGTCTGAGACAGACGGTCTGAGACAGAAGGTTCGAGACAGAGGGACTGAGACAGACGGTCTGAGACAGACGGTCTGAGACAGGCGGTCTGAGACAGGCGGTCTGAGACAGACGGTCTGAGACAGGCGGTCTGAGACAGACGGTCTGAGACAGACGGTCTGAGACAGACGGTCTGAGACAGACGGTCTGAGACAGACGGTCTGAGACAGACGGTCTGAGACAGACGGTCTGAGACAGACGGTCTGAGACGGACGGTCTGAGACAGACGGTCTGAGACAGACGGTCTGAGACAGACGGTCTGAGACAGACGGTCTTAGACAGACGGTCTTAGACATACGGCCTGAGACAGACAGTCTGAGACAGACAGTCTGAGACAGACAGTCTGAGACAGACGGTCTTAGACAGACGGTCTTAGACATACGGCCTGAGACAGACGGTCTGAGACAGACGGCCTGAGACAGGCGGTCTGCGACAGAGGGACAGGGACAGGCGAATAGACGCTGCGCGATAGCGGCAGACAGACTGAGAAGGACGGTCTGAGATAGGCTGACTGAGATAGACGGTCTGAGACAGACGGCCTGAGACAGACGGTCTGAGACAGACGCTCTGAGACAGACGGTCTGAGACAGACGGTCTGAGACAGACGGTCTGAGACAGACGGTTCGAGACAGAGGGATTGAGACAGACGGTCTGAGACAGACGGTCTGAGACAGACGGTCTGAGACAGGCGGTCTGATACAGACGGTCTGAGACAGACGGTGTGAGACAGAGGGTCAGAGACAGGCGGTCTGAGACAGGCGGTCTGAGACAGACGGTCTGAGACAGACGGTCAGAGACAGACGGTCTGACACAGACGGTCTGAGACAGACGGTTCGAGACAGAGGGATTGAGACAGACGGTCTGAGACAGACGGTCTGAGACAGACGGTCTGAGACAGGCGGTCTGATACAGACGGTCTGAGACAGACGGTCAGAGACAGGCGGTCTGAGACAGACGGTCTGAGACAGACGGTCTGACACAGACGGTCTGAGACAGACGGTCTGAGACAGACGGTCTGAGACAGACGGTCTGAGACAGACGGTCTGAGACAGAAGCTTCGAGACAGAGGGATTGAGACAGACGGTCTGAGACAGACGGTCTGAGACAGGCGGTCTGAGACAGGCGGTCTGAGACAGACGGTCGGAGACAGATTGTCTGAGACAGACGGTCTGAGACAGACGGTCTGAGACAGGCGGTCTGAGACAGGCGGTCTGAGACAGACGGTCGGAGACAGACGGTCAGAGACAGGCGGCCTGAGACAGACGGCCTGAGACAGACGGTCCGAGACAGAAGGTTCGAGACAGAGGGATTGAGACAGACGGTCTGAGACAGACGGTCTGAGACCGGCGGTCTGAGACAGGCGGTCTGAGACAGGCGGTCTGAGACAGACGGTCGGAGACAGACGGCCTGAGACAGACGGCCTGAGACAGACGGTCTGAGACAGACGGTCTGAGACAGACGGTCTGAGACAGACGGTCTGAGACAGACGGTCTGAGACAGACGGTCTGAGACAGACGGTCTGAGACAGACGGTCTGAGACAGACGGTCTGAGAAAGACGGTCTGAGACAGACGGTCTTAGACAGACGGTCTTAGACATACGGCCTGAGACAGACAGTCTGAGACAGACAGTCTGAGACAGACAGTCTGATACAGACGGTCTGAGACAGACGGTCTGAGACAGACGGTCTGAGACAGACGGTCTGAGACAGACGGTCTGAGACAGACGGTCTGACACAGACGGTCTGAGACAGACGGTTCGAGACAGACGGTCTGAGACAGACGGTCTGACACAGACGGTCTGAGACAGACGGTCTGAGACAGACGGTCTGAGACAGAAGGTTCGAGACAGAGGGACTGAGACAGACGGTCTGAGACAGACGGTCTGAGACAGGCGGTCTGAGACAGGCGGTCTGAGACAGACGGTCTGAGACAGGCGGTCTGAGACAGACGGTCTGAGACAGACGGTCTGAGACAGACGGTCTGAGACAGACGGTCTGAGACAGACGGTCTGAGACAGACGGTCTGAGACAGACGGTCTGAGACAGACGGTCTGAGACGGACGGTCTGAGACAGACGGTCTGAGACAGACGGTCTGAGACAGACGGTCTTAGACAGACGGTCTTAGACATACGGCCTGAGACAGACAGTCTGAGACAGACAGTCTGAGACAGACAGTCTGAGACAGACGGTCTTAGACAGACGGTCTTAGACATACGGCCTGAGACAGACGGTTCGAGACAGAGGGATTGATACAGACGGTCTGAGACAGAGGGACAGGGACAGGCGAATAGACGCTGCGCGATAGCGGCAGACAGACTGAGAAGGACGGTCTGAGATAGGCTGACTGTGATAGTCGGTCTGAGACAGACGGCCTGAGACAGACGGTCTGAGACAGACGCTCTGAGACAGACGGTCTGAGACAGACGGTCTGAGACAGACGGTCTGAGACAGACGGTCTTAGACAGACGGTCTTAGACATACGGCCTGAGACAGACAGTCTGAGACAGACAGTCTGATACAGACGGTCTGAGGCAGAAGGTTCGAGACAGAGGGATTGAGACAGGCGGTCTGAGACAGGCGGTCTGAGACAGACGGTCGGAGACAGACGGTCTGAGACAGACGGTCTGAGACAGACGGTCTGAGACAGACGGTCTGAGACAGACGGTCTGAGACAGACGGTCTGAGACAGACGGTCTGAGACAGACGGTCTGAGACAGACGGTCTGAGACAGACGGTCTTAGACAGACGGTCTTAGACATACGGCCTGAGACAGACAGTCTGAGACAGACAGTCTGAGACAGACAGTCTGAGACAGGCGGCCTGAGACAGACGGCCTGAGACAGACGGTCTGAGACAGAAGGTTCGAGACAGAGGGATTGAGACAGACGGTCTGAGACAGACGGTCTGAGACAGGCGGTCTGAGGCAGGCGGTCTGAGACAGACGGTCGGAGACAGACGGCCTGAGACAGACGGTCTGAGACAGACGGTCTGAGACAGACGGTCTGAGACAGACGGTCTGAGACAGACGGTCTGAGACAGACGGTCCGAGACAGACGGTCTTAGACAGACGGTCTTAGACATACGGCCTGAGACAGACAGTCTGAGACAGACAGTCTGAGACAGACAGTCTGATACAGACGGTCTGAGACAGACGGTTCGAGACAGACGGTCTGAGACAGACGGTCTGACACAGACGGTCTGAGACAGACGGTCTGAGACAGACGGTCTGAGACAGAAGGTTCGAGACAGAGGGACTGAGACAGACGGTCTGAGACAGACGGTCTGAGACAGGCGGTCTGAGACAGGCGGTCTGAGACAGACGGTCTGAGACAGGCGGTCTGAGACAGACGGTCTGAGACAGACGGTCTGAGACAGACGGTCTGAGACAGACGGTCTGAGACAGACGGTCTGAGACAGACGGTCTGAGACAGACGGTCTGAGACAGACGGTCTGAGACGGACGGTCTGAGACAGACGGTCTGAGACAGACGGTCTGAGACAGACGGTCTTAGACAGACGGTCTTAGACATACGGCCTGAGACAGACAGTCTGAGACAGACAGTCTGAGACAGACAGTCTGAGACAGACGGTCTTAGACAGACGGTCTTAGACATACGGCCTGAGACAGACGGTTCGAGACAGAGGGATTGATACAGACGGTCTGAGACAGAGGGACAGGGACAGGCGAATAGACGCTGCGCGATAGCGGCAGACAGACTGAGAAGGACGGTCTGAGATAGGCTGACTGTGATAGTCGGTCTGAGACAGACGGCCTGAGACAGACGGTCTGAGACAGACGCTCTGAGACAGACGGTCTGAGACAGACGGTCTGAGACAGACGGTCTGAGACAGACGGTCTGAGACAGACGGTCTGAGACAGACGGTCTGAGACAGACGGTCTGAGACAGACGGTCTGAGACAGACGGTCTGAGACAGACGGTCTGAGACAGACGGTCTTAGACAGACGGTCTTAGACATACGGCCTGAGACAGACAGTCTGAGACAGACAGTCTGATACAGACGGTCTGAGGCAGAAGGTTCGAGACAGAGGGATTGAGACAGACGGTCTGAGACAGACGGTCTGAGACAGGCGGTCTGAGACAGGCGGTCTGAGACAGACGGTCGGAGACAGACGGTCTGAGACAGACGGTCTGAGACAGACGGTCTGAGACAGACGGTCTGAGACAGACGGTCTGAGACAGACGGTCTGAGACAGACGGTCTGAGACAGACGGTCTTAGACAGACGGTCTTAGACATACGGCCTGAGACAGACAGTCTGAGACAGACAGTCTGAGACAGACAGTCTGAGACAGGCGGCCTGAGACAGACGGCCTGAGACAGACGGTCTGAGACAGAAGGTTCGAGACAGAGGGATTGAGACAGACGGTCTGAGACAGACGGTCTGAGACAGGCGGTCTGAGGCAGGCGGTCTGAGACAGACGGTCGGAGACAGACGGCCTGAGACAGACGGTCTGAGACAGACGGTCTGAGACAGACGGTCTGAGACAGACGGTCTGAGACAGACGGTCTGAGACAGACGGTCCGAGACAGACGGTCTTAGACAGACGGTCTTAGACATACGGCCTGAGACAGACAGTCTGAGACAGACAGTCTGAGACAGACAGTCTGATACAGACGGTCTGAGACAGACGGTCTGAGACAGACGGTCTGAGACAGACGGTCTGAGACAGACGGTCTGAGATAGGCGGCCTGAGACAGACGGCCTGAGACAGACGGTCTGATACAGACGGTCTGATACAGACGGTCTGATACAGACGGTCTGTGACAGTCGGTCTGAGACGCACGGTCTGAGACAGACGGTCTGAGACTGACGGTCTGAGACAGACAGTCTGAGACACGGTCTGAGACAGGCGGTCTGCGACAGACGGTCTGAGACAGACGGTCTGAGACAGACGGCCTGAGATAGGCGGTCTGCGACAGAGGGACAGGGACAGGCGAATAGACGCTGCGCGATAGCGGCAGACAGACTGAGAAGGACGGTCTGAGATAGGCTGACTGTGATAGACGGTCTGAGACAGACGGCCTGAGACAGACGGTCTGAGACAGACGCTCTGAGACAGACGGTCTGAGACAGACGGTCTGAGACAGACGGTCTGAGACAGACGGTCTGAGACAGACGGTCTGAGACAGACGGTCTGAGACAGACGGTCTGAGACAGGCGGTCAGAGACAGGCGGCCTGAGACAGACGGTCTGAGACAGGCGGTCTGATACAGACGGTCTGAGACAGAGGGTCAGAGACAGGCGGTCTGAGACAGGCGGTCTGAGACAGACGGTCTGAGACAGACGGTCAGAGACAGACGGTCTGACACAGACGGTCTGAGACAGACGGTTCGAGACAGAGGGATTGAGACAGACGGTCTGAGACAGACGGTCTGAGACAGACGGTCTGAGACAGGCGGTCTGATACAGACGGTCTGAGACAGACGGTCAGAGACAGGCGGTCTGAGACAGACGGTCTGAGACAGACGGTCTGACACAGACGGTCTGAGACAGACGGTCTGAGACAGACGGTCTGAGACAGAAGGTTCGAGACAGAGGGATTGAGACAGACGGTCTGAGACAGACGGTCTGAGACAGGCGGTCTGAGACAGGCGGTCTGCGACAGACGGTCGGAGACAGACGGTCTGAGACAGACGGTCTGAGACAGACGGTCTGAGACAGACGGTCTGAGACAGACGGTCTGAGACAGACGGTCTGAGACAGGCGGTCTGAGACAGGCGGTCTGAGACAGACGGTCGGAGACAGACGGTCAGAGACAGGCGGCCTGAGACAGACGGCCTGAGACAGACGGTCTGAGACAGACGGTCCGAGACAGAAGGTTCGAGACAGAGGGATTGAGACAGACGGTCTGAGACAGACGGTCTGAGACAGGCGGTCTGAGACAGGCGGTCTGAGACAGGCGGTCTGAGACAGACGGTCTGAGACAGACGGTCTTAGACAGACGGTCTTAGACATACGGCCTGAGACAGACAGTCTGAGACAGACAGTCCGAGACAGACGGTCTGATACAGACGGTCTGAGACAGACGGTCTGAGACAGACGGTCTGAGACAGACGGTCTGAGACAGACGGTCTGAGACAGACGGTCTGAGACAGACGGTCTGACACAGACGGTCTGAGACAGACGGTTCGAGACAGACGGTCTGAGACAGACGGTCTGACACAGACGGTCTGAGACAGACGGTCTGAGACAGACGGTCTGAGACAGAAGGTTCGAGACAGAGGGATTGAGACAGACGGTCTGAGACAGACAGTCTGAGACAGGCGGTCTGAGACAGGCGGTCTGAGACAGACGGTCGGAGACAGACGGTCTGAGACAGACGGTCTGAGACAGACGGTCTGAGACAGACGGTCTGAGACAGACGGTCTGAGACGGACGGTCTGAGACAGACGGTCTGAGATAGACGGTCTGAGACAGACGGTCTTAGACAGACGGTCTTAGACATACGGCCTGAGACAGACAGTCTGAGACAGACAGTCTGAGACAGACAGTCTGAGACAGACAGTCTGAGACAGACAGTCTGAGACAGACGGTCTTAGACAGACGGTCTTAGACATACGGCCTGAGACAGACGGTTCGAGACAGAGGGATTGAGACAGACGGTCTGAGACAGATGGTCTGAGACAGACGGTCTGAGACAGGCGGTCTGAGACAGGCGGTCTGAGACAGACGGTCGGAGACAGACGGTCAGAGACAGGCGGCCTGAGACAGACGGCCTGAGACAGACGGTCTGAGACAGAAGGTTCGAGACAGAGGGATTGAGACAGACGGTCTGAGACAGACGGTCTGAGACAGGCGGTCTGAGGCAGGCGGTCTGAGACAGACGGTCGGAGACAGACGGCCTGAGACAGACGGTCTGAGACAGACGGTCTGAGACAGACGGTCTGAGGCGGACGGTCTGAGACAGACGGTCTGAGACAGACGGTCTGAGACAGACGGTCTGAGACAGACGGTCCGAGACAGACGGTCTTAGACAGACGGTCTTAGACATACGGCCTGAGACAGACAGTCTGAGACAGACAGTCTGATACAGACGGTCTGAGACAGACGGTCTGAGACAGACGGTCTGAGACAGACGGTCTGACACAGACGGTCTGAGACAGACGGTTCGAGACAGAGGGATTGAGACAGACGGTCTGAGACAGACGGTCTGAGACAGACGGTCGGAGACTGGCGGGCTGAGACAGACGGACAGAGACAGGCGGGCCGAGACAGACGGTCGGAGACAGACGGTCAGAGACAGGCGGCCTGAGACAGACGGCCTGAGACAGACGGCCTGAGACAGACGGTCTGAGACAGAAGGTTCGAGACAGAGGGATTGAGACAGACGGTCTGAGACAGACGGTCTGAGACAGGCGGTCTGAGGCAGGCGGTCTGAGACAGACGGTCGGAGACAGACGGCCTGAGACAGACGGTCTGAGACAGACGGTCTGAGACAGACGGTCTGAGACAGACGGTCTGAGACAGACGGTCTGAGACAGACGGTCCGAGACAGACGGTCTTAGACAGACGGTCTTAGACATACGGCCTGAGACAGACAGTCTGAGACAGACAGTCTGAGACAGACAGTCTGATACAGACGGTCTGAGACAGACGGTCTGAGACAGACGGTCTGAGACAGACGGTCTGAGACAGACGGTCTGAGATAGGCGGCCTGAGACAGACGGCCTGAGACAGACGGTCTGATACAGACGGTCTGATACAGACGGTCTGATACAGACGGTCTGTGACAGTCGGTCTGAGACGCACGGTCTGAGACAGACGGTCTGAGACTGACGGTCTGAGACAGACAGTCTGAGACACGGTCTGAGACAGGCGGTCTGCGACAGACGGTCTGAGACAGACGGTCTGAGACAGACGGCCTGAGATAGGCGGTCTGCGACAGAGGGACAGGGACAGGCGAATAGACGCTGCGCGATAGCGGCAGACAGACTGAGAAGGACGGTCTGAGATAGGCTGACTGTGATAGACGGTCTGAGACAGACGGCCTGAGACAGACGGTCTGAGACAGACGCTCTGAGACAGACGGTCTGAGACAGACGGTCTGAGACAGACGGTCTGAGACAGACGGTCTGAGACAGACGGTCTGAGACAGACGGTCTGAGACAGGCGGTCAGAGACAGGCGGCCTGAGACAGACGGTCTGAGACAGGCGGTCTGATACAGACGGTCTGAGACAGAGGGTCAGAGACAGGCGGTCTGAGACAGGCGGTCTGAGACAGACGGTCTGAGACAGACGGTCAGAGACAGACGGTCTGACACAGACGGTCTGAGACAGACGGTTCGAGACAGAGGGATTGAGACAGACGGTCTGAGACAGACGGTCTGAGACAGACGGTCTGAGACAGGCGGTCTGATACAGACGGTCTGAGACAGACGGTCAGAGACAGGCGGTCTGAGACAGACGGTCTGAGACAGACGGTCTGACACAGACGGTCTGAGACAGACGGTCTGAGACAGACGGTCTGAGACAGAAGGTTCGAGACAGAGGGATTGAGACAGACGGTCTGAGACAGACGGTCTGAGACAGGCGGTCTGAGACAGGCGGTCTGCGACAGACGGTCGGAGACAGACGGTCTGAGACAGACGGTCTGAGACAGACGGTCTGAGACAGACGGTCTGAGACAGACGGTCTGAGACAGACGGTCTGAGACAGACGGTCTGAGACAGGCGGTCTGAGACAGGCGGTCTGAGACAGACGGTCGGAGACAGACGGTCAGAGACAGGCGGCCTGAGACAGACGGCCTGAGACAGACGGTCTGAGACAGACGGTCCGAGACAGAAGGTTCGAGACAGAGGGATTGAGACAGACGGTCTGAGACAGACGGTCTGAGACAGGCGGTCTGAGACAGGCGGTCTGAGACAGGCGGTCTGAGACAGACGGTCTGAGACAGACGGTCTTAGACAGACGGTCTTAGACATACGGCCTGAGACAGACAGTCTGAGACAGACAGTCCGAGACAGACGGTCTGATACAGACGGTCTGAGACAGACGGTCTGAGACAGACGGTCTGAGACAGACGGTCTGAGACAGACGGTCTGAGACAGACGGTCTGAGACAGACGGTCTGACACAGACGGTCTGAGACAGACGGTTCGAGACAGACGGTCTGAGACAGACGGTCTGACACAGACGGTCTGAGACAGACGGTCTGAGACAGACGGTCTGAGACAGAAGGTTCGAGACAGAGGGATTGAGACAGACGGTCTGAGACAGACAGTCTGAGACAGGCGGTCTGAGACAGGCGGTCTGAGACAGACGGTCGGAGACAGACGGTCTGAGACAGACGGTCTGAGACAGACGGTCTGAGACAGACGGTCTGAGACAGACGGTCTGAGACGGACGGTCTGAGACAGACGGTCTGAGATAGACGGTCTGAGACAGACGGTCTTAGACAGACGGTCTTAGACATACGGCCTGAGACAGACAGTCTGAGACAGACAGTCTGAGACAGACAGTCTGAGACAGACAGTCTGAGACAGACAGTCTGAGACAGACGGTCTTAGACAGACGGTCTTAGACATACGGCCTGAGACAGACGGTTCGAGACAGAGGGATTGAGACAGACGAACTGAGACAGATGGTCTGAGACAGACGGTCTGAGACAGGCGGTCTGAGACAGGCGGTCTGAGACAGACGGTCGGAGACAGACGGTCAGAGACAGGCGGCCTGAGACAGACGGCCTGAGACAGACGGTCTGAGACAGAAGGTTCGAGACAGAGGGATTGAGACAGACGGTCTGAGACAGACGGTCTGAGACAGGCGGTCTGAGGCAGGCGGTCTGAGACAGACGGTCGGAGACAGACGGCCTGAGACAGACGGTCTGAGACAGACGGTCTGAGACAGACGGTCTGAGGCGGACGGTCTGAGACAGACGGTCTGAGACAGACGGTCTGAGACAGACGGTCTGAGACAGACGGTCCGAGACAGACGGTCTTAGACAGACGGTCTTAGACATACGGCCTGAGACAGACAGTCTGAGACAGACAGTCTGATACAGACGGTCTGAGACAGACGGTCTGAGACAGACGGTCTGAGACAGACGGTCTGACACAGACGGTCTGAGACAGACGGTTCGAGACAGAGGGATTGAGACAGACGGTCTGAGACAGACGGTCTGAGACAGACGGTCTGAGACAGACGGTCTGAGACAGGCGGTCTGATACAGACGGTCTGAGACAGACGGTCAGAGACAGGCGGCCTGAGTCAGACGGCCTGAGACAGACGGTCTGATACAGACGGTCTGATACAGACGGTCTGATACAGACGGTCTGTGACAGTCGGTCTGAGACGCACGGTCTGAGACAGACGGTCTGAGACTGACGGTCTGAGACAGACGGTCTGAGACACGGTCTGAGACAGGCGGTCTGCGACAGACGGTCTGAGACAGACGGTCTGAGACAGACGGCCTGAGATAGGCGGTCTGCGACAGAGGGACAGGGACAGGCGAATAGACGCTGCGCGATAGCGGCAGACAGACTGAGAAGGACGGTCTGAGATAGGCTGACTGTGATAGTCGGTCTGAGACAGACGGCCTGAGACAGACGGTCTGAGACAGACGCTCTGAGACAGACGGTCTGAGACAGACGGTCTGAGACAGACGGTCTGAGACAGACGGTCTGAGACAGACGGTCTGAGACAGACGGTCTGAGACAGACGGACAGAGACAGCGGTCTGAGACAGCGGTCTGATACAGACGGTCTGAGACAGACGGACGGAGACAGGCGGGCTGAGACAGACGGACAGAGACAGCGGTCTGAGATAGACGGACGGAGGCAGACGGTCTGAGACAGACGGTCTGAGACAGACGGTCTGAGCCAGACGGTCTGAGACAGACGGACAGAGACAGCGGTCTGATACAGACGGTCTGAGACAGACGGTCGGAGACTGGCGGGCTGAGACAGACGGACAGAGACAGGCGGGCCGAGACAGACGGTCGGAGACAGACGGTCAGAGACAGGCGGCCTGAGACAGACGGCCTGAGACAGACGGTCTGAGACAGACGGTCCGAGACAGAAGGTTCGAGACAGAGGGATTGAGACAGACGGTCTGAGACAGACGGTCTGAGACAGGCGGTCTGAGACAGGCGGTCTGAGACAGGCGGTCTGAGACAGACGGTCGGAGACAGACGGCCTGAGACAGACGGTCTGAGACAGACGGTCTGAGACAGACGGTCTGAGACAGACGGTCTGAGACAGACGGTCTGAGGCAGACGGTCTGAGACAGACGGTCTGAGACAGACGGTCTGAGACAGACGGTCTGAGGCAGACGGTCTGAGACAGACGGTCTGAGACAGACGGTCTGAGACAGACGGTCTGAGACAGACGGTCTGAGACAGACGGTTCGAGACAGACGGTCTGAGACAGACGGTCTGACACAGACGGTCTGAGACAGACGGTCTGAGACAGACGGTCTGAGACAGAAGGTTCGAGACAGAGGGATTGAGACAGACGGTCTGAGACAGACGGTCTGAGACAGGCGGTCTGAGACAGGCGGTCTGAGACAGACGGTCGGAGACAGACGGTCTGAGACAGACGGTCTGAGACAGACGGTCTGAGACAGACGGTCTGAGACAGACGGTCTGAGACAGACGGTCGGAGACAGACGGTCTGAGACGGACGGTCTGAGACAGACGGTCTGAGATAGACGGTCTGAGACAGACGGTCTTAGACAGACGGTCTTAGACATACGGCCTGAGACAGACAGTCTGAGACAGACAGTCTGAGACAGACAGTCTGAGACAGACAGTCTGAGACAGACGGTCTTAGACAGACGGTCTTAGACATACGGCCTGAGACAGACGGTTCGAGACAGAGGGATTGAGACAGACGGTCTGAGACAGATGGTCTGAGACAGGCGGTCTGAGACAGGCGGTCTGAGACAGACGGTCGGAGACAGACGGTCAGAGACAGGCGGCCTGAGACAGACGGCCTGAGACAGACGGTCTGAGACAGAAGGTTCGAGACAGAGGGATTGAGACAGACGGTCTGAGACAGACGGTCTGAGACAGGCGGTCTGAGGCAGGCGGTCTGAGACAGACGGTCGGAGACAGACGGCCTGAGACAGACGGTCTGAGACAGACGGTCTGAGACAGACGGTCTGAGACAGACGGTCTGAGGCGGACGGTCTGAGACAGACGGTCTGAGACAGACGGTCTGAGACAGACGGTCCGAGACAGACGGTCTTAGACAGACGGTCTTAGACATACGGCCTGAGACAGACAGTCTGAGACAGACAGTCTGATACAGACGGTCTGAGACAGACGGTCTGAGACAGACGGTCTGAGACAGACGGTCTGACACAGACGGTCTGAGACAGACGGTTCGAGACAGAGGGATTGAGACAGACGGTCTGAGACAGACGGTCTGAGACAGACGGTCTGAGACAGGCGGTCTGATACAGACGGTCTGAGACAGACGGTCAGAGACAGGCGGCCTGAGACAGACGGCCTGAGACAGACGGTCTGATACAGACGGTCTGATACAGACGGTCTGATACAGACGGTCTGATACAGACGGTCTGTGACAGTCGGTCTGAGACGCACGGTCTGAGACAGACGGTCTGAGACTGACGGTCTGAGACAGACGGTCTGAGACACGGTCTGAGACAGGCGGTCTGCGACAGACGGTCTGAGACAGACGGTCTGAGACAGACGGCCTGAGATAGGCGGTCTGCGACAGAGGGACAGGGACAGGCGAATAGACGCTGCGCGATAGCGGCAGACAGACTGAGAAGGACGGTCTGAGATAGGCTGACTGTGATAGTCGGTCTGAGACAGACGGCCTGAGACAGACGGTCTGAGACAGACGCTCTGAGACAGACGGTCTGAGACAGACGGTCTGTGACAGTCGGTCTGAGACGCACGGTCTGAGACAGACGGTCTGAGACTGACGGTCTGAGACAGACGGTCTGAGACACGGTCTGAGACAGGCGGTCTGCGACAGACGGTCTGAGACAGACGGTCTGAGCCAGACGGTCTGAGACAGACGGACAGAGACAGCGGTCTGATACAGACGGTCTGAGACAGACGGTCGGAGACTGGCGGGCTGAGACAGACGGACAGAGACAGGCGGGCCGAGACAGACGGACAAAGACAGCGGTCTGATACAGACGGTCTGAGACAGACCGACGGAGACAGCGGTCTGATACAGACGGTCTGAGACAGACGGTCGGAGACAGGCGGGCTGAGACAGACGGACAGAGACAGCGGTCTGATACAGACGGTCTGAGACAGACGGTCGGAGACAGGCGGGCTGAGACAGCGGTCTGATACAGACGGTCTGAGACAGACGGGCGGAGACAGCGGTCTGAGACTGACGGTCGGAGACAGGCGGGCTGAGAGAGACGGACAGAGACAGCGGTCTGATACAGACGGTCTGAGACAGACGGTCGGAGACAGGCGGGCTGAGACAGACGGACAGAGACAGTGGTCTGAGATAGACGGACGGAGGCAGACGGTCTGAGACAGACGGTCTGAGACAGACGGTCTGAGACAGACGGTCTGAGACAGACGGTCTGAGACCGACGGACAGAGACAGGCCGGCTGAGACTGACGGTCTGAGACGTACGGTCTGAGACAGGCGCGTTGAGACAGACGGACAGAGACAGGCGGGCTGAGACAGACGGACAGAGACAGTGGTCTGAGATAGACGGACGGAGGCAGACGGTCTGAGACAGACGGACCGAGACAGACGGTCTGAGACAGACGGTCTGAGACAGACGGTCTGAGACACACGGTCGGAGACAGGTGGGCTGAGGCAGACGGACAGAGACAGGTGGGCTGAGGCAGACGGACAGAGACAGCGGTCTGAGATAGACGGACGGAGGCAGACGGTCTGAGACAGACGGTCTGAGACAGACGGTCTGAGACAGACGGTCTGAGACAGACGGTCTGAGACAGACGGTCTGAGACAGACGGTCTGAGACAGACGGTCTGAGACAGACGGTCTGAGACAGACGGTCTGAGACAGACGGTCTGAGACAGACGGTCTGAGACAGACGGTCTGAGACAGACGGTCTGAGACATGCGGGCTGAAACAGACGGACAGAGACAACGGTAAGAGACAGACGGCCTGAGACAGATGGTCTGAGACAGACGGACAGAGACAGGCGGTCTGAGACAGACAGACAGAGACAGACGGCCTGAGACTGACGCACAGAGACGGGCGGGCTGAGACAGACGGGCTAAAACCGACAGCCTGGGACAGATGGTCTGAGACGGATGGTCTGAGACAGACGGTCTCAGACAGGCGGACAGAGTCAGATGGACAGACACATACGGAGTGAGGCAGGCGTTCAGTGACAGACGGTCTGAGACAGACGGTCTGAGGCAGACGGACAGAGACAACAGTCTGAGACAGACGGTCTGAGACAGCCGGAGAGAGACAGGCGGAGTGAGACAGACGGTATGAGGCAGACGGTCTGAGACAGACGGTCTGAGACAGACGGTCTGAGACAGACGGTCTGAGACAGACGGTCTGAGACAGACGGTCTGAGACAGATGGACAGATTCAGGCGGGCTGAGACAGACGGTCTGAGACAGAGGGTATCAGACAGGCGCTCTGAGAAAGACGGTCTGAGACAGGCTGTCTGACACACACGTTCTTTGACAGACGGTCTGAGAAAGACGGACTGAGACAGACGTACTGAGACAGGCGGTCTGAGACAGGCGGTCTGAGAATGGCGGTCTGAGACAGACGGTCTGAGACAGTCGGACCGAGACAGACGGACTGAGACAGGTGGTCTGAGAAGGACGGTCTGAGACTGACGGCCTGAGACAGACGGTCTGAGACAGGCGGTCTGAGACAGACGGTCTGAGACAGACGGTCTGAGACAGACGGTCTGAGACAGACGGTCTGAGACAGACGGTCTGAGACAGACGGTCTGAGACAGACGGTCTGAGACAGACGGTCTGAGACAGACGGTCTGAGACAGACGGTCAGAGACAGGCTGTCTGACACACACGTTCTTTGACAGACGGTGTGAGACAGACGGTCTCAGACAGGCTGTCTGACACACACGTTCTTTGACAGACGGTCTGAGACAGACGGACTGAGACAGGCGGTCTGAGACAGACGGTCTGATATAGGCGGTCTGAAACAGACGGTCTGAGACAGACGGTCTGAGACAGACGGTCTGAGACAGACGGTCTGAGACAGACGGTCTGAGACAGACGGTCTGAGACAGACGGTCTGAGACAGACGGTCTGAGACAGACGGTCTGAGACAGACGGTCTTTGACAGACGGTGTGAGACAGACGGTCTGAGACAGGTTGTCTGACACACACGTTCTTTGACAGACGGTGTGAGACAGACGGTCTGAGACAGACGGACAGAGACAGGCGGTCTGAGACAGACAGACAGAGACAGACGGCCTGAGACTGACGCACAGAGACAGGCGGGCTGAGACAGACGGGCTAAAACCGACAGCCTGGGACAGATGGTCTGAGCCGGATGGTCTGAGACAGACGGTCTGAGACAGGCGGACAGGGTCAGATGGACAGACACATACGGAGTGAGACAGGCGATCAGTGACAGACGGTCTGAGACAGACGGTCTGAGGCAGACGGACAGAGACAACAGTCTGAGACAGACGGTCTGAGACAGCCGGAGAGAGACAGGCGGAGTGAGACAGACGGTATGAGGCAGACGGTCTGAGACAGACGGTCTGAGACAGACGGTCTGAGACAGACGGTCTGAGACAGACGGTCTGAGACAGACGGTCTGAGACAGACGGTCTGAGACAGACGGTCTGAGACAGACGGTCTGAGGCAGACGGACAGAGACAACAGTCTGAGACAGACGGTCTGAGACAGCCGGAGAGAGACAGGCGGAGTGAGACAGACGGTATGAGGCAGACGGTCTGAGACAGACGGTCTGAGATAGACGGTCTGAGACAGACGGTCTGAGACAGATGGACAGATTCAGGCGGGCTGAGACAGACGGTCTGAGACAGACGGTCTGAGACAGAGGGTATCAGACAGACGCTCTGAGAAAGACGGTCTGAGACAGGCTGTCTGACACACACGTTCTTTGACAGACGGTCTGAGAAAGACGGAGTGAGACAGGCGTTCAGTGACAGACGGTCTGAGACAGACGGTCTGAGGCAGACGGACAGAGACAACAGTCTGAGACAGACGGTCTGAGACAGCCGGAGAGAGACAGGCGGAGTGAGACAGACGGTATGAGGCAGACGGTCTGAGACAGACGGTCTGAGACAGACGGTCTGAGACAGACGGTCCGAGACAGACGGTCCGAGAAAGACGGTCCGAGACAGACGGACAGAGACAGACGCTCTGAGACAGGCTAGCTGAGACAGATGGGCTAAAACCGGCGGTCTGAGACAGACGGTCTGACACAGACGGTCTGAGACAGACGGTCTGAGACAGTCGGTCTGAGACAGACGGTCTGAGACAGACGGACAGAGACAGGCGGGCTGAGAATGACGGTCGGAGACAGACGGTCCAAGACAGACGGTCCGAGACAGACGGTCCGAGACAGACGGTCGGAGACAGACGGTCTGAGACAGACGGTCTGAGACAGTCGGTCTGAGACAGACGGTCTGAGACAGACGGTCTGAGACAGACGGTCTGAGACAGAGGGTATCAGACAGACGCTCTGAGAAAGACGGTCTGAGACAGGCTGTCTGACACACACGTTCTTTGACAGACGGTCTGAGACAGGCTGTCTGACACACACGTTCTTTGACAGACGGTCTGAGAAAGACGGACTGAGACAGGCGTACTGAGACAGGCGGTCTGAGACAGGCGGTCTGTGAATGGCGGTCTGAGCCAGACGGTCTGTGGCAGACGGTCTGAGACAGACGGTCTGAGACAGTCGGACCGAGACAGACGGACTGAGACAGGTGGTCTGAGACAGACGGTCTGAGACTGACGGCCTGAGACAGACGGTCTGAGACAGGCGGTCTGAGACAGACGGTCTGAGACAGACGGTCTGAGACAGACGGTCTGGGACAGACGGTCTGAGACAGACGGTCTGAGACAGACGGTCTGAGACAGACGGTCTGAGACAGGCTGTCTGACACACACGTTCTTTGACAGACGGTCTGAGACAGACGGACTGAGACAGGCGGTCTGAGACAGACGGTCTGATATAGGCGGTCTGAAACAGACGGTCTGAGACAGACGGTCTGCGACAGACGGTCTGAGACAGACGGTCTGAGACAGACGGTCTGAGACCGACGGACAGAGACAGGCGGGCTGAGACTGACGGGGTAAGACCAACGGTCTGAGACAGACGATCTGAGACAGACGGTCGGAGACAGGCGGGCTGAAAGAGACGGACGGAGACAGCGGTCTGATACAGACGGTCTGAGACAGACGGTCTGAGACAGACGGACAGAGACTGGCGGGCTGAGACTGACGGGGTGAGACCAACGGTCTGAGACGGACGATCTGAGACAGACGGTCTGAGACAGACGGTCCGAGACAGACGGTCTGAGACATACGGTCTGCGACAGGCGCGCTGAGACAGACGGTCAGAGACAATGGTCTGAGACAGCGGTCTGATACAGACGGTCTGAGACAGACGGGCGGCGACAGGCGGGCTGAGACAGACGGACAGAGACAGCGGTCTGAGATAGACGGACGGAGGCAGACGGTCTGAGACAGACGGTCTGAGACAGGTGGTCTGAGACAGACGGTCTGAGACTGACGGCCTGAGACAGACGGTCTGAGACAGGCGGTCTGAGACAGACGGTCTGAGACAGACGGTCTGAGACAGACGGTCTGGGACAGACGGTCTGAGACAGACGGTCTGGGACAGACGGTCTGAGACAGACGGTCTGAGACAGACGGTCTGAGACAGACGGTCTGAGACAGGCTGTCTGACACACACGTTCTTTGACAGACGGTCTGAGACAGACGGACTGAGACAGGCGGTCTGAGACAGACGGTCTGATATAGGCGGTCTGAAACAGACGGTCTGAGACAGACGGTCTGCGACAGACGGTCTGAGACAGACGGTCTGAGACAGACGGTCTGAGACAGACGGTCTGAGACAGCCGGAGAGAGACAGGCGGAGTGAGACAGACGGTATGAGGCAGACGGTCTGAGACAGACGGTCTGAGACAGACGGTCTGAGACAGACGGTCCGAGACAGACGGTCCGAGAAAGACGGTCCGAGACAGACGGACAGAGACAGACGCTCTGAGACAGGCTAGCTGAGACAGATGGGCTAAAACCGGCGGTCTGAGACAGACGGTCTGACACAGACGGTCTGAGACAGACGGTCTGAGACAGTCGGTCTGAGACAGACGGTCTGAGACAGACGGACAGAGACAGGCGGGCTGAGAATGACGGTCGGAGACAGACGGTCCAAGACAGACGGTCCGAGACAGACGGTCCGAGACAGACGGTCGGAGACAGACGGTCTGAGACAGACGGTCTGAGACAGACGGTCTGAGGCAGACGGACAGAGACAACAGTCTGAGACAGACGGTCTGAGACAGCCGGAGAGAGACAGGCGGAGTGAGACAGACGGTATGAGGCAGACGGTCTGAGACAGACGGTCTGAGATAGACGGTCTGAGACAGACGGTCTGAGACAGATGGACAGATTCAGGCGGGCTGAGACAGACGGTCTGAGACAGACGGTCTGAGACAGAGGGTATCAGACAGACGCTCTGAGAAAGACGGTCTGAGACAGGCTGTCTGACACACACGTTCTTTGACAGACGGTCTGAGAAAGACGGAGTGAGACAGGCGTTCAGTGACAGACGGTCTGAGACAGACGGTCTGAGGCAGACGGACAGAGACAACAGTCTGAGACAGACGGTCTGAGACAGCCGGAGAGAGACAGGCGGAGTGAGACAGACGGTATGAGGCAGACGGTCTGAGACAGACGGTCTGAGACAGACGGTCTGAGACAGACGGTCCGAGACAGACGGTCCGAGAAAGACGGTCCGAGACAGACGGACAGAGACAGACGCTCTGAGACAGGCTAGCTGAGACAGATGGGCTAAAACCGGCGGTCTGAGACAGACGGTCTGACACAGACGGTCTGAGACAGACGGTCTGAGACAGTCGGTCTGAGACAGACGGTCTGAGACAGACGGACAGAGACAGGCGGGCTGAGAATGACGGTCGGAGACAGACGGTCCAAGACAGACGGTCCGAGACAGACGGTCCGAGACAGACGGTCGGAGACAGACGGTCTGAGACAGACGGTCTGAGACAGTCGGTCTGAGACAGACGGTCTGAGACAGACGGTCTGAGACAGACGGTCTGAGACAGAGGGTATCAGACAGACGCTCTGAGAAAGACGGTCTGAGACAGGCTGTCTGACACACACGTTCTTTGACAGACGGTCTGAGACAGGCTGTCTGACACACACGTTCTTTGACAGACGGTCTGAGAAAGACGGACTGAGACAGGCGTACTGAGACAGGCGGTCTGAGACAGGCGGTCTGTGAATGGCGGTCTGAGCCAGACGGTCTGTGGCAGACGGTCTGAGACAGACGGTCTGAGACAGTCGGACCGAGACAGACGGACTGAGACAGGTGGTCTGAGACAGACGGTCTGAGACTGACGGCCTGAGACAGACGGTCTGAGACAGGCGGTCTGAGACAGACGGTCTGAGACAGACGGTCTGAGACAGACGGTCTGGGACAGACGGTCTGAGACAGACGGTCTGAGACAGACGGTCTGAGACAGACGGTCTGAGACAGGCTGTCTGACACACACGTTCTTTGACAGACGGTCTGAGACAGACGGACTGAGACAGGCGGTCTGAGACAGACGGTCTGATATAGGCGGTCTGAAACAGACGGTCTGAGACAGACGGTCTGCGACAGACGGTCTGAGACAGACGGTCTGAGACAGACGGTCTGAGACCGACGGACAGAGACAGGCGGGCTGAGACTGACGGGGTAAGACCAACGGTCTGAGACAGACGATCTGAGACAGACGGTCGGAGACAGGCGGGCTGAAAGAGACGGACGGAGACAGCGGTCTGATACAGACGGTCTGAGACAGACGGTCTGAGACAGACGGACAGAGACTGGCGGGCTGAGACTGACGGGGTGAGACCAACGGTCTGAGACGGACGATCTGAGACAGACGGTCTGAGACAGACGGTCCGAGACAGACGGTCTGAGACATACGGTCTGCGACAGGCGCGCTGAGACAGACGGTCAGAGACAATGGTCTGAGACAGCGGTCTGATACAGACGGTCTGAGACAGACGGGCGGCGACAGGCGGGCTGAGACAGACGGACAGAGACAGCGGTCTGAGATAGACGGACGGAGGCAGACGGTCTGAGACAGACGGTCTGAGACAGGTGGTCTGAGACAGACGGTCTGAGACTGACGGCCTGAGACAGACGGTCTGAGACAGGCGGTCTGAGACAGACGGTCTGAGACAGACGGTCTGAGACAGACGGTCTGGGACAGACGGTCTGAGACAGACGGTCTGGGACAGACGGTCTGAGACAGACGGTCTGAGACAGACGGTCTGAGACAGACGGTCTGAGACAGGCTGTCTGACACACACGTTCTTTGACAGACGGTCTGAGACAGACGGACTGAGACAGGCGGTCTGAGACAGACGGTCTGATATAGGCGGTCTGAAACAGACGGTCTGAGACAGACGGTCTGCGACAGACGGTCTGAGACAGACGGTCTGAGACAGACGGTCTGAGACAGACGGTCTGAGACAGCCGGAGAGAGACAGGCGGAGTGAGACAGACGGTATGAGGCAGACGGTCTGAGACAGACGGTCTGAGACAGACGGTCTGAGACAGACGGTCCGAGACAGACGGTCCGAGAAAGACGGTCCGAGACAGACGGACAGAGACAGACGCTCTGAGACAGGCTAGCTGAGACAGATGGGCTAAAACCGGCGGTCTGAGACAGACGGTCTGACACAGACGGTCTGAGACAGACGGTCTGAGACAGTCGGTCTGAGACAGACGGTCTGAGACAGACGGACAGAGACAGGCGGGCTGAGAATGACGGTCGGAGACAGACGGTCCAAGACAGACGGTCCGAGACAGACGGTCCGAGACAGACGGTCGGAGACAGACGGTCTGAGACAGACGGTCTGAGACAGTCGGTCTGAGACAGACGGTCTGAGACAGACGGTCTGAGACAGACGGTCTGAGACAGAGGGTATCAGACAGACGCTCTGAGAAAGACGGTCTGAGACAGGCTGTCTGACACACACGTTCTTTGACAGACGGTCTGAGACAGGCTGTCTGACACACACGTTCTTTGACAGACGGTCTGAGAAAGACGGACTGAGACAGGCGTACTGAGACAGGCGGTCTGAGACAGGCGGTCTGTGAATGGCGGTCTGAGCCAGACGGTCTGTGGCAGACGGTCTGAGACAGACGGTCTGAGACAGTCGGACCGAGACAGACGGACTGAGACAGGTGGTCTGAGACAGACGGTCTGAGACTGACGGCCTGAGACAGACGGTCTGAGACAGGCGGTCTGAGACAGACGGTCTGAGACAGACGGTCTGAGACAGACGGTCTGGGACAGACGGTCTGAGACAGACGGTCTGAGACAGACGGTCTGAGACAGACGGTCTGAGACAGGCTGTCTGACACACACGTTCTTTGACAGACGGTCTGAGACAGACGGACTGAGACAGGCGGTCTGAGACAGACGGTCTGATATAGGCGGTCTGAAACAGACGGTCTGAGACAGACGGTCTGCGACAGACGGTCTGAGACAGACGGTCTGAGACAGACGGTCTGAGACCGACGGACAGAGACAGGCGGGCTGAGACTGACGGGGTAAGACCAACGGTCTGAGACAGACGATCTGAGACAGACGGTCGGAGACAGGCGGGCTGAAAGAGACGGACGGAGACAGCGGTCTGATACAGACGGTCTGAGACAGACGGTCTGAGACAGACGGACAGAGACTGGCGGGCTGAGACTGACGGGGTGAGACCAACGGTCTGAGACGGACGATCTGAGACAGACGGTCTGAGACAGACGGTCCGAGACAGACGGTCTGAGACATACGGTCTGCGACAGGCGCGCTGAGACAGACGGTCAGAGACAATGGTCTGAGACAGCGGTCTGATACAGACGGTCTGAGACAGACGGGCGGCGACAGGCGGGCTGAGACAGACGGACAGAGACAGCGGTCTGAGATAGACGGACGGAGGCAGACGGTCTGAGACAGACGGTCTGAGGCAGACGGTCTGAGACAGACGGTCTGAGACAGACGGACAGAGACTGGCGGGCTGAGACTGAAGGGGTATGACCAACGGTCTGAGACGGACGATCTGAGACAGACGGTTCGAGACAGACGGTCCGAGGCAACGGTCTGAGACGAATGATCCGAGACAGACGGACTGAGACAGATGGATTGAGAGAGACGACAGAGACAGACGGACTGAGACAGGCGTGATGAGGCAGACGGACAGAGACAGGCCGGCTGAGACTGACGGTCTGAGACATACGGTCTGAGACAGGCGCGTTGAGACAGACGGACAGAGACAGGCGGGCTGAGACAGACGGACAGAGACAACAGTCTGAGACAGACGATCTGAGACAGACGGACCGAGACAGACGGTCTGAGACAGACGGTCTGAGACACACGGTCGGAGACAGGTGGGCTGAGGCAGACGGACAGAGACAGCGGTCTGAGATAGACGGACGGAGGCAGACGGTCTGAGACAGACGGTCTGAGACAGACGGTCTGAGACAGACGGTCTGAGACAGACGGTCTGAGACAGCCGGAGAGAGACAGGCGGAGTGAGACAGACGGTATGAGGCAGACGGTCTGAGACAGACGGTCTGAGACAGACGGTCTGAGACAGACGGTCTGAGACAGGCGGTCCGAGACAGACGGTCCGAGAAAGACGGTCCGAGACAGACGGACAGAGACAGACGCTCTGAGACAGGCTAGCTGAGACAGACGGGCTAAAACCGGCGGTCTGAGACAGACGGTCTGACACAGACGGTCTGAGACAGACGGTCTGAGACAGTCGGTCTGAGACAGACGGTCTGAGACAGACGGACAGAGACAGGCGGGCTGAGAATGACGGTCGGAGACAGACGGTCCAAGACAGACGGTCCGAGACAGACGGACCGAGACAGACGGTCGGAGACAGACGGTCTGAGACAGACGGTCTGAGACAGTCGGCCTGAGACAGACGGTCTGAGACAGACGGTCTGAGACAGACGGTCTGAGACAGACGGACGGAGGCAGACGGTCTGAGACACACGGTCTGAGGCAGACGGTCTGAGACAGACGGTCTGAGACAGACGTTCTGAGACAGGCGGTCTGAGACATACGGTCTGAGACAGAGGGTCTGAGGCAGACGGTCTGAGACATACGGTCTGAGACAGTCGGACCGAGACAGACGGACTGAGACAGGTGGTCTGATACAGACGGTCTGACACACACGTTCTTTGACAGACGGCCTGAGTCAGACGGACTGAGACAGACGGACTGAGACAGACAGTCTGAGGCAGACGGTCTGAGACAGACGGTCTGAGACCGACGGACAGATACAGGCGGGCTGAGACTGACGGGGTAAGACCAACGGTCTGAGACAGACGGACAGAGACTGGCGGGCTGAGACTGAAGGGGTAAGACCAACGGTCTGAGACGGACGATCTGAGACAGCCGGTTCGAGACAGACGGTCCGAGGCAACGGTCTGAGACGAATGATCCGAGACAGACGGACTGAGACAGATGGATTGAGAGAGACGACAGAGACAGACGGACTGAGACAGGCGTGATGAGGCAGACGGACAGAGAGAGACGTAGTGAGACAGGCGTTCAGGGACAGACGGACAGAGACAGACGGAGTGAGACAGATGTTCTGAGACAAACGGACAGAGATAGACGGTCTGAGACAGACAGATAGATACAGACAGTCTGAGACAGATGGGCAGAGACAGGCGGGCTGAGACAGACGGTCTGAGACAGACGGACAGAGACAGGCGGGCTGAGAGAGACGGGGTAAGACCAACGGTAAGAGACAGACGGTCTGAGACAGACAGACCGAGACACACGGTCCGAGACAGACGGTCCGAGACACATGGTCTGAGACAGATGGTCCAAGACAGACGGTCTGAGATAGATGATCTGAGACAGACGATCTCAGACAGACGGACGGAGACAGGCGGGATGAGACAGGCGGGCTGAGACAGACGGGCTAAAACCGACGATCTGAGACAGACGGACAGAGATAGACGGTCTGAGACAGACGGTCCGAGACAGACGGTCCGAGACATACGGTCTGAGACAGGCGCGCTGAGACAGACGGTCTGAGACAGGCGCGCTGAGACAGACGGTCTGAGCCAGATAGTCTAAGAAAGACGGACTGAGACAGGCGGCCTGAGAGAGACGGACAGACACTGACGGTCTGAGACAGACAGTCCAAGACAGACGGTCTGAGACAGACGGTCTGACACAGACGGCCTGAGACAGACGGTCTGAGACAGACGGTCTGAGACAGACGGTCTGAGACAGACGGTCTGAGACAGACGGTCTGAGACAGACGGTCTGAGACAGACGGTCTGAGACCGACGGACAGAGACAGGCCGGCTGAGACTGACGGTCTGAGACGTACGGTCTGAGACAGGCGCGTTGAGACAGACGGACAGAGACAGGCGGGCTGAGACAGACGGACAGAGACAACAGTCTGAGACAGACGATCTGAGACAGACGGACAGAGACAGGCCGGCTGAGACTGACGGTCTGAGACGTACGGTCTGAGACAGGCGCGTTGAGACAGACGGACAGAGACAGCGGTCTGAGATAGACGGACGGAGGCAGACGGTCTGAGACAGACGGTCTGAGACAGACGGTCTGAGACAGACGGTCTGAGACAGACGGTCTGAGACAGACGGTCTGAGACAGACGGTCTGAGACAGACGGTCTGAGACCGACGGACAGAGACAGGCCGGCTGAGACTGACGGTCTGAGACGTACGGTCTGAGACAGGCGCGTTGAGACAGACGGACAGAGACAGGCGGGCTGAGACAGACGGACAGAGACAACAGTCTGAGACAGACGATCTGAGACAGACGGACCGAGACAGACGGTCTGAGACAGACGGTCTGAGACACACGGTCGGAGACAGGTGGGCTGAGGCAGACGGACAGAGACAGCGGTCTGAGATAGACGGACGGAGGCAGACGGTCTGAGACAGACGGTCTGAGACAGACGGTCTGAGACAGACGGTCTGAGACAGACGGTCTGAGACAGACGGTCTGAGACAGACGGTCTGAGACAGACGGTCTGAGACAGACGGTCTGAGACAGACGGTCTGAGACAGACGGTCTGAGACAGACGGTCTGAGACAGACGGTCTGAGACAGACGGTCTGAGACATGCGGGCTGAAACAGACGGACAGAGACAACGGTAAGAGACAGACGGCCTGAGACAGATGGTCTGAGACAGACGGACAGAGACAGGCGGTCTGAGACAGACAGACAGAGACAGACGGCCTGAGACTGACGCACAGAGACGGACGGGCTGAGACAGACGGGCTAAAACCGACAGCCTGGGACAGATGGTCTGAGACGGATGGTCTGAGACAGACGGTCTGAGACAGGCGGACAGAGTCAGATGGACAGACACATACGGAGTGAGGCAGGCGTTCAGTGACAGACGGTCTCAGACAGGCTGTCTGACACACACGTTCTTTGACAGACGGTCTGAGACAGACGGACTGAGACAGGCGGTCTGAGACAGACGGTCTGATATAGGCGGTCTGAAACAGACGGTCTGAGACAGACGGTCTGCGACAGACGTTCTGAGACAGACGGTCTGAGACAGACGGTCTGAGACAGACGGTCTGAGACAGACGGTCTGAGACAGACGGTCTGAGACAGACGGTCTGAGACAGACGGTCTGAGACAGACGGTCTGAGACAGACGGTCTGAGACAGACGGTCTGAGACAGACGGTCTGAGACAGACGGTCTGAGACAGACGGTCTGAGACAGACGGTCTGAGACAGACGGTCTGAGACAGACGGTCTTTGACAGACGGTGTGAGACAGACGGTCTGAGACAGGTTGTCTGACACACACGTTCTTTGACAGACGGTGTGAGACAGACGGTCTGAGACAGACGGACAGAGACAGGCGGTCTGAGACAGACAGACAGAGACAGACGGCCTGAGACTGACGCACAGAGACAGGCGGGCTGAGACAGACGGGCTAAAACCGACAGCCTGGGACAGATGGTCTGAGCCGGATGGTCTGAGACAGACGGTCTGAGACAGGCGGACAGGGTCAGATGGACAGACACATACGGAGTGAGACAGGCGTTCAGTGACAGACGGTCTGAGACAGACGGTCTGAGGCAGACGGACAGAGACAACAGTCTGAGACAGACGGTCTGAGACAGCCGGAGAGAGACAGGCGGAGTGAGACAGACGGTATGAGGCAGACGGTCTGAGACAGACGGTCTGAGACAGACGGTCTGAGACAGACGGTCTGAGACAGACGGTCTGAGACAGACGGTCTGAGACAGACGGTCTGAGGCAGACGGACAGAGACAACAGTCTGAGACAGACGGTCTGATACAGCCGGAGAGAGACAGGCGGAGTGAGACAGACGGTATGAGGCAGACGGTCTGAGACAGACGGTCTGAGATAGACGGTCTGAGACAGACGGTCTGAGACAGATGGACAGATTCAGGCGGGCTGAGACAGACGGTCTGAGACAGACGGTCTGAGACAGAGGGTATCAGACAGACGCTCTGAGAAAGACGGTCTGAGACAGGCTGTCTGACACACACGTTCTTTGACAGACGGTCTGAGAAAGACGGAGTGAGACAGGCGTTCAGTGACAGACGGTCTGAGACAGACGGTCTGAGGCAGACGGACAGAGACAACAGTCTGAGACAGACGGTCTGAGACAGTCGGTCTGAGACAGACGGACAGAGACAGGCGGGCTGAGAATGACGGTCGGAGACAGACGGTCCAAGACAGACGGTCCGAGACAGACGGTCCGAGACAGACGGTCGGAGACAGACGGTCTGAGACAGACGGTCTGAGACAGTCGGTCTGAGACAGACGGTCTGAGACAGACGGTCTGAGACAGACGGTCTGAGACAGAGGGTATCAGACAGACGCTCTGAGAAAGACGGTCTGAGACAGGCTGTCTGACACACACGTTCTTTGACAGACGGTCTGAGAAAGACGGACTGAGACAGGCGTACTGAGACAGGCGGTCTGAGACAGGCGGTCTGTGAATGGCGGTCTGAGCCAGACGGTCTGTGGCAGACGGTCTGAGACAGACGGTCTGAGACAGTCGGACCGAGACAGACGGACTGCGACAGGTGGTCTGAGACAGACGGTCTGAGACTGACGGCCTGAGACAGACGGTCTGAGACAGGCGGTCTGAGACAGACGGTCTGAGACAGACGGTCTGAGACAGACGGTCTGGGACAGACGGTCTGAGACAGACGGACAGAGACTGGCGGGCTGAGACTGACGGGGTGAGACCAACGGTCTGAGACGGACGATCTGAGACAGACGGTCTGAGACAGACGGTCCGAGACAGACGGTCTGAGACATACGGTCTGAGACAGGCGCGCTGAGACAGACGGTCAGAGACAATGGTCTGAGACAGCGGTCTGATACAGACGGTCTGAGACAGACGGGCGGCGACAGGCGGGCTGAGACAGACGGACAGAGACAGCGGTCTGAGATAGACGGACGGAGGCAGACGGTCTGAGACAGACGGTCTGAGGCAGACGGTCTGAGACAGACGGTCTGAGACAGACGGACAGAGACTGGCGGGCTGAGACTGAAGGGGTAAGACCAACGGTCTGAGACGGACGATCTGAGACAGACGGTTCGAGACAGACGGTCCGAGGCAACGGTCTGAGACGAATGATCCGAGACAGACGGACTGAGACAGATGGATTGAGAGAGACGACAGAGACAGACGGACTGAGACAGGCGTGATGAGGCAGACGGACAGAGACAGGCCGGCTGAGACTGACGGTCTGAGACATACGGTCTGAGACAGGCGCGTTGAGACAGACGGACAGAGACAGGCGGGCTGAGACAGACGGACAGAGACAACAGTCTGAGACAGACGATCTGAGACAGACGGACCGAGACAGACGGTCTGAGACAGACGGTCTGAGACACACGGTCGGAGACAGGTGGGCTGATGCAGACGGACAGAGACAGCGGTCTGAGATAGACGGACGGAGGCAGACGGTCTGAGACAGACGGTCTGAGACAGACGGTCTGAGACAGCCGGAGAGAGACAGGCGGAGTGAGACAGACGGTATGAGGCAGACGGTCTGAGACAGACGGTCTGAGACAGACGGTCTGAGACAGACGGTCTGAGACAGGCGGTCCGAGACAGACGGTCCGAGAAAGACGGTCCGAGACAGACGGACAGAGGCAGACGCTCTGAGACAGGCTAGCTGAGACAGACGGGCTAAAACCGGCGGTCTGAGACAGACGGTCTGACACAGACGGTCTGAGACAGACGGTCTGAGACAGTCGGTCTGAGACAGACGGTCTGAGACAGACGGACAGAGACAGGCGGGCTGAGAATGACGGTCGGAGACAGACGGTCCAAGACAGACGGTCCGAGACAGACGGTCCGAGACAGACGGTCGGAGACAGACGGTCTGAGACAGAGGGTCTGAGGCAGACGGTCTGAGACATACGGTCTGAGACAGTCGGACCGAGACAGACGGACTGAGACAGGTGGTCTGATACAGACGGTCTGACACACACGTTCTTTGACAGACGGTCTGAGTCAGACGGACTGAGACAGACGGACTGAGACAGGCGGTCTGACACACACGTTCTTTGACAGACGGTCTGAGTCAGACGGACTGAGACAGACGGTCTGAGACAGACAGTCTGAGGCAGACGGTCTGAGACAGACGGTCTGAGACCGACGGACAGATACAGGCGGGCTGAGACTGACGGGGTAAGACCAACGGTCTGAGACAGACGGACAGAGACTGGCGGGCTGAGACTGAAGGGGTAAGACCAACGGTCTGAGACGGACGATCTGAGACAGACGGTTCGAGACAGACGGTCCGAGGCAACGGTCTGAGACGAATGATCCGAGACAGACGGACTGAGACAGATGGATTGAGAGAGACGACAGAGACAGACGGACTGAGACAGGCGTGATGAGGCAGACGGACAGAGAGAGACGTAGTGAGACAGGCGTTCAGGGACAGACGGACAGAGACAGACGGAGTGAGACAGGCGTTCTGAGACAAACGGACAGAGATAGACGGTCTGAGACAGACAGATAGATACAGACAGTCTGAGACAGATGGGCAGAGACAGGCGGGCTGAGACAGACGGTCTGAGACAGACGGACAGAGACAGGCGGGCTGAGAGAGACGGGGTAAGACCAACGGTAAGAGACAGACGGTCTGAGACAGACAGACCGAGACACACGGTCCGAGACAGACGGTCCGAGACACATGGTCTGAGACAGATGGTCCAAGACAGACGGTCTGAGATAGATGATCTGAGACAGACGATCTCAGACAGACGGACGGAGACAGGCGGGATGAGACAGGCGGGCTGAGACAGACGGGCTAAAACCGACGATCTGAGACAGACGGACAGAGATAGACGGTCTGAGACAGACGGTCTGAGACAGACGGTCTGAGACAGACGGTCTGAGACCGACGGACAGAGACAGGCCGGCTGAGACTGACGGTCTGAGACGTACGGTCTGAGACAGGCGCGTTGAGACAGACGGACAGAGACAGGCGGGCTGAGACAGACGGACAGAGACAACAGTCTGAGACAGACGATCTGAGGCAGACGGACAGAGACAGGCCGGCTGAGACTGACGGTCTGAGACGTACGGTCTGAGACAGGCGCGTTGAGACAGACGGACAGAGACAGCGGTCTGAGATAGACGGACGGAGGCAGACGGTCTGAGACAGACGGTCTGAGACAGACGGTCTGAGACAGACGGTCTGAGACAGACGGTCTGAGACAGACGGTCTGAGACCGACGGACAGAGACAGGCCGGCTGAGACTGACGGTCTGAGACGTACGGTCTGAGACAGGCGCGTTGAGACAGACGGACAGAGACAGGCGGGCTGAGACAGACGGACAGAGACAACAGTCTGAGACAGACGGTCTGAGACAGACGGTCTGAGACAGACGGTCTGAGACAGACGGTCTGAGACAGACGGTCTGAGACAGACGGTCTGAGACAGACGGTCTTTGACAGACGGTGTGAGACAGACGGTCTGAGACAGGTTGTCTGACACACACGTTCTTTGACAGACGGTGTGAGACAGACGGTCTGAGACAGACGGACAGAGACAGGCGGTCTGAGACAGACAGACAGAGACAGACGGCCTGAGACTGACGCACAGAGACAGGCGTGCTGAGACAGACGGGCTAAAACCGACAGCCTGGGACAGATGGTCTGAGCCGGATGGTCTGAGACAGACGGTCTGAGACAGGCGGACAGGGTCAGATGGACAGACACATACGGAGTGAGACAGGCGTTCAGTGACAGACGGTCTGAGACAGACGGTCTGAGGCAGACGGACAGAGACAACAGTCTGAGACAGACGGTCTGAGACAGCCGGAGAGAGACAGGCGGAGTGAGACAGACGGTATGAGGCAGACGGTCTGAGACAGACGGTCTGAGACAGACGGTCTGAGACAGACGGTCCGAGACAGACGGTCCGAGAAAGACGGTCCGAGACAGACGGACAGAGACAGACGCTCTGAGACAGGCTAGCTGAGACAGATGGGCTAAAACCGGCGGTCTGAGACAGACGGTCTGACACAGACGGTCTGAGACAGACGGTCTGAGACAGTCGGTCTGAGACAGACGGACAGAGACAGGCGGGCTGAGAATGACGGTCGGAGACAGACGGTCCAAGACAGACGGTCCGAGACAGACGGTCCGAGACAGACGGTCGGAGACAGACGGTCTGAGACAGACGGTCTGAGACAGTCGGTCTGAGACAGACGGTCTGAGACAGACGGTCTGAGACAGACGGTCTGAGACAGAGGGTATCAGACAGACGCTCTGAGAAAGACGGTCTGAGACAGGCTGTCTGACACACACGTTCTTTGACAGACGGTCTGAGACAGGCTGTCTGACACACACGTTCTTTGACAGACGGTCTGAGAAAGACGGACTGAGACAGGCGTACTGAGACAGGCGGTCTGAGACAGGCGGTCTGTGAATGGCGGTCTGAGCCAGACGGTCTGAGACAGACGGTCTGAGACAGTCGGACCGAGACAGACGGACTGAGACAGGTGGTCTGAGACAGACGGTCTGAGACTGACGGCCTGAGACAGACGGTCTGAGACAGGCGGTCTGAGACAGACGGTCTGAGACAGACGGTCTGAGACAGACGGTCTGGGACAGACGGTCTGAGACAGACGGTCTGAGACAGACGGTCTGAGACAGACGGTCTGAGACAGGCTGTCTGACACACACGTTCTTTGACAGACGGTCTGAGACAGACGGACTGAGACAGGCGGTCTGAGACAGACGGACCGAGACAGACGGTCTGAGACAGACGGTCTGAGATAGACGATCTGAGACAGACGGAACGAGACAGACGGTCTGAGACAGACGGTCTGAGACACACGGTCGGAGACAGGTGGGCTGAGGCAGACGGACAGAGACAGCGGTCTGAGATAGACGGACGGAGGCAGACGGTCTGAGACAGACGGTCTGAGACAGACGGTCTGAGACAGCCGGAGAGAGACAGGCGGAGTGAGACAGACGGTATGAGGCAGACGGTCTGAGACAGACGGTCTGAGACAGACGGTCTGAGACAGACGGTCTGAGACAGACGGTCTGAGACAGACGGTCCGAGACAGACGGTCCGAGAAAGACGGTCCGAGACAGACGGACAGAGACAGACGCTCTGAGACAGGCTAGCTGAGACAGACGGGCTAAAACCGGCGGTCTGAGACAGACGGTCTGACACAGACGGTCTGAGACAGACGGTCTGAGACAGTCGGTCTGAGACAGACGGTCTGAGACAGACGGACAGAGACAGGCGGGCTGAGAATGACGGTCGGAGACAGACGGTCCAAGACAGACGGTCCGAGACAGACGGTCCGAGACAGACGGTCGGAGACAGACGGTCTGAGACAGACGGTCTGAGACAGTCGGTCTGAGACAGACGGTCTGAGACAGACGGTCTGAGACAGACGGTCTGAGACAGAGGGTATCAGACAGACGCTCTGAGAAAGACGGTCTGAGACAGGCTGTCTGACACACACGTTCTTTGACAGACGGTCTGAGACAGGCTGTCTGACACACACGTTCTTTGACAGACGGTCTGAGAAAGACGGACTGAGACAGGCGTACTGAGACAGGCGGTCTGAGACAGGCGGTCTGTGAATGGCGGTCTGAGCCAGACGGTCTGTGGCAGACGGTCTGAGACAGACGGTCTGAGACAGTCGGACCGAGACAGACGGACTGAGACAGGTGGTCTGAGACTGACGGCCTGAGACAGACGGTCTGAGACAGGCGGTCTGAGACAGACGGTCTGAGACAGACGGTCTGAGACAGACGGTCTGGGACAGACGGTCTGAGACAGACGGTCTGAGACAGACGGTCTGAGACAGGCTGTCTGACACACACGTTCTTTGACAGACGGTCTGAGACAGACGGACTGAGACAGGCGGTCTGAGACAGACGGACCGAGACAGACGGTCTGAGACAGACGGTCTGAGACAGACGGTCTGAGACAGACGGTCTGAGACAGACGGTCTGAGACAGAGGGTATCAGACAGACGCTCTGAGAAAGACGGTCTGAGACAGGCTGTCTGACACACACGTTCTTTGACAGACGGTCTGAGACAGGCTGTCTGACACACACGTTCTTTGACAGACGGTCTGAGAAAGACGGACTGAGACAGGCGTACTGAGACAGGCGGTCTGAGACAGGCGGTCTGTGAATGGCGGTCTGAGCCAGACGGTCTGTGGCAGACGGTCTGAGACAGACGGTCTGAGACAGTCGGACCGAGACAGACGGACTGAGACAGGTGGTCTGAGACTGACGGCCTGAGACAGACGGTCTGAGACAGGCGGTCTGAGACAGACGGTCTGAGACAGACGGTCTGAGACAGACGGTCTGGGACAGACGGTCTGAGACAGACGGTCTGAGACAGACGGTCTGAGACAGACGGTCTGAGACAGGCTGTCTGACACACACGTTCTTTGACAGACGGTCTGAGACAGACGGACTGAGACAGGCGGTCTGAGACAGACGGACCGAGACAGACGGTCTGAGACAGACGGTCTGAGACAGACGATCTGAGACAGACGGACCGAGACAGACGGTCTGAGACAGACGGTCTGAGACACACGGTCGGAGACAGGTGGGCTGAGGCAGACGGACAGAGACAGCGGTCTGAGATAGACGGACGGAGGCAGACGGTCTGAGACAGACGGTCTGAGACAGACGGTCTGAGACAGACGGTCTGAGACAGCCGGAGAGAGACAGGCGGAGTGAGACAGACGGTATGAGGCAGACGGTCTGAGACAGACGGTCTGAGACAGACGGTCTGAGACAGACGGTCTGAGACAGACGGTCCGAGACAGACGGTCCGAGAAAGACGGTCCGAGACAGACGGACAGAGACAGACGCTCTGAGACAGGCTAGCTGAGACAGACGGGCTAAAACCGGCGGTCTGAGACAGACGGTCTGACACAGACGGTCTGAGACAGACGGTCTGAGACAGTCGGTCTGAGACAGACGGTCTGAGACAGACGGACAGAGACAGGCGGGCTGAGAATGACGGTCGGAGACAGACGGTCCAAGACAGACGGTCCGAGACAGACGGTCCGAGACAGACGGTCGGAGACAGACGGTCTGAGACAGACGGTCTGAGACAGTCGGCCTGAGACAGACGGTCTGAGACAGACGGTCTGAGACAGACGGTCTGAGACAGACGGACGGAGGCAGACGGTCTGAGACACACGGTCTGAGGCAGACGGTCTGAGACAGACGGTCTGAGACAGACGTTCTGAGACAGGCGGTCTGAGACATACGGTCTGAGACAGAGGGTCTGAGGCAGACGTTCTGAGACATACGGTCTGAGACAGTCGGACCGAGACAGACGGACTGAGACAGGTGGTCTGAGACAGACGGTCTGAGACAGACGGTCTGAGACAGACGGTCTGAGACTGACGGCCTGAGACAGACGGTCTGAGACAGGCGGTCTGAGACAGACGGTCTGAGACAGACGGTCTGAGACAGACGGTCTGAGACAGACGGTCTGAGACAGACGGTCAGAGACAGGCTGTCTGACACACACGTTCTTTGACAGACGGTGTGAGACAGACGGTCTCAGACAGGCTGTCTGACACACACGTTCTTTGACAGACGGTCTGAGACAGACGGACTGAGACAGGCGGTCTGAGACAGACGGTCTGATATAGGCGGTCTGAAACAGACGGTCTGAGACAGACGGTCTGCGACAGACGTTCTGAGACAGACGGTCTGAGACAGACGGTCTGAGACAGACGGTCTGAGACAGACGGTCTGAGACAGACGGTCTGAGACAGACGGTCTGAGACAGACGGTCTGAGACAGACGGTCTGAGACAGACGGTCTGAGACAGACCGTCTTTGACAGACGGTGTGAGACAGACGGTCTGAGACAGGCTGTCTGACACACACGTTCTTTGACAGACGGTGTGAGACAGACGGTCTGAGACAGACGGACAGAGACAGGCGGTCTGAGACAGACAGACAGAGACAGACGGCCTGAGACTGACGCACAGAGACAGGCGGGCTGAGACAGACGGGCTAAAACCGACAGCCTGGGACAGACGGTCTGAGCCGGATGGTCTGAGACAGACGGTCTGAGACAGGCGGACAGGGTCAGATGGACAGACACATACGGAGTGAGACAGGCGTTCAGTGACAGACGGTCTGAGACAGACGGTCTGAGGCAGACGGACAGAGACAACAGTCTGAGACAGACGGTCTGAGACAGCCGGAGAGAGACAGTCGGAGTGAGACAGACGGTATGAGGCAGACGGTCTGAGACAGACGGTCTGAGACAGACGGTCTGAGACAGACGGTCTGAGACAGACGGTCTGAGACAGACGGTCTGAGACAGACGGTCTGAGGCAGACGGACAGAGACAACAGTCTGAGACAGACGGTCTGAGACAGCCGGAGAGAGACAGGCGGAGTGAGACAGACGGTATGAGGCAGACGGTCTGAGACAGACGGTCTGAGATAGACGGTCTGAGACAGACGGTCTGAGACAGATGGACAGATTCATGCGGGCTGAGACAGACGGTCTGAGACAGACGGTCTGAGACAGAGGGTATCAGACAGACGCTCTGAGAAAGACGGTCTGAGACAGGCTGTCTGACACACACGTTCTTTGACAGACGGTCTGAGAAAGACGGAGTGAGACAGGCGTTCAGTGACAGACGGTCTGAGACAGACGGTCTGAGGCAGACGGACAGAGACAACAGTCTGAGACAGACGGTCTGAGACAGCCGGAGAGAGACAGGCGGAGTGAGACAGACGGTATGAGGCAGACGGTCTGAGACAGACGGTCTGAGACAGACGGTCTGAGACAGACGGTCCGAGACAGACGGTCCGAGAAAGACGGTCCGAGACAGACGGACAGAGACAGACGCTCTGAGACAGGCTAGCTGAGACAGACGGGCTAAAACCGGCGGTCTGAGACAGACGGTCTGACACAGACGGTCTGAGACAGACGGTCTGAGACAGTCGGTCTGAGACAGACGGTCTGAGACAGACGGACAGAGACAGGCGGGCTGAGAATGACGGTCGGAGACAGACGGTCCAAGACAGACGGTCCGAGAAGGACGGTCCGAGACAGACGGTCGGAGACAGACGGTCTGAGACAGACGGTCTGAGACAGTCGGTCTGAGACAGACGGTCTGAGACAGACGGTCTGAGACAGACGGTCTGAGACAGAGGGTATCAGACAGACGCTCTGAGAAAGACGGTCTGAGACAGGCTGTCTGACACACACGTTCTTTGACAGACGGTCTGAGACAGGCTGTCTGACACACACGTTCTTTGACAGACGGTCTGAGAAAGACGGACTGAGACAGGCGTACTGAGACAGGCGGTCTGAGACAGGCGGTCTGTGAATGGCGGTCTGAGCCAGACGGTCTGTGGCAGACGGTCTGAGACAGACGGTCTGAGACAGTCGGACCGAGACAGACGGACTGAGACAGGTGGTCTGAGACAGACGGTCTGAGACTGACGGCCTGAGACAGACGGTCTGAGACAGGCGGTCTGAGACAGACGGTCTGAGACAGACGGTCTGAGACAGACGGTCTGGGACAGACGGTCTGAGACAGACGGTCTGAGACAGACGGTCTGAGACAGACGGTCTGAGGCAGGCTGTCTGACACACACGTTCTTTGACAGACGGTCTGAGACAGACGGACTGAGACAGGCGGTCTGAGACAGACGGTCTGATATAGGCGGTCTGAAACAGACGGTCTGAGACAGACGGTCTGCGACAGACGGTCTGAGACAGACGGTCTGAGACAGACGGTCTGAGACAGACGGTCTGAGACAGACGGCCTGAGACAGGCTGTCTGACACACACGTTCTTTGACAGACGGTGTGAGACAGACGGGCGGCGACAGGCGGGCTGAGACAGACGGACAGAGACAGCGGTCTGAGATAGACGGACGGAGGCAGACGGTCTGAGGCAGACGGTCTGAGGCAGACGGTTTGAGACAGACGGTCTGAGGCAGACGGTCTGAGACAGACGGTCTGAGACCGACGGACAGAGACAGGCGGGCTGAGACTGACGGGGTAAGACCAACGGTCTGAGACAGACGATCTGAGACAGACGGTCGGAGACAGGCGGGCTGAGAGAGACGGACGGAGACTGCGGTCTGATACAGACGGTCTGAGACAGTCGGACCGAGACAGACGGACTGAGACAGGTGGTCTGAGACAGACGGTCTGAGACTGACGGCCTGAGACAGACGGTCTGAGACAGGCGGTCTGAGACAGACGGTCTGAGACAGACGGTCTGAGACAGACGGTCTGGGACAGACGGTCTGAGACAGACGGTCTGAGACAGACGGTCTGAGACAGACGGTCTGAGACAGGCTGTCTGACACACACGTTCTTTGACAGACGGTCTGAGACAGACGGACTGAGACAGGCGGTCTGAGACAGACGGTCTGATATAGGCGGTCTGAAACAGACGGTCTGAGACAGACGGTCTGCGACAGACGGTCTGAGACAGACGGTCTGAGACAGACGGTCCGAGACAGACGGTCCGAGAAAGACGGTCCGAGACAGACGGACAGAGACAGACGCTCTGAGACAGGCTAGCTGAGACAGACGGGCTAAAACCGGCGGTCTGAGACAGACGGTCTGACACAGACGGTCTGAGACAGACGGTCTGAGACAGTCGGTCTGAGACAGACGGTCTGAGACAGACGGACAGAGACAGGCGGGCTGAGAATGACGGTCGGAGACAGACGGTCCAAGACAGACGGTCCGAGACAGACGGTCCGAGACAGACGGTCGGAGACAGACGGTCTGAGACAGACGGTCTGAGACAGTCGGCCTGAGACAGACGGTCTGAGACAGACGGTCTGAGACAGACGGTCTGAGACAGACGGACGGAGGCAGACGGTCTGAGACACACGGTCTGAGGCAGACGGTCTGAGACAGACGGTCTGAGACAGACGTTCTGAGACAGGCGGTCTGAGACATACGGTCTGAGACAGAGGGTCTGAGGCAGACGTTCTGAGACATACGGTCTGAGACAGTCGGACCGAGACAGACGGACTGAGACAGGTGGTCTGAGACAGACGGTCTGAGACAGACGGTCTGAGACAGACGGTCTGAGACTGACGGCCTGAGACAGACGGTCTGAGACAGGCGGTCTGAGACAGACGGTCTGAGACAGACGGTCTGAGACAGACGGTCTGAGACAGACGGTCTGAGACATACGGTCTGAGACAGTCGGACCGAGACAGACGGACTGAGACAGGTGGTCTGAGACAGACGGTCTGAGACAGACGGTCTGAGACAGACGGTCTGAGACTGACGGCCTGAGACAGACGGACTGAGACAGGTGGTCTGAGACAGACGGTCTGAGACAGACGGTCTGAGACAGACGGTCTGAGACAGACGGTCTGAGACTGACGGCCTGAGACAGACGGTCTGAGACAGGCGGTCTGAGACAGACGGTCTGAGACAGACGGTCTGAGACAGACGGTCTGAGACAGACGGTCTGAGACAGACGGTCAGAGACAGGCTGTCTGACACACACGTTCTTTGACAGACGGTGTGAGACAGACGGTCTCAGACAGGCTGTCTGACACACACGTTCTTTGACAGACGGTCTGAGACAGACGGACTGAGACAGGCGGTCTGAGACAGACGGTCTGATATAGGCGGTCTGAAACAGACGGTCTGAGACAGACGGTCTGCGACAGACGTTCTGAGACAGACGGTCTGAGACAGACGGTCTGAGACAGACGGTCTGAGACAGACGGTCTGAGACAGACGGTCTGAGACAGACGGTCTGAGACAGACGGTCTGAGACAGACGGTCTGAGACAGACCGTCTTTGACAGACGGTGTGAGACAGACGGTCTGAGACAGGCTGTCTGACACACACGTTCTTTGACAGACGGTGTGAGACAGACGGTCTGAGACAGACGGACAGAGACAGGCGGTCTGAGACAGACAGACAGAGACAGACGGCCTGAGACTGACGCACAGAGACAGGCGGGCTGAGACAGACGGGCTAAAACCGACAGCCTGGGACAGATGGTCTGAGCCGGATGGTCTGAGACAGACGGTCTGAGACAGGCGGACAGGGTCAGATGGACAGACACATACGGAGTGAGACAGGCGTTCAGTGACAGACGGTCTGAGACAGACGGTCTGAGGCAGACGGACAGAGACAACAGTCTGAGACAGACGGTCTGAGACAGCCGGAGAGAGACAGTCGGAGTGAGACAGACGGTATGAGGCAGACGGTCTGAGACAGACGGTCTGAGACAGACGGTCTGAGACAGACGGTCTGAGACAGACGGTCTGAGACAGACGGTCTGAGACAGACGGTCTGAGACAGACGGTCTGAGGCAGACGGACAGAGACAACAGTCTGAGACAGACGGTCTGAGACAGCCGGAGAGAGACAGGCGGAGTGAGACAGACGGTATGAGGCAGACGGTCTGAGACAGACGGTCTGAGATAGACGGTCTGAGACAGACGGTCTGAGACAGATGGACAGATTCAGGCGGGCTGAGACAGACGGTCTGAGACAGACGGTCTGAGACAGAGGGTATCAGACAGACGCTCTGAGAAAGACGGTCTGAGACAGGCTGTCTGACACACACGTTCTTTGACAGACGGTCTGAGAAAGACGGAGTGAGACAGGCGTTCAGTGACAGACGGTCTGAGACAGACGGTCTGAGGCAGACGGACAGAGACAACAGTCTGAGACAGACGGTCTGAGACAGACGGTCTGAGACAGCCGGAGAGAGACAGGCGGAGTGAGACAGACGGTATGAGGCAGACGGTCTGAGACAGACGGTCTGAGACAGACGGTCTGAGACAGACGGTCCGAGACAGACGGTCCGAGAAAGACGGTCCGAGACAGACGGACAGAGACAGACGCTCTGAGACAGGCTAGCTGAGACAGACGGGCTAAAACCGGCGGTCTGAGACAGACGGTCTGACACAGACGGTCTGAGACAGACGGTCTGAGACAGTCGGTCTGAGACAGACGGTCTGAGACAGACGGACAGAGACAGGCGGGCTGATAATGACGGTCGGAGACAGACGGTCCAAGACAGACGGTCCGAGAAGGACGGTCCGAGACAGACGGTCGGAGACAGACGGTCTGAGACAGACGGTCTGAGACAGTCGGTCTGAGACAGACGGTCTGAGACAGACGGTCTGAGACAGACGGTCTGAGACAGGCGGTCTGAGACAGACGGTCTGAGACAGACGGTCTGAGACAGACGGTCTGGGACAGACGGTCTGAGACAGACGGTCTGGGACAGACGGTCTGAGACAGACGGTCTGATATAGGCGGTCTGAAACAGACGGTCTGAGACAGACGGTCTGCGACAGACGGTCTGAGACAGACGGTCTGAGACAGACGGTCTGAGACAGACGGTCTGAGACAGACGGCCTGAGACAGGCTGTCTGACACACACGTTCTTTGACAGACGGTGTGAGACAGACGGGCGGCGACAGGCGGGCTGAGACAGACGGACAGAGACAGCGGTCTGAGATAGACGATCTGAGACAGACGGACAGAGACAGGCCGGCTGAGACTGACGGTCTGAGACATACGGTCTGAGACAGGCGCGTTGAGACAGACGGACAGAGACAGGCGGGCTGAGACAGACGGTCTGAGACAGACGGCCTGAGACAGGCTGTCTGACACACACGTTCTTTGACAGACGGTGTGAGACAGACGGGCGGCGACAGGCGGGCTGAGACAGACGGACAGAGACAGCGGTCTGAGATAGACGGACGGAGGCAGACGGTCTGAGGCAGACGGTCTGAGGCAGACGGTTTGAGACAGACGGTCTGAGGCAGACGGTCTGAGACAGACGGTCTGAGACCGACGGACAGAGACAGGCGGGCTGAGACTGACGGGGTAAGACCAACGGTCTGAGACAGACGATCTGAGACAGACGGTCGGAGACAGGCGGGCTGAGAGAGACGGACGGAGACAGCGGTCTGATACAGACGGTCTGAGACAGACGGTCTGAGACAGACGGACAGAGACTGGCGGGCTGAGACTGACGGGGTGAGACCAACGGTCTGAGACGGACGATCTGAGACAGACGGTCTGAGACAGACGGTCCGAGACAGACGGTCTGAGACATACGGTCTGAGACAGGCGAGCTGAGACAGACGGTCAGAGACAATGGTCTGAGACAGCGGTCTGATACAGACGGTCTGAGACAGACGGGCGGCGACAGGCGGGCTGAGACAGACGGACAGAGACAGCGGTCTGAGATAGACGGACGGAGGCAGACGGTCTGAGACAGACGGTCTGAGGCAGACGGTCTGAGACAGACGGTCTGAGACAGACGGACAGAGACTGGCGGGCTGAGACTGAAGGGGTAAGACCAACGGTCTGAGACGGACGATCTGAGACAGACGGTTCGAGACAGACGGTCCGAGGCAACGGTCTGAGACGAATGATCCGAGACAGACGGACTGAGACAGATGGATTGAGAGAGACGACAGAGACAGACGGACTGAGACAGGCGTGATGAGGCAGACGGACAGAGACAGGCCGGCTGAGACTGACGGTCTGAGACATACGGTCTGAGACAGGCGCGTTGAGACAGACGGACAGAGACAGGCGGGCTGAGACAGACGGACAGAGACAACAGTCTGAGACAGACGATCTGAGACAGACGGACCGAGACAGACGGTCTGAGACAGACGGTCTGAGACACACGGTCGGAGACAGGTGGGCTGAGGCAGACGGACAGAGACAGCGGTCTGAGATAGACGGACGGAGGCAGACGGTCTGAGACAGACGGTCTGAGACAGACGGTCTGAGACAGCCGGAGAGAGACAGGCGGAGTGAGACAGACGGTATGAGGCAGACGGTCTGAGACAGACGGTCTGAGACAGACGGTCTGAGACAGACGGTCTGAGACAGACGGTCCGAGACAGACGGTCCGAGAAAGACGGTCCGAGACAGACGGGCTAAAACCGGCGGTCTGAGACAGACGGTCTGACACAGACGGTCTGAGACAGACGGTCTGAGACAGTCGGTCTGAGACAGACGGTCTGAGACAGACGGACAGAGACAGGCGGGCTGAGAATGACGGTCGGAGACAGACGGTCCAAGACAGACGGTCCGAGACAGACGGTCCGAGACAGACGGTCGGAGACAGACGGTCTGAGACAGGCTGTCTGACACACACGTTCTTTGACAGACGGTCTGAGACAGGCTGTCTGACACACACGTTCTTTGACAGACGGTCTGAGAAAGACGGACTGAGACAGGCGTACTGAGACAGGCGGTCTGAGACAGGCGGTCTGTGAATGGCGGTCTGAGCCAGACGGTCTGTGGCAGACGGTCTGAGACAGACGGTCTGAGACAGTCGGACCGAGACAGACGGACTGAGACAGGTGGTCTGAGACAGACGGTCTGAGACTGACGGCCTGAGACAGACGGTCTGAGACAGGCGGTCTGAGACAGACGGTCTGAGACAGACGGTCTGAGACAGACGGTCTGGGACAGACGGTCTGAGACAGACGGTCTGAGACAGACGGTCTGAGACAGACGGTCTGAGGCAGGCTGTCTGACACACACGTTCTTTGACAGACGGTCTGAGACAGACGGACTGAGACAGGCGGTCTGAGACAGACGGTCTGATATAGGCGGTCTGAAACAGACGGTCTGAGACAGACGGTCTGCGACAGACGGTCTGAGACAGACGGTCTGAGACAGACGGTCTGAGACAGACGGTCTGAGACAGACGGCCTGAGACAGGCTGTCTGACACACACGTTCTTTGACAGACGGTGTGAGACAGACGGGCGGCGACAGGCGGGCTGAGACAGACGGACAGAGACAGCGGTCTGAGATAGACGGACGGAGGCAGACGGTCTGAGGCAGACGGTCTGAGGCAGACGGTTTGAGACAGACGGTCTGAGGCAGACGGTCTGAGACAGACGGTCTGAGACCGACGGACAGAGACAGGCGGGCTGAGACTGACGGGGTAAGACCAACGGTCTGAGACAGACGATCTGAGACAGACGGTCGGAGACAGGCGGGCTGAGAGAGACGGACGGAGACAGCGGTCTGATACAGACGGTCTGAGACAGTCGGACCGAGACAGACGGACTGAGACAGGTGGTCTGAGACAGACGGTCTGAGACTGACGGCCTGAGACAGACGGTCTGAGACAGGCGGTCTGAGACAGACGGTCTGAGACAGACGGTCTGAGACAGACGGTCTGGGACAGACGGTCTGAGACAGACGGTCTGAGACAGACGGTCTGAGACAGACGGTCTGAGACAGGCTGTCTGACACACACGTTCTTTGACAGACGGTCTGAGACAGACGGACTGAGACAGGCGGTCTGAGACAGACGGTCTGATATAGGCGGTCTGAAACAGACGGTCTGAGACAGACGGTCTGCGACAGACGGTCTGAGACAGACGGTCTGAGACAGACGGTCCGAGACAGACGGTCCGAGAAAGACGGTCCGAGACAGACGGACAGAGACAGACGCTCTGAGACAGGCTAGCTGAGACAGACGGGCTAAAACCGGCGGTCTGAGACAGACGGTCTGACACAGACGGTCTGAGACAGACGGTCTGAGACAGTCGGTCTGAGACAGACGGTCTGAGACAGACGGACAGAGACAGGCGGGCTGAGAATGACGGTCGGAGACAGACGGTCCAAGACAGACGGTCCGAGACAGACGGTCCGAGACAGACGGTCGGAGACAGACGGTCTGAGACAGACGGTCTGAGACAGTCGGCCTGAGACAGACGGTCTGAGACAGACGGTCTGAGACAGACGGTCTGAGACAGACGGACGGAGGCAGACGGTCTGAGACACACGGTCTGAGGCAGACGGTCTGAGACAGACGGTCTGAGACAGACGTTCTGAGACAGGCGGTCTGAGACATACGGTCTGAGACAGAGGGTCTGAGGCAGACGTTCTGAGACATACGGTCTGAGACAGTCGGACCGAGACAGACGGACTGAGACAGGTGGTCTGAGACAGACGGTCTGAGACAGACGGTCTGAGACAGACGGTCTGAGACTGACGGCCTGAGACAGACGGTCTGAGACAGGCGGTCTGAGACAGACGGTCTGAGACAGACGGTCTGAGACAGACGGTCTGAGACAGACGGTCTGAGACAGACGGTCAGAGACAGGCTGTCTGACACACACGTTCTTTGACAGACGGTGTGAGACAGACGGTCTCAGACAGGCTGTCTGACACACACGTTCTTTGACAGACGGTCTGAGACAGACGGACTGAGACAGGCGGTCTGAGACAGACGGTCTGATATAGGCGGTCTGAAACAGACGGTCTGAGACAGACGGTCTGCGACAGACGTTCTGAGACAGACGGTCTGAGACAGACGGTCTGAGACAGACGGTCTGAGACAGACGGTCTGAGACAGACGGTCTGAGACAGACGGTCTGAGACAGACGGTCTGAGACAGACGGTCTGAGACAGACCGTCTTTGACAGACGGTGTGAGACAGACGGTCTGAGACAGGCTGTCTGACACACACGTTCTTTGACAGACGGTGTGAGACAGACGGTCTGAGACAGACGGACAGAGACAGGCGGTCTGAGACAGACAGACAGAGACAGACGGCCTGAGACTGACGCACAGAGACAGGCGGGCTGAGACAGACGGGCTAAAACCGACAGCCTGGGACAGATGGTCTGAGCCGGATGGTCTGAGACAGACGGTCTGAGACAGGCGGACAGGGTCAGATGGACAGACACATACGGAGTGAGACAGGCGTTCAGTGACAGACGGTCTGAGACAGACGGTCTGAGGCAGACGGACAGAGACAACAGTCTGAGACAGACGGTCTGAGACAGCCGGAGAGAGACAGTCGGAGTGAGACAGACGGTATGAGGCAGACGGTCTGAGACAGACGGTCTGAGACAGACGGTCTGAGACAGACGGTCTGAGACAGACGGTCTGAGACAGACGGTCTGAGACAGACGGTCTGAGACAGACGGTCTGAGGCAGACGGACAGAGACAACAGTCTGAGACAGACGGTCTGAGACAGCCGGAGAGAGACAGGCGGAGTGAGACAGACGGTATGAGGCAGACGGTCTGAGACAGACGGTCTGAGATAGACGGTCTGAGACAGACGGTCTGAGACAGATGGACAGATTCAGGCGGGCTGAGACAGACGGTCTGAGACAGACGGTCTGAGACAGAGGGTATCAGACAGACGCTCTGAGAAAGACGGTCTGAGACAGGCTGTCTGACACACACGTTCTTTGACAGACGGTCTGAGAAAGACGGAGTGAGACAGGCGTTCAGTGACAGACGGTCTGAGACAGACGGTCTGAGGCAGACGGACAGAGACAACAGTCTGAGACAGACGGTCTGAGACAGACGGTCTGAGACAGCCGGAGAGAGACAGGCGGAGTGAGACAGACGGTATGAGGCAGACGGTCTGAGACAGACGGTCTGAGACAGACGGTCTGAGACAGACGGTCCGAGACAGACGGTCCGAGAAAGACGGTCCGAGACAGACGGACAGAGACAGACGCTCTGAGACAGGCTAGCTGAGACAGACGGGCTAAAACCGGCGGTCTGAGACAGACGGTCTGACACAGACGGTCTGAGACAGACGGTCTGAGACAGTCGGTCTGAGACAGACGGTCTGAGACAGACGGACAGAGACAGGCGGGCTGATAATGACGGTCGGAGACAGACGGTCCAAGACAGACGGTCCGAGAAGGACGGTCCGAGACAGACGGTCGGAGACAGACGGTCTGAGACAGACGGTCTGAGACAGTCGGTCTGAGACAGACGGTCTGAGACAGACGGTCTGAGACAGACGGTCTGAGACAGGCGGTCTGAGACAGACGGTCTGAGACAGACGGTCTGAGACAGACGGTCTGGGACAGACGGTCTGAGACAGACGGTCTGGGACAGACGGTCTGAGACAGACGGTCTGATATAGGCGGTCTGAAACAGACGGTCTGAGACAGACGGTCTGCGACAGACGGTCTGAGACAGACGGTCTGAGACAGACGGTCTGAGACAGACGGTCTGAGACAGACGGCCTGAGACAGGCTGTCTGACACACACGTTCTTTGACAGACGGTGTGAGACAGACGGGCGGCGACAGGCGGGCTGAGACAGACGGACAGAGACAGCGGTCTGAGATAGACGATCTGAGACAGACGGACAGAGACAGGCCGGCTGAGACTGACGGTCTGAGACATACGGTCTGAGACAGGCGCGTTGAGACAGACGGACAGAGACAGGCGGGCTGAGACAGACGGACAGAGACAACAGTCTGAGACAGACGATCTGAGACAGACGGACCGAGACAGACGGTCTGAGACAGACGGTCTGAGACACACGGTCGGAGACAGGTGGGCTGAGGCAGACGGACAGAGACAGCGGTCTGAGATAGACGGACGGAGGCAGACGGTCTGAGACAGACGGTCTGAGACAGACGGTCTGAGACAGACGGTCTGAGACAGCCGGAGAGAGACAGGCGGAGTGAGACAGACGGTATGAGGCAGACGGTCTGAGACAGACGGTCTGAGACAGACGGTCTGGGACAGACGGTCTGAGACAGACGGTCTGAGACAGACGGTCTGAGACAGACGGTCTGAGGCAGGCTGTCTGACACACACGTTCTTTGACAGACGGTCTGAGACAGACGGACTGAGACAGGCGGTCTGAGACAGACGGTCTGATATAGGCGGTCTGAAACAGACGGTCTGAGACAGACGGTCTGCGACAGACGGTCTGAGACAGACGGTCTGAGACAGACGGTCTGAGACAGACGGTCTGAGACAGACGGCCTGAGACAGGCTGTCTGACACACACGTTCTTTCACAGACGGTGTGAGACAGACGGGCGGCGACAGGCGGGGTGAGACAGACGGACAGAGACAGCGGTCTGAGATAGACGGACGGAGGCAGACGGTCTGAGGCAGACGGTCTGAGGCAGACGGTTTGAGACAGACGGTCTGAGGCAGACGGTCTGAGACAGACGGTCTGAGACCGACGGACAGAGACAGGCGGGCTGAGACTGACGGGGTAAGACCAACGGTCTGAGACAGACGATCTGAGACAGACGGTCGGAGACAGGCGGGCTGAGAGAGACGGACGGAGACAGCGGTCTGATACAGACGGTCTGAGACAGTCGGACCGAGACAGACGGACTGAGACAGGTGGTCTGAGACAGACGGTCTGAGACTGACGGCCTGAGACAGACGGTCTGAGACAGGCGGTCTGAGACAGACGGTCTGAGACAGACGGTCTGAGACAGACGGTCTGGGACAGACGGTCTGAGACAGACGGTCTGAGACAGACGGTCTGAGACAGACGGTCTGAGACAGGCTGTCTGACACACACGTTCTTTGACAGACGGTCTGAGACAGACGGACTGAGACAGGCGGTCTGAGACAGACGGTCTGATATAGGCGGTCTGAAACAGACGGTCTGAGACAGACGGTCTGCGACAGACGGTCTGAGACAGACGGTCTGAGACAGACGGTCTGAGACAGACGGTCTGAGACAGACGGCCTGAGACAGGCTGTCTGACACACACGTTCTTTGACAGACGGTGTGAGACAGACGGGCGGCGACAGGCGGGCTGAGACAGACGGACAGAGACAGCGGTCTGAGATAGACGGACGGAGGCAGACGGTCTGAGGCAGACGGTCTGAGGCAGACGGTTTGAGACAGACGGTCTGAGGCAGACGGTCTGAGACAGACGGTCTGAGACCGACGGACAGAGACAGGCGGGCTGAGACTGACGGGGTAAGACCAACGGTCTGAGACAGACGATCTGAGACAGACGGTCGGAGACAGGCGGGCTGAGAGAGACGGACGGAGACAGCGGTCTGATACAGACGGTCTGAGACAGACGGTCTGAGACAGACGGACAGAGACTGGCGGGCTGAGACTGACGGGGTGAGACCAACGGTCTGAGACGGACGATCTGAGACAGACGGTCTGAGACAGACGGTCCGAGACAGACGGTCTGAGACATACGGTCTGAGACAGGCGAGCTGAGACAGACGGTCAGAGACAGCGGTCTGAGATAGACGGACGGAGGCAGACGGTCTGAGACAGACGGTCTGAGGCAGACGGTCTGAGACAGACGGTCTGAGACAGACGGACAGAGACTGGCGGGCTGAGACTGAAGGGGTAAGACCAACGGTCTGAGACGGACGATCTGAGACAGACGGTTCGAGACAGACGGTCCGAGGCAACGGTCTGAGACGAATGATCCGAGACAGACGGACTGAGACAGATGGATTGAGAGAGACGACAGAGACAGACGGACTGAGACAGGCGTGATGAGGCAGACGGACAGAGACAGGCCGGCTGAGACTGACGGTCTGAGACATACGGTCTGAGACAGGCGCGTTGAGACAGACGGACAGAGACAGGCGGGCTGAGACAGACGGACAGAGACAACAGTCTGAGACAGACGATCTGAGACAGACGGACCGAGACAGACGGTCTGAGACAGACGGTCTGAGACACGCGGTCGGAGACAGGTGGGCTGAGGCAGACGGACAGAGACAGCGGTCTGAGATAGACGGACGGAGGCAGACGGTCTGAGACAGACGGTCTGAGACAGACGGTCTGAGACAGCCGGAGAGAGACAGGCGGAGTGAGACAGACGGTATGAGGCAGACGGTCTGAGACAGACGGTCTGAGACAGACGGTCTGAGACAGACGGTCTGAGACAGACGGTCCGAGACAGACGGTCCGAGAAAGACGGTCCGAGACAGACGGGCTAAAACCGGCGGTCTGAGACAGACGGTCTGAGACAGACGGTCTGAGACAGTCGGTCTGAGACAGACGGTCTGAGACAGACGGACAGAGACAGGCGGGCTGAGAATGACGGTCGGAGACAGACGGTCCAAGACAGACGGTCCGAGACAGACGGTCCGAGACAGACGGTCGGAGACAGACGGTCTGAGACAGACGGTCTGAGACAGTCGGCCTGAGACAGACGGTGTGAGACAGACGGTCTGAGACAGACGGTCTGAGACAGACGGACGGAGGCAGACGGTCTGAGACACACGGTCTGAGGCAGACGGTCTGAGACAGACGGTCTGAGACAGACGTTCTGAGACAGGCGGTCTGAGACATACGGTCTGAGACAGAGGGTCTGAGGCAGACGGTCTGAGACATACGGTCTGAGACAGTCGGACCGAGACAGACGGACTGAGACAGGTGGTCTGATACAGACGGTCTGACACACACGTTCTTTGACAGACGGTCTGAGTCAGACGGACTGAGACAGACGGACTGAGACAGGCGGTCTGACACACACGTTCTTTGACAGACGGTCTGAGTCAGACGGACTGAGACAGACGGTCTGAGACAGACAGTCTGAGGCAGACGGTCTGAGACAGACGGTCTGAGACCGACGGACAGATACAGGCGGGCTGAGACTGACGGGGTAAGACCAACGGTCTGAGACAGACGGACAGAGACTGGCGGGCTGAGACTGAAGGGGTAAGACCAACGGTCTGAGACGGACGATCTGAGACAGACGGTTCGAGACAGACGGTCCGAGGCAACGGTCTGAGACGAATGATCCGAGACAGACGGACTGAGACAGATGGATTGAGAGAGACGACAGAGACAGACGGACTGAGACAGGCGTGATGAGGCAGACGGACAGAGAGAGACGTAGTGAGACAGGCGTTCAGGGACAGACGGACAGAGACAGACGGAGTGAGACAGGCGTTCTGAGACAAACGGACAGAGATAGACGGTCTGAGACAGACAGATAGATACAGACAGTCTGAGACAGATGGGCAGAGACAGGCGGGCTGAGACAGACGGTCTGAGACAGACGGACAGAGACAGGCGGGCTGAGAGAGACGGGGTAAGACCAACGGTAAGAGACAGACGGTCTGAGACAGACAGACCGAGACACACGGTCCGAGACAGACGGTCCGAGACACATGGTCTGAGACAGATGGTCCAAGACAGACGGTCTGAGATAGATGATCTGAGACAGACGATCTCAAACAGACGGACGGAGACAGGCGGGATGAGACAGGCGGGCTGAGACAGACGGGCTAAAACCGACGATCTGAGACAGACGGACAGAGATAGACGGTCTGAGACAGACGGTCCGAGACAGACGGTCCGAGACATACGGTCTGAGACAGGCGCGCTGCGACAGACGGTCTGAGAGAGGCGCGCTGAGACAGACGGTCTGAGCCAGATAGTCTAAGAAAGACGGACTGAGACAGGCGGCCTGAGAGAGACGGACAGACACTGACGGTCTGAGACAGACAGTCCAAGACAGACGGTCTGAGACAGACGGTCTGACACAGACGGCCTGAGACAGACGGTCTGAGACAGACGGTCTGAGACAGACGGTCTGAGACAGACGGTCTGAGACATGCGGGCTGAAACAGACGGACAGAGACAACGGTAAGAGACAGACGGCCTGAGACAGACGGTATGAGACAGACGGACAGAGACAGGCGGTCTGAGACAGACAGACAGAGACAGACGGCCTGAGACTGACGCACAGAGACAGGCGGGCTGAGACAGACGGGCTAAAACCGACGGCCTGGGACAGATGGTCTGAGACGGATGGTCTGAGACAGACGGTCTGAGACAGGCGGACAGAGTCAGATGGACAGAGACAGGCGGGCTGAGACAGACGGTCTGAGACAGTCGGACCGAGACAGACGGACTGAGACAGGTGGTCTGAGACAGACGGTCTGAGACTGACGGCCTGAGACAGACGGTCTGAGACAGGCGGTCTGAGACAGACGTTCTGATATAGGCGGTCTGAAACAGACAGTCTGAGACAGACGGTCTGAGACAGACGGTCTGAGACAGACGGTCTGAGACAGACGGTCTGAGACAGACGGTCTGAGACAGACGGTCTGAGACAGACGGTCTGAGACAGACGGTCTGAGACAGACGGTCTGAGACAGACGGTCTGAGACAGACGGGCGGCGACAGGCGGGCTGAGACAGACGGACAGAGACAGCGGTCTGAGATAGACGGACGGAGGCAGACGGTCTGAGACAGACGGTCTGATATAGGCGGTCTGAAACAGACAGTCTGAGACAGACGGTCTGAGACAGACGGACTGAGACAGGTGGTCTGAGACAGACGGTCTGAGACTGACGGCCTGAGACAGACGGTCTGAGACAGGCGGTCTGAGACAGACGTTCTGATATAGGCGGTCTGAAACAGACAGTCTGAGACAGACGGTCTGAGACAGACGGTCTGAGACAGACGGTCTGAGACAGACGGTCTGAGACAGACGGGCGGCGACAGGCGGGCTGAGACAGACGGACAGAGACAGCGGTCTGAGATAGACGGACGGAGGCAGACGGTCTGAGACAGACGGTCTGATATAGGCGGTCTGAAACAGACAGTCTGAGACAGACGGTCTGAGAAAGGCGGTCAGAGACAACGGTCTGAGACAGCGGTCTGATACAGACGGTCTGAGACAGACGGGCGGCGACAGGCGGGCTGAGACAGACGGACAGAGACAGCGGTCTGAGATAGACGGACGGAGGCAGACGGTCTGAGACAGACGGTCTGAGGCAGACGGTCTGAGACCGACGGACAGATACAGGCGGGCTGAGACTGACGGGGTAAGACCAACGGTCTGAGACAGACGGACAGAGACTGGCGGGCTGAGACTGAAGGGGTAAGACCAACGGTCTGAGACGGACGATCTGAGACAGACGGTTCGAGACAGACGGTCCGAGGCAACGGTCTGAGACGAATGATCCGAGACAGACGGACTGAGACAGAAGGATTGAGAGAGACGACAGAGACAGACGGACTGAGACAGGCGTGATGAGGCAGACGGACAGAGAGAGACGTAGTGAGACAGGCGTTCAGGGACAGACGGACAGAGACAGACGGAGTGAGACAGGCGTTCTGAGACAAACGGACAGAGATAGACGGTCTGAGACAGACAGATTGATACAGACAGTCTGAGACAGATGGGCAGAGACAGGCGGGCTGAGACAGACGGTCTGAGACAGACGGACAGAGACAGGCGGGCTGAGAGAGACGGGGTAAGACCAACGGTAAGAGACAGACGGTCTGAGACAGACAGACCGAGACACACGGTCCGAGACAGACGGTCCGAGACACATGGTCTGAGACAGATGGTCCAAGACAGACGGTCTGAGATAGATGATCTGAGACAGACGATCTCAGACAGACGGACGGAGACAGGCGGGATGAGACAGGCGGGCTGAGACAGACGGGCTAAAACCGACGATCTGAGACAGACGGACAGAGATAGACGGTCTGAGACAGACGGTCCGAGACAGACGGTCCGAGACATACGGTCTGAGACAGGCGCGCTGAGACAGACGGTCTGAGACAGGCGCACTGAGACAGACGGTCTGAGCCAGATAGTCTAAGAAAGACGGACTGAGACAGGCGGCCTGAGAGAGACGGACAGACACTGACGGTCTGAGACAGACAGTCCAAGACAGACGGTCTGAGACAGACGGTCTGACACAGACGGCCTGAGACAGACGGTCTGAGACAGACGGTCTGAGACAGACGGTCTGAGACAGACGGTCTGAGACATGCGGGCTGAAACAGACGGACAGAGACAACGGTAAGAGACAGACGGCCTGAGACAGACGGTCTGAGACAGACGGACAGAGACAGGCGGTCTGAGACAGACAGACAGAGACAGACGGCCTGAGACTGACGCACAGAGACAGGCGGGCTGAGACAGACGGGCTAAAACCGACGGCCTGGGACAGATGGTCTGAGACGGATGGTCTGAGACAGACGGTCTGAGACAGGCGGACAGAGTCAGATGGACAGAGACAGGCGGGCTGAGACAGACGGTCTGAGACAGTCGGACCGAGACAGACGGACTGAGACAGGTGGTCTGAGACAGACGGTCTGAGACTGACGGCCTGAGACAGACGGTCTGAGACAGGCGGTCTGAGACAGACGTTCTGATATAGGCGGTCTGAAACAGACAGTCTGAGACAGACGGTCTGAGACAGACGGTCTGAGACAGACGGTCTGAGACAGACGGTCTGAGACAGACGGTCGGAGACAGACGGACGGAGGCAGACGGTCTGAGACACACGGTCTGAGGCAGACGGTCTGAGACAGACGGTCTGAGACAGACGTTCTGAGACAGGCGGTCTGAGACATACGGTCTGAGACAGAGGGTCTGAGGCAGACGGTCTGAGACATACGGTCTGAGACAGTCGGACCGAGACAGACGGACTGAGACAGGTGGTCTGATACAGACGGTCTGACACACACGTTCTTTGACAGACGGTCTGAGTCAGACGGACTGAGACAGACGGACTGAGACAGGCGGTCTGACACACACGTTCTTTGACAGACGGTCTGAGTCAGACGGACTGAGACAGACGGTCTGAGACAGACAGTCTGAGGCAGACGGTCTGAGACAGACGGTCTGAGACCGACGGACAGATACAGGCGGGCTGAGACTGACGGGGTAAGACCAACGGTCTGAGACAGACGGACAGAGACTGGCGGGCTGAGACTGAAGGGGTAAGACCAACGGTCTGAGACGGACGATCTGAGACAGACGGTTCGAGACAGACGGTCCGAGGCAACGGTCTGAGACGAATGATCCGAGACAGACGGACTGAGACAGATGGATTGAGAGAGACGACAGAGACAGACGGACTGAGACAGGCGTGATGAGGCAGACGGACAGAGAGAGACGTAGTGAGACAGGCGTTCAGGGACAGACGGACAGAGACAGACGGAGTGAGACAGGCGTTCTGAGACAAACGGACAGAGATAGACGGTCTGAGACAGACAGATAGATACAGACAGTCTGAGACAGATGGGCAGAGACAGGCGGGCTGAGACAGACGGTCTGAGACAGACGGTCCGAGACAGACGGTCCGAGACATACGGTCTGAGACAGGCGCGCTGAGACAGACGGTCTGAGACAGGCGCGCTGAGACAGACGGTCTGAGCCAGATAGTCTAAGAAAGACGGACTGAGACAGGCGGCCTGAGAGAGACGGACAGACACTGACGGTCTGAGACAGACAGTCCAAGACAGACGGTCTGAGACAGACGGTCTGACACAGACGGCCTGAGACAGACGGTCTGAGACAGACGGTCTGAGACAGACGGTCTGAGACAGACGGTCTGAGACATGCGGGCTGAAACAGACGGACAGAGACAACGGTAAGAGACAGACGGCCTGAGACAGACGGTCTGAGACAGACGGACAGAGACAGGCGGTCTGAGACAGACAGACAGAGACAGACGGCCTGAGACTGACGCACAGAGACAGGCGGGCTGAGACAGACGGGCTAAAACCGACGGCCTGGGACATATGGTCTGAGACGGATGGTCTGAGACAGACGGTCTGAGACAGGCGGACAGAGTCAGATGGACAGAGACAGGCGGGCTGAGACAGACGGTCTGAGACAGTCGGACCGAGACAGACGGACTGAGACAGGTGGTCTGAGACAGACGGTCTGAGACTGACGGCCTGAGACAGACGGTCTGAGACAGGCGGTCTGAGACAGACGTTCTGATATAGGCGGTCTGAAACAGACAGTCTGAGACAGACGGTCTGAGACAGACGGTCTGAGACAGACGGTCTGAGACAGACGGTCTGAGACAGACGGTCTGAGACAGACGGTCGGAGACAGACGGTCTGAAACAGACGGTCTGAGACAGACGGTCTGAGACAGACGGTCTGAGACAGACGGTCTGAGACAGACGGGCGGCGACAGGCGGGCTGAGACAGACGGACAGAGACAGCGGTCTGAGATAGAAGGACGGAGGCAGACGGTCTGATATAGGCGGTCTGAAACAGACAGTCTGAGACAGACGGTCTGAGAAAGGCGGTCAGAGACAACGGTCTGAGACAGCGGTCTGATACAGACGGTCTGAGACAGACGGGCGGCGACAGGCGGGCTGAGACAGACGGACAGAGACAGCGGTCTGAGATAGACGGACGGAGGCAGACGGTCTGAGACAGACGGTCTGAGGCAGACGGTCTGAGACCGACGGACAGATACAGGCGGGCTGAGACTGACGGGGTAAGACCAACGGTCTGAGACAGACGGACAGAGACTGGCGGGCTGAGACTGAAGGGGTAAGACCAACGGTCTGAGACGGACGATCTGAGACAGACGGTTCGAGACAGACGGTCCGAGGCAACGGTCTGAGACGAATGATCCGAGACAGACGGACTGAGACAGAAGGATTGAGAGAGACGACAGAGACAGACGGACTGAGACAGGCGTGATGAGGCAGACGGACAGAGAGAGACGTAGTGAGACAGGCGTTCAGGGACAGACGGACAGAGACAGACGGAGTGAGACAGGCGTTCTGAGACAAACGGACAGAGATAGACGGTCTGAGACAGACAGATTGATACAGACAGTCTGAGACAGATGGGCAGAGACAGGCGGGCTGAGACAGACGGTCTGAGACAGACGGACAGAGACAGGCGGGCTGAGAGAGACGGGGTAAGACCAACGGTAAGAGACAGACGGTCTGAGACAGACAGACCGAGACACACGGTCCGAGACAGACGGTCCGAGACACATGGTCTGAGACAGATGGTCCAAGACAGACGGTCTGAGATAGATGATCTGAGACAGACGATCTCAGACAGACGGACGGAGACAGGCGGGATGAGACAGGCGGGCTGAGACAGACGGGCTAAAACCGACGATCTGAGACAGACGGACAGAGATAGACGGTCTGAGACAGACGGTCCGAGACAGACGGTCCGAGACATACGGTCTGAGACAGGCGCGCTGAGACAGACGGTCTGAGACAGGCGCGCTGAGACAGACGGTCTGAGCCAGATAGTCTAAGAAAGACGGACTGAGACAGGCGGCCTGAGAGAGACGGACAGACACTGACGGTCTGAGACAGACAGTCCAAGACAGACGGTCTGAGACAGACGGTCTGACACAGACGGCCTGAGACAGACGGTCTGAGACAGACGGTCTGAGACAGACGGTCTGAGACAGACGGTCTGAGACATGCGGGCTGAAACAGACGGACAGAGACAACGGTAAGAGACAGACGGCCTGAGACAGACGGTCTGAGACAGACGGACAGAGACAGGCGGTCTGAGACAGACAGACAGAGACAGACGGCCTGAGACTGACGCACAGAGACAGGCGGGCTGAGACAGACGGGCTAAAACCGACGGCCTGGGACAGATGGTCTGAGACGGATGGTCTGAGACAGACGGGCTAAAACCGACGGCCTGGGACAGATGGTCTGAGACGGATGGTCTGAGACAGACGGTCTGAGACAGGCGGACAGAGTCAGATGGACAGAGACAGGCGGGCTGAGACAGACGGTCTGAGACAGTCGGACCGAGACAGACGGACTGAGACAGGTGGTCTGAGACAGACGGTCTGAGACTGACGGCCTGAGACAGACGGTCTGAGACAGGCGGTCTGAGACAGACGTTCTGATATAGGCGGTCTGAAACAGACAGTCTGAGACAGACGGTCTGAGACAGACGGTCTGAGACAGACGGTCTGAGACAGACGGTCTGAGACAGACGGTCTGAGACAGACGGTCGGAGACAGACGGTCTGAAACAGACGGTCTGAGACAGACGGTCTGAGACAGACGGTCTGAGACAGACGGTCTGAGACAGACGGGCGGCGACAGGCGGGCTGAGACAGACGGACATCGACAGCGGTCTGAGATAGACGGACGGAGGCAGACGGTCTGAGACAGACGGTCTGATATAGGCGGTCTGAAACAGACAGTCTGAGACAGACGGTCTGAGAAAGGCGGTCAGAGACAACGGTCTGAGACAGCGGTCTGATACAGACGGTCTGAGACAGACGGGCGGCGACAGGCGGGCTGAGACAGACGGACAGAGACAGCGGTCTGAGATAGACGGACGGAGGCAGACGGTCTGAGACAGACGGTCTGAGGCAGACGGTCTGAGACAGACGGTCTGAGACAGACGGTCTGAGACAGACGGTCTGAGACATGCGGGCTGAAACAGACGGACAGAGACAACGGTAAGAGACAGACGGCCTGAGACAGACGGTCTGAGACAGACGGACAGAGACAGGCGGTCTGAGACAGACAGACAGAGACAGACGGCCTGAGACTGACGCACAGAGACAGGCGGGCTGAGACAGACGGGCTAAAACCGACGGCCTGGGACATATGGTCTGAGACGGATGGTCTGAGACAGACGGTCTGAGACAGGCGGACAGAGTCAGATGGACAGAGACAGGCGGGCTGAGACAGACGGTCTGAGACAGTCGGACCGAGACAGACGGACTGAGACAGGTGGTCTGAGACAGACGGTCTGAGACTGACGGCCTGAGACAGACGGTCTGAGACAGGCGGTCTGAGACAGACGTTCTGATATAGGCGGTCTGAAACAGACAGTCTGAGACAGACGGTCTGAGACAGACGGTCTGAGACAGACGGTCTGAGACAGACGGTCTGAGACAGACGGTCTGAGACAGACGGTCGGAGACAGACGGTCTGAAACAGACGGTCTGAGACAGACGGTCTGACACAGACGGTCTGAGACAGACGGGCGGCGACAGGCGGGCTGAGACAGACGGACAGAGACAGCGGTCTGAGATAGACGGACGGAGGCAGACGGTCTGAGACAGACGGTCTGAGGCAGACGGTCTGAGACCGACGGACAGATACAGGCGGGCTGAGACTGACGGGGTAAGACCAACGGTCTGAGACAGACGGACAGAGACTGGCGGGCTGAGACTGAAGGGGTAAGACCAACGGTCTGAGACGGACGATCTGAGACAGACGGTTCGAGACAGACGGTCCGAGGCAACGGTCTGAGACGAATGATCCGAGACAGACGGACTGAGACAGAAGGATTGAGAGAGACGACAGAGACAGACGGACTGAGACAGGCGTGATGAGGCAGACGGACAGAGAGAGACGTAGTGAGACAGGCGTTCAGGGACAGACGGACAGAGACAGACGGAGTGAGACAGGCGTTCTGAGACAAACGGACAGAGATAGACGGTCTGAGACAGACAGATTGATACAGACAGTCTGAGACAGATGGGCAGAGACAGGCGGGCTGAGACAGACGGTCTGAGACAGACGGACAGAGACAGGCGGGCTGAGAGAGACGGGGTAAGACCAACGGTAAGAGACAGACGGTCTGAGACAGACAGACCGAGACACACGGTCCGAGACAGACGGTCCGAGACACATGGTCTGAGACAGATGGTCCAAGACAGACGGTCTGAGATAGATGATCTGAGACAGACGATCTCAGACAGACGGACGGAGACAGGCGGGATGAGACAGGCGGGCTGAGACAGACGGGCTAAAACCGACGATCTGAGACAGACGGACAGAGATAGACGGTCTGAGACAGACGGTCCGAGACAGACGGTCCGAGACATACGGTCTGAGACAGGCGCGCTGAGACAGACGGTCTGAGACAGGCGCGCTGAGACAGACGGTCTGAGCCAGATAGTCTAAGAAAGACGGACTGAGACAGGCGGCCTGAGAGAGACGGACAGACACTGACGGTCTGAGACAGACAGTCCAAGACAGACGGTCTGAGACAGACGGTCTGACACAGACGGCCTGAGACAGACGGTCTGAGACAGACGGTCTGAGACAGACGGTCTGAGACAGACGGTCTGAGACATGCGGGCTGAAACAGACGGACAGAGACAACGGTAAGAGACAGACGGCCTGAGACAGACGGTCTGAGACAGACGGACAGAGACAGGCGGTCTGAGACAGACAGACAGAGACAGACGGCCTGAGACTGACGCACAGAGACAGGCGGGCTGAGACAGACGGGCTAAAACCGACGGCCTGGGACAGATGGTCTGAGACGGATGGTCTGAGACAGACGGGCTAAAACCGACGGCCTGGGACAGATGGTCTGAGACGGATGGTCTGAGACAGACGGTCTGAGACAGGCGGACAGAGTCAGATGGACAGAGACAGGCGGGCTGAGACAGACGGTCTGAGACAGTCGGACCGAGACAGACGGACTGAGACAGGTGGTCTGAGACAGACGGTCTGAGACTGACGGCCTGAGACAGACGGTCTGAGACAGGCGGTCTGAGACAGACGTTCTGATATAGGCGGTCTGAAACAGACAGTCTGAGACAGACGGTCTGAGACAGACGGTCTGAGACAGACGGTCTGAGACAGACGGTCTGAGACAGACGGTCTGAGACAGACGGTCGGAGACAGACGGTCTGAAACAGACGGTCTGAGACAGACGGTCTGAGACAGACGGGCGGCGACAGGCGGGCTGAGACAGACGGACATCGACAGCGGTCTGAGATAGACGGACGGAGGCAGACGGTCTGAGACAGACGGTCTGATATAGGCGGTCTGAAACAGACAGTCTGAGACAGACGGTCTGAGAAAGGCGGTCAGAGACAACGGTCTGAGACAGCGGTCTGATACAGACGGTCTGAGACAGACGGGCGGCGACAGGCGGGCTGAGACAGACGGACAGAGACAGCGGTCTGAGATAGACGGACGGAGGCAGACGGTCTGAGACAGACGGTCTGAGGCAGACGGTCTGAGACAGACGGTCTGAGACAGACGGTCTGAGACAGGCTGTCTGACACACACGTTCTTTGACAGACGGTGTGAGACAGACGGTCTGAGACAGGCTGTCTGACACACACGTTCGTTGACAGACGGTGTGAGACATACGGTATGAGACAGGCGGTCTGAGACAGACGGTCTGAGGCAGAGGGTCTCAGACAGACGGTCTGAGAAAGACGGTCTGAGACAGTCGGACCGAGACAGACGGACTGAGACAGGTGGTCTGATACAGACGGTCTGACACACACGTTCTTTGACAGACGGTGTGAGACAGACGGTCTGAGACAGGCTGTCTGACACACACGTTCGTTGACAGACGGTGTGAGACAGACAGTCTGAGGCAGACGGTCTGAGACAGACGGTCTGAGACCGACGGACAGATACAGGCGGGCTGAGACTGACGGGGTAAGACCAACGGTCTGAGACAGACGGACAGAGACTGGCGGGCTGAGACTGAAGGGGTAAGACCAACGGTCTGAGACGGACGATCTGAGACAGACGGTTCGAGACAGACGGTCCGAGGCAACGGTCTGAGACGAATGATCCGAGACAGACGGACTGAGACAGATGGATTGAGAGAGACGACAGAGACAGACGGAGTGAGACAGGCGTTCTGAGACAAACGGACAGAGATAGACGGTCTGAGACAGACAGACAGATACAGACGGTCTGAGACAGATGGGCAGAGACAGGCGTGCTGAGACAGACGGTCTGAGACAGACGGACAGAGACAGGCGGGCTGAGAGAGACGGGGTAAGACCAACGGTAAGAGACAGACGGTCTGAGACAGACAGACCGAGACACACGGTCCGAGACAGACGGTCCGAGACACATGGTCTGAGACAGATGGTCCAAGACAGACGGTCTGAGATAGATGATCTGAGACAGACGATCTCAGACAGACGGACGGAGACAGGCGGGATGAGACAGGCGGGATGAGACAGGCGGGCTGAGACAGACGGGCTAAAACCGACGATCTGAGACAGACGGACAGAGATAGACGGTCTGAGCCAGATAGTCCAAGAAAGACGGTCTGAGACATGCGGGCTGAAACAGACGGACAGAGACAACGGTGAGAGACAGACGGCCTGAGACAGACGGTCTGAGACAGACGGACAGAGACTGGCGGTCTGAGACAGACAGACAGAGACAGACGGCCTGAGACTGACGCACAGAGACAGGCGGGCTGGGACAGACGGGCTAAAACCGACGGCCTGGGACAGATGGTCTGAGACGGATGGTCTGAGACAGACGGTCTGAGACTGGCGGATAGAGTCAGATGGACAGAGACAGGCGGGCTGAGACAGACGGTCTGAGACAGACGGTCTGAGACAGTCGGACCGAGACAGACGGACTGAGACAGGTGGTCTGAGACAGACGGTCTGAGACTGACGGCCTGAGACAGACGGACTGAGACAGGCAGTCTGAGACAGACGTTCTGATATAGGCGGTCTGAAACAGACAGTCTGAGACAGACGGTCTGAGTCAGACGGTCTGAGACAGACGGTCTGAGACAGACGGTCTGAGACAGACGGTCTGAGACAGACGGTCTGAGACATGCGTGCTGAAACAGACGGACAGAGACAACGGTAACAGACAGACGGCCTGAGACAGACGGTCTGAGACAGACGGACAGAGACAGGCGGTCTGAGACGGACAGACAGAGACAGACGGCCTGAGACTGACGCACAGACACAGGCGGGCTGAGACAGACGGGCTAAAACCGACGGCCTGGGACAGATGGTCTGAGACGGATGGTCTGAGACAGACGGTCTGAGACAGGCGGACAGAGTCAGATGGACAGACACATACGGAGTGAGACAGGCGTTCAGTGACAGACGGTATGGGACAGACGGACTGAGACAGGCGGCATGAGGCAGACGGACAGAGACAGACGGAGTGAGACAGGCGTTCAGTGACAGACGGTCTGAGACAGACGGTCTGAGACAGACGGTCTGAGACAGACGGACAGAGACAGACGGACTGAGACAGGTGGTCTGAGACAGACGGTCGGAGACAGGTGGGCTGAGGCAGACGGACAGAGACAGCGGTCTGAGATAGACGGACGGAGGCAGACGGTCTGAGACAGACGGTCTGAGACAGACGTTCTGAGACAGACGGACAGAGACTTGCGGGCTGAGACTGAAGGGGTAAGACCAACGGTCTGAGACGGACGATCTGAGACAGACGGTTCGAGACAGACGGTCCGAGGCAACGGTCTGAGACAAATGATCCGAGGCAGACGGACTGAGACAGATGGATTGAGAGAGACGACAGAGACAGACGGACTGAGACAGGCGTGATGAGGCAGACGGGCAGAGAGAGACGTAGTGAGACAGGCGTTCAGGGACAGACGGACAGAGACAGACGGAGTGAGACAGGCGTTCTGAGACAAACGGACAGAGATAGACGGTCTGAGACAGACAGACAGATACAGACGGTCTGAGACAGATGGGCAGAGACAGGCGGGCTGAGACAGACGGTCCGAGACAGACGGTCTGAGACAGACGGACAGAGACAGGCGGGCTGAGAGAGACGGGGTAAGACCAACGGTAAGAGACAGACGGTCTGAGACAGACAGACCGAGACACACGGTCCGAGACAGACGGTCCGAGACACATGGTCTGAGACAGATGGTCCAAGACAGACGGTCTGAGATAGATGATCTGAGACAGACGATCTCAGACAGACGGACGGAGACAGGCGGGATGAGACAGGCGGGCTGAGACAGACGGGCTAAAACCGACGATCTGAGACAGACGGAGAGAGATAGACGGTCTGAGACAGACGGTCCGAGACAGACGGTCCGAGACATACGGTCTGAGACAGGCGCGCTGAGACAGACGGTCTGAGACAGGTGCGCTGAGACAGACGGTCTGAGCCAGATAGTCTAAGAAAGACGGACTGAGACAGGCGGCCTGAGAGAGACGGGCAGACACTGACGGTCTGAGACAGACGGTCCAAGACAGACGGTCTGAGACAGACGGTCTGAGACAGACGGTTTGAGACAGACGGTCTGAGACATGCGGGCTGAAACAGACGGACAGAGACAACGGTAAGAGACAGACAGACAGAGACAGACGGTCTGAGACAGATGAACAGAGACAGGCGGGCTGAGACAGACGGGCTAAAACCGACGGCCTGGGACAGATGGTCTGAGACGGATGGTCTGAGACAGACGGTCTGAGACAGGCGGACAGAGTCAGATGGACAGACACATACGGAGTGAGACAGGCGTTCAGTGACAGACGGTATGGGACAGACGGACTGAGACAGGCGGCATGAGGCAGACGGACAGAGACAGACGGAGTGAGACAGGCGTTCAGTGACAGACGGTCTGAGACAGACGGTCTGAGACAGACGGTCTGAGACAGACGGACAGAGACAACAGTCTGAGACAGACGGAGAGAGACAGGCGGAGTGAGACAGACGGTATGAGGCAGACGGTCTGAGACAGACGGTCTGAGACAGACGGTCTGAGACAGATGAACAGAGACAGGCGGGCTAAGACAGACGGTCTGAGACAGAGGGTATCAGACAGACGCTCTGAGAAAGACGGTCTGAGACTGACGGTCTGAGACAGGCTGTCTGACACACACGTTCTTTGACAGACGGTCTGAGAAAGACGGACTGAGACAGACGTACTGAGACAGGCGGTCTGAGACAGGCGGTCTGAGAATGGCGTTCTGAGCCAGACGGTCTGTGGCAGACGGTCTGAGACAGACGGTCTGAGACAGTCGGACCGAGACAGACGGACTGAGACAGGTGGTCTGAGACAGACGGTCTGAGACACACGGTCGGAGACAGGCGGGCTGAGGCAGACGGACAGAGACAGCGGTCTGAGATAGACGGACGGAGGCAGACGGTCTGAGACAGACGGTCTGAGACAGACGTTCTGAGACAGACGGTCTGAGACAGACGGTCTGAGACAGACGGTCTGAGACAGGCTGTCTGACACACACGTTCTTTGACAGACGGTCTGAGACAGGCGGGCTGAGACAGACGGACAGAGACAGACGGTCCGAGGCAACGGTCTGAGACAAATGATCCGTGACAGACGGACTGAGACAGATGGATTGAGAGAGACGACAGAGACAGACGGACTGAGACAGGCGTGATGAGGCAGACGGACAGAGAGAGACGAAGTGAGACAGGCGTTCAGGGACAGACGTACAGAGACAGACGGAGTGAGACAGGCGTTCTGAGACAAACGGACAGAGATAGACGGTCTGAGACAGATGGGCAGAGACAGGCGGGCTGAGACAGACGGTCTGAGACAGACGGTCTGAGACAGACGGTCTGAGACAGACGGTCTGAGACAGACGGTCTGAGACAGACGGTCTGAGACAGGCTGTCTGACACACACGTTCTTTGACAGACGGTGTGAGACAGACGGTCTGAGACAGGCTGTCTGACACACACGTTCGTTGACAGACGGTGTGAGACAGACGGTCTGAGACAGGCTGTCTGACACACACGTTCTTTGACAGACGGTCTGAGACAGGCGGGCTGAGACAGACGGACAGAGACAGCGGTCTGAGATAGACGGACGGAGGCAGACGGTCTGAGACAGACGGTCTGAGACAGATGTTCTGAGACAGACGGTCTGAGACAGACGGGCGGCGACGGGCGGGCTGAGACAGACGGACAGACACAGCGGTCTGAGATAGACGGACGGAGGCAGACGGTCTGAGACAGACGGTCTGATATAGGCGGTGTGAAACAGACGGTTTGAGACAGACGGTCTGAGACAGACGGTCAGAGACAACGGTCTGAGACAGCGGTCTGATACAGACGGTCTGAGACAGACGGGCGGCGACAGGCGGGCTGAGACAGACGGACAGAGACAGCGATCTGAGATAGACGGACGGAGGCAGACGGTCTGAGACAGACGGTCTGAGGCAGACGGTCTGAGACAGACGGTCTGAGGCAGACGGTCTGAGACAGACGGTCTGAGACAGACGGTCTGAGAAATACGGTCTGAGAAATACGGTCTGAGACAGAGGGTCTCAGACAGACAGTCTGAGAAAGACGGTCTGAGACAGACGGTCCGAGACAGGCGGTCTGAGAATGGCGGTCTGAGCCAGGCGGTCTGTGGCAGACGGTCTGAGACAGACGGTCTGAGGCAGACGGTCTGAGACAGGTGGTCTGAGACAGACGGTCTGAGACTGACGGTCTGAGACAGGCGGTCTGGGACAGACTATCTGAGACAGGCGGTCTGAGACATACGGTCTGAGACAGAGGGTCCGAGACAGACGGTCCGAGACAGACGGTCGGAGACAGACGGTCTGAGACAGACGGTCTGAGACAGACGGTCTGAGACAGACGGTCTGAGACAGACGGTCTGCGACAGACGGTCTGAGACAGGCTGTCTGACACACACGTTCTTTGACAGACGGTGCGAGACAGACGGTCTGAGACAGGCTGTCTGACACACACGTTCTTTGACAGACGGTGTGAGACAGACGGTCTGAGACAGGCTGTCTGACACACACGTTCTTTGACAGGCGGTCTGATTCAGACGGACTGAGACGGACGGTCTGAGTCGGACGGTCTGAGACCGGCGGCCGGAGACAGACGGTCTGAGAATGGCGGTCTGAGCCAGACGGTCTGTGGCAGACGGTCTGAGACAGACGGTCTGAGACAGACGGCCTGAGACAGACGGTCTGAGACAGTCGGACCGAGACAGACGGACTGAGACAGGTGGTCTGATACAGACGGTCTGACACACACGTTCTTTGACAGACGGTCTGAGTCAGACGGACTGAGACAGACGGACTGAGACAGGCGGTCTGACACACACGTTCGTTGACAGACGGTCTGAGTCGGACGGTCTGAGACCGGCGGACGGAGACAGACGGACTGAGACAGACGGACTGAGACAGTCGGTCTGAGACAGACGGTCTGAGACAGACGGTCTGAGACAGACGGACCGAGACAGGCGGTCTGAGAAATGCGGTCTGAGCCAGACGGTCTGAGACAGACGGACTGAGACAGAAGGACTGAGACAGACGGACTGAGACAGGTGGTCTGAGACAGACGGTCTGAGACAGACGGTCTGAGACATACGGACAGAGACAGACGGACAGAGACAGACGGTCTGACACAGGCGTTCGGAGACAGACCGTCTGAGACATACCGACTGAGACATACGGTCTCAGACAGACAGTCCGAGACAGACGGTCTGAGATAGGCAGTCTGAGTCGGACGGTCTGAGACCGGCGGACTGAGACAGACGGACTGAGACAGACGGACTGAGACAGACGGTCTGAGACAGGTGGTCTGAGACAGACGGTCTGAGACAGACGGTCTGAGACAGACGGACTGAGACAGACGGTCTGAGACAGACGGTCGGAGACAGGCGGGCTGAGACAGACGGACAGAGACAGGCGGGCTGAGACAGACGGACAGAGACAACAGTCTGAGACAGATGATCCGAGACAGACGGACCGAGTCAGACGGTCTGCGACAGACGGTCGGAGACAGGCAGGCTGAGACAGACGGACAGAGACAGCGGTCTGAGATAGACGGACGGAGGCAGACGGTCTGAGACAGACGGTCTGAGACAGATGTTCTGAGACAGACGGTCTGAGACAGACGGGCGGCGACGGGCGGGCTGAGACAGACGGACAGACACAGCGGTCTGAGATAGACGGACGGAGGCAGACGGTCTGAGACAGACGGTCTGATATAGGCGGTGTGAAACAGACGGTTTGAGACAGACGGTCTGAGACAGACGGTCAGAGACAACGGTCTGAGACAGCGGTCTGATACAGACGGTCTGAGACAGACGGGCGGCGACAGGCGGGCTGAGACAGACGGACAGAGACAGCGATCTGAGATAGACGGACGGAGGCAGACGGTCTGAGACAGACGGTCTGAGGCAGACGGTCTGAGACAGACGGTCTGAGGCAGACGGTCTGAGACAGACGGTCTGAGACAGACGGTCTGAGACAGACGGTCTGAGAAATACGGTCTGAGAAATACGGTCTGAGACAGAGGGACTCAGACAGACAGTCTGAGAAAGACGGTCTGAGACAGACGGTCCGAGACAGGCGGTCTGAGAATGGCGGTCTGAGCCAGGCGGTCTGTGGCAGACGGTCTGAGACAGACGGTCTGAGGCAGACGGTCTGAGACAGGTGGTCTGAGACAGACGGTCTGAGACTGACGGTCTGAGACAGGCGGTCTGGGACAGACTATCTGAGACAGGCGGTCTGAGACATACGGTCTGAGACAGAGGGTCCGAGACAGACGGTCCGAGACAGACGGTCGGAGACAGACGGTCTGAGACAGACGGTCTGAGACAGACGGTCTGAGACAGACGGTCTGAGACAGACGGTCTGCGACAGACGGTCTGAGACAGGCTGTCTGACACACACGTTCTTTGACAGACGGTGCGAGACAGACGGTCTGAGACAGGCTGTCTGACACACACGTTCTTTGACAGACGGTGTGAGACAGACGGTCTGAGACAGGCTGTCTGACACACACGTTCTTTGACAGACGGTCTGAGACAGGCGGTCTGAGACAGACGGACAGAGACAGCGGTCTGAGATAGACGGACGGAGGCAGACGGACTGAGACAGACGGACTGAGACAGGCGGTCTGAGACAGACGGTCTGAGACAGACGGCCTGAGACAGACGGTCTGAGACAGGCGGTCTGAGACAGACGTTCTGAGACAGGCGGTCTGAGACATACGGTCCGAGACATACGGTCTGAGACAGAGGGTCTGAGACAGACGGTCTGATATAGGCGGTCTGAAACAGACAGTCTGGGACAGACGGTCTGAGACAGACGGTCTGAGACAGACGGTCAGAGACAACGGTCTGAGACAGCGGTCTGATACAGACGGTCTGAGACAGACGGGCGGCGACAGGCGGGCTGAGACAGACGGACAGAGACAGCGGTCTGAGATAGACGGACGGAGGCAGACGGTCTGAGACAGACGGACTGAGACAGGCGGTCTGAGACAGACGGTCTGAGACAGACGGCCTGGGACAGACGGTCTGAGACAGGCGGTCTGAGACAGACGTTCTGAGACAGGCGGTCTGAGACATACGGTCTGAGACATACGGTCTGAGACAGAGGGTCTGAGGCAGACGGTCTGACACATACGGTCTGAGACAGGCGGTCTGAGACAGACGGTCTGAGACAGACGGTCTGAGACAGAGGGTCTCAGACAGACGGTCTGAGAAAGACGGTCTGAGACAGACGGTCCGAGACAGGCGGTCTGAGAATGGCGGTCTGAGCCAGGCGGTCTGTGTCAGACGGTCTGAGACAGACGGTCTGAGACAGGCGGTCTGAGACAGACGGTCTGACACACACGTTCTTTGACAGACGGTCTGAGTCAGACGGACTGAGACAGACGGACTGAGACAGGCGGTCTGAGACAGACTGTCTGAGACAGACGGTCTGAGACAGACGGTCTGAGACGGACGGTCTGAGACAGACGGACTGAGACAGGCGGTCTGAGACAGACGGTCTGAGACAGACGGTCTGAGACAGACGGTCTGAGACAGACGGTCTGAGACAGACGGTCTGAGACAGACGGTCTGAGACAGACGGTCTGAGACAGACGGTCTGAGACAGGCTGTCTGACACACACGTTCTTTGACAGACGGTGCGAGACAGACGGTCTGAGACAGGCTGTCTGACACACACGTTCTTTGACAGACGGTCTGAGACAGACGGACTGAGACAGACAGACTGAGACAGGCGGTTTGAGACAGACGGTCTGATATAGGCGGTCTGAAACAGACAGTCTGAGACAGACGGTCTGAGACAGACGGTCTGAGACAGACGGTCTGAGACAGACGGTCTGAGACAGACGGTCAGAGACAACGGTCTGAGACAGCGGTCGGATACAGACGGTCTGAGACAGACGGGCGGCGACAGGCGGGCTGAGACAGACGGACAGAGACAGCGGTCTGAGATAGACGGACGGATGCAGACGGTCTGAGACAGACGGTCTGAGACAGGCTGTCTGACACACACGTTCTTTGACAGACGGTCTGATACGGACGGTCTGAGACAGACGGTCTGAGACAGACGGACTGAGACAGGCGGTCTGAGACAGACGGTCTGAGACAGACGGTCTGAGACAGAGGGTCTGAGACAGACGGCCTGAGACAGACGGTCTGAGACAGGCGGTCTGAGACAGACGGTCTGAGACAGACGGTCTGAGACAGACGGTCTGAGACAGACGGTGTGAGACATACGGACTGAGACAGACGGCCTGAGACAGACGGTCGGAGACAGGAGGGCTGAGACAGACGGACAGAGACAGGCGGGCTGAGACAGACGGTCTGAGACAGACGGTCGGAGACAGGCGGGCTGAGACAGACGGACAGAGACAGGCGGGCTGAGACAGACGGACAGAGACAGCGGTCTGAGATAGACGGACGGAGGCAGACGGTCTGAGACAGACGGTCTGAGACAGATGTTCTGAGACAGACGGTCTGAGACAGACGGGCGGCGACAGGCGGGCTGAGACAGACGGACAGAGACAGCGGTCTGAGATAGACGGACGGAGGCAAACGGTCTGAGACAGACGGTCTGATATAGGCGGTGTGAAACAGACAGTTTGAGACAGACGGTCTGAGACAGACGGTCAGAGACAACGGTCTGAGACAGCGGTCTGATACAGACGGTCTGAGACAGACGGCCGGCGACAGGCGGGCTGAGACAGACGGACAGAGACAGCGATCTGAGATAGACGGACGGAGGCAGACGGTCTGAGACAGACGGTCTGAGGCAGACGGTCTGAGACAGACGGTCTGAGGCAGACGGTCTGAGACAGACGGTCTGAGACAGACGGTCTGACACATACGGTCTGAGACAGAGGGTCTCAGACAGACGGTCTGAGAAAGACGGTCTGAGACAGACGGTCCGAGACAGGCGGTCTGAGAATGGCGGTCTGAGCCAGGCGGTCTGTGGCAGACGGTCTGAGACAGACGGTCTGAGACAGGCTGTCTGACACACACGTTCTTTGACAGACGGTCTGAGTCAGACGGCCTGAGACAGACGGTCTGAGACAGACGGATTGAGACAGACGGACTGAGACAGATGGTCTGAGACAGAGGGTCTGAGACAGGCTGTCTGACACACACGTTCTTCGACAGACGGTCTGAGTCAGACGGACTGAGACAGACGGGCTGAGACAGGCGGCCTGAGACAGACGGTCTGAGACAGGCGGTCTGAGACAGACGGATTGAGACAGACGGACTGAGACAGATGGTCTGAGACAGAGGGTCTGAGACAGGCTGTCTGACACACACGTTCTTCGACAGACGGTCTGAGTCAGACGGACTGAGACAGACGGGCTGAGACAGGCGGCCTGAGACAGACGGTCTGAGACAGGCGGTCTGAGACAGACGTTCTGAGACAGACGGTCTGAGACAGACGGTCTGAGGCAGACGGACTGAGACAGAAGGACCGGGACAGGCGAACAGGCGCTGCCCGATAGCGGCAGGCGGATTGAGACGGACGGTCTGAGACAGACGGTGTGAGACATACGGACTGAGACAGACGGTCTGAGACATACGGTCTGAGACAGACGGCCTGAGACAGACGGTCTGAGACAGACGGACTGAGACAGACGGACTGAGACAGACGGTCTGAGACAGACGGTCTGAGACAGACGGTCTGAGACAGACGGTCTGACACACACGTTCTTTGACAGACGGTGCGAGACAGACGGTCTGAGACAGTCTGTCTGACACACACGTTCTTTGACAGACGGTCTGAGACAGACGGACTGAGACAGACAGACTGAGACAGGCGGTTTGAGACAGACGGTCTGATATAGGCGGTCTGAAACAGACAGTCTGAGACAGACGGTCTGAGACAGACGGTCTGAGACAGACGGTCAGAGACAACGGTCTGAGACAGCGGTCGGATACAGACGGTCTGAGACAGACGGGCGGCGACAGGCGGGCTGAGACAGACGGACAGAGACAGCGGTCTGAGATAGACGGACGGATGCAGACGGTCTGAGACAGACGGTCTGATATAGGCGGTCTGAAACAGACAGTCTGAGACAGACGGTCTGAGACAGACGGTCAGAGACAACGGTCTGATACAGACGGTCTGTGACAGACGGACTGAGACAGACGGACTGAGACAGGCGGTCTGAGACAGACGGTCTGAGACAGACGGCCTGAGACAGACGGTCTGAGACAGGCAGTCTGAAACAGACTATCTGAGACAGGCGGTCTGAGACATACGGTCTGAGACAGAGGGTCTGAGACAGACGGTCTGAGACAGGCGGCCTGAGACAGACGGTCTGAGACAGACGGTCTGCGACAGGCGGTCTGAGACAGACTATCTGACACAGGCGGTGTGAGACATACGGTCTGAGACAGAGGGTCTGAGACAGACGGTCTGAGGCAGACGTTCTGAGACAGACGGTCCGAGACAGGCGGTCTGATAATGGCGGTCTGAGCCAGACGGTCTGTGGCAGACGGTCTGAGACAGACGGTCTGAGACATACGGTCTGAGACAGGCGGTCTGAGACAGACGGTCTGAGACAGACGGCCTGAGACAGACGGTCTGAGACAGGCAGTCTGAAACAGACTATCTGAGACAGGCGGTCTGAGACATACGGTCTGAGACAGAGGGTCTGAGACAGGCGGTTTGAGACAGACGGTCTGATATAGGCGGTCTGAAACAGACAGTCTGAGACAGACGGTCTGAGACAGACGGTCTGAGACAGACGGTCAGAGACAACGGTCTGAGACAGCGGTCGGATACAGACGGTCTGAGACAGACGGGCGGCGACAGGCGGGCTGAGACAGACGGACAGAGACAGCGGTCTGAGATAGACGGACGGATGCAGACGGTCTGAGACAGACGGTCTGAGACAGGCTGTCTGACACACACGTTCTTTGACAGACGGTCTGAGACGGACGGTCTGAGACAGACGGTCTGAGACAGACGGACTGAGACAGGCGGTCTGAGACAGACGGTCTGAGACATACGGTCAGAGACAGAGGGTCTGAGACAGACGGTCTGAGACAGACGGTCTGAGACAGACGGTCTGAGACAGACGGCCTGAGACAGACGGGCTGAGACAGGCGGTCTGAGACAGACGTTCTGAGACAGGCGGTTCGAGACAGAGGGTCTGAGACAGACGGTCTGAGACATACGGTCTGAGACAGGCGGTCTGAGACAGACTGTCTGAGACAGAGGGTCTCAGACAGGCGGTCTGAGAAAGACGGTCTGAGACAGACGGTCTGAGACAGACGGTCTGAGACAGGCTGTCTGACACACACGTTCTTTGACAGACGGTCTGAGTCAGACGGACTGAGACAGACGGGCTCAGACTGGCGGCCTGAGACAGACGGTCTGAGACAGGCGGTCTGAGACAGACGTTCTGAGACAGACGGTCTGAGACAGACGGTCTGACACATACGGTCTGAGACAGAGGGTCTCAGACAGACGGTCTGAGAAAGACGGTCTGAGACAGACGGTCCGAGACAGGCGGTCTGAGAATGGCGGTCTGAGCCAGGCGGTCTGTGGCAGACGGTCTGAGACAGACGGTCTGAGACAGACGGACTGAGACAGGCGGTCTGAGACAGACGGTCTGAGACAGACGGTCTGAGACAGAGGGTCTGAGACAGACGGCCTGAGACAGACGGTCTGAGACAGGCGGTCTGAGACATACGGTCTGAGACAGAGGGTCTGAGACAGACGGTCTGAGACAGGCGGCCTGAGACAGACGGTCTGAGACAGACGGTCTGCGACAGGCGGTCTGAGACAGACTATCTGACACAGGCGGTGTGAGACATACGGTCTGAGACAGAGGGTCTGAGACAGACGGTCTGAGGCAGACGTTCTGAGACAGACGGTCCGAGACAGGCGGTCTGATAATGGCGGTCTGAGCCAGACGGTCTGTGGCAGACGGTCTGAGACAGACGGTCTGAGACAGTCGGACCGAGACAGACGGACTGCGACAGGTGGTCTGAGACAGACGGTCTGACACACACGTTCTTCGACAGACGGTCTGAGTCAGACGGACTGAGACAGACGGACTGAGGCAGGCGGTCTGAAACAGACGGTCTGAGACATACGGTCTGAGACAGAGGGTCTGAGACAGACGGTCTGAAACATACGGTCTGAGACAGGCGGTCTGAGACAGACGGTCTGACACACACGTTCTTTGACAGACGGTCTGAGACAGACGGACTGAGACAGACGGACTGAGACAGGCGGTTTGAGACAGACGGTCTGATATAGGCGGTCTGAAACAGACAGTCTGAGACAGACGGTCTGAGACAGACGGTCTGAGACAGACGGTCAGAGACAACGGTCTGAGACAGCGGTCGGATACAGACGGTCTGAGACAGACGGGCGGCGACAGGCGGGCTGAGACAGACGGACAGAGACAGCGGTCTGAGATAGACGGACGGATGCAGACGGTCTGAGACAGACGGTCTGAGACAGGCTGTCTGACACACACGATCTTTGACAGACGGTCTGAGACGGACGGTCTGAGACAGACGGTCTGAGACAGACGGACTGAGACAGGCGGTCTGAGACAGACGGTCTGAGACATACGGTCAGAGACAGAGGGTCTGAGACAGACGGTCTGAGACAGACGGTCTGAGACAGACGGTCTGAGACAGACGGCCTGAGACAGACGGGCTGAGACAGGCGGTCTGAGACAGACGTTCTGAGACAGGCGGTTCGAGACAGAGGGTCTGAGACAGACGGTCTGAGACATACGGTCTGAGACAGGCGGTCTGAGACAGACGGTCTGAGACAGGCGGTCTGAGACAGACGTTCTGAGACAGACGGTCTGAGACAGACGGTCTGACACATACGGTCTGAGACAGAGGGTCTCAGACAGACGGTCTGAGAAAGACGGTCTGAGACAGACGGTCCGAGACAGGCGGTCTGAGAATGGCGGTCTGAGCCAGGCGGTCTGTGGCAGACGGTCTGAGACAGACGGTCTGAGACAGACGGACTGAGACAGGCGGTCTGAGACAGACGGTCTGAGACAGACGGTCTGAGACAGAGGGTCTGAGACAGACGGCCTGAGACAGACGGTCTGAGACAGGCGGTCTGAGACAGACGGTCTGAGACAGACGGTCTGAGACAGACGGTCTGAGACAGACGGTCTGAGACAGGCGGTCTGAGACAGACGGTCTGAGACAGACGGACTGAGACAGAAGGACAGGGACAGGCGAACAGACGCTGCCCGATAGCGGCAGGCGGATTGAGACGGACGGTCTGAGATAGGCTGACTGAGACAGACGGTGTGAGACATACGGACTGAGACAGACGGTCTGAGACATACGGTCTGAGACAGACGGCCTGAGACAGACGGTCTGAGACAGACGGATTGAGACAGACGGACTGAGACAGATGGTCTGAGACAGAGGGTCTGAGACAGGCTGTCTGACACACACGTTCTTCGACAGACGGTCTGAGTCAGACGGACTGAGACAGACGGGCTGAGACAGGCGGCCTGAGACAGACGGTCTGAGACAGGCGGTCTGAGACAGACGTTCTGAGACAGACGGTCTGAGACAGACGGTCTGAGGCAGACGGACTGAGACAGAAGGACTGAGACAGACGGACTGAGACAGGTGGTCTAAGGCAGACGGTCTGAGACAGACGGTCTGAGGCAGACGGTGTGAGACAGACAGTCTGAGACAGACGGACTGAGACAGAAGGACCGGGACAGGCGAACAGGCGCTGCCCGATAGCGGCAGGCGGATTGAGACGGACGGTCTGAGACAGACGGTGTGAGACATACGGACTGAGACAGACGGTCTGAGACATACGGTCTGAGACAGACGGCCTGAGACAGACGGTCTGAGACAGACGGACTGAGACAGACGGACTGAGACAGACGGTCTGAGACAGACGGTCTGAGACAGACGGTCTGAGACAGGCTGTCTGACACACACGTTCTTTGACAGACGGTGCGAGACAGACGGTCTGAGACAGGCTGTCTGACACACACGTTCTTTGACAGACGGTCTGAGACAGACGGACTGAGACAGACAGACTGAGACAGGCGGTTTGAGACAGACGGTCTGATATAGGCGGTCTGAAACAGACAGTCTGAGACAGACGGTCTGAGACAGACGGTCTGAGACAGACGGTCAGAGACAACGGTCTGAGACAGCGGTCGGATACAGACGGTCTGAGACAGACGGGCGGCGACAGGCGGGCTGAGACAGACGGACAGAGACAGCGGTCTGAGATAGACGGACGGATGCAGACGGTCTGAGACAGACGGTCTGATATAGGCGGTCTGAAACAGACAGTCTGAGACAGACGGTCTGAGACAGACGGTCAGAGACAACGGTCTGAGACAGCGGTCTGATACAGACGGTCTGAGACAGACGGGCGGCGACAGGCGGGCTGAGACAGACGGACAGAGACAGCGGTCTGAGATAGACGGACGGAGGAAGACGGTCTGAGACAGACGGTCTGATATAGGCGCTCTGAAACAGACAGTCTGAGACAGACGGTCAGAGACAACGGTCTGAGACAGCGGTCTGATACAGACGGTCTGTGACAGACGGACTGAGACAGACGGACTGAGACAGGCGGTCTGAGACAGACGGTCTGAGACAGACGGCCTGAGACAGACGGTCTGAGACAGGCAGTCTGAAACAGACTATCTGAGACAGGCGGTCTGAGACATACGGTCTGAGACAGAGGGTCTGAGACAGACGGTCTGAGACAGGCGGCCTGAGACAGACGGTCTGAGACAGACGGTCTGCGACAGGCGGTCTGAGACAGACTATCTGACACAGGCGGTGTGAGACATACGGTCTGAGACAGAGGGTCTGAGACAGACGGTCTGAGGCAGACGTTCTGAGACAGACGGTCCGAGACAGGCGGTCTGATAATGGCGGTCTGAGCCAGACGGTCTGTGGCAGACGGTCTGAGACAGACGGTCTGAGACAGTCGGACCGAGACAGACGGACTGCGACAGGTGGTCTGAGACAGACGGTCTGACACACACGTTCTTCGACAGACGGTCTGAGTCAGACGGACTGAGACAGACGGACTGAGGCAGGCGGTCTGAAACAGACGGTCTGAGACATACGGTCTGAGACAGAGGGTCTGAGACAGACGGTCTGAAACATACGGTCTGAGACAGGCGGTCTGAGACAGACGGTCTGACACACACGTTCTTTGACAGACGGTCTGAGACAGACGGACTGAGACAGACGGACTGAGACAGGCGGTTTGAGACAGACGGTCTGATATAGGCGGTCTGAAACAGACAGTCTGAGACAGACGGTCTGAGACAGACGGTCTGAGACAGACGGTCAGAGACAACGGTCTGAGACAGCGGTCGGATACAGACGGTCTGAGACAGACGGGCGGCGACAGGCGGGCTGAGACAGACGGACAGAGACAGCGGTCTGAGATAGACGGACGGATGCAGACGGTCTGAGACAGACGGTCTGAGACAGGCTGTCTGACACACACGTTCTTTGACAGACGGTCTGAGACGGACGGTCTGAGACAGACGGTCTGAGACAGACGGACTGAGACAGGCGGCCTGAGACAGACGGTCTGAGACATACGGTCAGAGACAGAGGGTCTGAGACAGACGGTCTGAGACAGACGGTCTGAGACAGACGGTCTGAGACAGACGGCCTGAGACAGACGGCCTGAGACAGGCGGTCTGAGACAGACGTTCTGAGACAGGCGGTTCGAGACAGAGGGTCTGAGACAGACGGTCTGAGACATACGGTCTGAGACAGGCGGTCTGAGACAGACTGTCTGAGACAGAGGGTCTCAGACAGGCGGTCTGAGAAAGACGGTCTGAGACAGACGGTCTGAGACAGACGGTCTGAGACAGGCTGTCTGACACACACGTTCTTTGACAGACGGTCTGAGTCAGACGGACTGAGACAGACGGGCTCAGACTGGCGGCCTGAGACAGACGGTCTGAGACAGGCGGTCTGAGACAGACGTTCTGAGACAGACGGTCTGAGACAGACGGTCTGAGGCAGACGGACTGAGACAGAAGGACTGAGACAGACGTGCTGAGACAGGTGGTCTAAGGCAGACGGTCTGAGACAGACGGTCTGAGACAGACGGTGTGAGACAGACGGTCTGAGACAGACGGACTGAGACAGAAGGACCGGGACAGGCGAACAGGCGCTGCCCGATAGCGGCAGGCGGATTGAGACGGACGGTCTGAGACAGGCGGTCTGAGACAGACGTTCTGAGACAGACGGTCTGAGGCAGACGGACTGAGACAGAAGGACTGAGACAGACGGACTGAGACAGGTGGTCTAAGGCAGACGGTCTGAGACAGACGGTCTAAGGCAGACGGTCTGAGACAGACGCCCTGAGACAGACGGTCTGGGACAGGCGGTCTGAGACAGATGGTCTGAGACAGAGGGTCTCAGACAGACGGTCGGAGAAAGACGGTCTGAGACAGGCTGTGTGACACACACGTTCTTCGACAGACGGTCTGAGTCAGACGGACTGAGACAGACGGACTGAGACAGGCCGTCTGAGACAGACGGCCTGAAACAGACGGTCTGAGACAGACGGACTGAGACAGACGGACTGAGACTGGCGGTCTGAGACAGACGGTCTGAGACAGACGGTATGAGACAGACGGTCTGAGACAGACGGTCTGAGACAGACGGTCTGAGACAGACGGTCTGAGACATACGGACTGAGACAGACGGTCTGAGACAGACGGTCTGAGACAGACGGTCTGAGACAGACGGTCTGAGACAGACGGTCTGAGACAGACGGTCTGAGACAGACGGTCTGTGACAGACGGTCTGAGACAGGCGGTCTGAGACAGACGGTCTGAGACAGACGGTGTGAGACAGAAGGTCTGAGACAGGCTGTCTGACACACACGTTCTTTGACAGACGGTCTGAGACAGACGGACTGAGACAGACGGACTGAGACAGGCGGTCTGAGACAGACGGTCTGAGACAGACGGCCTGAGACAGACGGTCTGAGACAGGCGGTCTGAAACAGACTATCTGAGACAGGCGGTCTGAGACATACGGTCTGAGACAGAGGGTCTGAGACAGACGGTCTGAGACAGGCGGCCTGAGACAGACGGTCTGAGACAGACGGTCTGCGACAGACGGTCTGAGACAGACGGTCTGAGACAGACGGACTGAGACAGGCGGTCTGAGACAGACGGTCTGAGACAGACGGCCTGAGACAGACGGTCTGAGACAGGCGGTCTGAGACAGACTATCTGACACAGGCGGTCTGAGACATACGGTCTGAGACAGAGGGTCTGAGACAGACGGTCTGAGGCAGACGTTCTGAGACAGACGGTCCGAGACAGGCGGTCTGATAATGGCGGTCTGAGCCAGACGGTCTGTGGCAGACGGTCTGAGACAGACGGTCTGAGACAGTCGGACCGAGACAGACGGACTGCGACAGGTGGTCTGAGACAGACGGTCTGACACACACGTTCTTCGACAGACGGTCTGAGTCAGACGGACTGAGACAGACGGACTGAGGCAGGCGGTCTGAAACAGACGGTCTGAGACATACGGTCTGAGACAGAGGGTCTGAGACAGACGGTCTGAAACATACGGTCTGAGACAGGCGGTCTGAGACAGACGGTCTGACACACACGTTCTTTGACAGACGGTCTGAGACAGACGGACTGAGACAGGCGGACTGAGACAGGCGGTTTGAGACAGGCGGTCTGAGACAGACGGTCTGAGACAGACGGTGTGAGACAGACGGTCTGAGACAGACGGTCTGAGACAGACGGTCTGAGACAGACGGTCTGTGACAGACGGTCTGAGACAGGCGGTCTGAGACAGACGGTCTGCGACAGACGGTCTGAGACAGACGGTCTGAGACAGACGGACTGAGACAGGCGGTCTGAGACAGACGGTCTGAGACAGACGGTCTGAGACAGACGGTCTGAGACAGACGGCCTGAGACAGACGGTCTGAGACAGGCGGTCTGAGACAGGCGGTCTGAGACAGACTATCTGACACAGGCGGTCTGAGACATACGGTCTGAGACAGAGGGTCTGAGACAGACGGTCTGAGACAGACGGTCCGAGACAGGCGGTCTGATAATGGCGGTCTGAGCCAGACGGTCTGTGGCAGACGGTCTGAGACAGACGGTCTGAGACAGTCGGACCGAGACAGACGGACTGCGACAGGTGGTCTGAGACAGACGGTCTGACACACACGTTCTTCGACAGACGGTCTGAGTCAGACGGACTGAGACAGACGGACTGAGGCAGGCGGTCTGAAACAGACGGTCTGAGACATACGGTCTGAGACAGAGGGTCTGAGACAGACGGTCTGAAACATACGGTCTGAGACAGGCGGTCTGAGACAGACGGTCTGACACACACGTTCTTTGACAGACGGTCTGAGACAGACGGACTGAGACAGACGGACTGAGACAGACGGACTGAGACAGGCGGTTTGAGACAGACGGTCTGATATAGGCGGTCTGAAACAGACAGTCTGAGACAGACGGTCTGAGACAGACGGTCAGAGACAACGGTCTGAGACAGCGGTCGGATACAGACGGTCTGAGACAGACGGGCGGCGACAGGCGGGCTGAGACAGACGGACAGAGACAGCGGTCTGAGATAGACGGACGGATGCAGACGGTCTGAGACAGGCTGTCTGACACACACGTTCTTTGACAGACGGTCTGAGACGGACGGTCTGAGACAGACGGTCTGAGACAGACGGACTGAGACAGGCGGTCTGAGACAGACGGTCTGAGACATACGGTCTGAGACAGAGGGTCTGAGACAGACGGTCTGAGACAGACGGTCTGAGACAGACGGCCTGAGACAGACGGGCTGAGACAGGCGGTCTGAGACAGACGTTCTGAGACAGGCGGTTCGAGACAGAGGGTCTGAGACAGACGGTCTGAGACATACGGTCTGAGACAGGCGGTCTGAGACAGACTGTCTGAGACAGAGGGTCTCAGACAGGCGGTCTGAGAAAGACGGTCTGAGACAGACGGTCTGAGACAGGCTGTCTGACACACACGTTCTTTGGCAGACGGTCTGAGACGGACGGTCTGAGACAGACGGTCTGAGACAGACGGACTGAGACAGACGGTCTGAGACAGACGGCCTGAGACAGACGGGCTGAGACAGGCGGTCTGAGACAGACGTTCTGAGACAGGCGGTTCGAGACAGAGGGTCTGAGACAGACGGTCTGAAACATACGGTCTGAGACAGGCGGTCTGAGACAGACGGTCTGACACACACGTTCTTTGACAGACGGTCTGAGACAGACGGACTGAGACAGACGGACTGAGACAGACGGACTGAGACAGGCGGTTTGAGACAGACGGTCTGATATAGGCGGTCTGAAACAGACAGTCTGAGACAGGAGGTCTGAGACAGACGGTCTCAGACAGACGGTCTCAGACAGACGGTCTGAGACAGATGGTCTGAGACAGACGGTCTGAGACAGACGGTCTGAGACGGACGGTCTGAGACAGACGGTCTGAGACAGACGGTCTGAGACAGACGGCCTGAGACAGACGGTCTGAGACAGGCGGTCTGAGACAGACGGTCTGAGACAGACGGACTGAGACAGAAGGACAGGGACAGGCGAACAGACGCTGCCCGATAGCGGCAGGCGGATTGAGACGGACGGTTTGAGATAGGCTGACTGAGACAGACGGTGTGAGACATACGGACTGAGACAGACGGTCTGAGACATACGGTCTGAGACAGACGGCCTGAGACAGACGGTCTGAGACAGACGGACTGAGACAGACGGACTGAGACAGATGGTCTGAGACAGAGGGTCTGAGACAGGCTGTCTGACACACACGTTCTTCGACAGACGGTCTGAGTCAGACGGACTGAGACAGACGGGCTGAGACAGGCGGCCTGAGACAGACGGTCTGAGACAGGCGGTCTGAGACAGACGTTCTGAGACAGACGGTCTGAGACAGACGGTCTGAGGCAGACGGACTGAGACAGAAGGACTGAGACAGACGGACTGAGACAGGTGGTCTAAGGCAGACGGTCTGAGACAGACGGTCTGAGACAGACGGTGTGAGACAGACGGTCTGAGACAGACGGACTGAGACAGAAGGACCGGGACAGGCGAACAGGCGCTGCCCGATAGCGGCAGGCGGATTGAGACGGACGGTCTGAGACAGGCGGTCTGAGACAGACGTTCTGAGACAGACGGTCTGAGGCAGACGGTCTGAGGCAGACGGACTGAGACAGAAGGACTGAGACAGACGGACTGAGACAGGTGGTCTAAGGCAGACGGTCTGAGACAGACGGTCTAAGGCAGACGGTCTGAGACAGACGCCCTGAGACAGACGGTCTGGGACAGGCGGTCTGAGACAGATGGTCTGAGACAGAGGGTCTCGGACAGACGGTCGGAGAAAGACGGTCTGAGACAGGCTGTGTGACACACACGTTCTTCGACAGACGGTCTGAGTCAGACGGACTGAGACAGACGGACTGAGACAGGCCGTCTGAGACAGACGGCCTGAGACAGACGGTCTGAGACAGACGGACTGAGACAGACGGACTGAGACTGGCGGTCTGAGACAGACGGTCTGAGACAGACGGTATGAGACAGACGGTCTGAGACAGACGGTCTGAGACATACGGACTGAGACAGACGGTCTGAGACAGACGGTCTGAGACAGACGGTCTGAGACAGACGGTCTGTGACAGACGGTCTGAGACAGACGGTCTGAGACAGACGGTCTGAGACAGACGGTGTGAGACAGAAGGTCTGAGACAGGCTGTGTGACACACACGTTCTTCGACAGACGGTCTGAGTCAGACGGACTGAGACAGACGGACTGAGACAGGCCGTCTGAGACAGACGGCCTGAAACAGACGGTCTGAGACAGACGGACTGAGACAGACGGACTGAGACTGGCGGTCTGAGACAGACGGTCTGAGACAGACGGTATGAGACAGACGGTCTGAGACAGACGGTCTGAGACAGACGGTCTGAGACAGACGGTCTGAGACATACGGACTGAGACAGACGGTCTGAGACAGACGGTCTGAGACAGACGGTCTGAGACAGACGGTCTGAGACAGACGGTCTGAGACAGACGGTCTGAGACAGACGGTCTGTGACAGACGGTCTGAGACAGGCGGTCTGAGACAGACGGTCTGAGACAGACGGTGTGAGACAGAAGGTCTGAGACAGGCTGTCTGACACACACGTTCTTTGACAGACGGTCTGAGACAGACGGACTGAGACAGACGGACTGAGACAGGCGGTCTGAGACAGACGGTCTGAGACAGACGGCCTGAGACAGACGGTCTGAGACAGGCGGTCTGAAACAGACTATCTGAGACAGGCGGTCTGAGACATACGGTCTGAGACAGAGGGTCTGAGACAGACGGTCTGAGACAGGCGGCCTGAGACAGACGGTCTGAGACAGACGGTCTGCGACAGACGGTCTGAGACAGACGGTCTGAGACAGACGGACTGAGACAGGCGGTCTGAGACAGACGGTCTGAGACAGACGGCCTGAGACAGACGGTCTGAGACAGGCGGTCTGAGACAGACTATCTGACACAGGCGGTCTGAGACATACGGTCTGAGACAGAGGGTCTGAGACAGACGGTCTGAGGCAGACGTTCTGAGACAGACGGTCCGAGACAGGCGGTCTGATAATGGCGGTCTGAGCCAGACGGTCTGTGGCAGACGGTCTGAGACAGACGGTCTGAGACAGTCGGACCGAGACAGACGGACTGCGACAGGTGGTCTGAGACAGACGGTCTGACACACACGTTCTTCGACAGACGGTCTGAGTCAGACGGACTGAGACAGACGGACTGAGGCAGGCGGTCTGAAACAGACGGTCTGAGACATACGGTCTGAGACAGAGGGTCTGAGACAGACGGTCTGAAACATACGGTCTGAGACAGGCGGTCTGAGACAGACGGTCTGACACACACGTTCTTTGACAGACGGTCTGAGACAGACGGACTGAGACAGGCGGACTGAGACAGGCGGTTTGAGACAGGCGGTCTGAGACAGACGGTCTGAGACAGACGGTGTGAGACTGACGGTCTGAGACAGACGGTCTGAGACAGACGGTCTGAGACAGACGGTCTGTGACAGACGGTCTGAGACAGGCGGTCTGAGACAGACGGTCTGCGACAGACGGTCTGAGACAGACGGTCTGAGACAGACGGACTGAGACAGGCGGTCTGAGACAGACGGTCTGAGACAGACGGTCTGAGACAGACGGTCTGAGACAGACGGCCTGAGACAGACGGTCTGAGACAGGCGGTCTGAGACAGACTATCTGACACAGGCGGTCTGAGACATACGGTCTGAGACAGAGGGTCTGAGACAGACGGTCTGAGGCAGACGTTCTGAGACAGACGGTCCGAGACAGGCGGTCTGATAATGGCGGTCTGAGCCAGACGGTCTGTGGCAGACGGTCTGAGACAGACGGTCTGAGACAGTCGGACCGAGACAGACGGACTGCGACAGGTGGTCTGAGACAGACGGTCTGACACACACGTTCTTCGACAGACGGTCTGAGTCAGACGGACTGAGACAGACGGACTGAGGCAGGCGGTCTGAAACAGACGGTCTGAGACATACGGTCTGAGACAGAGGGTCTGAGACAGACGGTCTGAAACATACGGTCTGAGACAGGCGGTCTGAGACAGACGGTCTGACACACACGTTCTTTGACAGACGGTCTGAGACAGACGGACTGAGACAGACGGACTGAGACAGACGGACTGAGACAGGCGGTTTGAGACAGACGGTCTGATATAGGCGGTCTGAAACAGACAGTCTGAGACAGACGGTCTGAGACAGACGGTCAGAGACAACGGTCTGAGACAGCGGTCGGATACAGACGGTCTGAGACAGACGGGCGGCGACAGGCGGGCTGAGACAGACGGACAGAGACAGCGGTCTGAGATAGACGGACGGATGCAGACGGTCTGAGACAGGCTGTCTGACACACACGTTCTTTGACAGACGGTCTGAGACGGACGGTCTGAGACAGACGGTCTGAGACAGACGGACTGAGACAGGCGGTCTGAGACAGACGGTCTGAGACATACGGTCTGAGACAGAGGGTCTGAGACAGACGGTCTGAGACAGACGGTCTGAGACAGACGGCCTGAGACAGACGGGCTGAGACAGGCGGTCTGAGACAGACGTTCTGAGACAGGCGGTTCGAGACAGAGGGTCTGAGACAGACGGTCTGAGACATACGGTCTGAGACAGGCGGTCTGAGACAGACTGTCTGAGACAGAGGGTCTCAGACAGGCGGTCTGAGAAAGACGGTCTGAGACAGACGGTCTGAGACAGGCTGTCTGACACACACGTTCTTTGGCAGACGGTCTGAGACGGACGGTCTGAGACAGACGGTCTGAGACAGACGGACTGAGACAGACGGTCTGAGACAGACGGCCTGAGACAGACGGGCTGAGACAGGCGGTCTGAGACAGACGTTCTGAGACAGGCGGTTCGAGACAGAGGGTCTGAGACAGACGGTCTGAAACATACGGTCTGAGACAGGCGGTCTGAGACAGACGGTCTGACACACACGTTCTTTGACAGACGGTCTGAGACAGACGGACTGAGACAGACGGACTGAGACAGACGGACTGAGACAGGCGGTTTGAGACAGACGGTCTGATATAGGCGGTCTGAAACAGACAGTCTGAGACAGGAGGTCTGAGACAGACGGTCTCAGACAGACGGTCTCAGACAGACGGTCTGAGACAGATGGTCTGAGACAGACGGTCTGAGACAGACGGTCTGAGACGGACGGTCTGAGACAGACGGTCTGAGACAGACGGTCTGAGACAGACGGCCTGAGACAGACGGTCTGAGACAGGCGGTCTGAGACAGACGGTCTGAGACAGACGGACTGAGACAGAAGGACAGGGACAGGCGAACAGACGCTGCCCGATAGCGGCAGGCGGATTGAGACGGACGGTTTGAGATAGGCTGACTGAGACAGACGGTGTGAGACATACGGACTGAGACAGACGGTCTGAGACATACGGTCTGAGACAGACGGCCTGAGACAGACGGTCTGAGACAGACGGACTGAGACAGACGGACTGAGACAGATGGTCTGAGACAGAGGGTCTGAGACAGGCTGTCTGACACACACGTTCTTCGACAGACGGTCTGAGTCAGACGGACTGAGACAGACGGGCTGAGACAGGCGGCCTGAGACAGACGGTCTGAGACAGGCGGTCTGAGACAGACGTTCTGAGACAGACGGTCTGAGACAGACGGACTGAGACAGGTGGTCTAAGGCAGACGGTCTGAGACAGACGGTCCGAGACAGGCGGTCTGATAATGGCGGTCTGAGCCAGACGGTCTGTGGCAGACGGTCTGAGACAGACGGTCTGAGACAGTCGGTCTGACACACACGTTCTTCGACAGACGGTCTGAGTCAGACGGACTGAGACAGACGGACTGAGGCAGACGGACTGAGACAGGTGGTCTAAGGCAGACGGTCTGAGACAGACGGTCTGAGACAGACGGTGTGAGACAGACGGTCTGAGACAGACGGACTGAGACAGAAGGACCGGGACAGGCGAACAGGCGCTGCCCGATAGCGGCAGGCGGATTGAGACGGACGGTCTGAGACAGGCGGTCTGAGACAGACGTTCTGAGACAGACGGTCTGAGGCAGACGGTCTGAGGCAGACGGACTGAGACAGAAGGACTGAGACAGACGGACTGAGACAGGTGGTCTAAGGCAGACGGTCTGAGACAGACGGTCTAAGGCAGACGGTCTGAGACAGACGCCCTGAGACAGACGGTCTGGGACAGGCGGTCTGAGACAGATGGTCTGAGACAGAGGGTCTCGGACAGACGGTCGGAGAAAGACGGTCTGAGACAGGCTGTGTGACACACACGTTCTTCGACAGACGGTCTGAGTCAGACGGACTGAGACAGACGGACTGAGACAGGCCGTCTGAGACAGACGGCCTGAGACAGACGGTCTGAGACAGACGGACTGAGACAGACGGACTGAGACTGGCGGTCTGAGACAGACGGTCTGAGACAGACGGTATGAGACAGACGGTCTGAGACAGACGGTCTGAGACATACGGACTGAGACAGACGGTCTGAGACAGACGGTCTGAGACAGACGGTCTGAGACAGACGGTCTGTGACAGACGGTCTGAGACAGACGGTCTGAGACAGACGGTCTGAGACAGACGGTGTGAGACAGAAGGTCTGAGACAGGCTGTCTGATACACACGTTCTTGGACAGACGGTCTGAGACAGACGGACTGAGACAGACGGACTGAGACAGGCGGTCTGAGACAGACGGTCTGAGACAGACGGTCTGAGACAGACGGCCTGAGACAGACGGTCTGAGACAGGCGGTCTGAAACAGACTATCTGAGACAGGCGGTTTGAGACATACGGTCTGAGACAGAGGGTCTGAGACAGACGGTCTGAGGCAGACGTTCTGAGACAGACGGTCCGAGACAGGCGGTCTGAGAATGGCGGTCTGAGCCAGACGGTCTGTGGCAGACGGTCTGAGACAGACGGTCTGAGACAGGCGGACTGAGACAGACGGTCTGAGACAGTCGGACCGAGACAGACGGACTGAGACAGGTGGTCTGAGACAGACGGTCTGAGACAGACGGACTGAGACAGGCGGTCTGAGACAGACGGTCTGCGACAGACGGTCTGAGACAGACGGTCTGAGACAGACGGACTGAGACAGGCGGTCTGAGACAGACGGTCTGAGACAGACGGTCTGAGACAGACGGCCTGAGACAGACGGTCTGAGACAGGCGGTCTGAGACAGACTATCTGACACAGGCGGTGTGAGACATACGGTCTGAGACAGAGGGTCTGAGACAGACAGTCTGAGGCAGACGTTCTGAGACAGACGGTCCGAGACAGGCGGTCTGATAATGGCGGTCTGAGCCAGACGGTCTGTGGCAGACGGTCTGAGACAGACGGTCTGAGACAGTCGGTCTGACACACACGTTCTTCGACAGACGGTCTGAGTCAGACGGACTGAGACAGACGGACTGAGGCAGGCGGTCTGAAACAGACGGTCTGAGACATACGGTCTGAGACAGAGGGTCTGAGACAGACGGTCTGAGACATACGGTCTGAGACAGGCGGTCAGAGACAGACGGTCTGACACACACGTTCTTTGACAGACGGTCTGAGTCAGACGGACTGAGACAGACGGACTGAGACAGGCGGTCTGAGACAGACGGTCTGCGACAGACGGTCTGAGACAGACGGTCTGAGACAGACGGTCTGAGACAGACGGTCTGAGACAGACGTTCTGAGACAGACGGCCTGAGACAGACGGTCTGAGACAGGCGGTCTGAGACAGACTGTCTGAGACAGAGGGTCTCAGACAGGCGGTCTGAGAAAGACGGTCTGAGACAGACGGTCTGAGACAGACGGTCTGAGACAGAAGTTCTGAGACAGACGGTCTGAGACAGACGGTGTGAGACGGACGGTCTGAGACAGACGGTCTGAGACAGACGGTCTGAGACAGACGGCCTGAGACAGACGGTCTGAGACAGGCGGTCTGAGACAGACGGTCTGAGACAGACGGTCTGAGACAGACGGTCTGAGACAGACGGTCTGAGAAAGACGGTCTGAGACAGACGGTCTGAGACAGGCTGTCAGACACACACGTTCTTTGACGGACGGACTGAGACAGACGTACTGAGACAGGCGGTCTGAGACAGACGGTCTAAGGCAGACGGTCTGAGACAGACGCCCTGAGACAGACGGTCTGGGACAGGCGGTCTGAGACAGATGGTCTGAGACAGGCGGTCTGAGACAGACGGTCTGACACACACGTTCTTTGACAGACGGTCAGAGTCAGACGGACTGAGACAGACGGACTGAGACAGGCGGTCTGAGACCGACGGTCTGCGACAGACGGTCTGAGACAGACGGTCTGAGACAGACGGACTGAGACAGGCGGTCTGAGACAGACGGTCTGAGACAGACGGTCTGAGACAGACGGCCTGAGACAGACGGTCTGAGACAGACGGTCTGAGACAGACGGTCTGAGACAGACGGACTGAGACAGAAGGACCGGGACAGGCGAACAGACGCTGCCCGATACCGGCAGGCGGATTGAGACGCACGGTCTGAGACAGGCGGTCTGAGACAGATGGTCTGAGACAGAGGGTCTCAGACAGACGGTCTGAGAAAGACGGTCTGAGACAGGCTGTCTGACACACACGTTCTTTGACAGACGGTCTGAGATGGACGGACTGAGACAGACGTACTGAGACAGGAGGTCTGAGACAGACGGTCTGAGACAGACGGTCTCAGACAGACGGTCTGAGAAAGACGGTCTGAGACAGACGGTCTGAGACAGGCTGTCTGACACACACGTTCCTTGACGGACGGACTGAGACAGACGTACTGAGACAGGCGGTCTGAGACAGACGGTCTGAGACAGACGGTCTGAGACAGACGGTCTGAGACAGACGGTCTGAGACAGATGTTCTGAGACAGACGGTCTGAGACAGACGGTCTGAGACGGACGGTCTGAGACAGACGGTCTGAGACAGACGGTCTGAGACAGACGGCCTGAGACAGACGGTCTGAGACAGGCGGTCTGAGACAGACGGTCTGAGACAGACGGTCTGAGACAGACGGTCTGAGAAAGACGGTCTGAGACAGACGGTCTGAGACAGGCTGTCAGACACACACGTTCTTTGACGGACGGACTGAGACAGACGTACTGAGACAGGCGGTCTGAGACAGACGGTCTGAGACATACGGGCTGAGACAGACGGACTGAGACAGACGGTCTGAGACAGACGGACTGAGACAGGTGTTCTAAGGCAGACGGTCTGAGACAGACGGTCTAAGGCAGACGGTCTGAGACAGACGCCCTGAGACAGACGGTCTGAGACAGGCGGTCTGAGACAGATGGTCTGAGACAGAGGGTCTCAGACAGACGGTCTGAGAAAGACGGTCTGAGACAGGCTGTGTGACACACGTTCTTCGACAGACGGTCTGAGTCAGACGGACTGAGACAGACGGACTGAGACAGGCCGTCTGAGACAGACGGCCTGAGACAGACGGTCTGAGACAGACGGACTGAGACAGACGGACTGAGACTGGCGGTCTGAGACAGACGGTCTGAGACAGACGGTATGAGACAGACGGTCTGAGACAGACGGTCTGAGACAGACGGTCTGAGACAGACGGTCTGAGACATACGGGCTGAGACAGACGGCCTGAGACAGACGGTCTGAGACAGACGGTCTGAGACAGGCTGTGTGACACACACGTTCTTCGACAGACGGTCTGAGTCAGACGGACTGAGACAGACGGACTGAGACAGGCCGTCTGAGACAGACGGTCTGAGACAGACGGTCTGAGACAGACGGTCTGAGACAGACGGTCTGAGACAGACGGTCTGAGACAGACGGTCTGAGACAGACGGTCTGAGACAGACGGTCTGAGACAGACGGTCTGAGACAGACGGTCTGAGACAGACGGTCTGAGACAGACGGTCTGAGACAAACGGTCTGAGACAGGCCGTCTGAGACAGACGGTCTGAGACAGACGGTCTGAGACAGACGGTCTGAGACAGACTGTCTGAGACAGACGGTCTGAGACAGACGGTCTGAGACAGACGGCCTGAGACAGACGGGCTGAGACAGGCGGTCTGAGACAGACGTTCTGAGACAGGCGGTTCGAGACAGAGGGTCTGAGACAGACGGTCTGAGACATACGGTCTGAGACAGCGGTCTGAGACAGAGGGTCTCAGACAGGCGGTCTGAGAAAGACGGTCTGAGACAGACGGTCTGAGACAGGCTGTCTGACACACACGTTCTTTGACAGACGGTCTGAGATAGACGGACTGAGACAGACGTACTCAGACAGGAGGTCTGAGACAGACGGTCTGAGACAGACGGTCTCAGACAGACGGTCTGAGAAAGACGGTCTGAGACAGACGGTCTGCGACAGGCGGTCTGAGACAGACGGTCTGCGACAGACGGTCTGAGACAGACGGTCTGAGACAGACGGACTGAGACAGGCGGTCTGAGACAGACGGTCTGAGACAGACGGTCTGAGACAGACTATCTGAGACAGGCGGTCTGAGACATACGGTCTGAGACAGAGGGTCTGAGACAGACGGTCTGAGGCAGACGTTCTGAGACAGACGGTCCGAGACAGGCGGTCTGATAATGGCGGTCTGAGCCAGACGGTCTGTGGCAGACGGTCTGAGACAGTCGGACCGAGACAGACGGACTGAGACAGGTGGTCTGAGACAGACGGTCTGACACACACGTTCTTCGACAGACGGTCTGAGTCAGACGGACTGAGACAGACGGGCTGAGACAGGCGGCCTGAGACAGACGGACTGAGACAGAAGGACCGGGACAGGCGAACAGACGCTGCCCGATAGCGGCAGGCGGATTGAGACGGACGGTCTGAGACAGGCTGACTGAGACAGACGGTGTGAGACATACGGACTGAGACAGACGGTCTGAGACATACGGTCTGAGACAGACGGCCTGAGACAGACGGTCTGAGACAGACGGACTGAGACAGACGGACTGAGACAGATGGTCTGAGACAGAGGGTCTGAGACAGACGGACTGAGACAGATGGTCTGAGACAGAGGGTCTGAGACAGGCTCTCTGACACACACGTTCTTCGACAGACGGTCTGAGTCAGACGGACTGAGACAGACGGGCTGAGACAGGCGGCCTGAGACAGACGGTCTGAGACAGGCGGTCTGAGACAGACGTTCTGAGACAGACGGTCTGAGACAGACGGTCTGAGGCAGACGGACTGAGACAGAAGGACTGAGACAGACGGACTGAGACAGGTGGTCTAAGGCAGACGGTCTGAGACAGACGGTCTGAGACAGACGGTGTGAGACAGACGGTCTGAGACAGACGGACTGGGACAGAAGGACCGGAACAGGCGAACAGACGCTGCCCGATAGCGGCAGGCGGATTGAGACGGACGGTCTGAGACAGGCGGTCTGAGACAGACGTTCTGAGACAGACGGTCTGAGACAGACGGTCTGAGGCAGACGGACTGAGACAGAAGGACTGAGACAGACGGACTGAGACAGGTGGTCTAAGGCAGACGGTCTGAGACAGACGGTCTAAGGCAGACGGTCTGAGACAGATGGTCTGAGACAGAGGGTCTCAGACAGACGGTCTGAGAAAGACGGTCTGAGACAGGCTGTGTGACACACACTTTCTTCGACAGACGGTCTGAGTCAGACGGACTGAGACAGACGGACTGAGACAGGCCGTCTGAGACAGACGGCCTGAGACAGACGGTCTGAGACAGACGGACTGAGGCAGACGGACTGAGATTGGCGGTCTGAGACAGACGGTATGAGACAGACGGTCTGAGACAGACGGTCTGAGACAGACGGTCTGAGACAGACGGTCTGAGACATACGGACTGAGACAGACGGTCTGAGACAGACGGTCTGAGACAGACGGTCTGAGACAGACGGTCTGTGACAGACGGTCTGAGACAGACGGTCTGAGGCAGACGGTCTGAGACAGACGGTGTGAGACAGACGGTCTGAGACAGGCTGTCTGACACACACGTTCTTTGACAGACGGTCTGAGACAGACGGACTGAGACAGTCTGACTGAGACAGGCGGTCTGAGACAGACGGTCTGAGACAGACGGTCTGACACACACGTTCTTTGACAGACGGTCAGAGTCAGACGGACTGAGACAGACGGACTGAGACAGGCGGGCTGAGACAGACGTTCTGAGACAGGCGGTTCGAGACAGAGGGACTGAGACAGAGGGTCTCAGAGAGACGGTCTGAGAAAGACGGTCTACGACAGGCTGTGTGACACACACGTTCTTCGACAGACGGTCTGAGTCAGACGGACTGAGACAGACGGACTGAGACAGGCCGTCTGAGACAGACGGTCTGAGACAGAAGGACTGAGAAAGACGGACTGAGACAGGTGGTCTAAGGCAGACGGTCTGAGACAGACGGTCTAAGGCAGACGGTCTGAGACAGACGCCCTGAGACAGACGGTCTGAGACAGGCGGTCTGAGACAGATGGTCTGAGACAGAGGGTCTCAGACAGACGGTCTGAGAAAGACGGTCTGAGACAGGCTGTGTGACACACACTTTCTTCGACAGACGGTCTGAGTCAGACGGACTGAGACAGACGGACTGAGACAGGCCGTCTGAGACAGACGGCCTGAGACAGACGGTCTGAGACAGACGGTCTGAGACATACGGACTGAGACAGACGGTCTGAGACAGACAGTCTGAGACAGACGGTCTGAGACAGACGGTCTGTGACAGACGGTCTGAGACAGACGGTCTGAGGCAGACGGTCTGAGACAGACGGTGTGAGACAGACGGTCTGAGACAGGCTGTCTGACACACACGTTCTTTGACAGACGGTCTGAGACAGACGGACTGAGACAGACGGACTGAGACAGGCGGTCTGAGACAGACGGTCTGAGACAGACGGTCTGACACACACGTTCTTTGACAGACGGTCAGAGTCAGACGGACTGAGACAGACGGACTGAGACAGGCGGGCTGAGACAGACGTTCTGAGACAGGCGGTCTGAGACAGAGGGTCTGAGACAGACGGTCTGAGGCAGACGTTCTGAGACAGACGGTCCGAGACAGGCGGTCTGAGAATGGCGGTCTGAGCCAGACGGTCTGTGGCAGACGGTCTGAGACAGACGGTCTGAGACAGACGGACTGAGACAGACGGACTGTGACAGGCGGTCTGAGACAGACGCTCTGAGACAGACGGTCTGAGACAGATGGACAGAGACAGGCGGGCTGAGACAGACGGTCTGAGACAGACGGTCTGAGACAGGCCGTCTGAGACAGACGGTCTCAGACAGACGGTCTGGAAAGACGGTCTGAGACAGACGGCCTGAGACAGACGGGCTGAGACAGGCGGGCTGAGACAGACGTTCTGAGACAGGCGGTTCGAGACAGAGGGTCTGAGACGGACGGTCTGAGACAGACGGTCTGAGACAGAGGGTCTGAGACAGACGGTCTGAGGCAGACGTTCTGAGACAGACGGTCCGAGACAGGCGGTCTGAGAATGGCGGTCTGAGCCAGACGGTCTGTGGCAGACGGTCTGAGACAGACGGTCTGAGACAGTCGGACCGAGACAGACGGTCTGAGACATACGGTCTGAGACAGACGGCCTGAGACAGACGGTCTGAGACAGGCGGTCTGATTCGGACGGTCTGAGACCGGCGGACTGAGGCAGACGGACTGAGACAGACGGTGGCGAGACAGGCGGTCTGAGACAGACGGTCTGAGACAGACGGTCTGAGACAGACGGTCTGAGACAGACGGCCTGAGACAGACGGGCTGAGACATGCGGGCTGAGACAGACGTTCTGAGACAGGCGGTTCGAGACAGACGGTCTGAGACAGACGGTCTGAGACAGACGGTCTGAGACAGACGGTCTGAGAAAGGCGGTCTGAGAAAGGCGGTCTGAGCCAGACGGTCTGAGACAGACGGTCTGAGACAGACGGTCTGAGACAGACGGTCTGAGACAGACGGTCTGAGACAGACGGTCTGAGACAGACGGTCTGAGACAGGCGGTCCGAGACAGGCGGTCTGAGCCAGACGGTCTGTGGCAGACGGTCTGAGACAGACGGTCTGAGACAGTCGGACCGAGACAGACGGACTGAGACAGGTGGTCTGAGACAGTCGGTCTGAGTCTGACGGTCTGACAAACACGTTCTTTGACAGACGGTCTGAGTCAGACGGACTGAGACAGACGGACTGAGACAGGTGGTCTGAGACAGTCGGTCTGAGTCTGACGGTCTGACAAACACGTTCTTTGACAGACGGTCTGAGTCAGACGGACTGAGACAGACGGACTGAGACAGGCGGTCTGAGACAGACGGTCTGAGACAGACGGTCTGAGACATACGGTCTGAGACAGACGGCCTGAGACAGACGGTCTGAGACAGACGGACTGAGACAGACGGACTGTGACAGGCGGTCTGAGACAGACGCTCTGAGACAGACGGTCTGAGACAGATGGACAGAGACAGGCGGGCTGAGACAGACGGTCTGAGACAGACGGTCTGAGACAGGCTGTCTGACACACACGTTCTTTGACAGACGGTGTGAGACTGACGGCCTGAGACAGACGGTCTGAGACAGGCGGTCTGAGACAGACGTTCTGATATAGGCGGTCTGAGACAGACGGTCTGAGACAGACGGTCTGAGACAGACGGTCTGAGACAGACGGTCCGAGACAGACGGTCTGAGACAGACGGTCTGAGACAGACGGTCTGAGACAGACGGTCTGAGACAGACGGTCTGAGACAGACGGTCTGAGACAGACGGTCTGAGACAGACGGTCTGAGACAGACGGTGTGAGACAGACGGTCTGAGACAGACGGCCTGAGACAGACGGTCTGAGACAGGCGGTCCGAGACAGGCGGTCTGAGCCAGACGGTCTGTGGCAGACGGTCTGAGACAGACGGTCTGACAAACACGTTCTTTGACAGACGGTCTGAGTCAGACGGACTGAGACAGACGGACTGAGACAGGCGGTCTGAGACAGACGGTCTGAGACAGACGGTCCGAGACAGACGGTCTGAGACAGACGTTCTGAGACAGACGGTCTGAGACAGGCGGTCTGAGACAGATGGTCTGAGACAGAGGGTCTCAGAGAGACGGTCTGAGAAAGACGGTCTACGACAGGCTGTGTGACACACACGTTCTTCGACAGACGGTCTGAGTCAGACGGACTGAGACAGACGGACTGAGACAGGCCGTCTGAGACAGACGGTCTGAGACAGACGGTCTGAGACAGACGGCCTGAGACATACGGGCTGAGACAGGCGGGCTGAGACAGACGTTCTGAGACAGGCGGTTCGAGACAGAGGGTCTGAGACAGACGGTCTGAGACAGACGGTCTGAGACAGAGGGTCTGAGACAGACGGTCTGAGGCAGACGTTCTGAGACAGACGGTCCGAGACAGGCGGTCTGAGAATGGCGGTCTGAGCCAGACGGTCTGTGGCAGACGGTCTGAGACAGACGGTCTGAGACAGTCGGACCGAGACAGACGGTCTGAGACATACGGTCTGAGACAGACGGCCTGAGACAGACGGTCTGAGACAGACGGACTGAGACAGACGGACTGTGACAGGCGGTCTGAGACAGACGCTCTGAGACAGACGGTCTGAGACAGATGGACAGAGACAGGCGGGCTGAGACAGACGGTCTGAGACAGACGGTCTGAGACAGGCTGTCTGACACACACGTTCTTTGACAGACGGTCTGAGACTGACGGCCTGAGACAGACGGTCTGAGACAGGCGGTCTGAGACAGACGTTCTGATATAGGCGGTCTGAGACAGACGGTCTGAGACAGACGGTCTGAGACAGACGGTCTGAGACAGACGGTCTGAGACAGACGGTCTGAGACAGGCGGTCTGAGACAGATGGTCTGAGACAGAGGGTCTCAGAGAGACGGTCTGAGAAAGACGGTCTACGACAGGCTGTGTGACACACACGTTCTTCGACAGACGGTCTGAGTCAGACGGACTGAGACAGACGGACTGAGACAGGCCGTCTGAGACAGACGGTCTGAGACAGACGGTCTGAGACAGACGGTCTGAGACAGAAGGTCTGAGACAGACGGCCTGAGACAGACGGGCTGAGACAGGCGGGCTGAGACAGACGTTCTGAGACAGGCGGTTCGAGACAGAGGGTCTGAGACAGACGGTCTGAGACAGAGGGTCTGAGACAGACGGTCTGAGGCAGACGTTCTGAGACAGACGGTCCGAGACAGGCGGTCTGAGAATGGCGGTCTGAGCCAGACCGTCTGTGGCAGACGGTCTGAGACAGACGGTCTGAGACAGTCGGACCGAGACAGAAGGTCTGAGACATACGGTCTGAGACAGACGGCCTGAGACAGACGGTCTGAGACAGACGGACTGAGACAGACGGACCGTGACAGGCCGTCTGAGACAGACGCTCTGAGACAGACGGTCTGAGACAGATGGACAGAGACAGGCGGGCTGAGACAGACGGTCTGAGACAGACGGTCTGAGACAGGCTGTCTGACACACACGTTCTTTGACAGACGTTCTGATATAGGCGGTCTGAGACAGACGGTCTGAGACAGGCGGTCTGAGACAGACGGTCTGAGACAGACGGTCTGAGACAGACGGTCTGAGACAGACGGTCTGAGACAGACGGTCTGAGACAGACGGTCTGTGACAGACGGTCTGAGACAGACGGTCTGAGGCAGACGGTCTGAGACAGACGGTGTGAGACAGACGGTCTGAGACAGGCTGTCTGACACACACGTTCTTTGACAGACGGTCTGAGACAGACGGACTGAGACAGACGGACTGAGACAGGCGGTCTGAGACAGACGGTCTGAGACAGACGGTCTGACACACACGTTCTTTGACAGACGGTCAGAGTCAGACGGACTGAGACAGACGGACTGAGACAGGCGGGCTGAGACAGACGTTCTGAGACAGGCGGTTCGAGACAGAGGGACTGAGACAGAGGGTCTCAGAGAGACGGTCTGAGAAAGACGGTCTACGGCAGGCTGTGTGACACACACGTTCTTCGACAGACGGTCTGAGTCAGACGGACTGAGACAGACGGACTGAGACAGGCCGTCTGAGACAGACGGTCTGAGACAGACGGTCTGGAAAGACGGTCTGAGACAGACGGCCTGAGACAGACGGGCTGAGACAGGCGGGCTGAGACAGACGTTCTGAGACAGAGGGTCTGAGACAGACGGTCTGAGGCAGACGTTCTGAGACAGACGGTCCGAGACAGGCGGTCTGAGAATGGCGGTCTGAGCCAGACGGTCTGTGGCAGACGGTCTGAGACAGACGGTCTGAGACAGACGGTCTGAGACAGTCGGACCGAGACAGACGGTCTGAGACATACGGTCTGAGACAGACGGCCTGAGACAGACGGTCTGAGACAGGCGGTCTGAGTCGGACGGTCTGAGACCGGCGGACTGAGGCAGACGGACTGAGACAGACGGTGGCGAGACAGGCGGTCTGAGACAGACGGTCTGAGACAGACGGTCTGAGACAGACGGTCTGAGACAGACGGCCTGAGACAGACGGGCTGAGACATGCGGGCTGAGACAGACGTTCTGAGACAGGCGGTTCGAGACAGACGGTCTGAGACAGACGGTCTGAGACAGACGGTCTGAGACAGACGGTCTGAGACAGACGGTCTGAGAAAGGCGGTCTGAGAAAGGCGGTCTGAGCCAGACGGTCTGAGACAGACGGTCTGAGACAGATGGACAGAGACAGGCGGGCTGAGACAGACGGTCTGAGACAGACGGTCTGAGACAGGCTGTCTGACACACACGTTCTTTGACAGACGGTCTGAGACTGACGGCCTGAGACAGACGGCCTGAGACAGGCGGTCTGAGACAGACGTTCTGATATAGGCGGTCTGAGACAGACGGTCTGAGACAGACGGTCTGAGACAGACGGTCTGAGACAGACGGTCTGAGACAGACGGTCTGAGACAGACGGTCTGAGACAGACGGTCTGAGACAGACGGTCTGAGACAGGCGGTCCGAGACAGGCGGTCTGAGCCAGACGGTCTGTGGCAGACGGTCTGAGACAGACGGTCTGAGACAGTCGGACCGAGACAGACGGACTGAGACAGGTGGTCTGAGACAGTCGGTCTGAGACAGATGGTCTGAGACAGAGGGTCTCAGAGAGACGGTCTGAGAAAGACGGTCTACGACAGGCTGTGTGACACACACGTTCTTCGACAGACGGACTGAGACAGACGGACTGAGACAGGCCGTCTGAGACAGACGGTCTGAGACAGACGGTCTGAGACAGACGGCCTGAGACATACGGGCTGAGACAGGCGGGCTGAGACAGACGTTCTGAGACAGGCGGTTCGAGACAGAGGGTCTGAGACAGACGGTCTGAGACAGACGGTCTGAGACAGAGGGTCTGAGACAGACGGTCTGAGGCAGACGTTCTGAGACAGACGGTCCGAGACAGGCGGTCTGAGAATGGCGGTCTGAGCCAGACGGTCTGTGGCAGACGGTCTGAGACAGACGGTCTGAGACAGTCGGACCGAGACAGACGGTCTGAGACATACGGTCTGAGACAGACGGCCTGAGACAGGCTGTCTGACACACACGTTCTTTGACAGACGGTCTGAGACTGACGGCCTGAGACAGACGGTCTGAGACAGGCGGTCTGAGACAGACGTTCTGATATAGGCGGTCTGAGACAGACGGTCTGAGACAGACGGTCTGAGACAGACGGTCTGAGACAGACGGTCTGAGACAGACGGTCTGAGACAGACGGTCTGAGACAGACGGTCTGAGACAGGCGGTCTGAGACAGATGGTCTGAGACAGAGGGTCTCAGAGAGACGGTCTGAGAAAGACGGTCTACGACAGGCTGTGTGACACACACGTTCTTCGACAGACGGTCTGAGTCAGACGGACTGAGACAGACGGACTGAGACAGGCCGTCTGAGACAGACGGTCTGAGACAGACGGTCTGAGACAGACGGTCTGAGACAGAAGGTCTGAGACAGACGGCCTGAGACAGACGGGCTGAGACAGGCGGGCTGAGACAGACGTTCTGAGACAGGCGGTTCGAGACAGAGGGTCTGAGACAGACGGTCTGAGACAGAGGGTCTGAGACAGACGGTCTGAGGCAGACGTTCTGAGACAGACGGTCCGAGACAGGCGGTCTGAGAATGGCGGTCTGAGCCAGACGGTCTGTGGCAGACGGTCTGAGACAGACGGTCTGAGACAGTCGGACCGAGACAGACGGTCTGAGACATACGGTCTGAGACAGACGGCCTGAGACAGACGGTCTGAGACAGACGGACTGAGACAGACGGACTGTGACAGGCGGTCTGAGACAGACGCTCTGAGACAGACGGTCTGAGACAGATGGACAGAGACAGGCGGGCTGAGACAGACGGTCTGAGACAGACGGTCTGAGACAGGCTGTCTGACACACACGTTCTTTGACAGACGGTCTGAGACTGACGGCCTGAGACAGACGGTCTGAGACAGGCGGTCTGAGACAGACGTTCTGATATAGGCGGTCTGAGACAGGCGGTCTGAGACAGACGGTCTGAGACAGACGGTCTGAGACAGACGGTCTGAGACAGACGGTCTGAGACAGACGGTCTGAGACAGACGGTCTGAGACAGAAGGTCTGAGACAGACGGCCTGAGACAGACGGGCTGAGACAGGCGGGCTGAGACAGACGTTCTGAGACAGGCGGTTCGAGACAGAGGGTCTGAGACAGACGGTCTGAGACAGAGGGTCTGAGACAGACGGTCTGAGGCAGACGTTCTGAGACAGACGGTCCGAGACAGGCGGTCTGAGACAGACGGTCTGAGACAGAAGGTCTGAGACAGACGGCCTGAGACAGACGGGCTGAGACAGGCGGGCTGAGACAGACGTTCTGAGACAGGAGGTTCGAGACAGAGGGTCTGAGACAGACGGTCTGAGACAGAGGGTCTGAGACAGACGGTCTGAGGCAGACGTTCTGAGACAGACGGTCCGAGACAGGCGGTCTGAGACAGACGGTCTGAGACAGACGGTCTGAGACAGGCGGTCTGAGACAGACGTTCTGATATAGGCGGTCTGAGACAGACGGTCTGAGACAGACGGTCTGAGACAGACGGTCTGAGACAGACGGTCTGAGACAGACGGTCTGAGACAGACGGTCTGAGACAGACGGTCTGAGACAGACGGTCTGAGACAGACGGTCTGAGACAGGCGGTCCGAGACAGGCGGTCTGAGCCAGACGGTCTGTGGCAGACGGTCTGAGACAGACGGTCTGAGACAGTCGGACCGAGACAGACGGACTGAGACAGGTGGTCTGAGACAGTCGGTCTGAGACAGATGGTCTGAGACAGAGGGTCTCAGAGAGACGGTCTGAGAAAGACGGTCTACGACAGGCTGTGTGACACACACGTTCTTCGACAGACGGACTGAGACAGACGGACTGAGACAGGCCGTCTGAGACAGACGGTCTGAGACAGACGGTCTGAGACAGACGGCCTGAGACATACGGGCTGAGACAGGCGGGCTGAGACAGACGTTCTGAGACAGGCGGTTCGAGACAGAGGGTCTGAGACAGACGGTCTGAGACAGACGGTCTGAGACAGAGGGTCTGAGACAGACGGTCTGAGGCAGACGTTCTGAGACAGACGGTCCGAGACAGGCGGTCTGAGAATAGCGGTCTGAGCCAGACGGTCTGTGGCAGACGGTCTGAGACAGACGGTCTGAGACAATCGGACCGAGACAGACGGTCTGAGACATACGGTCTGAGACAGACGGCCTGAGACAGACGGTCTGAGACAGACGGACTGAGACAGACGGACTGTGACAGGCGGTCTGAGACAGACGCTCTGAGACAGACGGTCTGAGACAGATGGACAGAGACAGGCGGGCTGAGACAGACGGTCTGAGACAGACGGTCTGAGACAGGCTGTCTGACACACACGTTCTTTGACAGACGGTCTGAGACTGACGGCCTGAGACAGACGGTCTGAGACAGGCGGTCTGAGACAGACGTTCTGATATAGGCGGTCTGAGACAGACGGTCTGAGACAGACGGTCTGAGACAGACGGTCTGAGACAGACGGTCTGAGACAGACGGTCTGAGACAGACGGTCTGAGACAGACGGTCTGAGACAGACGGTCTGAGACAGGCGGTCTGAGACAGATGGTCTGAGACAGAGGGTCTCAGAGAGACGGTCTGAGAAAGACGGTCTACGACAGGCTGTGTGACACACACGTTCTTCGACAGACGGTCTGAGTCAGACGGACTGAGACAGACGGACTGAGACAGGCCGTCTGAGACAGACGGTCTGAGACAGACGGTCTGAGACAGACGGTCTGAGACAGAAGGTCTGAGACAGACGGCCTGAGACAGACGGGCTGAGACAGGCGGGCTGAGACAGACGTTCTGAGACAGGCGGTTCGAGACAGAGGGTCTGAGACAGACGGTCTGAGACAGAGGGTCTGAGACAGACGGTCTGAGGCAGACGTTCTGAGACAGACGGTCCGAGACAGGCGGTCTGAGAATGGCGGTCTGAGCCAGACGGTCTGTGGCAGACGGTCTGAGACAGACGGTCTGAGACAGTCGGACCGAGACAGACGGTCTGAGACATACGGTCTGAGACAGACGGCCTGAGACAGACGGTCTGAGACAGACGGACTGAGACAGACGGAGTGTGACAGGCGGTCTGAGACAGACGCTCTGAGACAGACGGTCTGAGACAGATGGACAGAGACAGGCGGGCTGAGACAGACGGTCTGAGACAGACGGTCTGAGACAGGCTGTCTGACACACACGTTCTTTGACAGACGGTCTGAGACTGACGGCCTGAGACAGGCGGTCTGAGACAGACGGTCTGAGACAGACGGTCTGAGACAGACGGTCTGAGACAGACGGTCTGAGACAGACAGTCTGAGACAGACGGTCTGAGACAGACGGTCTGAGACAGAAGGTCTGAGACAGACGGCCTGAGACAGACGGGCTGAGACAGGCGGGCTGAGACAGACGTTCTGAGACAGGCGGTTCGAGACAGAGGGTCTGAGACAGACGGTCTGAGACAGAGGGTCTGAGACAGACGGTCTGAGGCAGACGATCTGAGACAGACGGTCCGAGACAGGCGGTCTGAGACAGACGGTCTGAGACAGAAGGTCTGAGACAGACGGCCTGAGACAGACGGGCTGAGACAGGCGGGCTGAGACAGACGTTCTGAGACAGGCGGTTCGAGACAGAGGGTCTGAGACAGACGGTCTGAGACAGAGGGTCTGAGACAGACGGTCTGAGGCAGACGTTCTGAGACAGACGGTCCGAGACAGGCGGTCTGAGAATGGCGGTCTGAGCCAGACGGTCTGTGGCAGACGGTCTGAGACAGACGGTCTGAGACAGTCGGACCGAGACAGACGGTCTGAGACATACGGTCTGAGACAGACGGCCTGAGACAGACGGTCTGAGACAGACGGTCTGAGACAGACGGACTGTGACAGGCGGTCTGAGACAGACGCTCTGAGACAGACGGTCTGAGACAGATGGACAGAGACAGGCGGGCTGAGACAGACGGTCTGAGACAGACGGTCTGAGACAGGCTGTCTGACACACACGTTCTTTGACAGACGGTCTGAGACTGACGGCCTGAGACAGACGGTCTGAGACAGGCGGTCTGAGACAGACGTTCTGATATAGGCGGTCTGAGACAGGCGGTCTGAGACAGACGGTCTGAGACAGACGGTCTGAGACAGACGGTCTGAGACAGACGGTCTGAGACAGACGCTCTGAGACAGACGGTCTGAGACAGACGGTGTGAGACAGACGGTCTGAGACAGACGGCCTGGGACAGACGGTCTGAGACAGGCGGTCCGAGACAGGCGGTCTGAGCCAGACGGTCTGTGGCAGACGGTCTGAGACAGACGGTCTGACAAACACGTTCTTTGACAGACGGTCTGAGTCAGACGGACTGAAACAGACGGTCTCCGACAGACAGTCCGAGACAGACGGTCTGAGACAGGCGGTCTGAGTCGGACGGTCTGAGACCGGCGGACTGAGGCAGACGGACTGAGACAGACGGTGGCGAGACAGGCGGTCTGAGACAGACGGTCTGAGACAGACGGTCTGAGACAGACGGTCTGAGACAGACGGTCTGAGACAGACGGCCTGAGACAGACGGGCTGAGACATGCGGGCTGAGACAGACTTTCTGAGACAGGCGGTTCGAGACAGACGGTCTGAGACAGACGGTCTGAGACAGACGGTCTGAGACAGACGGTCTGAGACAGACGGTCTGAGACAGACGGTCTGAGACAGACGTTCTGAGACAGGCGGTCTGTGACATACGGACAGAGACAGACGGTCTGACACAGACGTTCGGAGACAGACCGTCTGAGACATACGGACTGAGACAGACGGTCTCCGACAGACAGTCCGAGACAGACGGTCTGAGACAGGCGGTCTGAGTCGGACGGTCTGAGACCGGCGGACTGAGGCAGACGGACTGAGACAGGCGGACTGAGACAGACGGTCCGAGACAGGCGGTCTGAGAAAGGCGGTCTGAGAAAGGCGGTCTGAGCCAGACGGTCTGAGACAGACGGTCTGAGACAGATGGAGAGAGACAGGCGGGCTGAGACAGACGGTCTGAGACAGACGGTCTGAGACAGGCTGTCTGACACACACGTTCTTTGACAGACGGTCTGAGACTGACGGCCTGAGACAGACGGTCTGAGACAGGCGGTCTGAGACAGACGTTCTGATATAGGCGGTCTGAGACAGACGGTCTGAGACAGACGGTGTGAGACAGACGGTCTGAGAATGACGGTCTGAGACAGACGGTCTGAGACAGACGGTCTGAGACAGACGGTCTGAGACAGACGGTCTGAGACAGACGGTCTGAGACAGGCGGTCCGAGACAGGCGGTCTGAGCCAGACGGTCTGTGGCAGACGGTCTGAGACAGACGGTCTGAGACAGTCGGACCGAGACAGACGGACTGAGACAGGTGGTCTGAGACAGTCGGTCTGAGTCTGACGGTCTGACAAACACGTTCTTTGACAGACGGTCTGAGTCAGACGGACTGAGACAGACGGACTGAGACAGGTGGTCTGAGACAGTCGGTCTGAGTCTGACGGTCTGACAAACACGTTCTTTGACAGACGGTCTGAGTCAGACGGACTGAGACAGACGGACTGAGACAGGCGGTCTGAGACAGACGGTCTGAGACAGACGGTCTGAGACAGACGGTCTGAGACATACGGTCTGAGACAGACGGCCTGAGACAGACGGTCTGAGACAGACGGACTGAGACAGACGGACTGTGACAGGCGGTCTGAGACAGACGCTCTGAGACAGACGGTCTGAGACAGATGGACAGAGACAGGCGGGCTGAGACAGACGGTCTGAGACAGACGGTCTGAGACAGATGGACAGAGACAGGCGGGCTGAGACAGACGGTCTGAGACAGACGGTCTGAGACAGGCTGTCTGACACACACGTTCTTTGACAGACGGTCCGAGACTGACGGCCTAAGACAGACGGTCTGAGACAGGCGGTCTGAGACAGACGTTCTGATATAGGCGGTCTGAGACAGACGGTCTGAGACAGACGGTCTGAGAAAGACGGTCTGAGACAGACGGTCTGAGACAGACGGTCTGAGACAGACGGTCTGAGACAGACGGTCTGAGACAGACGGTCTGAGACAGACGGTCTGAGACAGACGGTCTGAGACAGACGGTCTGAGACAGACGGTCTGAGACAGACGGTCTGAGACAGACGGTCTGAGACAGACGGTGTGAGACAGACGGTCTGAGACAGACGGCCTGAGACAGACGGTCTGAGACAGGCGGTCCGAGACAGGCGGTCTGAGCCAGACGGTCTGTGGCAGACGGTCTGAGACAGACGGTCTGACAAACACGTTCTTTGACAGACGGTCTGAGTCAGACGGACTGAGACAGACGGACTGAGACAGGCGGTCTGAGACAGACGGTCTGAGACAGACGGTCCGAGACAGACGGTCTCCGACAGACAGTCCGAGACAGACGGTCTGAGACAGGCGGTCTGAGTCGGACGGTCTGAGACCGGCGGACTGAGGCAGACGGACTGAGACAGATGGTCTGAGACAGGCGGTCTGAGACAGACGGTCTGAGACAGACGGTCTGAGACAGACGGCCTGAGACAGACGGGCTGAGACATGCGGGCTGAGACAGACGTTCTGACACAGGCGGTTCGAGACAGACGGTCTGAGACAGACGGTCTGAGACAGACGGTCTGAGACAGACGGTCCGAGACAGGCGGTCTGAGAAAGGCGGTCTGAGAAAGGCGGTCTGAGCCAGACGGTCTGAGACAGACGGTCTGAGACAGACGGTCTCCGACAGACAGTCCGAGACAGACGGTCTGAGACAGGCGGTCTGAGTCGGACGGTCTGAGACCGGCGGACTGAGGCAGACGGACTGAGACAGACGGACTGAGACAGGCGGTCTGAGACAGACGGTCCGAGACAGGCGGTCTGAGAAAGGCGGTCTGAGAAAGGCGGTCTGAGCCAGACGGTCTGAGACAGACGGTCTGAGACAGACGGTCTGAGACAGACGGTCTGAGACAGACGGTCTGAGACAGATGGACAGAGACAGGCGGGCTGAGACAGACGGTCTGAGACAGACGGTCTGAGACAGGCTGTCTGACACACACGTTCTTTGACAGACGGTCTGAGACTGACGGCCTGAGACACACGGTCTGAGACAGGCGGTCTGAGACAGACGTTCTGATATAGGCGGTCTGAGACAGACGGTCTGAGACAGACGGTCTGAGACAGGCTGTCTGACACACACGTTCTTTGACAGACGGTCTGAGACAGACGGTCTGCGACAGACGGTCAGAGACAGACGTTCTGAGACAGACGGTCTGAGACATACGGACAGAGACAGACGGTCTGACACAGACGTTCGGAGACAGACCGTCTGAGACATACGGACTGAGACAGACGGTCTCCGACAGACAGTCCGAGACAGACGGTCTGAGACAGACGGTCTGAGACAGACGGTCTGAGACAGATGGACAGAGACAGGCGGGCTGAGACAGACGGTCTGAGACAGACGGTCTGAGACAGGCTGTCTGACACACACGTTCTTTGACAGACGGTCTGAGACAGACGGTCTGCGACAGACGGTCAGAGACAGACGTTCTGAGACAGACGGTCTGAGACATACGGACAGAGACAGACGGTCTGACACAGACGTTCGGAGACAGACCGTCTGAGACATACGGACTGAGACAGACGGTCTCCGACAGACAGTCCGAGACAGACGGTTTGAGACAGGCGGTCTGAGTCGGACGGTCTGAGAACGGCGGACTGAGACAGACAGACTGAGACAGACGGTCTGACAAACACGTTCTTTGACAGACGGTCTGAGTCAGACGGACTGAGACAGACGGACTGAGACAGGCGGTCTGAGACAGACGGTCTGAGACAGACGGTCTGAGACAGACGGTATGAGACAGACGGTCTGAGACAGACGGTCTGAGACAGACGGTCTGAGACAGACGGTCTGAGACAGACGGTCTGAGACAGACGGTCTGAGACATACGGTCTGAGACAGACGGCCTGAGACAGACGGTCTGAGACAGACGGACTGAGACAGACGGACTGTGAGAGGCGGTCTGAGACAGACTATCTGCGACAGGCGGTCTGAGACAGACGGTCTGAGACAGACGGTCTGAGACAGACGGTCTGAGACAGACGGTCTGAGACAGACGGTCTGAGACAGACGGTCTGAGACAGACGGTCTGAGACAGACGGTCTGAGACAGACGGTCTGAGACAGACGTTCTGAGACAGACGGTCTGAGACATACGGACAGAGACAGACGGTCTGACACAGACGTTCGGAGACAGACTGACTGAGACATACGGACTGAGACAGACGGTCTGAGACAGACGGTCCGAGACAGGCGGTCTGAGAAAGGCGGTCTGAGAAAGGCGGTCTGAGCCAGACGGTCTGAGACAGACGGTCTGAGACAGACGGTCTGAGACAGACGGTCTGAGACAGACGGTCTGAGACAGACGGTCTGAGACAGATGGACAGAGACAGGCGGGCTGAGACAGACGGTCTGAGACAGACGGTCTGAGACAGGCTGTCTGACACACACGTTCTTTGACAGACGGTCTGAGACTGACGGACTGAGACAGACGGACTGAGACAGGCGGTCTGAGACAGACGGTCTGAGACAGACGGTCTGAGACAGACGGTCTGAGACAGACGGTCTGAGACAGACGGCCTGAGACAGACGGTCTGAGACAGGCGGTCTGAGACAGACTATCTGAGACAGGCGGTCTGAGACATACGGTCTGAGACAGACGGTCTGAGACAGACGGTCTGAGACAGTCGGACCGAGACAGACGGACTGAGACAGGTGGTCTGAGACAGTCGGTCTGAGTCTGACGGTCTGACAAACACGTTCTTTGACAGACGGTCTGAGTCAGACGGACTGAGACAGACGGACTGAGACAGTCGGTCTGAGACAGACGGTCTGAGACAGACGGTCTGAGACAGACGGTCTGAGACAGACGGTCTGAGACAGACGGTCTGAGACAGACGGTCTGAGACAGACGGTCTGAGACATACGGTCTGAGACAGACGGCCTGAGACAGACGGTCTGAGACAGACGGACTGAGACAGACGGACTGTGACAGGCGGTCTGAGACAGACGCTCTGAGACAGACGGTCTGAGACAGACGGTCTGAGACAGACGGTCTGAGACAGACGGTCTGAGACAGACGGTCTGAGACAGACGGTCTGAGACAGACGGTCTGAGACAGACGGTCTGAGACAGACGGTCTGAGACAGACGGTCTGAGACAGACGGTCTGAGACAGACGTTCTGAGACAGACGGTCTGAGACATACGGACAGAGACAGACGGTCTGACACAGACGTTCGGAGACAGACTGTCTGAGACATACGGACTGAGACAGACGGTCTCCGACAGACAGTCCGAGACAGACGGTCTGAGACAGGCGGTCTGAGTCGGACGTTCTGAGACCGGCGGACTGAGGCAGACGGACTGAGACAGGCGGACTGAGACAGACGGTCTGAGACAGACGGTCCGAGACAGACGGTCTGAGACAGACGGTCTGAGACAGACGGTCTGAGACAGACGGCCTGAGACAGACGGTCTGAGACAGGCGGTCTGAGACAGACTATCTGAGACAGGCGGTCTGAGACATACGGTCTGAGACAGAGGGTCTGAGACAGACGGTCTGAGACAGACGTTCTGAGACAGACGGTCTGAGACAGACGGTCCGAGACAGGCGGTCTGCGAAAGGCGGTCTGAGCCAGACGGTCTGAGACAGACGGACTGAGACAGAAGGACTGAGACAGACGGACTGAGACAGGTGGTCTGAGACAGACGGTCTGAGACAGACGGTCTGAGACAGACGGACTGAGACAGAAGGACAGGGACAGGCGAACAGACGCTGCCCGATAGCGGCAGGCGGATTGAGACGGACGGTCTGAGACAGGCTGACTGAGACAGACGGTCTGAGACAGACGGTCTGAGACAGACGGTCCGAGACAGGCGGTCTGAGACAGACGGACTGAGACAGACGGACTGTGACAGGCGGTCTGAGACAGACGCTCTGAGACAGACGGTCTGAGACAGACGGTCTGAGACAGACGGTCTGAGACAGACGGTCTGAAACAGACGGTCTGAGACAGACTATCTGAGACAGGCGGTCTGAGACATACGGTCTGAGACAGAGGGTCTGAGACAGACGGTCTGAGGCAGACGTTCTGAGACAGACGGTCTGAGACAGACGGTCCGAGACAGGCGGTCTGCGAAAGGCGGTCTGAGCCAGACGGTCTGAGACAGACGGACTGAGACAGTAGGACTGAGACAGACGGACTGAGTCAGGTGGTCTGAGACAGACGGTCTGAGACAGACGGTCTGAGACAGACGGTCTGAGACAGACGGTCTGAGACAGACGGTCTGAGACAGACGGACTGAGACAGAAGGACAGGGACAGGCGAACAGACGCTGCCCGATAGCGGCAGGCGGATTGAGACGGACGGTCTGAGACAGGCTGACTGAAACAGACGGTGTGAGACATACGGACTGAGACAGACGGTCTGAGACAGACGGTCTGAGACAGACGTTCTGAGACAGACGGTCTGAGACAGACGGTCTGAGACAGACGGTCTGAGACAGACGGTCTGAGACAGACGGTCTGAGACAGACGGTCTGAGACAGACGGTCCGAGACAGGCGGTCTGAGCCAGACGGTCTGTGGCAGACGGTCTGAGACAGACGGTCTGAGACAGACGGTCTGAGACAGTCGGACCGAGACAGACGGACTGAGACAGGTGGTCTGAGACAGACGGTCTGAGTCTGACGGTCTGACAAACACGTTCTTTGACAGACGGTCTGAGTCAGACGGACTGAGACAGACGGACTGAGACAGGCGGTCTGAGACAGACGGTCTGAGACAGACGGTCTGAGACAGACGGTCTGAGACAGACGGTCTGAGACAGACGGTCTGAGACAGACGGTCTGAGACATACGGTCTGAGACAGACGGCCTGAGACAGACGGTCTGAGACAGACGGACTGAGACAGACGCTCTGAGACAGACGGTCTGAGACAGACGGTCTGAGACAGACGGTCTGAGACAGACGGTCTGAGACAGACGGTCTGAGACAGACGGTCTGAGACAGACGGTCTGAGACAGACGGTCTGAGACAGACGGTCTGAGACAGACGGTCTGAGACAGACGGTCTGAGACAGACGGTCTCCGACAGACAGTCCGAGACAGACGGTCTGAGACAGGCGGTCTGAGTCGGACGGTCTGAGACCGGCGGACTGAGGCAGACGGACTGAGACAGACGGACTGAGACAGACGGTCTGAGACAGACGGTCCGAGACAGGCGGTCTGAGAAAGGCGGTCTGAGAAAGGCGGTCTGAGCCAGACGGTCTGAGACAGACGGTCTGAGACAGACGGTCTGAGACAGACGGTCTGAGACAGACGGTCTGAGACAGACGGTCTGAGACAGACGGTCTGAGACAGATGGACAGAGACAGGCGGGCTGAGACAGACGGTCTGAGACAGACGGTCTGAGACAGGCTGTCTGACACACACGTTCTTTGACAGACGGTCTGAGACTGACGGCCTGAGACACACGGTCTGAGACAGGCGGTCTGAGACAGACGTTCTGATATAGGCGGTCTGAGACAGACGGTCTGAGACAGACGGTCTGAGACAGGCTGTCTGACACACACGTTCTTTGACAGACGGTCTGAGACAGACGGTCTGCGACAGACGGTCAGAGACAGACGTTCTGAGACAGACGGTCTGAGACATACGGACAGAGACAGACGGTCTGACACAGACGTTCGGAGACAGACCGTCTGAGACATACGGACTGAGACAGACGGTCTCCGACAGACAGTCCGAGACAGACGGTCTGAGACAGGCGGTCTGAGTCGGACGGTCTGAGACCGGCGGACTGAGACAGACAGACTGAGACAGACGGTCTGACAAACACGTTCTTTGACAGACGGTCTGAGTCAGACGGACTGAGACAGACGGACTGAGACAGGCGGTCTGAGACAGACGGTCTGAGACAGACGGTCTGAGACAGACGGTATGAGACAGACGGTCTGAGACAGACGGTCTGAGACAGACGGTCTGAGACAGACGGTCTGAGACAGACGGTCTGAGACAGACGGTCTGAGACAGACGGTCTGAGACATACGGTCTGAGACAGACGGCCTGAGACAGACGGTCTGAGACAGACGGACTGAGACAGACGGACTGTGAGAGGCGGTCTGAGACAGACTATCTGCGACAGGCGGTCTGAGACAGACGGTCTGAGACAGACGGTCTGAGACAGACGGTCTGAGACAGACGGTCTGAGACAGACGGTCTGAGACAGACGGTCTGAGACAGACGGTCTGAGACAGACGGTCTGAGACAGACGGTCTGAGACAGACGGTCTGAGACAGACGGTCTGAGACAGACGTTCTGAGACAGACGGTCTGAGACATACGGACAGAGACAGACGGTCTGACACAGACGTTCGGAGACAGACTGACTGAGACATACGGACTGAGACAGACGGTCTGAGACAGACGGTCCGAGACAGGCGGTCTGAGAAAGGCGGTCTGAGAAAGGCGGTCTGAGCCAGACGTTCTGAGACAGACGGTCTGAGACAGACGGTCTGAGACAGACGGTCTGAGACAGACGGTCTGAGACAGACGGTCTGAGACAGACGGTCTGAGACAGACGGTCTGAGACAGACGGTCTGAGACAGATGGACAGAGACAGGCGGGCTGAGACAGACGGTCTGAGACAGACGGTCTGAGACAGGCTGTCTGACACACACGTTCTTTGACAGACGGTCTGAGACTGACGGACTGAGACAGACGGACTGAGACAGGCGGTCTGAGACAGACGGTCTGAGACAGACGGTCTGAGACAGACGGTCTGAGACAGACGGTCTGAGACAGACGGCCTGAGACAGACGGTCTGAGACAGGCGGTCTGAGACAGACTATCTGAGACAGGCGGTCTGAGACATACGGTCTGAGACAGACGGTCTGAGACAGACGGTCTGAGACAGTCGGACCGAGACAGACGGACTGAGACAGGTGGTCTGAGACAGTCGGTCTGAGTCTGACGGTCTGACAAACACGTTCTTTGACAGACGGTCTGAGTCAGACGGACTGAGACAGACGGACTGAGACAGTCGGTCTGAGACAGACGGTCTGAGACAGACGGTCTGAGACAGACGGTCTGAGACAGACGGTCTGAGACAGACGGTCTGAGACAGACGGTCTGAGACAGACGGTCTGAGACAGACGGTCTGAGACAGACGGTCTGAGACATACGGTCTGAGACAGACGGCCTGAGACAGACGGTCTGAGACAGACGGACTGAGACAGACGGACTGTGACAGGCGGTCTGAGACAGACGCTCTGAGACAGACGGTCTGAGACAGACGGTCTGAGACAGACGGTCTGAGACAGACGGTCTGAGACAGACGGTCTGAGACAGACGGTCTGAGACAGACGGTCTGAGACAGACGGTCTGAGACAGACGGTCTGAGACAGACGGTCTGAGACAGACGTTCTGAGACAGACGGTCTGAGACATACGGACAGAGACAGACGGTCTGACACAGACGTTCGGAGACAGACTGTCTGAGACATACGGACTGAGACAGACGGTCTCCGACAGACAGTCCGAGACAGACGGTCTGAGACAGGCGGTCTGAGTCGGACGTTCTGAGACCGGCGGACTGAGGCAGACGGACTGAGACAGGCGGACTGAGACAGACGGTCTGAGACAGACGGTCCGAGACAGACGGTCTGAGACAGACGGTCTGAGACAGACGGTCTGAGACAGACGGCCTGAGACAGACGGTCTGAGACAGGCGGTCTGAGACAGACTATCTGAGACAGGCGGTCTGAGACATACGGTCTGAGACAGAGGGTCTGAGACAGACGGTCTGAGACAGACGTTCTGAGACAGACGGTCTGAGACAGACGGTCCGAGACAGGCGGTCTGCGAAAGGCGGTCTGAGCCAGACGGTCTGAGACAGACGGACTGAGACAGAAGGACTGAGACAGACGGACTGAGACAGGTGGTCTGAGACAGACGGTCTGAGACAGACGGTCTGAGACAGACGGTCTGAGGCAGACGGACTGAGACAGAAGGACAGGGACAGGCGAACAGACGCTGCCCGATAGCGGCAGGCGGATTGAGACGGACGGTCTGAGACAGGCTGACTGAGACAGACGGTCTGAGACAGACGGTCTGAGACAGACGGTCTGAGACAGACGGTCCGAGACAGGCGGTCTGAGACAGACGGACTGAGACAGACGGACTGTGACAGGCGGTCTGAGACAGACGCTCTGAGACAGACGGTCTGAGACAGACGGTCTGAGACAGACGGTCTGAGACAGACGGTCTGAAACAGACGGTCTGAGACAGACTATCTGAGACAGGCGGTCTGAGACATACGGTCTGAGACAGAGGGTCTGAGACAGACGGTCTGAGGCAGACGTTCTGAGACAGACGGTCTGAGACAGACGGTCCGAGACAGGCGGTCTGCGAAAGGCGGTCTGAGCCAGACGGTCTGAGACAGACGGACTGAGACAGTAGGACTGAGACAGACGGACTGAGTCAGGTGGTCTGAGACAGACGGTCTGAGACAGACGGTCTGAGACAGACGGTCTGAGACAGACGGACTGAGACAGAAGGACAGGGACAGGCGAACAGACGCTGCCCGATAGCGGCAGGCGGATTGAGACGGACGGTCTGAGACAGGCTGACTGAGACAGACGGTGTGAGACATACGGACTGAGACAGACGGTCTGAGACAGACGGTCTGAGACAGACGTTCTGAGACAGACGGTCTGAGACAGACGGTCTGAGACAGACGGTCTGAGACAGACGGTCTGAGACAGACGGTCTGAGACAGACGGTCCGAGACAGGCGGTCTGAGCCAGACGGTCTGTGGCAGACGGTCTGAGACAGACGGTCTGAGACAGACGGTCTGAGACAGTCGGACCGAGACAGACGGACTGAGACAGGTGGTCTGAGACAGACGGTCTGAGTCTGACGGTCTGACAAACACGTTCTTTGACAGACGGTCTGAGTCAGACGGACTGAGACAGACGGACTGAGACAGGCGGTCTGAGACAGACGGTCTGAGACAGACGGTCTGAGACAGACGGTCTGAGACAGACGGTCTGAGACAGACGGTCTGAGACATACGGTCTGAGACAGACGGCCTGAGACAGACGGTCTGAGACAGACGGACTGAGACAGACGCTCTGAGACAGACGGTCTGAGACAGACGGTCTGAGACAGACGGTCTGAGACAGACGGTCTGAGACAGACGGTCTGAGACAGACGGTCTGAGACAGACGGTCTGAGACAGACGGTCTGAGACAGACGGTCTGAGACAGACGGTCTCCGACAGACAGTCCGAGACAGACGGTCTGAGACAGGCGGTCTGAGTCGGACGGTCTGAGACCGGCGGACTGAGGCAGACGGACTGAGACAGACGGACTGAGACAGACGGTCTGAGACAGACGGTCCGAGACAGGCGGTCTGAGAAAGGCGGTCTGAGAAAGGCGGTCTGAGCCAGACGGTCTGAGACAGACGGTCTGAGACAGACGGTCTGAGACAGACGGTCTGAGACAGACGGTCTGAGACAGATGGACAGAGACAGGCGGGCTGAGACAGACGGTCTGAGACAGACGGTCTGAGACAGGCTGTCTGACACACACGTTCTTTGACAGACGGTCTGAGACTGACGGCCTGAGACACACGGTCTGAGACAGGCGGTCTGAGACAGACGTTCTGATATAGGCGGTCTGAGACAGACGGTCTGAGACAGACGGTCTGAGACAGGCTGTCTGACACACACGTTCTTTGACAGACGGTCTGTGACAGACGGTCTGCGACAGACGGTCTGCGACAGACGGTCAGAGACAGACGTTCTGAGACAGACGGTCTGAGACATACGGACAGAGACAGACGGTCTGACACAGACGTTCGGAGACAGACCGTCTGAGACATACGGACTGAGACAGACGGTCTCCGACAGACAGTCCGAGACAGACGGTCTGAGACAGGCGGTCTGAGTCGGACGGTCTGAGACCGGCGGACTGAGACAGACAGACTGAGACAGACGGTCTGACAAACACGTTCTTTGACAGACGGTCTGAGTCAGACGGACTGAGACAGACGGACTGAGACAGGCGGTCTGAGACAGACGGTCTGAGACAGACGGTCTGAGACAGACGGTATGAGACAGACGGTCTGAGACAGACGGTCTGAGACAGACGGTCTGAGACAGACGGTCTGAGACAGACGGTCTGAGACAGACGGTCTGAGACATACGGTCTGAGACAGACGGCCTGAGACAGACGGTATGAGACAGACGGACTGAGACAGACGGACTGTGAGAGGCGGTCTGAGACAGACTATCTGCGACAGGCGGTCTGAGACAGACGGTCTGAGACAGACGGTCTGAGACAGACGGTCTGAGACAGACGGTCTGAGACAGACGGTCTGAGACAGACGGTCTGAGACAGACGATCTGAGACAGACGGTCTGAGACAGACGGTCTGAGACAGACGGTCTGAGACAGACGTTCTGAGACAGACGGTCTGAGACATACGGACAGAGACAGACGGTCTGACACAGACGTTCGGAGACAGACTGACTGAGACATACGGACTGAGACAGACGGTCTGAGACAGACGGTCCGAGACAGGCGGTCTGAGAAAGGCGGTCTGAGAAAGGCGGTCCGAGACAGACGGACTGAGACAGAAGGACAGGGACAGGCGAACAGACGCTGCCCGATAGCGGCAGGCGGATTGAGACAGGTGGTCTGAGACAGACGGTCTGAGTCTGACAGTCTGACAAACACGTTCTTTGACAGACGGTCTGAGTCAGACGGACTGAGACAGACGGACTGAGACAGGCGGTCTGAGACAGACGGTCTGAGACAGACGGTCTGAGACAGACGGTCTGAGACAGACGGTATGAGACAGACGGCCTGAGACAGACGGTCTGAGACAGGCGGTCTGAGACAGACTATCTGAGACAGGCGGTCTGAGACATACGGTCTGAGACAGAGGGTCTGAGACAGACGGTCTGAGACAGACGTTCTGAGACAGACGGTCTGAGACAGACGGTCCGAGATAGGCGGTCTGCGAAAGGCGGTCTGAGCCAGACGGTCTGAGACAGACGGACTGAGACAGAAGGACTGAGACAGACGGACTGAGACAGGTGGTCTGAGACAGACGGTCTGAGACAGACGGTCTGAGACAGACGGACTGAGACAGAAGGACAGGGACAGGCGAACAGACGCTGCCCGATAGCGGCAGGCGGATTGAGACGGACGGTCTGAGACAGGCTGACTGAGACAGACGGTTTGAGACATACGGACTGAGACAGACTGTCTGAGACATACGGTCTGAGACAGGCGGCCTGAGACAGACGGTCTGAGACAGACGGACTGAGACAGACGGACTGTGACGGGCGGTCTGAGACAGACGCTCTGAGACAGACGGTCTGAGACAGACGGTCTGAGACAGACGGTCTGAGACAGACGGTCTGAGACAGACGGTCTGAGACAGACGGTCTGAGACAGACGGTCTGAGACAGACTATCTGAGACAGGCGGTCTGAGACATACGGTCTGAGACAGAGGGTCTGAGACAGACGGTCTGAGGCAGACGTTCTGAGACAGACGGTCTGAGATAGACGGTCCGAGACAGGCGGTCTGCGAAAGGCGGTCTGAGCCAGACGGTCTGAGACAGACGGACTGAGACAGTAGGACTGAGACAGTCGGACTGAGACAGGTGGTCTGAGACAGACGGTCTGAGACAGACGGTCTGAGACAGACGGACTGAGACAGAAGGACAGGGACAGGCGAACAGACGCTGCCCGATAGCGGCAGGCGGATTGAGACGGACGGTCTGAGACAGGCTGACTGAGACAGACGGTGTGAGACATACGGACTGAGACAGACGGTCTGAGACAGACGGTCTGAGACAGACGTTCTGAGACAGACGGTCTGAGACATACGGACAGAGACAGACGGTCTGACACAGACGTTCGGAGACAGACCGTCTGATACATACGGACTGAGACAGACGGTCTCCGACAGACAGTCCGAGACAGACGGTCTGAGACAGGCGGTCTGAGACAGACGGTCTGAGACAGATGGACAGAGACAGGCGGGCTGAGACAGACGGTCTGAGAATGACGGTCTGAGACAGACGGTCTGAGACAGACGGTCTGAGACAGACGGTCTGAGACAGACGGTCTGAGACAGACGGTCTGAGACAGACAGTCCGAGACAGACGGTCTGAGACAGGCGGTCTGAGTCGGACGGTCTGAGACCGGCGGACTGAGACAGACGGACTGAGACAGACGGACTGAGACAGACGGTCTGAGACAGACGGTCTGAGACAGACGGTCTGAGACAGACGGTCTGAGACAGACGGTCTGAGACAGACGGTCTGAGACAGACGGTCTGAGGCAGACGGTCTGAGACAGACGGTCTGAGACAGACAGTCCGAGACAGACGGTCTGAGACAGGCGGCCTGAGAGAGACGGACAGACACTGACGGTCTGAGACAGACGGTCTAAGACAGACGGTCTGAGACAGACGGTCTGAGACAGACGGTCTGAGACAGACGGTCTGAGACAGACGGTCTGAGACAGACGGACAGAGACAGACGGTCTGACACCGACGTTCGGAGACAGACCGTCTGAGACATACGGACTGAGACAGACGGTCTCCGACAGACAGTCCGAGACAGACGGTCTGAGACAGGCGGTCTGAGTCGGACGGTCTGAGACCGGCGGACTGAGACAGACGGACTGAGACAGACGGACTGAGACAGACGGTCTGAGACAGGCGCGCTGAGACAGACGGTCTGAGACAGATAGTCTGAGAAAGACGGACTGAGACAGGCGGCCTGAGAGAGACGGACAGACACTGACGGTCTGAGACAGACGGTCTAAGACAGACGGTCTGAGACAGGCGGTCTGAGACAGACAGACAGAGACAGACGGCCTGAGACTGACGCACAGAGACAGGCGGGCTGAGACAGACGGGCTAAAACCGACGGCCTGGGACAGATGGTCTGAGACGGATGGTCTGAGACAGACGGTCTGAGACATGCGGGCTGAAACAGACGGACAGAGACAACGGTAAGAGACAGACGGCCCGAGACAGACGGTCTGAGACAGACGGTCTGAGACAGACGGTCTGAGACAGACAGTCCGAGACAGACGGTCTGAGACAGGCGGTCTGAGTCGGACGGTCTGAGACCGGCGCACTGAGACAGACGGACTGAGACAGACGGACTGAGACAGACGGTCTGAGACAGACGGTCTGAGACAGACGGTCTGAGACAGACGGTCTGAGACAGACGGTCTGAGGCAGACGGTCTGAGACAGACGGTCTGAGACAGACAGTCCGAGACAGACGGTCTGAGACAGGCGGCCTGAGAGAGACGGACAGACACTGACGGTCTGAGACAGACGGTCTAAGACAGACGGTCTGAGACAGACGGTCTGAGACAGACGGTCTGAGACAGACGGTCTGAGACAGACGGTCTGAGACAGACGGTCTGAGGCAGACGGTCTGAGACATGCGGGCTGAAACAGACGGACAGAGACAACGGTAAGAGACAGACGGCCCGAGACAGACGGTCTGAGACAGACGGTCTGAGACAGACGGACTGAGACAGATGGACAGAGACAGGCGGGCTGAGACAGACGGTCTGAGACAGACGGTCTGAGACAGGCTGTCTGACACACACGTTCTTTGACAGACGGTCTGAGACTGACGGCCTGAGACACACGGTCTGAGACAGGCGGTCTGAGACAGACGTTCTGATATAGGCGGTCTGAGACAGACGGTCTGAGACAGGCTGTCTGACACACACGTTCTTTGACAGACGGTCTGAGACAGACGGTCTGCGACAGACGGTCAGAGACAGACGTTCTGAGACAGACGGTCTGAGACATACGGACAGAGACAGACGGTCTGACACCGACGTTCGGAGACAGACCGTCTGAGACATACGGACTGAGACAGACGGTCTCCGACAGACAGTCCGAGACAGACGGTCTGAGACAGGCGGTCTGAGTCGGACGGTCTGAGACCGGCGGACTGAGACAGACGGACTGAGACAGACGGACTGAGACAGACGGTCTGAGACAGGCGCGCTGAGACAGACGGTCTGAGACAGATAGTCTGAGAAAGACGGACTGAGACAGGCGGCCTGAGAGAGACGGACAGACACTGACGGTCTGAGACAGACGGTCTAAGACAGACGGTCTGAGACAGGCGGTCTGAGACAGACAGACAGAGACAGACGGCCTGAGACTGACGCACAGAGACAGGCGGGCTGAGACAGACGGGCTAAAACCGACGGCCTGGGACAGATGGTCTGAGACGGATGGTCTGAGACAGACGGTCTGAGACATGCGGGCTGAAACAGACGGACAGAGACAACGGTAAGAGACAGACGGCCCGAGACAGACGGTCTGAGACAGACGGTCTGAGACAGACGGTCTGAGACAGATGGACAGAGACAGGCGGGCTGAGACAGACGGTCTGAGACAGACGGTCTGAGACAGGCTGTCTGACACACACGTTCTTTGACAGACGGTCTGAGACTGACGGCCTGAGACACACGGTCTGAGACAGGCGGTCTGAGACAGACGTTCTGATATAGGCGGTCTGAGACAGACGGTTTGAGACAGGCTGTCTGACACACACGTTCTTTGACAGACGGTCTGAGACAGACGGTCTGCGACAGACGGTCAGAGACAGACGTTCTGAGACAGACGGTCTGAGACATACGGACAGAGACAGACGGTCTGACACCGACGTTCGGAGACAGACCGTCTGAGACATACGGACTGAGACAGACGGTCTCCGACAGACAGTCCGAGACAGACGGTCTGAGACAGGCGGTCTGAGTCGGACGGTCTGAGACCGGCGGACTGAGACAGACGGACTGAGACAGACGGACTGAGACAGACGGTCTGAGACAGGCGCGCTGAGACAGACGGTCTGAGACAGATAGTCTGAGAAAGACGGACTGAGACAGGCGGCCTGAGAGAGACGGACAGACACTGACGGTCTGAGACAGACGGTCTAAGACAGACGGTCTGAGACAGGCGGTCTGAGACAGACAGACAGAGACAGACGGCCTGAGACTGACGCACAGAGACAGGCGGGCTGAGACAGACGGGCTAAAACCGACGGCCTGGGACAGATGGTCTGAGACGGATGGTCTGAGACAGACGGTCTGAGACAGGCGGACAGAGTCAGATGGACAGACACATACGGAGTGAGACAGGCGTTCAGTGACAGACGGTATGGGACAGACGGACTGAGACAGGCGGCATGAGGCAGACGGTCTGAGACAGACGGTCTGAGTCTGACGGTCTGAGACAGACGGTCTGAGACAGGCTGTCTGACACACACGTTCTTTGACAGACGGTCTGAGACACACGGACTGAGGCAGGCGGTCTGAGTCGGACGGTCTGAGATCGGCGGACTGAGACAGACGGACTGAGACAGACGGACTGAGACAGGCGCGCTGAGACAGACGGTCTGAGACAGATAGTCTGAGAAAGACGGACTGAGACAGGCGGCCTGAGAGAGACGGACAGACACTGACGGTCTGAGACAGACGGTCTAAGACAGACGGTCTGAGACAGACGGTCTGAGACAGACGGTCTGAGACAGACGGTCTGAGACAGACGGTCTGAGACATGCGGGCTGAAACAGACGGACAGAGACAACGGTAAGAGACAGACGGCCCGAGACAGACGGTCTGAGACAGACGGACAGAGACAGGCGGTCTTAGACAGACAGACAGAGACAGACGGCCTGAGACTGACGCACAGAGACAGGCGGGCTGAGACAGACGGTCTGAGTCTGACGGCCTGAGACAGACGTTCTGAGACAGGCGGTCTGAGACAGTCGGACCGAGACAGACGGACTGAGACAGGTGGTCTGAGACAGACGGTCTGAGTCTGACGGCCTGAGACAGACGTTCTGAGACAGGCGGTCTGAGTCGGACGGTCTGAGATCGGCGGACTGAGACAGACGGACTGAGACAGACGGACTGAGACAGTCCGTCTGAGACAGACGGTCTGAGACAGACGGTCTGAGACAGACGGTGTGAGACAGACGGTCTGAGACAGACGGTCTGAGAAGGACGGTCTGAGACAGACGGTGTGAGACAGACGGTCTGAGACAGACGGTCTGAGAAGGACGGTCTGAGACAGACGGTCTGAGACAGACGGTCTGAGACAGACGGTCTGAGACAGACGGTCTGAGACAGACGGTCTGAGACAGACGGTCTGAGACAGACGGTCTGAGACAGACGGTCTGAGACATGCGGGCTGAAACAGACGGACAGAGACAACGGTAAGAGACAGACGGCCCGAGACAGACGGTCTGAGACAGACGGTCTGAGACAGACGGTCTGAGACAGACGGTCTGAGACAGAACGACAGGGACAGGCGAACAGACGCTGCCCGATAGCGGCAGGCGGATTGAGACGGACGGTCTGAGACAGGCTGACTGAGACAGACGGTTTGAGACATACGGACTGAGACAGACTGTCTGAGACATACGGTCTGAGACAGACGGCCTGAGACAGACGGTCTGAGACAGACGGACTGAGACAGACGGACTGTGACAGGCGGTCTGAGACAGACGCTCTGAGACAGACGGTCTGAGACAGACGGTCTGAGACAGACGGTCTGAGACAGACGGTCTGAGACAGACGGTCTGAGACAGACGGTCTGAGACAGACGGACTGTGACAGGCGGTCTGAGACAGGCGGTCTGAGAAAGGCGGTCTGAGCCAGACGGTCTGAGACAGACGGTCTGAGACAGACGGTCCGAGACAGGCGGTCTGAGAAAGGCGGTCTGAGCCAGACGGTCTGAGACAGACGGTCTGAGACAGACGGACTGCGACAGAAGGACTGAGACAGACGGACTGAGACAGGTGGTCTGAGACAGACGGTCTGAGACAGACGGTCTCAGACAGACGGACTGAGACAGGTGGTCTGAGACAGACGGTCTGAGACTGACGGCCTGAGACAGACGGTCTGAGACATTCGGTCTGAGACAGACGTTCTGATATAGGCGGTCTGACACACACGTTCTTTGACAGACGGTCTGAGACAGACGGACTGAGACAGGCGGTCTGAGTCGGACGGTCTGAGATCGGCGGACTGAGACAGACGGCCTGAGACAGACGGTCTGAGACAGGCGGTCTGAGACAGACGTTCTGATATAGGCGGTCTGACACACACGTTCTTTGACAGACGGTCTGAGACAGACGGTCTGAGACAGGCTGTCTGACACACACGTTCTTTGACAGACGGTCTGAGACAGACGGACTGAGACAGGCGGTCTGAGTCGGACGGTCTGAGATCGGCGGACTGAGACAGACGGACTGAGACAGACGGACTGAGACAGTCCGTCTGAGACAGACGGTCTGAGACAGACAGTCTGAGACAGACGGTCTGAGACAGACGGTCTAAGACAGACGGTCTGAGACAGACGGTCTGTGACAGACGGTCTGAGACAGACGGTCTGAGACAGACGGTGTGAGACAGACGGTCTGAAACAGGCTGTCTGACACACACGTTCTTTGACAGACGGTCTGAGACAGACGGACTGACACAGACGGTCTGAGACATACGGTCTGAGACAGACGGCCTGAGACAGAGGGTCTGAGGCAGACGTTCTGAGATATACGGTCTGAGACAGGCGGTCTGAGACAGACGCTCTGAGACAGACGGTCTGAGACAGACGGTCTGAGACAGACGGTCTGAGACAGACTATCTGAGACAGGCGGTCTGAGACATACGGTCTGAGACAGAGGGTCTGAGACAGACGGTCTGAGGCAGACGTTCTGAGACAGACGGTCTGAGACAGACGATCCGAGACAGGCGGTCTGCGAAAGGCGGTCTGAGCCAGACGGTCTGAGACAGACGGACTGAGACAGAAGGACTGAGACAGACGGACTGAGACAGGTGGTCTGAGACAGACGGCCTGAGACAGACGGTCTGAGACAGACGGTCTGAGACAGACGGACTGAGACAGAAGGACAGGGACTGGCGAACAGACGCTGCCCGATAGCGGCAGGCGGATTGAGACGGACGGTCTGAGACAGGCTGACTGAGACAGACGGTGTGAGACATACGGACTGAGACAGACGGTCTGAGACATACGGTCTGAGACAGACGGCCTGAGACAGACGGTCTGAGACAGACGGACTGAGACAGACGGACTGTGACAGGCGGTCTGAGACAGACGCTCTGAGACAGACGGTCTGAGACAGACGGTCTGAGACAGACGGTCTGAGACAGACGGTCTGAGACAGACGGTCTGCGACAGACGGTCTGAGACAGACGATCTGAGACAGACGGTCTGAGACATACGGACAGAGACAGACGGTCTGACACAGACGTTCGGAGACAGACCGTCTGAGACATACGGACTGAGACAGACGGTCTCCGACAGACAGTCCGAGACAGACGGTCTGAGACAGGCGGTCAGAGTCGGACGGTCTGAGACCGGCGGACTGAGACAGACGGACTGAGACAGACGGACTGAGACAGACGGACTGAGACAGACGGTCTGAGACAGGCGCGGTGAGACAGACGGTCTGAGACAGATAGTCTGAGACAGGCTGTCTGACACACACGTTCTTTGACAGACGGTCTGAGACAGACGGACTGAGACAGGCGGTCTGAGTCGGACGGTCTGAGATCGGCGGACTGAGACAGACGGACTGAGACAGACGGACTGAGACAGTCCGTCTGAGACAGACGGTCTGAGACAGACGGGCTGAGACAGACGGTCTAAGACAGCCGGTCTGAGACAGACGGTCTGAGACAGACGGTCTGAGACAGACGGTCTGAGACAGACGGTGTGAGACAGACGGTCTGAGACAGGCTGTCTGACACACACGTTCTTTGACAGACGGTCTGAGACAGACGGTCTGCGACAGACGGTCAGAGACAGACGTTCTGAGACAGACGGTCTGAGACATACGGACAGAGACAGACGGTCTGACACCGACGTTCGGAGACAGACCGTCTGAGACATACGGACTGAGACAGACGGTCTCCGACAGACAGTCCGAGACAGACGGTCTGAGACAGGCGGTCTGAGTCGGACGGTCTGAGACCGGCGGACTGAGACAGACGGACTGAGACAGACGGACTGAGACAGACGGTCTGAGACAGGCGCGCTGAGACAGACGGTCTGAGACAGATAGTCTGAGAAAGACGGACTGAGACAGGCGGCCTGAGAGAGACGGACAGACACTGACGGTCTGAGACAGACGGTCTAAGACAGACGGTCTGAGACAGGCGGTCTGAGACAGACAGACAGAGACAGACGGCCTGAGACTGACGCACAGAGACAGGCGGGCTGAGACAGACGGGCTAAAACCGACGGCCTGGGACAGATGGTCTGAGACGGATGGTCTGAGACAGACGGTCTGAGACATGCGGGCTGAAACAGACGGACAGAGACAACGGTAAGAGACAGACGGCCCGAGACAGACGGTCTGAGACAGACGGTCTGAGACAGACGGTCTGAGACAGATGGACAGAGACAGGCGGGCTGAGACAGACGGTCTGAGACAGACGGTCTGAGACAGGCTGTCTGACACACACGTTCTTTGACAGACGGTCTGAGACTGACGGCCTGAGACACACGGTCTGAGACAGGCGGTCTGAGACAGACGTTCTGATATAGGCGGTCTGAGACAGACGGTTTGAGACAGGCTGTCTGACACACACGTTCTTTGACAGACGGTCTGAGACAGACGGTCTGCGACAGACGGTCAGAGACAGACGTTCTGAGACAGACGGTCTGAGACATACGGACAGAGACAGACGGTCTGACACCGACGTTCGGAGACAGACCGTCTGAGACATACGGACTGAGACAGACGGTCTCCGACAGACAGTCCGAGACAGACGGTCTGAGACAGGCGGTCTGAGTCGGACGGTCTGAGACCGGCGGACTGAGACAGACGGACTGAGACAGACGGACTGAGACGGACGGTCTGAGACAGGCGCGCTGAGACAGACGGTCTGAGACAGATAGTCTGAGAAAGACGGACTGAGACAGGCGGCCTGAGAGAGACGGACAGACACTGACGGTCTGAGACAGACGGTCTAAGACAGACGGTCTGAGACAGGCGGTCTGAGACAGACAGACAGAGACAGACGGCCTGAGACTGACGCACAGAGACAGGCGGGCTGAGACAGACGGGCTAAAACCGACGGCCTGGGACAGATGGTCTGAGACGGATGGTCTGAGACAGACGGTCTGAGACAGGCGGACAGAGTCAGATGGACAGACACATACGGAGTGAGACAGGCGTTCAGTGACAGACGGTATGGGACAGACGGACTGAGACAGGCGGCATGAGGCAGACGGTCTGAGACAGACGGTCTGAGTCTGACGGTCTGAGACAGACGGTCTGAGACAGGCTGTCTGACACACACGTTCTTTGACAGACGGTCTGAGACACACGGACTGAGGCAGGCGGTCTGAGTCGGACGGTCTGAGATCGGCGGACTGAGACAGACGGACTGAGACAGACGGACTGAGACAGGCGCGCTGAGACAGACGGTCTGAGACAGATAGTCTGAGAAAGACGGACTGAGACAGGCGGCCTGAGAGAGACGGACAGACACTGACGGTCTGAGACAGACGGTCTAAGACAGACGGTCTGAGACAGACGGTCTGAGACAGACGGTCTGAGACAGACGGTCTGAGACAGACGGTCTGAGACATGCGGGCTGAAACAGACGGACAGAGACAACGGTAAGAGACAGACGGCCCGAGACAGACGGTCTGAGACAGACGGACAGAGACAGGCGGTCTTAGACAGACAGACAGAGACAGACGGCCTGAGACTGACGCACAGAGACAGGCGGGCTGAGACAGACGGTCTGAGTCTGACGGCCTGAGACAGACGTTCTGAGACAGGCGGTCTGAGACAGTCGGACCGAGACAGACGGACTGAGACAGGTGGTCTGAGACAGACGGTCTGAGTCTGACGGCCTGAGACAGACGTTCTGAGACAGGCGGTCTGAGTCGGACGGTCTGAGATCGGCGGACTGAGACAGACGGACTGACACAGACGGACTGAGACAGTCCGTCTGAGACAGACGGTCTGAGACAGACGGTCTGAGACAGACGGTCTGAGACAGACGGTGTGAGACAGACGGTCTGAGACAGACGGTCTGAGAAGGACGGTCTGAGACAGACGGTCTGAGACAGACGGTCTGAGACAGACGGTCTGAGACAGACGGTCTGAGACAGACGGTCTGAGACAGACGGTCTGAGACAGACGGTCTGAGACAGACGGTCTGAGACATGCGGGCTGAAACAGACGGACAGAGACAACGGTAAGAGACAGACGGCCCGAGACAGACGGTCTGAGACAGACGGTCTGAGACAGACGGTCTGAGACAGACGGTCTGAGACAGAACGACAGGGACAGGCGAACAGACGCTGCCCGATAGCGGCAGGCGGATTGAGACGGACGGTCTGAGACAGGCTGACTGAGACAGACGGTTTGAGACATACGGACTGAGACAGACTGTCTGAGACATACGGTCTGAGACAGACGGCCTGAGACAGACGGTCTGAGACAGACGGACTGAGACAGACGGACTGTGACAGGCGGTCTGAGACAGACGCTCTGAGACAGACGGTCTGAGACAGACGGTCTGAGACAGACGGTCTGAGACAGACGGTCTGAGACAGACGGTCTGAGACAGACGGTCTGAGACAGACGGACTGTGACAGGCGGTCTGAGACAGGCGGTCTGAGAAAGGCGGTCTGAGCCAGACGGTCTGAGACAGACGGTCTGAGACAGACGGTCCGAGACAGGCGGTCTGAGAAAGGCGGTCTGAGCCAGACGGTCTGAGACAGACGGTCTGAGACAGACGGACTGCGACAGAAGGACTGAGACAGACGGACTGAGACAGGTGGTCTGAGACAGACGGTCTGAGACAGACGGTCTCAGACAGACGGACTGAGACAGGTGGTCTGAGACAGACGGTCTGAGACTGACGGCCTGAGACAGACGGTCTGAGACATTCGGTCTGAGACAGACGTTCTGATATAGGCGGTCTGACACACACGTTCTTTGACAGACGGTCTGAGACAGACGGACTGAGACAGGCGGTCTGAGTCGGACGGTCTGAGATCGGCGGACTGAGACAGACGGCCTGAGACAGACGGTCTGAGACAGGCGGTCTGAGACAGACGTTCTGATATAGGCGGTCTGACACACACGTTCTTTGACAGACGGTCTGAGACAGACGGTCTGAGACAGGCTGTCTGACACACACGTTCTTTGACAGACGGTCTGAGACAGACGGACTGAGACAGGCGGTCTGAGTCGGACGGTCTGAGATCGGCGGACTGAGACAGACGGACTGAGACAGACGGACTGAGACAGTCCGTCTGAGACAGACGGTCTGAGACAGACAGTCTGAGACAGACGGTCTGAGACAGACGGTCTAAGACAGACGGTCTGAGACAGACGGTCTGTGACAGACGGTCTGAGACAGACGGTCTGAGACAGACGGTGTGAGACAGACGGTCTGAAACAGGCTGTCTGACACACACGTTCTTTGACAGACGGTCTGAGACAGACGGACTGACACAGACGGTCTGAGACATACGGTCTGAGACAGACGGCCTGAGACAGAGGGTCTGAGGCAGACGTTCTGAGATATACGGTCTGAGACAGGCGGTCTGAGACAGACGCTCTGAGACAGACGGTCTGAGACAGACGGTCTGAGACAGACGGTCTGAGACAGACTATCTGAGACAGGCGGTCTGAGACATACGGTCTGAGACAGAGGGTCTGAGACAGACGGTCTGAGGCAGACGTTCTGAGACAGACGGTCTGAGACAGACGATCCGAGACAGGCGGTCTGCGAAAGGCGGTCTGAGCCAGACGGTCTGAGACAGACGGACTGAGACAGAAGGACTGAGACAGACGGACTGAGACAGGTGGTCTGAGACAGACGGCCTGAGACAGACGGTCTGAGACAGACGGTCTGAGACAGACGGACTGAGACAGAAGGACAGGGACTGGCGAACAGACGCTGCCCGATAGCGGCAGGCGGATTGAGACGGACGGTCTGAGACAGGCTGACTGAGACAGACGGTGTGAGACATACGGACTGAGACAGACGGTCTGAGACATACGGTCTGAGACAGACGGCCTGAGACAGACGGTCTGAGACAGACGGACTGAGACAGACGGACTGTGACAGGCGGTCTGAGACAGACGCTCTGAGACAGACGGTCTGAGACAGACGGTCTGAGACAGACGGTCTGAGACAGACGGTCTGAGACAGACGGTCTGCGACAGACGGTCTGAGACAGACGATCTGAGACAGACGGTCTGAGACATACGGACAGAGACAGACGGTCTGACACAGACGTTCGGAGACAGACCGTCTGAGACATACGGACTGAGACAGACGGTCTCCGACAGACAGTCCGAGACAGACGGTCTGAGACAGGCGGTCAGAGTCGGACGGTCTGAGACCGGCGGACTGAGACAGACGGACTGAGACAGACGGACTGAGACAGACGGTCTGAGACAGGCGCGGTGAGACAGACGGTCTGAGACAGATAGTCTGAGACAGGCTGTCTGACACACACGTTCTTTGACAGACGGTCTGAGACAGACGGACTGAGACAGGCGGTCTGAGTCGGACGGTCTGAGATCGGCGGACTGAGACAGACGGACTGAGACAGACGGACTGAGACAGTCCGTCTGAGACAGACGGTCTGAGACAGACGGGCTGAGACAGACGGTCTGAGACAGACGGTGTGAGACAGACGGTCTGAGACAGGCTGTCTGACACACACGTTCTTTGACAGACGGTCTGAGACAGACGGACTGACACAGACGGTCTGAGACATACGGTCTGAGACAGGCGGCCTGAGACAGAGGGTCTGAGACAGACGGTCTGAGACAGACGGTCTGAGACAGACTATCTGAGACAGGCGGTCTGAGACATACGGTCTGAGACAGAGGGTCTGAGACAGAGGGTCTGAGACAGACGGTCTGAGGCAGACGTTCTCAGACAGACGGTCTGAGACAGACGGTCTGAGACAGACGGTCTGAGACAGACGGTCTGAGACAGACGGTCTGAGACAGACGGTCTGAGACAGACGGTCTGAGACAGACGGTCTGAGACAGACGGTCTGAGACAGACGGTCTGAGACAGACGGTCTGAGACAGACTATCTGAGACAGGCGGTCTGAGACATACGGTCTGAGACTGACGCACAGAGACAGGCGGGCTGAGACAGACGGGCTCAAACCGACGGCCTGGGACAGATGGTCTGAGACGGATGGTCTGAGACAGACGGTCTGAGACAGGCGGACAGAGTCACATGGACAGACACATACGGAGTGAGACAGGCGTTCAGTGACAGACGGTATGGGACAGACGGACTGAGACAGGCGGTCTGAGACATACGGTCTGAGACAGAGGGTCTGAGACAGAGGGTCTGAGACAGACGGTCTGAGGCAGACGTTCTCAGACAGACGGTCTGAGACAGACGGTCTGAGACAGACGGTCTGAGACAGACGGTCTGAGACAGACGGTCTGAGACAGACGGTCTGAGACAGACGGTCTGAGACAGACGGTCTGAGACAGACGGTCTGAGACAGACGGTCTGAGACAGACTATCTGAGACAGGCGGTCTGAGACATACGGTCTGAGACAGAGGGTCTGAGACAGAGGGTCTGAGACAGACGGTCTGAGGCAAACGTTCTGAGACAGACGGTCTGAGACAGACGGTCCGAGACAGGCGGTCTGAGCCAGACGGTCTGATACAGCCGGACTGAGACAGAAGGACTGAGACAGACGGACTGAGACAGGTGGTCTGAGACAGACGGTCTGAGACAGACGGTCTGAGACAGACGGTCTGAGACAGACGGACTGAGACAGAAGGACAGGGACTGGCGAACAGACGCTGCCCGATGGCGGCAGGCGGATTGAGACGGACGGTCTGAGACAGGCTGACTGAGACAGACGGTGTGAGACATACGGACTGAGACAGACGGTCTGAGACATACGGCCTGAGACAGACGGCCTGAGACAGACGGTCTGAGACAGACGGACTGAGACAGACGGACTGTGACAGGCGGTCTGAGACAGACGCTCTGAGACAGACGGTCTGAGACAGACGGTCTGAGACAGACGGTCTGAGACAGACGGTCTGAGACAGACGGTCTGAGACAGACGGTCTGAGACAGACGGTCTGCGACAGACGGTCTGAGACAGACGCTCTGAGACAGACGGTCTGAGACATACGGACAGAGACAGACGGTCTGACACAGACGTTCGGAGACAGACCGTCTGAGACATACGGACTGAGACAGACGGTCTCCGACAGACAGTCCGAGACAGACGGCCTGAGACAGGCGGTCAGAGTCGGACGGTCTGAGACCGGCGAACTGAGACAGACGGACTGAGACAGACGGACTGAGACAGACGGTCTGAGACAGGCGCGCTGAGACATACGGTCTGAGACAGATAGTCTGAGAAAGACGGACTGAGACAGGCGGCCTGAGAGAGACGGACAGACACTGACGGTCTGAGACAGACGGTCTAAGACAGACGGTCTGAGACAGACGGTCTGAGACAGACGGTCTGAGACATGCGGGCTGAAACAGACGGACAGAGACAACGGTAAGAGACAGACGGTCCGAGACAGACGGTCTGAGACAGACGGACAGAGACAGGCGGTCTGAGACAGACAGACAGAGACAGACGGCCTGAGACTGACGCACAGAGACAGGCGGGCTGAGACAGACGGGCTCAAACCGACGGCCTGGGACAGATGGTCTGAGACGGATGGTCTGAGACAGACGGTCTGAGACAGGCGGACAGAGTCACATGGACAGACACATACGGAGTGAGACAGGCGTTCAGTGACAGACGGTATGGGACAGACGGACTGAGACAGGCGGCATGAGGCAGACGGACAGAGACAGACGGAGTGAGACAGGCGTTCAGTGACAGACGGTCTGAGACAGACGGACAGAGACAGGCGGAGTGAGACAGACGGTATGAGGCAGACGGTCTGAGACAGACGGTCTGAGACAGACGGTCTGAGACAGATGGACAGAGACAGGCGGACTGAGACAGACGGTCTGAGACAGACGGTCTGAGACAGACGGTCCGAGACAGGCGGTCTGAGAATGGCGGTCTGAGCCAGACGGTCTGTGGCAGACGGTCTGAGACAGACGGTCTGAGAATGGCGGTCTGAGTCAGACGGACTGAGACAGACGGACTGAGACAGGCGGTCTGAGACAGACGGTCTGAGACATATGGTCTGAGACAGAGGGTCTCAGACAGACGGTCTGAGAAAGAGGGTCTGAGACAGACGGTCCGAGACAGGCGGTCTGAGAATGGCGGTCTGAGCCAGACGGTCTGTGGCAGACGGTCTGAGACAGACGGTCTGAGACAGGCGGACAGAGTCACATGGACAGACACATACGGAGTGAGACAGGCGTTCAGTGACAGACGGCGTGGGACAGACGGACTGAGACAGGCGGCATGAGGCAGACGGACAGAGACAGACGGAGTGAGACAGGCGTTCAGTGACAGACGGTCTGAGATCGGCGGACTGAGACAGACGGACTGAGACAGACGGACTGACACAGTCCGTCTGAGACAGACGGTCTGAGACAGACGGTCTGAGACAGACGGTCTGAGACAGACGGTCTGAGACAGACGGTCTGAGACAGACGGTCTGAGACAGACGGTCTGAGACAGACGGTCTGAGACAGACGGTCTGAGACAGAGTGTCTCAGACAGACGGTCTGAGAAAGAGGGTCTGAGACAGACGGTCCGAGACAGGCGGTCTGAGAATGGCGGTCTGAGCCAGACGGTCTGTGGCAGACGGTCTGAGACAGACGGTCTGAGACAGGCGGCCTGAGACAGACGGTCTGAGACAGTCGGACCGAGACAGACGGACTGAGACAGGTGGTCTGAGACAGACGGTCGGAGACAGGCGGTCTGAGACAGACGGTCTGAGACAGTCGGACCGAGACAGACGGACTGAGACAGGTGGTCTGAGACAGACGGACGGAGACAGGCGGTCTGAGACAGACGCTCTGAGACAGACGGTCTGAGACAGACGGTCTGAGACAGAAGGTCTGAGACATACGGTCTGAGACAGGCGGTCTGTGACAGACGGTCTCAGACAGAGGGTCTCAGACAGACGGTCTGAGAAAGAGGGTCTGAGACAGACGGTCCGAGACAGGCGGTCTGAGAATGGCGGTCTGAGTCAGACGGACTGAGACAGACGGACTGAGACAGGCGGTCTGAGACAGACGGTCTGAGACATATGGTCTGAGACAGAGGATCTGAGACAGACGGTCTGAGACATACGGTCTGAGACAGGCGGTCTGAGACAGACGGTCTGACACACACGTTCTTTGACAGACGGTCTGAGTCAGACGGACTGAGACAGACGGACTGAGACAGGCGGTCTGAGACAGACGGTCTGAGACAGACGGTCTGAGACAGACGGTCTGAGACAGACGGCATGAGACAGACGGTCTGAGACAGACGGTCCGAGACAGGCGGTCTGAGAAAGGCGGTCTGAGCCAGACGGTCTGAGACAGACGGTCTGAGACAGACGGACTGAGACAGAAGGACTGAGACAGACGAACTGAGACAGGTGGTCTGAGACAGACGGTCTGAGACAGACGGTCTCAGACAGACGGTCTGAGACAGACGGTCTGAGACAGACAGTCTGAGACAGACGGTCTGAGACAGACGGACTAAGACAGAAGGACAGGGACAGATGGTCTGAGACAGAGGGTCTCAGACAGACGGTCTGAGAAAGAGGGTCTGAGACAGACGGTCCGAGACAGGCGGTCTGAGAATGGCGGTCTGAGCCAGACGGTCTGTGGCAGACGGTCTGAGACAGACGGTCTGAGACAGGCGGACAGAGTCACATGGACAGACACATACGGAGTGAGACAGGCGTTCAGTGACAGACGGCATGGGACAGACGGACTGAGACAGGCGGCATGAGGCAGACGGACAGAGACAGACGGAGTGAGACAGGCGTTCAGTGACAGACGGTCTGAGATCGGCGGTCTGAGACAGACGGACTGAGACAGAAGGACAGGGACTGGCGAACAGACGCTGCCCGATAGCGGCAGGCGGATTGAGACGGACGGTCTGAGACAGGCTGACTGAGACAGACGGTGTGAGACATACGGACTGAGACAGACGGTCTGAGACATACGGTCTGAGACAGACGGCCTGAGACAGACGGTCTGAGACAGACGGACTGAGACAGACGGACTGTGACAGGCGGTCTGAGACAGACGCTCTGAGACAGACGGTCTGAGACAGACGGTCTGAGACAGACGGTCTGAGACAGACGGTCTGAGACAGACGGTCTGAGACAGACGGTCTGCGACAGACGGTCTGAGACAGACGATCTGAGACAGACGGTCTGAGACATACGGACAGAGACAGACGGTCTGACACAGACGTTCGGAGACAGACCGTCTGAGACATACGGACTGAGACAGACGGTCTCCGACAGACAGTCCGAGACAGACGGTCTGAGACAGGCGGTCAGAGTCGGACGGTCTGAGACCGGCGGACTGAGACAGACGGACTGAGACAGACGGACTGAGACAGACGGTCTGAGACAGGCGCGGTGAGACAGACGGTCTGAGACAGATAGTCTGAGACAGGCTGTCTGACACACACGTTCTTTGACAGACGGTCTGAGACAGACGGACTGAGACAGGCGGTCTGAGTCGGACGGTCTGAGATCGGCGGACTGAGACAGACGGACTGAGACAGACGGACTGAGACAGTCCGTCTGAGACAGACGGTCTGAGACAGACGGTCTGAGACAGACGGTCTAAGACAGCCGGTCTGAGACAGACGGTCTGAGACAGACGGTCTGAGACAGACGGTCTGAGACAGACGGTCTGAGACAGACGGTGTGAGACAGACGGTCTGAGACAGGCTGTCTGACACACACGTTCTTTGACAGACGGTCTGAGACAGACGGACTGACACAGACGGTCTGAGACATACGGTCTGAGACAGGCGGCCTGAGACAGAGGGTCTGAGACAGACGGTCTGAGACAGACGGTCTGAGACAGACGGTCTGAGACAGACTATCTGAGACAGGCGGTCTGAGACATACGGTCTGAGACAGAGGGTCTGAGACAGAGGGTCTGAGACAGACGGTCTGAGGCAGACGTTCTGAGACAGACGGTCTGAGACAGACGGTCTGAGACAGACGGTCTGAGACAGACGGTCTGAGACAGACGGTCTGAGACAGACGGTCTGAGACAGACGGTCTGAGACAGACGGTCTGAGACAGACGGTCTGAGACAGACGGTCTGAGACAGACTATCTGAGACAGGCGGTCTGAGACATACGGTCTGAGACAGAGGGTCTGAGACAGAGGGTCTGAGACAGACGGTCTGAGGCAGACGTTCTGAGACAGACGGTCTGAGACAGACGGTCCGAGACAGGCGGTCTGAGCCAGACGGTCTGATACAGACGGACTGAGACAGAAGGACTGAGACAGACGGACTGAGACAGGTGGTCTGAGACAGACGGTCTGAGACAGACGGTCTGAGACAGACGGTCTGAGACAGACGGTCTGAGACAGACGGACTGAGACAGAAGGACAGGGACTGGCGAACAGACGCTGCCCGATGGCGGCAGGCGGATTGAGACGGACGGTCTGAGACAGGCTGACTGAGACAGACGGTGTGAGACATACGGACTGAGACAGACGGTCTGAGACATACGGTCTGAGACAGACGGCCTGAGACAGACGGTCTGAGACAGACGGACTGAGACAGACGGACTGTGACAGGCGGTCTGAGACAGACGCTCTGAGACAGACGGTCTGAGACAGACGGTCTGAGACAGACGGTCTGAGACAGACGGTCTGAGACAGACGGTCTGAGACAGACGGTCTGAGACAGACGGTCTGCGACAGACGGTCTGAGACAGACGCTCTGAGACAGACGGTCTGAGACATACGGACAGAGACAGACGGTCTGACACAGACGTTCGGAGACAGACCGTCTGAGACATACGGACTGAGACAGACGGTCTCCGACAGACAGTCCGAGACAGACGGCCTGAGACAGGCGGTCAGAGTCGGACGGTCTGAGACCGGCGAACTGAGACAGACGGACTGAGACAGACGGTCTGCGACAGACGGTCTGAGACAGACGATCTGAGACAGACGGTCTGAGACATACGGACAGAGACAGACGGTCTGACACAGACGTTCGGAGACAGACCGTCTGAGACATACGGACTGAGACAGACGGTCTCCGACAGACAGTCCGAGACAGACGGTCTGAGACAGGCGGTCAGAGTCGGACGGTCTGAGACCGGCGGACTGAGACAGACGGACTGAGACAGACGGACTGAGACAGACGGTCTGAGACAGGCGCGGTGAGACAGACGGTCTGAGACAGATAGTCTGAGACAGGCTGTCTGACACACACGTTCTTTGACAGACGGTCTGAGACAGACGGACTGAGACAGGCGGTCTGAGTCGGACGGTCTGAGATCGGCGGACTGAGACAGACGGACTGAGACAGACGGACTGAGACAGTCCGTCTGAGACAGACGGTCTGAGACAGACGGTCTGAGACAGACGGTCTGAGACAGACGGTCTAAGACAGCCGGTCTGAGACAGACGGTCTGAGACAGACGGTCTGAGACAGACGGTCTGAGACAGACGGTCTGAGACAGACGGTGTGAGACAGACGGTCTGAGACAGGCTGTCTGACACACACGTTCTTTGACAGACGGTCTGAGACAGACGGTCCGAGACAGGCGGTCTGAGAATGGCGGTCTGAGCCAGACGGTCTGTGGCAGACGGTCTGAGACAGACGGTCTGAGAATGGCGGTCTGAGTCAGACGGACTGAGACAGACGGACTGAGACAGGCGGTCTGAGACAGACGGTCTGAGACATATGGTCTGAGACAGAGGGTCTCAGACAGACGGTCTGAGAAAGAGGGTCTGAGACAGACGGTCCGAGACAGGCGGTCTGAGAATGGCGGTCTGAGCCAGACGGTCTGTGGCAGACGGTCTGAGACAGACGGTCTGAGACAGGCGGACAGAGTCACATGGACAGACACATACGGAGTGAGACAGGCGTTCAGTGACAGACGGCGTGGGACAGACGGACTGAGACAGGCGGCATGAGGCAGACGGACAGAGACAGACGGAGTGAGCCAGGCGTTCAGTGACAGACGGTCTGAGATCGGCGGACTGAGACAGACGGACTGAGACAGACGGACTGACACAGTCCGTCTGAGACAGACGGTCTGAGACAGACGGTCTGAGACAGACGGTCTGAGACAGACGGTCTGAGACAGACGGTCTGAGACAGACGGTCTGAGACAGACGGTCTGAGACAGAGTGTCTCAGACAGACGGTCTGAGAAAGAGGGTCTGAGACAGACGGTCCGAGACAGGCGGTCTGAGAATGGCGGTCTGAGCCAGACGGTCTGTGGCAGACGGTCTGAGACAGACGGTCTGAGACAGGCGGCCTGAGACAGACGGTCTGAGACAGTCGGACCGAGACAGACGGACTGAGACAGGTGGTCTGAGACAGACGGTCGGAGACAGGCGGTCTGAGACAGACGGTCTGAGACAGTCGGACCGAGACAGACGGACTGAGACAGGTGGTCTGAGACAGACGGTCGGAGACAGGCGGTCTGAGACAGACGCTCTGAGACAGACGGTCTGAGACAGACGGTCTGAGACAGAAGGTCTGAGACATACGGTCTGAGACAGGCGGTCTGTGACAGACGGTCTGAGACAGAGGGTCTCAGACAGACGGTCTGAGAAAGTGGGTCTGAGACAGACGGTCCGAGACAGGCGGTCTGAGAATGGCGGTCTGAGTCAGACGGACTGAGACAGACGGACTGAGACAGGCGGTCTGAGACAGACGGTCTGAGACATATGGTCTGAGACAGAGGATCTGAGACAGACGGTCTGAGACATACGGTCTGAGACAGGCGGTCTGAGACAGACGGTCTGACACACACGTTCTTTGACAGACGGTCTGAGTCAGACGGACTGAGACAGACGGACTGAGACAGGCGGTCTGAGACAGACGGTCTGAGACAGACGGTCTGAGACAGACGGTCTGAGACAGACGGTCTGAGACAGACGGCATGAGACAGACGGTCTGAGACAGACGGTCCGAGACAGGCGGTCTGAGAAAGGCGGTCTGAGCCAGACGGTCTGAGACAGACGGACTGAGACAGAAGGACTGAGACGGACGGACTGAGACAGGTGGTCTGAGACAGACGGTCTGAGACAGACGGTCTGAGACGGACGGTCTGAGACAGGCTGACTGAGACAGACGGTGTGAGACATACGGACTGAGACAGACGGTCTGAGACATACGGTCTGAGACAGACGGTCTGAGACATACGGACAGAGACAGACGGTCTGACACAGACGTTCGGAGACAGACCGTCTGAGACATACGGACTGAGACAGACGGTCTCCGACAGACAGTCCGAGACAGACGGTCTGAGACAGGCGGTCAGAGTCGGACGGTCTGAGACCGGCGGACTGAGACAGACGGACTGAGACAGACGGACTGAGACAGACGGTCTGAGACAGGCGCGCTGAGACAGACGGTCTGAGACAGATAGTCTGAGACAGGCTGTCTGACACACACGTTCTTTGACAGACGGTCTGAGACAGACGGACTGAGACAGACGGTCTGAGTCGGACGGTCTGAGATCGGCGGACTGAGACAGACGGACTGAGACAGACGGACTGAGACAGTCCGTCTGAGACAGACGGTCTGAGACAGACGGTCTGAGACAGACGGTCTAAGACAGCCGGTCTGAGACAGACGGTCTGTGACAGACGGTCTGAGACAGACGGTCTGAGACAGACGGTGTGAGACAGACGGTCTGAGACAGGCTGTCTGACACACACGTTCTTTGACAGACGGTCTGAGACAGACAGACTGACACAGACGGTCTGAGACATACGGTCTGAGACAGACGGCCTGAGACAGAGGGTCTGAGGCAGACGTTCTGAGACATACGGTCTGAGACAGGCGGTCTGAGACAGACGGTCTGAGACAGACGGTCTGAGACAGACGGTCTGAGACAGACGGTCTGAGACAGACGGTCTGAGACAGACGGTCTGAGACAGACTATCTGAGACAGGCGGTCTGAGACATACGGTCTGAGACAGAGGGTCTGAGACAGAGGGTCTGAGACAGACGGTCTGAGGCAGACGTTCTGAGACAGACGGTCTGAGACAGACGGTCCGAGACAGGCAGTCTGCGAAAGGCGGTCTGAGCCAGACGGTCTGAGACAGACGGACTGAGACAGAAGGACTGAGACAGACGGACTGAGACAGGTGGTCTGAGACAGACGGTCTGAGACAGACGGTCTGAGACAGACGGTCTGAGACAGACGGACTGAGACAGAAGGACAGGGACTGGCGAACAGACGCTGCCCGATAGCGGCAGGCGGATTGAGACGGACGGTCTGAGACAGGCTGACTGAGACAGACGGTGTGAGACATACGGACTGAGACAGACGGTCTGAGACATACGGTCTGAGACAGACGGCCTGAGACAGACGGTCTGAGACAGACGGACTGAGACAGACGGACTGTGACAGGCGGTCTGAGACAGACGCTCTGAGACAGACGGTCTGAGACATACGGACAGAGACAGACGGTCTGACACAGACGTTCGGAGACAGACCGTCTGAGACATACGGACTGAGACAGACGGTCTCCGACAGACAGTCCGAGACAGACGGTCTGAGACAGGCGGTCAGAGTCGGACGGTCTGAGACATGCGGGCTGAAACAGACGGACAGAGACAACGGTAAGAGACAGACGGTCCGAGACAGACGGTCTGAGACAGACGGACAGAGACAGGCGGTCTGAGACAGACAGACAGAGACAGACGGCCTGAGACTGACGCACAGAGACAGGCGGGCTGAGACAGACGGGCTCAAACCGACGGCCTGGGACAGATGGTCTGAGACGGATGGTCTGAGACAGACGGTCTGAGACAGGCGGACAGAGTCACATGGACAGACACATACGGAGTGAGACAGGCGTTCAGTGACAGACGGTATGGGACAGACGGACTGAGACAGGCGGCATGAGGCAGACGGACAGAGACAGACGGAGTGAGACAGGCGTTCAGTGACAGACGGTCTGAGACAGACGGACAGAGACAGGCGGAGTGAGACAGACGGTATGAGGCAGACGGTCTGAGACAGACGGTCTGAGACAGACGGTCTGAGACAGACGGACTGAGACAGACGGACTGAGACAGGCGGTCTGACACAGACGGTCTGAGACATATGGTCTGAGACAGAGGGTCTCAGACAGACGGTCTGAGAAAGAGGGTCTGAGACAGACGGTCCGAGACAGGCGGTCTGAGAATGGCGGTCTGAGCCAGACGGTCTGTGGCAGACGGTCTGAGACAGACGGTCTGAGACAGGCGGACAGAGTCACATGGACAGACACATACGGAGTGAGACAGGCGTTCAGTGACAGACGGCATGGGACAGACGGTCTGAGACAGACGGTCTGAGACAGAGTGTCTCAGACAGACGGTCTGAGAAAGAGGGTCTGAGACAGACGGTCCGAGACAGGCGGTCTGAGAATGGCGGTCTGAGCCAGACGGTCTGTGGCAGACGGTCTGAGACAGACGGTCTGAGACAGGCGGCCTGAGACAGACGGTCTGAGACAGTCGGACCGAGACAGACGGACTGAGACAGGTGGTCTGAGACAGACGGTCGGAGACAGGCGGTCTGAGACAGACGGTCTGAGACAGTCGGACCGAGACAGACGGACTGAGACAGGTGGTCTGAGACAGACGGTCGGAGACAGGCGGTCTGAGACAGACGCTCTGAGACAGACGGTCTGAGACAGACGCTCTGAGACAGAAGGTCTGAGACATACGGTCTGAGACAGGCGGTCTGTGACAGACGGTCTGAGACAGAGGGTCTCAGACAGACGGTCTGAGAAAGAGGGTCTGAGACAGACGGTCCGAGACAGGCGGTCTGAGAATGGCGGTCTGAGTCAGACGGACTGAGACAGACGGACTGAGACAGGCGGTCTGAGACAGACGGTCTGAGACATATGGTCTGAGACAGAGGATCTGAGACAGACGGTCTGAGACATACGGTCTGAGACAGGCGGTCTGTGACAGACGGTCTGACACACACGTTCTTTGACAGACGGTCTGAGTCAGACGGACTGAGACAGACGGACTGAGACAGGCGGTCTGAGACAGACGGTCTGAGACAGACGGTCTGAGACAGACGGTCTGAGACAGACGGCATGAGACAGACGGTCTGAGACAGACGGTCCGAGACAGGCGGTCTGAGAAAGGCGGTCTGAGCCAGACGGTCTGAGACAGACGGTCTGAGACAGACGGACTGAGACAGAAGGACTGAGACAGACGAACTGAGACAGGTGGTCTGAGACAAACGGTCTGAGACAGACGGTCTGAGACAGACGGTCTCAGACAGACGGTCTGAGACAGACGGTCTGAGACAGACAGTCTGAGACAGACGGTCTGAGACAGACGGACTAAGACAGAAGGACAGGGACAGATGGTCTGAGACAGAGGGTCTCAGACAGACGGTCTGAGAAAGACGGTCTGAGACAGGCTGTCTGAGACAGACGGTCTGAGACAGACGGTCGGAGACAGACGGTCTGAGACAGACGGTCTGAGACAGACGGTCTGAGACATACGGACTGAGACAGACGGTCTGAGTCAAACGGTCTGAGACAGACGGTCTGTGACAGACGGTCTGAGACAGACGGTCTGAGACAGACGGTCTGTGACAGACGGTCTGAGACATACGGACTGAGACAGACGGTCTGAGTCAGACGGTCTGAGACAGACGGTCTGTGACAGACGGTCTGAGACAGACGGTCTGAGACAGACGGTCTGAGACAGACGGTCTGAGACAGACGGTCTGAGACAGACGGTCTGAGACAGACGGTCTGAGACAGACGGTCTGAGACAGACGGTCTGAGACAGGCTGTCTGACACACACGTTCTTTGACAGACGGTCTGAGACATACGGACTGAGACAGGCGGTCCGAGTCGGACGGTCTGAGATCGGCGGACTGAGACAGACGGACTGAGACAGACGGACTGAGACAGTCCGTCTGAGACAGACGGTCTGAGACAGACGGTCTGAGACAGGCGGCCTGAGACAGACGGTCTGAGACAGTCGGACCGAGACAGACGGACTGAGACAGGTGGTCTGAGACAGACGGTCGGAGACAGGCGGTCTGAGACAGACGGTCTGAGACAGTCGGACCGAGACAGACGGACTGAGACAGGTGGTCTGAGACAGACGGTCGGAGACAGGCGGTCTGAGACAGACGCTCTGAGACAGACGGTCTGAGACAGACGCTCTGAGACAGAAGGTCTGAGACATACGGTCTGAGACAGGCGGTCTGTGACAGACGGTCTGAGACAGAGGGTCTCAGACAGACGGTCTGAGAAAGAGGGTCTGAGACAGACGGTCCGAGACAGGCGGTCTGAGAATGGCGGTCTGAGTCAGACGGACTGAGACAGACGGACTGAGACAGGCGGTCTGAGACAGACGGTCTGAGACATATGGTCTGAGACAGAGGATCTGAGACAGACGGTCTGAGACATACGGTCTGAGACAGGCGGTCTGAGACAGACGGTCTGACACACACGTTCTTTGACAGACGGTCTGAGACAGACAGACTGACACAGACGGTCTGAGACATACGGTCTGAGACAGACGGCCTGAGACAGAGGGTCTGAGGCAGACGTTCTGAGACATACGGTCTGAGACAGGCGGTCTGAGACAGACGGTCTGAGACAGACGGTCTGAGACAGACGGTCTGAGACAGAGGGTCTGAGACAGACGGTCTGAGGCAGACGTTCTGAGACAGACGGTCTGAGACAGACGGTCCGAGACAGGCAGTCTGCGAAAGGCGGTCTGAGCCAGACGGTCTGAGACAGACGGACTGAGACAGAAGGACTGAGACAGACGGACTGAGACAGGTGGTCTGAGACAGACGGTCTGAGACAGACGGTCTGAGACAGACGGTCAGAGACAGACGGTCTGAGACAGACGGACTGAGACAGAAGGACAGGGACTGGCGAACAGACGCTGCCCGATAGCGGCAGGCGGATTGAGACGGACGGTCTGAGACAGGCTGACTGAGACAGACGGTGTGAGACATACGGACTGAGACAGACGGTCTGAGACATACGGTCTGAGACAGACGGCCTGAGACAGACGGTCTGAGACAGACGGACTGAGACAGACGGACTGTGACAGGCGGTCTGAGACAGACGCTCTGAGACAGACGGTCTGAGACATACGGACAGAGACAGACGGTCTGACACAGACGTTCGGAGACAGACCGTCTGAGACATACGGACTGAGACAGACGGTCTCCGACAGACAGTCCGAGACAGACGGTCTGAGACAGGCGGTCAGAGTCGGACGGTCTGAGACATGCGGGCTGAAACAGACGGACAGAGACAACGGTAAGAGACAGACGGTCCGAGACAGACGGTCTGAGACAGACGGACAGAGACAGGCGGTCTGAGACAGACAGACAGAGACAGACGGCCTGAGACTGACGCACAGAGACAGGCGGGCTGAGACAGACGGGCTCAAACCGACGGCCTGGGACAGATGGTCTGAGACGGATGGTCTGAGACAGACGGTCTGAGACAGGCGGACAGAGTCACATGGACAGACACATACGGAGTGAGACAGGCGTTCAGTGACAGACGGTATGGGACAGACGGACTGAGACAGGCGGCATGAGGCAGACGGACAGAGACAGACGGAGTGAGACAGGCGTTCAGTGACAGACGGTCTGAGACAGACGGACAGAGACAGGCGGAGTGAGACAGACGGTATGAGGCAGACGGTCTGAGACAGACGGTCTGAGACAGACGGTCTGAGACAGACGGACTGAGACAGACGGACTGAGACAGGCGGTCTGACACAGACGGTCTGAGACATATGGTCTGAGACAGAGGGTCTCAGACAGACGGTCTGAGAAAGAGGGTCTGAGACAGACGGTCCGAGACAGGCGGTCTGAGAATGGCGGTCTGAGCCAGACGGTCTGTGGCAGACGGTCTGAGACAGACGGTCTGAGACAGGCGGACAGAGTCACATGGACAGACACATACGGAGTGAGACAGGCGTTCAGTGACAGACGGCATGGGACAGACGGTCTGAGACAGACGGTCTGAGACAGAGTGTCTCAGACAGACGGTCTGAGAAAGAGGGTCTGAGACAGACGGTCCGAGACAGGCGGTCTGAGAATGGCGGTCTGAGCCAGACGGTCTGTGGCAGACGGTCTGAGACAGACGGTCTGAGACAGGCGGCCTGAGACAGACGGTCTGAGACAGTCGGACCGAGACAGACGGACTGAGACAGGTGGTCTGAGACAGACGGTCGGAGACAGGCGGTCTGAGACAGACGGTCTGAGACAGTCGGACCGAGACAGACGGACTGAGACAGGTGGTCTGAGACAGACGGTCGGAGACAGGCGGTCTGAGACAGACGCTCTGAGACAGACGGTCTGAGACAGACGCTCTGAGACAGAAGGTCTGAGACATACGGTCTGAGACAGGCGGTCTGTGACAGACGGTCTGAGACAGAGGGTCTCAGACAGACGGTCTGAGAAAGAGGGTCTGAGACAGACGGTCCGAGACAGGCGGTCTGAGAATGGCGGTCTGAGTCAGACGGACTGAGACAGACGCTGAGACAGGCGGTCTGAGACAGACGGTCTGAGACATATGGTCTGAGACAGAGGATCTGAGACAGACGGTCTGAGACATACGGTCTGAGACAGGCGGTCTGTGACAGACGGTCTGACACACACGTTCTTTGACAGACGGTCTGAGTCAGACGGACTGAGACAGACGGACTGAGACAGGCGGTCTGAGACAGACGGTCTGAGACAGACGGTCTGAGACAGACGGTCTGAGACAGACGGCATGAGACAGACGGTCTGAGACAGACGGTCCGAGACAGGCGGTCTGAGAAAGGCGGTCTGAGCCAGACGGTCTGAGACAGACGGTCTGAGACAGACGGACTGAGACAGAAGGACTGAGACAGACGAACTGAGACAGGTGGTCTGAGACAGACGGTCTGAGACAGACGGTCTGAGACAGACGGTCTCAGACAGACGGTCTGAGACAGACGGTCTGAGACAGACGGTCTGAGACAGACAGTCTGAGACAGACGGTCTGAGACAGACGGACTAAGACAGAAGGACAGGGACAGATGGTCTGAGACAGAGGGTCTCAGACAGACGGTCTGAGAAAGACGGTCTGAGACAGGCTGTCTGAGACAGACGGTCTGAGACAGACGGTCGGAGACAGACGGTCTGAGACAGACGGTCTGAGACAGACGGTCTGAGACATACGGACTGAGACAGACGGTCTGAGTCAAACGGTCTGAGACATACGGACTGAGACAGACGGTCTGAGTCAGACGGTCTGAGACAGACGGTCTGTGACAGACGGTCTGAGACAGACGGTCTGAGACAGACGGTCTGAGACAGACGGTCTGAGACAGACGGTCTGAGACAGACGGTCTGAGACAGACGGTCTGAGACAGACGGTCTGAGACAGACGGTCTGAGACAGGCTGTCTGACACACACGTTCTTTGACAGACGGTCTGAGACATACGGACTGAGACAGGCGGTCCGAGTCGGACGGTCTGAGATCGGCGGACTGAGACAGACGGACTGAGACAGACGGACTGAGACAGTCCGTCTGAGACAGACGGTCTGAGACAGACGGTCTGAGACAGGCGGCCTGAGACAGACGGTCTGAGACAGTCGGACCGAGACAGACGGACTGAGACAGGTGGTCTGAGACAGACGGTCGGAGACAGGCGGTCTGAGACAGACGGTCTGAGACAGTCGGACCGAGACAGACGGACTGAGACAGGTGGTCTGAGACAGACGGTCGGAGACAGGCGGTCTGAGACAGACGCTCTGAGACAGACGGTCTGAGACAGACGCTCTGAGACAGAAGGTCTGAGACATACGGTCTGAGACAGGCGGTCTGTGACAGACGGTCTGAGACAGAGGGTCTCAGACAGACGGTCTGAGAAAGAGGGTCTGAGACAGACGGTCCGAGACAGGCGGTCTGAGAATGGCGGTCTGAGTCAGACGGACTGAGACAGACGGACTGAGACAGGCGGTCTGAGACAGACGGTCTGAGACATATGGTCTGAGACAGAGGATCTGAGACAGACGGTCTGAGACATACGGTCTGAGACAGGCGGTCTGAGACAGACGGTCTGACACACACGTTCTTTGACAGACGGTCTGAGTCAGACGGACTGAGACAGACGGACTGAGACAGGCGGTCTGAGACAGACGGTCTGAGACAGACGGTCTGAGACAGACGGTCTGAGACAGACGGCATGAGACAGACGGTCTGAGACAGACGGTCCGAGACAGGCGGTCTGAGAAAGGCGGTCTGTGCCAGACGGTCTGAGACAGACGGTCTGAGACAGACGGACTGAGACAGAAGGACTGAGACAGACGAACTCAGACAGGTGGTCTGAGACAGACGGTCTGAGACATACGGTCTGAGACAGACGGTCTCAGACAGACGGTCTGAGACAGACGGTCTGAGACAGACAGTCTGAGACAGACGGTCTGAGACTGACGGACTAAGACAGAAGGACAGGGGCAGATGGTCTGAGACAGAGGGTCTCAGACAGACGGTCTGAGAAAGACGGTCTGAGACAGGCTGTCTGAGACAGACGGTCTGAGACAGACGGTCGGAGACAGACGGTCTGAGACAGACGGTCTGAGACAGACGGTCTGAGACAGACGGTCTGAGACATACGGACTGAGACAGACGGTCTGAGTCAGACGGTCTGAGACAGACGGTCTGTGACAGACGGTCTGAGACAGACGGTCTGAGACAGACGGTCTGTGACAGACGGTCTGAGACATACGGACTGAGACAGACGGTCTGAGTCAGACGGTCTGAGACAGACGGTCTGTGACAGACGGTCTGAGACAGACGGTCTGAGACAGACGGTCTGAGACAGACGGTCTGAGACAGACGGTCTGAGACAGACGGTCTGAGACAGGCTGTCTGACACACACGTTCTTTGACAGACGGTCTGAGACATACGGACTGAGACAGGCGGTCTGAGTCGGACGGTCTGAGATCGGCGGACTGAGACAGACGGACTGAGACAGACGGACTGAGACAGTCCGTCTGAGACAGACGGTCTGAGACAGACGGTCTGAGACAGACGGTCTGAGACAGACGGTCTGAGACAGAGTGTCTCAGACAGACGGTCTGAGAAAGAGGGTCTGAGACAGACGGTCCGAGACAGGCGGTCTGAGAATGGCGGTCTGAGCCAGACGGTCTGTGGCAGACGGTCTGAGACTGACGGTCTGAGACAGGCGGCCTGAGACGGACGGTCTGAGACAGTCGGACCGAGACAGACGGACTGAGACAGACGGTCTGAGACAGAGGGTCTCAGACAGACGGTCTGAGAAAGAGGGTCTGAGACAGACGGTCCGAGACAGGCGGTCTGAGAATGGCGGTCTGAGTCAGACGGACTGAGACAGACGGACTGAGACAGGCGGTCTGAGACAGACGGTCTGAGACATATGGTCTGAGACAGAGGATCTGAGACAGACGGTCTGAGACATACGGTCTGAGACAGGCGGTCTGAGACAGACGGTCTTACACACACGTTCTTTGACAGACGGTCTGAGTCAGACGGACTGAGACAGACGGACTGAGACAGGCGGTCTGAGACAGACGGTCTGAGACAGACGGTCTGAGACAGACGGTCTGAGACAGACGGCATGAGACAGACGGTCTGAGACAGACGGTCCGAGACAGGCGGTCTGAGAAAGGCGGTCTGAGCCAGACGGTCTGAGACAGACGGTCTGAGACAGACGGACTGAGACAGAAGGACTGAGACAGACGAACTGAGACAGGTGGTCTGAGACAGACGGTCTGAGACAGACGGTCTGAGACAGACGGTCTGAGACAGACGGTCTGAGACAGACGGTCTGAGACAGACGGTCTGAGACAGACGGTCTGAGACAGACGGACTAAGACAGAAGGACAGGGACAGATGGTCTGAGACAGAGGGTCTCAGACAGACGGTCTGAGAAAGACGGTCTGAGACAGGCTGTCTGAGACAGACGGTCTGAGACAGACGGTCGGAGACAGACGGTCTGAGACAGACGGTCTGAGACAGTCGGTCTGAGACAGACGGTCTGAGACAGACGGTCTGAGACATACGGACTGAGACAGACGGTCTCAGTCAGACGGTCTGAGACAGACGGTCTGTGACAGACGGTCTGAGACAGACGGTCTGAGACAGACGGTCTGTGACAGACGGTCTGAGACATACGGACTGAGACAGACGGTCTGAGTCAGACGGTCTGAGACAGACGGTCTGTGACAGACGGTCTGAGACAGACGGTCTGAGACAGACGGTCTGAGACAGACGGTCTGAGACAGACGGTCTGAGACAGACGGTCTGAGACAGACGGTCTGAGACAGACGGTCTGAGACAGACGGTCTGAGACAGACGGTCTGAGACAGGCTGTCTGACACACACGTTCTTTGACAGACGGTCTGAGACATACGGACTGAGACAGGCGGTCTGAGTCGGACGGTCTGAGATCGGCGGACTGAGACAGACGGACTGAGACAGACGGACTGAGACAGTCCGTCTGAGACAGACGGTCTGAGACAGACGGTCTGAGACAGACGGTCTGAGACAGACGGTCTGAGACAGACGGTCTGAGACAGACGGTCTGAGACAGGCTGTCTGACACACACGTTCTATGACAGACGGTCTGAGACATACGGACTGAGACAGGCGGTCTGAGTCGGACGGTCTGAGATCGGCGGACTGAGACAGACGGACTGAGACAGACGGACTGAGACAGTCCGTCTGAGACAGACGGTCTGAGACAGACGGTCTGAGACAGACGGTCTGAGACAGGCGGCCTGAGACAGACGGTCTGAGACAGTCGGACCGAGACAGACGGACTGAGACAGGTGGTCTGAGACAGACGGTCGGAGACAGGCGGTCTGAGACAGACGGTCTGAGACAGTCGGACCGAGACAGACGGACTGAGACAGGTGGTCTGAGACAGACGGTCGGAGACAGGCGGTCTGAGACAGACGCTCTGAGACAGACGGTCTGAGACAGACGCTCTGAGACAGAAGGTCTGAGACATACGGTCTGAGACAGACGGTCTGAGACAGTCGGTCTGAGACAGACGGTCTGAGACAGACGGTCTGAGACATACGGACTGAGACAGACGGTCTCAGTCAGACGGTCTGAGACAGACGGTCTGTGACAGACGGTCTGAGACAGACGGTCTGAGACAGACGGTCTGTGACAGACGGTCTGAGACATACGGACTGAGACAGACGGTCTGAGTCAGACGGTCTGAGACAGACGGTCTGTGACAGACGGTCTGAGACAGACGGTCTGAGACAGACGGTCTGAGACAGACGGTCTGAGACAGACGGTCTGAGACAGACGGTCTGAGACAGACGGTCTGAGACAGACGGTCTGAGACAGACGGTCTGAGACAGACGGTCTGAGACAGACGGTCTGAGACAGACGGTCTGAGACAGGCTGTCTGACACACACGTTCTTTGACAGACGGTCTGAGACATACGGACTGAGACAGGCGGTCTGAGTCGGACGGTCTGAGATCGGCGGACTGAGACAGACGGACTGAGACAGACGGACTGAGACAGTCCGTCTGAGACAGACGGTCTGAGACAGACGGTCTGAGACAGACGGTCTGAGACAGACGGTCTGAGACAGACGGTCTGAGACAGACGGTCTGAGACAGACGGTCTGAGACAGGCTGTCTGACACACACGTTCTTTGACAGACGGTCTGAGACATACGGACTGAGACAGGCGGTCTGAGTCGGACGGTCTGAGATCGGCGGACTGAGACAGACGGACTGAGACAGACGGACTGAGACAGTCCGTCTGAGACAGACGGTCTGAGACAGACGGTCTGAGACAGACGGTCTGAGACAGGCGGCCTGAGACAGACGGTCTGAGACAGTCGGACCGAGACAGACGGACTGAGACAGGTGGTCTGAGACAGACGGTCGGAGACAGGCGGTCTGAGACAGACGGTCTGAGACAGTCGGACCGAGACAGACGGACTGAGACAGGTGGTCTGAGACAGACGGTCGGAGACAGGCGGTCTGAGACAGACGCTCTGAGACAGACGGTCTGAGACAGACGCTCTGAGACAGAAGGTCTGAGACATACGGTCTGAGACAGGCGGTCTGTGACAGACGGTCTGAGACAGAGGGTCTCAGACAGACGGTCTGAGAAAGAGGGTCTGAGACAGACGGTCCGAGACAGGCGGTCTGAGAATGGCGGTCTGAGTCAGACGGACTGAGACAGACGGACTGAGACAGGCGGTCTGAGACAGACGGTCTGAGACATATGGTCTGAGACAGAGGATCTGAGACAGACGGTCTGAGACATACGGTCTGAGACAGGCGGTCTGAGACAGACGGTCTGACACACACGTTCTTTGACAGACGGTCTGAGTCAGACGGACTGAGACAGACGGACTGAGACAGGCGGTCTGAGACAGACGGTCTGAGACAGACGGTCTGAGACAGACGGTCTGAGACAGACGGTCTGAGACAGACAGTCTGAGACAGACGGTCTGAGACAGACGGACTAAGACAGAAGGACAGGGGCAGATGGTCTGAGACAGAGGGTCTCAGACAGACGGTCTGAGAAAGACGGTCTGAGACAGACGGACTAAGACAGAAGGACAGGGGCAGATGGTCTGAGACAGAGGGTCTCAGACAGACGGTCTGAGAAAGACGGTCTGAGACAGGCTGTCTGAGACAGACGGTCTGAGACAGACGGTCGGAGACAGACGGTCCGAGACAGGCGGTCTGAGAATGGCGGTCTGAGTCAGACGGACTGAGACAGACGGACTGAGACAGGCGGTCTGAGACAGACGGTCTGAGACATATGGTCTGAGACAGAGGATCTGAGACAGACGGTCTGAGACATACGGTCTGAGACAGGCGGTCTGAGACAGACGGTCTTACACACACGTTCTTTGACAGACGGTCTGAGTCAGACGGACTGAGACAGACGGACTGAGACAGGCGGTCTGAGACAGACGGTCTGAGACAGACGGTCTGAGACAGACGGTCTGAGACAGACGGTCTGAGACAGACGGTCTGAGACAGACGGTCTGAGACAGGCTGTCTGACACACACGTTCTTTGACAGACGGTCTGAGACATGCGGACTGAGACAGGCGGTCTGAGTCGGACGGTCTGAGATCGGCGGACTGAGACAGACGGACTGAGACAGACGGACTGAGACAGTCCGTCTGAGACAGACGGTCTGAGACAGACGGTCTGAGACAGACGGTCTGAGACAGACGGTCTGAGACAGACGGTCTGAGACAGAGTGTCTCAGAGAGACGGTCTGAGAAAGAGGGTCTGAGACAGACGGTCCGAGACAGGCGGTCTGAGAATGGCGGTCTGAGCCAGACGGTCTGTGGCAGACGGTCTGAGACTGACGGTCTGAGACAGGCGGCCTGAGACGGACGGTCTGAGACAGTCGGACCGAGACAGACGGACTGAGACAGGTGGTCTGAGACAGACGGTCGGAGACAGGCGGTCTGAGACAGACGCTCTGAGACAGACGGTCTGAGACAGGCGGTCTGAGACAGAAGGTCTGAGACATACGGTCTGAGACAGGCGGTCTGAGACAGACGGTCTGAGACAGAGGGTCTCAGACAGACGGTCTGAGAAAGAGGGTCTGAGACAGACGGTCCGAGACAGGCGGTCTGAGAATGGCGGTCTGAGTCAGACGGACTGAGACAGACGGACTGAGACAGGCGGTCTGAGACAGACGGTCTGAGACATATGGTCTGAGACAGAGGATCTGAGACAGACGGTCTGAGACATACGGTCTGAGACAGGCGGTCTGAGACAGACGGTCTTACACACACGTTCTTTGACAGACGGTCTGAGTCAGACGGACTGAGACAGACGGACTGAGACAGGCGGTCTGAGACAGACGGTCTGAGACAGACGGTCTGAGACAGACGGTCTGAGACAGACGGCATGAGACAGACGGTCTGAGACAGACGGTCCGAGACAGGCGGTCTGAGAAAGGCGGTCTGAGCCAGACGGTTTGAGACAGACGGTCTGAGACAGACGGACTGAGACAGAAGGACTGAGACAGACGAACTGAGACAGGTGGTCTGAGACAGACGGTCTGAGACAGACGGTCTGAGACAGACGGTCTGAGACAGACGGTCTGAGACAGACGGTCTGAGACAGACGGACTAAGACAGAAGGACAGGGACAGATGGTCTGAGACAGAGGGTCTCAGACAGACGGTCTGAGAAAGACGGTCTGAGACAGGCTGTCTGAGACAGACGGTCGGAGACAGACGGTCTGAGACAGACGGTCTGAGACAGACGGTCTGAGACAGACGGTCTGAGACAGACGGTCTGAGACATACGGACTGAGACAGACGGTCTGAGTCAGACGGTCTGAGACAGACGGTCTGTGACAGACGGTCTGAGACAGACGGTCTGAGACAGACGGTCTGTGACAGACGGTCTGAGACATACGGACTGAGACAGACGGTCTGAGTCAGACGGTCTGAGACAGACGGTCTGTGACAGACGGTCTGAGACAGACGGTCTGAGACAGACGGTCTGAGACAGACGGTCTGAGACAGACGGTCTGAGACAGACGGTCTGAGACAGACGGTCTGAGACAGACGGTCTGAGACAGGCTGTCTGACACACACGTTCTTTGACAGACGGTCTGAGACATACGGACTGAGACAGGCGGTCTGAGTCGGACGGTCTGAGATCGGCGGACTGAGACAGACGGACTGAGACAGACGGACTGAGACAGTCCGTCTGAGACAGACGGTCTGAGACAGACGGTCTGAGACAGACGGTCTGAGACAGACGGTCTGAGACAGACGGTCTGAGACAGACGGTCTGAGACAGACGGTCTGAGACAGAGTGTCTCAGACAGACGGTCTGAGAAAGAGGGTCTGAGACAGACGGTCCGAGACAGGCGGTCTGAGAATGGCGGTCTGAGCCAGACGGTCTGTGGCAGACGGTCTGAGACTGACGGTCTGAGACAGGCGGCCTGAGACGGACGGTCTGAGACAGTCGGACCGAGACAGACGGACTGAGACAGGTGGTCTGAGACAGACGGTCGGAGACAGGCGGTCTGAGACAGACGCTCTGAGACAGACGGTCTGAGACAGGCGGTCTGATACAGAAGGTCTGAGACATACGGTCTGAGACAGGCGGTCTGAGACAGACGGTCTGAGACAGAGGGTCTCAGACAGACGGTCTGAGAAAGAGGGTCTGAGACAGACGGTCCGAGACAGGCGGTCTGAGAATGGCGGTCTGAGTCAGACGGACTGAGACAGACGGACTGAGACAGGCGGTCTGAGACAGACGGTCTGAGACATATGGTCTGAGACAGAGGATCTGAGACAGACGGTCTGAGACATACGGTCTGAGACAGGCGGTCTGAGACAGACGGTCTTACACACACGTTCTTTGACAGACGGTCTGAGTCAGACGGACTGAGACAGACGGACTGAGACAGGCGGTCTGAGACAGACGGTCTGAGACAGACGGTCTGAGACAGACGGTCTGAGACAGACGGCATGAGACAGACGGTCTGAGACAGACGGTCCGAGACAGGCGGTCTGAGAAAGGCGGTCTGAGCCAGACGGTCTGAGACAGACGGTATGAGACAGACGGACTGAGACAGACGAACTGAGACAGGTGGTCTGAGACAGACGGTCTGAGACAGACGGACTGAGACAGACGGTCTGAGACAGACGGTCTGAGACAGACGGTCTGAGACAGACGGTCTGAGACAGACGGACTAAGACAGAAGGACAGGGACAGATGGTCTGAGACAGAGGGTCTCAGACAGACGGTCTGAGAAAGACGGTCTGAGACAGGCTGTCTGAGACAGACGGTCTGAGACAGACGGTCGGAGACAGACGGTCTGAGACAGCCGGTCTGAGACAGACGGTCTGAGACAGACGGTCTGAGACAGACGGTCTGAGACATACGGACTGAGACAGACGGTCTGAGTCAGACGGTCTGAGACAGACGGTCTGTGACAGACGGTCTGAGACAGACGGTCTGAGACAGACGGTCTGTGACAGACGGTCTGAGACATACGGACTGAGACAGACGGTCTGAGTCAGACGGTTTGAGACAGACGGTCTGAGACAGACGGTCTGAGACAGACGGTCTGAGACAGACGGTCTGAGACAGACGGTCTGAGACAGACGGTCTGAGACAGACGGTCTGAGACAGGCTGTCTGACACACACGTTCTTTGACAGACGGTCTGAGACAGACGGACTGAGACAGGCGGTCTGAGTCGGACGGTCTGAGATCGGCGGACTGAGACAGACGGACTGAGACAGACGGACTGAGACAGTCCGTCTGAGACAGACGGTCTGAGACAGACGGTCTGAGACAGACGGTCTGAGACAGACGGTCTGAGACAGAGTGTCTCAGACAGACGGTCTGAGAAAGAGGGTCTGAGACAGACGGTCCGAGACAGGCGGTCTGAGAATGGCGGTCTGAGCCAGACGGTCTGTGGCAGACGGTCTGAGACTGACGGTCTGAGACAGGCGGCCTGAGACAGACGGTCTGAGACAGTCGGACCGAGACAGACGGACTGAGACAGGTGGTCTGAGACAGACGGTCGGAGACAGGCGGTCTGAGACAGACGCTCTGAGACAGACGGTCTGAGACAGACGGTCTGAGACAGAAGGTCTGAGACATACGGTCTGAGACAGGCGGTCTGAGACAGACGATCTGAGACAGAGGGTCTCAGACAGACGGTCTGAGAAAGAGGGTCTGAGACAGACGGTCCGAGACAGGCGGTCTGAGAATGGCGGTCTGAGTCAGACGGACTGAGACAGACGGACTGAGACAGGCGGTCTGAGACAGACGGTCTGAGACATATGGTCTGAGACAGAGGATCTGAGACAGACGGTCTGAGACATACGGTCTGAGACAGGCGGTCTGAGACAGACGGTCTGACACACACGTTCTTTGACAGACGGTCTGAGTCAGACGGACTGAGACAGACGGACTGAGACAGGCGGTCTGATACAGACGGTCTGAGACAGACGGTCTGAGACAGACGGCATGAGACAGACGGTCTGAGACAGACGGTCCGAGACAGGCGGTCTGAGAAAGGCGGTCTGAGCCAGACGGTCTGAGACAGACGGTCTGAGACAGACGGACTGAGACAGAAGGACTGAGACAGACGAACTGAGACAGGTGGTCTGAGACAGACGGTCTGAGACAGACGGTCTCAGACAGACGGTCTGAGACAGACGGTCTGAGACAGACAGTCTGAGACAGACGGTCTGAGCCAGACGGTCTGAGCCAGACGGACTAAGACAGAAGGACAGGGACAGATGGTCTGAGACAGAGGGTCTCAGACAGACGGTCTGAGAAAGACGGTCTGAGACAGGCTGTCTGAGACAGACGGTCTGAGACAGACGGTCGGAGACAGACGGTCTGAGACAGACGGTCTGAGACAGACGGTCTGAGACAGACGGTCTGAGACATACGGACTGAGACAGACGGTCTGAGTCAGACGGTCTGAGACAGACGGTCTGTGACAGACGGTCTGAGACAGACGGTCTGAGACAGACGGTGTGAGACAGACGGTCTGTGACAGGCTGTCTGACACACACGTCCTTTGACAGACGGTCTGAGACAGGCGGACTGAGACAGACGGACTGAGACAGGCGGTCTGAGACAGAGGGTCTCAGACAGACGGTCTGAGAAAGACGGTCTGAGACAGACGGTCCGAGACAGGCGGTCTGAGAATGGCGGTCTGAGCCAGACGGTCTGTGGCAGACGGTCTGAGACAGACGGTCTGAGAATGGCGGTCTGAGTCAGACGGTCTGAGACAGTCGGACCGAGACAGGCGGTCTGAGACAGACTGTCTGAGATCGGCGGACTGAGACAGACGGACTGAGACAGACGGACTGAGACAGACGGACTGACACAGTCCGTCTGAGACAGACAGTCTGAGACAGACGGTCTGAGACAGACGGTCTGAGACAGAGTGTCTCAGACAGACGGTCTGAGAAAGAGGGTCTGAGACAGACGGTCCGAGACAGGCGGTCTGAGAATGGCGGTCTGAGCCAGACGGTCTGTGGCAGACGGTCTGAGACAGACGGTCTGAGACAGGCGGCCTGAGACAGACGGTCTGAGACAGTCGGACCGAGACAGACGGACTGAGACAGGTGGTCTGAGACAGAGGGTCGGAGACAGGCGGTCTGAGACAGACGGTCTGAGACAGTCGGACCGAGACAGACGGACTGAGACAGGTGGTCTGAGACAGACGGTCGGAGACAGGCGGTCTGAGACAGACGCTCTGAGACAGACGGTCTGAGACAGAAGGTCTGAGACATACGGTCTGAGACAGGCGGTCTGTGACAGACGGTCTGAGACAGAGGGTCTCAGACAGACGGTCTGAGAAAGAGGGTCTGAGACAGACGGTCCGAGACAGGCGGTCTGAGAATGGCGGTCTGAGTCAGACGGACTGAGACAGACGGACTGAGACAGGCGGTCTGAGACAGACGGTCTGAGACATATGGTCTGAGACAGAGGATCTGAGACAGACGGTCTGAGACATACGGTCTGAGACAGGCGGTCTGAGACAGACGGTCTGACACACACGTTCTTTGACAGACGGTCTGAGTCAGACGGACTGAGACAGACGGACTGAGACAGGCGGTCTGAGACAGACGGTCTGAGACAGACGGTCTGAGACAGACGGTCTGAGACAGACGGCATGAGACAGACGGTCTGAGACAGACGGTCCGAGACAGGCGGTCTGAGAAAGGCGGTCTGAGCCAGACGGTCTGAGACAGACGGTCTGAGACAGACGGACTGAGACAGAAGGACTGAGACAGACGAACTGAGACAGGTGGTCTGAGACAGACGGTCTGAGACAGACGGTCTGAGACGGACGGTCTCAGACAGACGGTCTGAGACAGACGGTCTGAGACAGACAGTCTGAGACAGACGGTCTGAGACAGACGGACTAAGACAGAAGGACAGGGACAGATGGTCTGAGACAGAGGGTCTCAGACAGACGGTCTGCGAAAGACGGTCTGAGACAGGCTGTCTGAGACAGACGGTCTGAGACAGACGGTCTGAGACAGACGGTCTGAGACAGACGCTCGGAGACAGACGGTCTGAGACAGACGGTATGAGACAGACGGTCTGAGACAGACGGTCTGAGACAGACGGTCTGAGACATACGGACTGAGACAGACGGTCTGAGTCAGACGGTCTGAGACAGACGGTCTGTGACAGACGGTCTGAGACAGACGGTCTGAGACAGGCTGTCTGACACACACGTTCTTTGACAGACGGTCTGAGAAAGACGGACTGAGACAGACGTACTGAGACAGGCGGTCTGAGACAGGCGGTCTGAGAATGGCGGTCTGAGCCAGACGGTCTGTGGCAGACGGTCTGAGACAGACGGTCTGAGACAGACGGTCTGAGACAGTCGGACCGAGACAGACGGACTGAGACAGGTGGTCTGAGACAGACGGTCTGAGTCTGACGGCCTGAGACAGACGGTCTGAGACAGGCGGTCTGAGACAGACGTTCTGATATAGGCGGTCTGAGACAGACGGTCTGAGACAGACGGTCTGAGACAGACGGTCTGAGACAGACGGTCTGAGACAGACGGTCTGAGACAGACGGTCTGAGACAGACAGTCTGAGACAGACGGTCTGAGACAGACGGTCTGAGACAGACGGTCTGAGACAGGCTGTCTGACACACACGTTCTTTGACAGACGGTCTGAGACAGACGGACTGAGACAGGCGGTCTGAGTCGGACGGTCTGAGATCGGCGGACTGAGACAGACGGACTGAGACAGACGGACTGAGACAGTCCGTCTGAGACAGACGGTCTGAGACAGACGGTCTGAGACAGAGTGTCTCAGACAGACGGTCTGAGAAAGAGGGTCTGAGACACACGGTCCGAGACAGGCGGTCTGAGAATGGCGGTCTGAGCCAGACGGTCTGTGGCAGACGGTCTGAGACAGACGGTCTGAGACAGGCGGCCTGAGACAGACGGTCTGAGACAGTCGGACCGAGACAGACGGACTGAGACAGGTGGTCTGAGACAGACGGTCGGAGACAGGCGGTCTGAGACAGACGCTCTGAGACAGACGGTCTGAGACAGACGGTCTGAGACAGAAGGTCTGAGACATACGGTCTGAGACAGGCGGTCTGAGACAGACGGTCTGAGACAGAGGGTCTCAGACAGACGGTCTGAGAAAGAGGGTCTGAGACAGACGGTCCGAGACAGGCGGTCTGAGAATGGCGGTCTGAGTCAGACGGACTGAGACAGAAGGACTGAGACAGGCGGTCTGAGACAGACGGTCTGAGACATATGGTCTGAGACAGAGGATCTGAGACAGACGGTCTGAGACATACGGTCTGAGACAGGCGGTCTGAGACAGACGGTCTGACACACACGTTCTTTGACAGACGGTCTGAGTCAGACGGACTGAGACAGACGGACTGAGACAGGCGGTCTGAGACAGACGGTCTGAGACAGACGGTCTGAGACAGACGGTCTGAGACAGACGGTCTGAGACAGACGGCATGAGACAGACGGTCTGAGACAGACAGTCTGAGACAGACGGTCTGAGCCAGACGGACTAAGACAGAAGGACAGGGACAGATGGTCTGAGACAGAGGGTCTCAGACAGACGGTCTGAGAAAGACGGTCTGAGACAGGCTGTCTGAGACAGACGGTCTGAGACAGACGATCGGAGACAGACGGTCTGAGACAGACGGTCTGAGACAGACGGTCTGAGACAGACGGTCTGAGACATACGGACTGAGACAGACGGTCTGAGACAGACGGTCTGAGACAGGCTGTCTGACACACACGTTCTTTGACAGACGGTCTGAGAAAGACGGACTGAGACAGACGTACTGAGACAGGCGGTCTGAGACAGGCGGTCTGAGAATGGCGGTCTGAGCCAGACGGTCTGTGGCAGACGGTCTGAGACAGACGGTCTGAGACAGACGGTCTGAGACAGTCGGACCGAGACAGACGGACTGAGACAGGTGGTCTGAGACAGACGGTCTGAGTCTGACGGCCTGAGACAGACGGTCTGAGACAGGCGGTCTGAGACAGACGTTCTGATATAGGCGGTCTGAGACAGACGGTCTGAGACAGACGGTCTGAGACAGACGGTCTGAGACAGACGGTCTGAGACAGACGGTCTGAGACAGACGGTCTGAGACAGACAGTCTGAGACAGACGGTCTGAGACAGACGGTCTGAGACAGACGGTCTGAGACAGGCTGTCTGACACACACGTTCTTTGACAGACGGTCTGAGACAGACGGACTGAGACAGGCGGTCTGAGTCGGACGGTCTGAGATCGGCGGACTGAGACAGACGGACTGAGACAGACGGACTGAGACAGTCCGTCTGAGACAGACGGTCTGAGACAGACGGTCTGAGACAGAGTGTCTCAGACAGACGGTCTGAGAAAGAGGGTCTGAGACAGACGGTCCGAGACAGGCGGTCTGAGAATGGCGGTCTGAGCCTGACGGTCTGTGGCAGACGGTCTGAGACAGACGGTCTGAGACAGGCGGCCTGAGACAGACGGTCTGAGACAGTCGGACCGAGACAGACGGACTGAGACAGGTGGTCTGAGACAGACGGTCGGAGACAGGCGGTCTGAGACAGACGCTCTGAGACAGTCGGTCTGAGACAGACGGTCTGAGACAGAAGGTCTGAGACATACGGTCTGAGACAGGCGGTCTGAGACAGACGGTCTGAGACAGAGGGTCTCAGACAGACGGTCTGAGAAAGAGGGTCTGAGACAGACGGTCCGAGACAGGCGGTCTGAGAATGGCGGTCTGAGTCAGACGGACTGAGACAGAAGGACTGAGACAGGCGGTCTGAGACAGACGGTCTGAGACATATGGTCTGAGACAGAGGATCTGAGACAGACGGTCTGAGACATACGGTCTGAGACAGGCGGTCTGAGACAGACGGTCTGACACACACGTTCTTTGACAGACGGTCTGAGTCAGACGGACTGAGACAGACGGACTGAGACAGGCGGTCTGAGACAGACGGTCTGAGACAGACGGTCTGAGACAGACGGTCTGAGACAGACGGTCTGAGACAGACGGCATGAGACAGACGGTCTGAGACAGACGGTCCGAGACAGGCGGTCTGAGAAAGGCGGTCTGAGCCAGACGGTCTGAGACAGACGGTCTGAGACAGACGGACTGAGACAGAAGGACTGAGACAGACGAACTGAGACAGGTGGTCTGAGACAGACGGTCTGTGACAGACGGTCTGAGACAGACGGTCTGAGACAGACGGTGTGAGACAGACGGTCTGAGACAGGCTGTCTGACACACACGTCCTTTGACAGACGGTCTGAGACAGGCGGGCTGAGACAGACGGACTGAGACAGAGGGTATCAGACAGACGCTCTGAGAAAGACGGTCTGAGACAGACGGTCTGAGACAGGCTGTCTGACACACACGTTCTTTGACAGACGGTCTGAGTCAGACGGACTGAGACAGACGGACTGAGACAGGCGGTCTGAGACAGACGGTCTGAGACAGACGGTCTGAGACAGACGGCATGAGACAGACGGTCTGAGACAGACGGTCCGAGACAGGCGGTCTGAGAAAGGCGGTCTGAGCCAGACGGTCTGAGACAGACGGTCTGAGACAGACGGACTGAGACAGAAGGACTGAGACAGACGAACTGAGACAGGTGGTCTGAGACAGACGGTCTGAGACAGACGGTCTGAGACAGACGGTCTGAGACAGACGGTCTCAGACAGACGGTCTGAGACAGACGGTCTGAGGCAGACAGTCTGAGACAGACGGTCTGAGCCAGACGGACTAAGACAGAAGGACAGGGACAGGTGGTCTGAGACAGAGGGTCTCAGACAGACGGTCTGAGAAAGACGGTCTGAGACAGGCTGTCTGAGACAGACGGTCTGAGACAGACGGTCGGAGACAGACGGTCTGAGACAGACGGTCTGAGACAGACGGTCTGAGACAGACGGTCTGAGACATACGGACTGAGACAGACGGTCTGAGTCAGACGGTCTGAGACAGACGGTCTGTGACAGACGGTCTGAGGCAGACTGTCTGAGACACACGGTGTGAGACAGACGGTGTGAGACAGGCTGTCTGACACACACGTCCTTTGACAGACGGTCTGAGACAGGCGGACTGAGACAGACGGACTGAGACAGGCGGTCTGAGACAGAGGGTCTCAGACAGACGGTCTGAGAAAGACGGTCTGAGACAGACGGTCGGAGACAGGCGGCCTGAGACAGACGGTCTGAGACAGTCGGACCGAGACAGACGGACTGAGACAGGTGGTGTGAGACAGACGGTCTGACACACACGTTCTTTGGGAGACGGTCTGAGTCAGACGGACTGAGACAGACGGACTGAGGCAGGCGGTCTGAGACAGACGGAGTGAGACATACGGTCTGAGACAGAGGGTCTGAGACAGACGGTCTGAGACATACGGTCTGAGACAGGCTGTCTGACACACACGTTCTTTGACAGACGGTCTGAGACGGACGGACTGAGACAGGCGGTCAGAGACAGACGGTCTGATATAGGCGGTCTGAAACAGACGGTCTGAGACAGACGGTCTGAGACAGACTTTCTGAGACAGACGGTCTGAGACAGACGGTCTGAGACAGGCTGTCTGACACACACGTTCTTTGACAGACGGTGTGAGACAGACGGTCTGAGACAGGCTGTCTGACACACACGTTCTTTGACAGACGGTCTGAGACAGACGGGCGGCGACAGGCGGGCTGAGACAGACGGACAGAGACAGCGGTCTGAGATAGACGGACGGAGGCAGACGGTCTGAGACAGACGGTCTGAGGCAGACGGTTTGAGACAGACGGTCTGAGGCAGACGGTCTGAGACAGACTGTAGGAGACAGGCGGGCTCAGACAGATGGAGAGAGACAGCGGTCTGATACAGACGGTCTGAGACCGACGGACAGATACAGGCGGGCTGAGACTGACGGGGTAAGACCAACGGTCTGAGACAGACGATCTGAGACAGACGGTCGGAGACAGGCGGGCTGAGACAGACGGACAGAGACAGGCGGGCCGAGACAGACGGACAAAGACAGCGGTCTGATACAGACGGTCTGAGACAGACGGTCGAAGACAGGCGGGCTGAGACAGACCGACGGAGACAGCGGTCTGATACAGACGGTCTGAGACAGACGGTCGGAGACAGGCGGGCTGAGACAGACGGACAGAGACAGGCGGGCTGAGAAAGGCGGTCTGAGCCAGACGGTCTGAGACAGACGGTCTGAGACAGACGGACTGAGACAGAAGGACTGAGACAGACGAACTGAGACAGGTGGTCTGAGACAGACGGTCTGAGACAGACGGTCTGAGACAGACGGTCTCAGACAGACGGTCTGAGACAGACGGTCTGAGACAGACAGTCTGAGACAGACGGTCTGAGACAGACGGACTAAGACAGAAGGACAGGGACAGATGGTCTGAGACAGAGGGTCGCAGACAGACGGTCTGAGAAAGACGGTCTGAGACAGGCTGTCTGAGACAGACGGTCTGAGACAGACGGTCGGAGACAGACGGTCTGAGACAGACGGTATGAGACAGACGGTCTGAGACAGACGGTCTGAGACAGACGGTCTGAGACATACGGACTGAGACAGACGGTCTGAGTCAGACGGTCTGCGACAGACGGTCTGTGACAGACGGTCTGAGACAGACGGTCTGAGACAGGCTGTCTGACACACACGTTCTTTGACAGACGGTCTGAGAAAGACGGACTGAGACAGACGTACTGAGACAGGCGGTCTGAGACAGGCGGTCTGAGAATGGCGGTCTGAGCCAGACGGTCTGTGGCAGACGGTCTGAGACAGACGGTCTGAGACAGACGGTCTGAGACAGTCGGACCGAGACAGACGGACTGAGACAGATGGTCTGAGACAGACGGTCTGAGTCTGACGGCCTGAGACAGACGGTCTGAGACAGGCGGTCTGAGACAGACGTTCTGATATAGGCGGTCTGAGACAGACGGTCTGAGACAGACGGTCTGAGACAGACGGTCTGAGACAGACGGTCTGAGACAGACGGTCTGAGACAGACGGTCTGAGACAGACGGTCTGAGACAGACAGTCTGAGACAGACGGTCTGAGACAGACGGTCTGAGACAGACGGTCTGAGACAGACGGTCTGAGACAGGCTGTCTGACACACACGTTCTTTGACAGACGGTCTGAGACAGACGGACTGAGACAGGCGGTCTGAGTCGGACGGTCTGAGATCGGCGGACTGAGACAGACGGACTGAGACAGACGGACTGAGACATTCCGTCTGAGACAGACGGTCTGAGACAGACGGTCTGAGACAGAGTGTCTCAGACAGACGGTCTGAGAAAGAGGGTCTGAGACAGACGGTCCGAGACAGGCGGTCTGAGAATGGCGGTCTGAGCCAGACGGTCTGTGGCAGACGGTCTGAGACAGACGGTCTGAGACAGGCGGCCTGAGACAGACGGTCTGAGACAGTCGGACCGAGACAGACGGACTGAGACAGGTGGTCTGAGACAGACGGTCGGAGACAGGCGGTCTGAGACAGACGCTCTGAGACAGACGGTCTGAGACAGACGGTCTGAGACAGAAGGTCTGAGACATACGGTCTGAGACAGGCGGTCTGAGACAGACGGTCTGAGACAGAGGGTCTCAGACAGACGGTCTGAGAAAGAGGGTCTGAGACAGACGGTCCGAGACAGGCGGTCTGAGAATGGCGGTCTGAGTCAGACGGACTGAGACAGAAGGACTGAGACAGGCGGTCTGAGACAGACGGTCTGAGACATATGGTCTGAGACAGAGGATCTGAGACAGACGGTCTGAGACATACGGTCTGAGACAGGCGGTCTGAGACAGACGGTCTGACACACACGTTCTTTGACAGACGGTCTGAGTCAGACGGACTGAGACAGACGGACTGAGACAGGCGGTCTGAGACAGACGGTCTGAGACAGACGGTCTGAGACAGACGGTCTGAGACAGACGGTCTGAGACAGACGGCATGAGACAGACGGTCTGAGACAGACGGTCCGAGACAGGCGGTCTGAGAAAGGCGGTCTGAGCCAGACGGTCTGACACAGACGGTCTGAGACAGACGGACTGAGACAGAAGGACTGAGACAGACGAACTGAGACAGGTGGTCTGAGACGGACGGTCTGTGACAGACGGTCTGAGACAGACGGTCTGAGACAGACGGTGTGAGACAGACGGTCTGAGACAGGCTGTCTGACACACACGTCCTTTGACAGACGGTCTGAGACAGGCGGGCTGAGACAGACGGACTGAGACAGAGGGTATCAGACAGACGCTCTGAGAAAGACGGTCTGAGACAGACGGTCTGAGACAGGCTGTCTGACACACACGTTCTTTGACAGACGGTCTGAGAAAGACGGCATGAGACAGACGGTCTGAGACAGACGGTCCGAGACAGGCGGTCTGAGAAAGGCGGTCTGAGCCAGACGGTCTGAGACAGGCGGTCTGAGACAGACGGTCTGACACACACGTTCTTTGACAGACGGTCTGAGTCAGACGGACTGAGACAGACGGACTGAGACAGGCGGTCTGAGACAGACGGTCTGAGACAGACGGTCTGAGACAGACGGCATGAGACAGACGGTCTGAGACAGACGGTCCGAGACAGGCGGTCTGAGAAAGGCGGTCTGAGCCAGACGGTCTGAGACAGACGGACTGAGACAGAAGGACTGAGACAGACGAACTGAGACAGGTGGTCTGAGACAGACGGTCTGAGACAGACGGTCTGAGACAGACGGTCTGAGACAGACGGTCTCAGACAGACGGTCTGAGACAGACGGTCTGAGACAGACAGTCTGAGACAGACGGTCTGAGCCAGACGGACTAAGACAGAAGGACAGGGACAGGTGGTCTGAGACAGAGGGTCTCAGACAGACGGTCTGAGAAAGACGGTCTGAGACAGGCTGTCTGAGACAGACGGTCTGAGACAGACGGTCGGAGACAGACGGTCTGAGACAGACGGTCTGAGACAGACGGTCTGAGACAGACGGTCTGAGACATACGGACTGAGACAGACGGTCTGAGTCAGACGGTCTGAGACAGACGGTCTGTGACAGACGGTCTGAGACAGACTGTCTGAGACACACGGTGTGAGACAGACGGTCTGAGACAGGCTGTCTGACACACACGTCCTTTGACAGACGGTCTGAGACAGGCGGACTGAGACAGACGGACTGAGACAGGCGGTCTGAGACAGAGGGTCTCAGACAGACGGTCTGAGAAAGACGGTCTGAGACAGACGGTCCGAGACAGGCGGTCTGAGAATGGCGGTCTGAGCCAGACGGTCTGTGGCAGACGGACTGAGACAGACGGTCGGAGACAGGCGGCCTGAGACAGACGGTCTGAGACAGTCGGACCGAGACAGACGGACTGAGACAGGTGGTGTGAGACAGACGGTCTGACACACACGTTCTTTGGGAGACGGTCTGAGTCAGACGGACTGAGACAGACGGACTGAGGCAGGCGGTCTGAGACAGACGGAGTGAGACATACGGTCTGAGACAGAGGGTCTGAGACAGACGGTCTGAGACATACGGTCTGAGACAGGCTGTCTGACACACACGTTCTTTGACAGACGGTCTGAGACGGACGGACTGAGACAGGCGGTCAGAGACAGACGGTCTGATATAGGCGGTCTGAAACAGACGGTCTGAGACAGACGGTCTGAGACAGACTTTCTGAGACAGACGGTCTGAGACAGACGGTCTGAGACAGGCTGTCTGACACACACGTTCTTTGACAGACGGTGCGAGACAGACGGTCTGAGACAGGCTGTCTGACACACACGTTCTTTGACAGACGGTCTGAGACAGACGGGCGGCGACAGGCGGGCTGAGACAGACGGACAGAGACAGCGGTCTGAGATAGACGGACGGAGGCAGACGGTCTGAGACAGACGGTCTGAGGCAGACGGTTTGAGACAGACGGTCTGAGGCAGACGGTCTGAGACAGACTGTAGGAGACAGGCGGGCTCAGACAGATGGAGAGAGACAGCGGTCTGATACAGACGGTCTGAGACCGACGGACAGATACAGGCGGGCTGAGACTGACGGTCGAAGACAGGCGGGCTGAGACAGACCGACGGAGACAGCGGTCTGATACAGACGGTCTGAGACAGACGGTCGGAGACAGGCGGGCTGAGACAGACGGACAGAGACAGGCGGTCTGAGACAGACGGTCTGAGACAGACGGTCTGAGACAGACGGTCTGAGACAGACGGTCTGAGACAGACGGTCTGAGACAGACGGTCTGAGACAGGCGGGCCGAGACAGACGGACAAAGACAGCGGTCTGATACAGACGGTCTGAGACAGACGGTCGAAGACAGGCGGGCTGAGACAGACGGACAGAGACAGGCGGGCCGAGACAGACGGACAAAGACAGCGGTCTGATACAGACGGTCTGAGACAGACGGTCGAAGACAGGCGGGCTGAGACAGACCGACGGAGACAGCGGTCTGATACAGACGGTCTGAGACAGACGGTCGGAGACAGGCGGGCTGAGACAGACGGACAGAGACAGGCGGGCTGAGACAGACGGACAAAGACAGCGGTCTGATACAGCGGGTCTGAGACAGACGGTCGGAGACAGGCGGGCTGAGACAGACTGACATAGACAGGCGGGCTGAGACAGACGATCTGAGACAGACGGACAGAGATAGACGGTCTGAGACAGACGATCTGAGACAGACGGTCTGAGACAGACGGTCTGAGACAGACGGTCTGAGACAGACGGTCTGAGACAGACGGTCTGAGACAGACGGTCTGAGACAGACGGTCTGACACAGACGGTCTGAGACAGACTGTAGGAGACAGGCGGGCTCAGACAGATGGACAGAGACAGCGGTCTGATACAGACGGTCTGAGACAGACGGTTCGAGACAGGAGGGCTGAGACAGACGGACAGAGACAGGCGGGCTGAGACAGACGGACAGAGACAGCGGTCTGAGATAGACGGACGGAGGCAGACGGTCTGAGACAGACGGCATGAGACAGACGGTCTGAGACAGACGGTCCGAGACAGGCGGTCTGAGAAAGGCGGTCTGAGCCAGACGGTCTGAGACAGACGGTCTGAGACAGACGGACTGAGACAGAAGGACTGAGACAGACGAACTGAGACAGGTGGTCTGAGACGGACGGTCTGTGACAGACGGTCTGAGACAGACGGTCTGAGACAGACGGTGTGAGACAGACGGTCTGAGACAGGCTGTCTGACACACACGTCCTTTGACAGACGGTCTGAGACAGGCGGGCTGAGACAGACGGACTGAGACAGAGGGTATCAGACAGACGCTCTGAGAAAGACGGTCTGAGACAGACGGTCTGAGACAGGCTGTCTGACACACACGTTCTTTGACAGACGGTCTGAGAAAGACGGCATGAGACAGACGGTCTGAGACAGACGGTCCGAGACAGGCGGTCTGAGAAAGGCGGTCTGAGCCAGACGGTCTGAGACAGGCGGTCTGAGACAGACGGTCTGACACACACGTTCTTTGACAGACGGTCTGAGTCAGACGGACTGAGACAGACGGACTGAGACAGGCGGTCTGAGACAGACGGTCTGAGACAGACGGTCTGAGACAGACGGCATGAGACAGACGGTCTGAGACAGACGGTCCGAGACAGGCGGTCTGAGAAAGGCGGTCTGAGCCAGACGGTCTGAGACAGACGGACTGAGACAGAAGGACTGAGACAGACGAACTGAGACAGGTGGTCTGAGACAGACGGTCTGAGACAGACGGTCTGAGACAGACGGTCTGAGACAGACGGTCTCAGACAGACGGTCTGAGACAGACGGTCTGAGACAGACAGTCTGAGACAGACGGTCTGAGCCAGACGGACTAAGACAGAAGGACAGGGACAGGTGGTCTGAGACAGAGGGTCTCAGACAGACGGTCTGAGAAAGACGGTCTGAGACAGGCTGTCTGAGACAGACGGTCTGAGACAGACGGTCGGAGACAGACGGTCTGAGACAGACGGTCTGAGACAGACGGTCTGAGACAGACGGTCTGAGACATACGGACTGAGACAGACGGTCTGAGTCAGACGGTCTGAGACAGACGGTCTGTGACAGACGGTCTGAGACAGACTGTCTGAGACACACGGTGTGAGACAGACGGTCTGAGACAGGCTGTCTGACACACACGTCCTTTGACAGACGGTCTGAGACAGGCGGACTGAGACAGACGGACTGAGACAGGCGGTCTGAGACAGAGGGTCTCAGACAGACGGTCTGAGAAAGACGGTCTGAGACAGACGGTCCGAGACAGGCGGTCTGAGAATGGCGGTCTGAGCCAGACGGTCTGTGGCAGACGGACTGAGACAGACGGTCGGAGACAGGCGGCCTGAGACAGACGGTCTGAGACAGTCGGACCGAGACAGACGGACTGAGACAGGTGGTGTGAGACAGACGGTCTGACACACACGTTCTTTGGGAGACGGTCTGAGTCAGACGGACTGAGACAGACGGACTGAGGCAGGCGGTCTGAGACAGACGGAGTGAGACATACGGTCTGAGACAGAGGGTCTGAGACAGACGGTCTGAGACATACGGTCTGAGACAGGCTGTCTGACACACACGTTCTTTGACAGACGGTGTGAGACAGACGGTCTGAGACAGGCTGTCTGACACACACGTTCTTTGACAGACGGTCTGAGACAGACGGGCGGCGACAGGCGGGCTGAGACAGACGGACAGAGACAGCGGTCTGAGATAGACGGACGGAGGCAGACGGTCTGAGACAGACGGTCTGAGGCAGACGGTTTGAGACAGACGGTCTGAGGCAGACGGTCTGAGACAGACTGTAGGAGACAGGCGGGCTCAGACAGATGGAGAGAGACAGCGGTCTGATACAGACGGTCTGAGACCGACGGACAGATACAGGCGGGCTGAGACTGACGGTCGAAGACAGGCGGGCTGAGACAGACCGACGGAGACAGCGGTCTGATACAGACGGTCTGAGACAGACGGTCGGAGACAGGCGGGCTGAGACAGACGGACAGAGACAGGCGGTCTGAGACAGACGGTCTGAGACAGACGGTCTGAGACAGACGGTCTGAGACAGACGGTCTGAGACAGACGGTCTGAGACAGGCGGGCCGAGACAGACGGACAAAGACAGCGGTCTGATACAGACGGTCTGAGACAGACGGTCGAAGACAGGCGGGCTGAGACAGACGGACAGAGACAGGCGGGCCGAGACAGACGGACAAAGACAGCGGTCTGATACAGACGGTCTGAGACAGACGGTCGAAGACAGGCGGGCTGAGACAGACCGACGGAGACAGCGGTCTGATACAGACGGTCTGAGACAGACGGTCGGAGACAGGCGGGCTGAGACAGACGGACAGAGACAGGCGGGCTGAGACAGACGGACAAAGACAGCGGTCTGATACAGCGGGTCTGAGACAGACGGTCGGAGACAGGCGGGCTGAGACAGACTGACATAGACAGGCGGGCTGAGACAGACGATCTGAGACAGACGGACAGAGATAGACGGTCTGAGACAGACGATCTGAGACAGACGGTCTGAGACAGACGGTCTGAGACAGACGGTCTGAGACAGACGGTCTGAGACAGACGGTCTGAGACAGACGGTCTGAGACAGACGGTCTGAGACAGACGGTCTGACACAGACGGTCTGAGACAGACTGTAGGAGACAGGCGGGCTCAGACAGATGGACAGAGACAGCGGTCTGATACAGACGGTCTGAGACAGACGGTTCGAGACAGGAGGGCTGAGACAGACGGACAGAGACAGGCGGGCTGAGACAGACGGACAGAGACAGCGGTCTGAGATAGACGGACGGAGGCAGACGGTCTGAGACAGACGGTCTGAGACAGACGGTCTGAGACAGACGGTCTGACACAGGCTGTCTGACACACACGTTCTTTGACAGACGGTGTGAGGCAGACGGTCTGAGACAGGCTGTCTGACACACACGTTCTTTGACAGACGGTCTGAGACAGACAGACTGAGACAGGCGGTCTGAGACAGACGGTCTGATATAGGCGGTCTGAAACAGACGGTCTGAGACAGACGGTCTGAGACAGACGGTCTGAGACAGACGGTCTGAGACAGACGGGCTAAAACCGACGGCCTGGGACAGATGGTCTGAGACGGATGGTCTGAGACAGACGGTCTGAGACAGGCGGACAGAGTCAGATGGACGGACACATACGGAGTGAGACAGGCGTTCAGTGACAGACGGTATGGGACAGACGGAGTGAGACAGGCGGCATGAGGCAGACGGACAGAGACAGACGGAGTGAGACAGGCGTTCACTGACAGACGGACAGAGACTGGCGGGCTGAGACTGACGGGGTAAGACCAACGGTCTGAGACGGACGATCTGAGACAGACGGTCTGAGACAGACGGTCCGAGACAGATGGTCTGAGACATACGGTCTGAGACAGGCGCGCTGAGACAGACGGTCAGAGACAACGGTCTGAGACAGCGGTCTGATACAGACGGTCTGAGACAGACGGGCGGAGACAGACGTTCTGAGACAGACGGACAGAGACTGGCGGGCTGAGACTGACGGGGTAAGACCAACGGTCTGAGACGGACGATCTGAGACATACGGTCTGAGACAGACGGTCCGAGACAGACGGTCTGAGACATACGGTCTGAGACAGGCGCGCTGAGACAGACGGTCAGAGACAACGGTCTGAGACAGCGGTCTGATACAGACGGTCTGAGACAGACGGGCGGAGACAGGCGGGCTGAGACAGACGGACAGAGACAGCGGTCTGAGATAGACGGACGGAGGCAGACGGTCTGAGACAGACGGTCTGAGGCAGACGGTTTGAGACAGACGGTCTGAGGCAGACGGTCTGAGACAGACGGTCTGAGACCGACGGACAGAGACAGGCGGGCTGAGACTGACGGGGTAAGACCAACGGTCTGAGCCAGACGATCTGAGACAGACGGTCGGAGACAGGCGGGCTGAGAGAGACGGACAGAGACAGCGGTCTGATACAGACGGTCTGAGACAGACGGTCGGAGACAGGCGGGCTGAGACAGACGGACAGAGACAGCGGTCTGAGATAGACGGTCGAAGACAGGCGGGCTGAGACAGACCGACGGAGACAGCGGTCTGATACAGACGGTCTGATACAGACGGTCTGAGACAGACGGTCGGAGACAGGCGGGCTGAGACAGACGGACAGAGACAGGCGGGCTGAGACAGACGGACAAAGACAGCGGTCTGATACAGCGGGTCTGAGACAGACGGTCGGAGACAGGCGGGCTGAGACAGACTGACATAGACAGGCGGGCTGAGACAGACGATCTGAGACAGACGGACAGAGATAGACGGTCTGAGACAGACGATCTGAGACAGACGGTCTGAGACAGACGGTCTGAGACAGACGGTCTGAGACAGACGGTCTGAGACAGACGGTCTGAGACAGACGGTCTGAGACAGACGGTCTGACACAGACGGTCTGAGACAGACGGTCTGAGACAGACTGTAGGAGACAGGCGGGCTCAGACAGATGGACAGAGACAGCGGTCTGATGCAGACGGTCTGAGACAGACGGTTCGAGACAGGAGGGCTGAGACAGACGGACAGAGACAGGCGGGCTGAGACAGACGGACAGAGACAGCGGTCTGAGATAGACGGACGGAGGCAGACGGTCTGAGACAGACGGTCTGAGACCGACGGACAGAGACAGGCGGGCTGAGACTGACGGGGTAAGACCAACGGTCTGAGCCAGACGATCTGAGACAGACGGTCGGAGACAGGCGGGCTGAGAGAGACGGACAGAGACAGCGGTCTGATACAGACGGTCTGAGACAGACGGTCGGAGACAGGCGGGCTGAGACAGACGGACAGAGACAGCGGTCTGAGATAGACGGACGGAGGCAGACGGTCTGAGGCAGACGGTTTGAGACAGACGGTCTGAGGCAGACGGTCTGAAACAGACGGTCTGAGACAGACTTTCTGAGACAGACGGTCTGAGACAGACGGTCTGAGACAGGCTGTCTGACACACACGTTCTTTGACAGACGGTGTGAGACAGACGGTCTGAGACAGGGTGTCTGACACACACGTTCTTTGACAGACGGTGTGAGACAGACGGTCTGAGACAGGCTGTCTGACACACACGTTCTTTGACAGACGGTCTGAGACAGACGGGCGGCGACAGGCGGGCTGAGACAGACGGACAGAGACAGCGGTCTGAGATAGACGGACGGAGGCAGACGGTCTGAGACAGACGGTCTGAGGCAGACGGTTTGAGACAGACGGTCTGAGGCAGACGGTCTGAGACAGACGGTCTGAGACAGACTGTAGGAGACAGGCGGGCTCAGACAGATGGAGAGGGACAGCGGTCTGATACAGACGGTCTGAGACCGACGGACAGGTACAGGCGGGCTGAGACTGACGGGGTAAGACCAACGGTCTGAGACAGACGATCTGAGACAGACGGTCGGAGACAGGCGGGCTGAGACAGACGGACAGAGACAGGCGGGCCGAGACAGACGGACAAAGACAGCGGTCTGATACAGACGGTCTGAGACAGACGGTCGAAGACAGGCGGGCTGAGACAGACCGACGGAGACAGCGGTCTGATACAGACGGTCTGAGACAGACGGTCGGAGACAGGCGGGCTGAGACAGACGGACAGAGACAGGCGGGCTGAGACAGACGGACAAAGACAGCGGTCTGATACAGCGGGTCTGAGACAGACGGTCGGAGACAGGCGGGCTGAGACAGACTGACATAGACAGGCGGGCTGAGACAGACGATCTGAGACAGACGGACAGAGATAGACGGTCTGAGACAGACGATCTGAGACAGACGGTCTGAGACAGACGGTCTGAGACAGACGGTCTGAGACAGACGGTCTGAGACAGACGGTCTGAGACAGACGGTCTGACACAGACGGTCTGAGACAGACGGTCTGAGACAGACTGTAGGAGACAGGCGGGCTCAGACAGATGGACAGAGACAGCGGTCTGATGCAGACGGTCTGAGACAGACGGTTCGAGACAGGAGGGCTGAGACAGACGGACAGAGACAGGCGGGCTGAGACAGACGGTCTGAGGCAGACGGTTTGAGACAGACGGTCTGAGGCAGACGGTCTGAGACAGACGGTCTGAGACCGACGGACAGAGACAGGCGGGCTGAGACTGACGGGGTAAGACCAACGGTCTGAGCCAGACGATCTGAGACAGACGGTCGGAGACAGGCGGGCTGAGAGAGACGGACAGAGACAGCGGTCTGATACAGACGGTCTGAGACAGACGGTCGGAGACAGGCGGGCTGAGGCAGACGGACAGAGACAGCGGTCTGAGATAGACGGACGGAGGCAGACGGTCTGAGGCAGACGGTTTGAGACAGACGGTCTGAGGCAGACGGTCTGAAACAGACGGTCTGAGACAGACTTTCTGAGACAGACGGTCTGAGACAGACGGTCTGAGACAGGCTGTCTGACACACACGTTCTTTGACAGACGGTGTGAGACAGACGGTCTGAGACAGGCTGTCTGACACACACGTTCTTTGACAGACGGTGTGAGACAGACGGTCTGAGACAGGCTGTCTGACACACACGTTCTTTGACAGACGGTCTGAGACAGACGGGCGGCGACAGGCGGGCTGAGACAGACGGACAGAGACAGCGGTCTGAGATAGACGGACGGAGGCAGACGGTCTGAGACAGACGGTCTGAGGCAGACGGTTTGAGACAGACGGTCTGAGGCAGACGGTCTGAGACAGACGGTCTGAGACAGACTGTAGGAGACAGGCGGGCTCAGACAGATGGAGAGGGACAGCGGTCTGATACAGACGGTCTGAGACCGACGGACAGGTACAGGCGGGCTGAGACTGACGGGGTAAGACCAACGGTCTGAGACAGACGATCTGAGACAGACGGTCGGAGACAGGCGGGCTGAGACAGACGGACAGAGACAGGCGGGCCGAGACAGACGGACAAAGACAGCGGTCTGATACAGACGGTCTGAGACAGACGGTCGAAGACAGGCGGGCTGAGACAGACCGACGGAGACAGCGGTCTGATACAGACGGTCTGAGACAGACGGTCGGAGACAGGCGGGCTGAGACAGACGGACAGAGACAGGCGGGCTGAGACAGACGGACAAAGACAGCGGTCTGATACAGCGGGTCTGAGACAGACGGTCGGAGACAGGCGGGCTGAGACAGACTGACATAGACAGGCGGGCTGAGACAGACGATCTGAGACAGACGGACAGAGATAGACGGTCTGAGACAGACGATCTGAGACAGACGGTCTGAGACAGACGGTCTGAGACAGACGGTCTGAGACAGACGGTCTGAGACAGACGGTCTGAGACAGACGGTCTGACACAGACGGTCTGAGACAGACGGTCTGAGACAGACTGTAGGAGACAGGCGGGCTCAGACAGATGGACAGAGACAGCGGTCTGATGCAGACGGTCTGAGACAGACGGTTCGAGACAGGAGGGCTGAGACAGACGGACAGAGACAGGCGGGCTGAGACAGACGGTCTGAGGCAGACGGTTTGAGACAGACGGTCTGAGGCAGACGGTCTGAGACAGACGGTCTGAGACCGACGGACAGAGACAGGCGGGCTGAGACTGACGGGGTAAGACCAACGGTCTGAGCCAGACGATCTGAGACAGACGGTCGGAGACAGGCGGGCTGAGAGAGACGGACAGAGACAGCGGTCTGATACAGACGGTCTGAGACAGACGGTCGGAGACAGGCGGGCTGAGGCAGACGGACAGAGACAGCGGTCTGAGATAGACGGACGGAGGCAGACGGTCTGAGGCAGACGGTTTGAGACAGACGGTCTGAGGCAGACGGTCTGAAACAGACGGTCTGAGACAGACTTTCTGAGACAGACGGTCTGAGACAGACGGTCTGAGACAGGCTGTCTGACACACACGTTCTTTGACAGACGGTGTGAGACAGACGGTCTGAGACAGGCTGTCTGACACACACGTTCTTTGACAGACGGTGTGAGACAGACGGTCTGAGACAGGCTGTCTGACACACACGTTCTTTGACAGACGGTCTGAGACAGACGGGCGGCGACAGGCGGGCTGAGACAGACGGACAGAGACAGCGGTCTGAGATAGACGGACGGAGGCAGACGGTCTGAGACAGACGGGCGGCGACAGGCGGGCTGAGACAGACGGACAGAGACAGCGGTCTGAGATAGACGGACGGAGGCAGACGGTCTGAGACAGACGGTCTGAGGCAGACGGTTTGAGACAGACGGTCTGAGGCAGACGGTCTGAGACAGACGGTCTGAGACAGACTGTAGGAGACAGGCGGGCTCAGACAGATGGAGAGGGACAGCGGTCTGATACAGACGGTCTGAGACCGACGGACAGGTACAGGCGGGCTGAGACTGACGGGGTAAGACCAACGGTCTGAGACAGACGATCTGAGACAGACGGTCGGAGACAGGCGGGCTGAGACAGACGGACAGAGACAGGCGGGCCGAGACAGACGGACAAAGACAGCGGTCTGATACAGACGGTCTGAGACAGACGGTCGAAGACAGGCGGGCTGAGACAGACCGACGGAGACAGCGGTCTGATACAGACGGTCTGAGACAGACGGTCGGAGACAGGCGGGCTGAGACAGACGGACAGAGACAGGCGGGCTGAGACAGACGGACAAAGACAGCGGTCTGATACAGCGGGTCTGAGACAGACGGTCGGAGACAGGCGGGCTGAGACAGACTGACATAGACAGGCGGGCTGAGACAGACGGACAGAGATAGACGGTCTGAGACAGACGATCTGAGACAGACGGTCTGAGACAGACGGTCTGAGACAGACGGTCTGAGACAGACGGTCTGACACAGGCTGTCTGACACACACGTTCTTTGACAGACGGTGTGAGGCAGACGGTCTGAGACAGGCTGTCTGACACACACGTTCTTTGACAGACGGTCTGAGACAGACAGACTGAGACAGGCGGTCTGAGACAGACGGTCTGATATAGGCGGTCTGAAACAGACGGTCTGAGACAGACGGTCTGAGACAGACGTTCTGAGACAGACGGTCTGAGACAGACGGTCTGAGACAGACGGGCTAAAACCGACGGCCTGGGACAGGTGGTCTGAGACGGATGGTCTGAGACAGACGGTCTGAGACAGGCGGACAGAGTCAGATGGACAGACACATACGGAGTGAGACAGGCGTTCAGTGACAGACGGTATGGGACAGACGGAGTGAGACAGGCGGCATGAGGCAGACGGACAGAGACAGACGGAGTGAGACAGGCGTTCAGTGACAGACGGACAGAGACTGGCGGGCTGAGACTGACGGGGTAAGACCAACGGTCTGAGACGGACGATCTGAGACAGACGGTCTGAGACAGACGGTCCGAGACAGACGGTCTGAGACATACGGTCTGAGACAGGCGCGCTGAGACAGACGGTCAGAGACAACGGTCTGAGACAGCGGTCTGATACAGACGGTCTGAGACAGACGGGCGGAGACAGACGTTCTGAGACAGACGGACAGAGACTGGCGGGCTGAGACTGACGGGGTAAGACCAACGGTCTGAGACGGACGATCTGAGACAGACGGTCTGAGACAGACGGTCTGAGACATACGGTCTGAGACAGGCGCGCTGAGACAGACGGTCAGAGACAACGGTCTGAGACAGGCGGTCTGAGACAGACGGTCTGAGACAGAGGGTCTCAGACAGACGGTCTGAGAAAGAGGGTCTGAGACAGACGGTCCGAGACAGGCGGTCTGAGAATGGCGGTCTGAGTCAGACGGACTGAGACAGAAGGACTGAGACAGGCGGTCTGAGACAGACGGTCTGAGACATATGGTCTGAGACAGAGGATCTGAGACAGACGGTCTGAGACATACGGTCTGAGACAGGCGGTCTGAGACAGACGGTCTGACACACACGTTCTTTGACAGACGGTCTGAGTCAGACGGACTGAGACAGACGGACTGAGACAGGCGGTCTGAGACAGACGGTCTGAGACAGACGGTCTGAGACAGACGGTCTGAGACAGACGGTCTGAGACAGACGGCATGAGACAGACGGTCTGAGACAGACGGTCCGAGACAGGCGGTCTGAGAAAGGCGGTCTGAGCCAGACGGTCTGAGACAGACGGTCTGAGACAGACGGACTGAGACAGAAGGACTGAGACAGACGAACTGAGACAGGTGGTCTAAGACAGACGGTCTGTGACAGACGGTCTGAGACAGACGGTCTGAGACAGATGGTGTGAGACAGACGGTCTGAGACAGGCTGTCTGACACACACGTCCTTTGACAGACGGTCTGAGACAGGCGGGCTGAGACAGACGGACTGAGACAGAGGGTATCAGACAGACGCTCTGAGAAAGACGGTCTGAGACAGACGGTCTGAGACAGGCTGTCTGACACACACGTTCTTTGACAGACGGTCTGAGAAAGACGGCATGAGACAGACGGTCTGAGACAGACGGTCCGAGACAGGCGGTCTGAGAAAGGCGGTCTGAGCCAGACGGTCTGAGACAGGCGGTCTGAGACAGACGGTCTGACACACACGTTCTTTGACAGACGGTCTGAGTCAGACGGACTGAGACAGACGGACTGAGACAGGCGGTCTGAGACAGACGGTCTGAGACAGACGGTCTGAGACAGACGGCATGAGACAGACGGTCTGAGACAGACGGTCCGAGACAGGCGGTCTGAGAAAGGCGGTCTGAGCCAGACGGTCTGAGACAGACGGTCTGAGACAGACGGACTGAGACAGAAGGACTGAGACAGACGAACTGAGACAGGTGGTCTGAGACAGACGGTCTGAGACAGACGGTCTGAGACAGACGGTCTCAGACAGACGGTCTGAGACAGACGGTCTGAGACAGACAGTCTGAGACAGACGGTCTGAGCCAGACGGACTAAGACAGAAGGACAGGGACAGGTGGTCTGAGACAGAGGGTCTCAGACAGACGGTCTGAGAAAGACGGTCTGAGACAGGCTGTCTGAGACAGACGGTCTGAGACAGACGGTCGGAGACAGACGGTCTGAGACAGACGGTCTGAGACAGACGGTCTGAGACAGACGGTCTGAGACATACGGACTGAGACAGACGGTCTGAGTCAGACGGTCTGAGACAGACGGTCTGTGACAGACGGTCTGAGACAGACTGTCTGAGACACACGGTGTGAGACAGACGGTCTGAGACAGGCTGTCTGACACACACGTCCTTTGACAGACGGTCTGAGACAGGCGGACTGAGACAGACGGACTGAGACAGGCGGTCTGAGACAGAGGGTCTCAGACAGACGGTCTGAGAAAGACGGTCTGAGACAGACGGTCCGAGACAGGCGGTCTGAGAATGGCGGTCTGAGCCAGACGGTCTGTGGCAGACGGACTGAGACAGACGGTCGGAGACAGGCGGCCTGAGACAGACGGTCTGAGACAGTCGGACCGAGACAGACGGACTGAGACAGGTGGTGTGAGACAGACGGTCTGACACACACGTTCTTTGGGAGACGGTCTGAGTCAGACGGACTGAGACAGACGGACTGAGGCAGGCGGTCTGAGACAGACGGTCTGAGACATACGGTCTGAGACAGAGGGTCTGAGACAGACGGTCTGAGACATACGGTCTGAGACAGGCTGTCTGACACACACGTTCTTTGACAGACGGTCTGAGACGGACGGAGTGAGACAGGCGGTCAGAGACAGACCGTCTGATATAGGCGGTCTGAAACAGACGGTCTGAGACAGACGGTCTGAGACAGACTTTCTGAGACAGACGGTCTGAGACAGACGGTCTGAGACAGACGGTCTGAGACAGGCTGTCTGACACACACGTTCTTTGACAGACGGTGTGAGACAGACGGTCTGAGACAGCTGTCTGACACACACGTTCTTTGACAGACGGTCTGAGACAGACGGGCGGCGACAGGCGGGCTGAGACAGACGGACAGAGACAGCGGTCTGAGATAGATGGACGGAGGCAGACGGTCTGAGACAGACGGTCTGAGGCAGACGGTTTGAGACAGACGGTCTGAGGCAGACGGTCTGAGACAGACTGTAGGAGACAGGCGGGCTCAGACAGATGGAGAGAGACAGCGGTCTGATACAGACGGTCTGAGACCGACGGACAGATACAGGCGGGCTGAGACTGACGGGGTAAGACCAACGGTCTGAGACAGACGATCTGAGACAGACGGTCGGAGACAGGCGGGCTGAGACAGACTGACATAGACAGGCGGGCTGAGACAGACGATCTGAGACAGACGGACAGAGACAGGCGGTCAGAGACAGACGGTCTGATATAGGCGGTCTGAAACAGACGGTCTGAGACAGACGGTCTGAGACAGACGGTCTGAGACAGACGGTCTGAGACAGACGGTCTGAGACAGACGGTCTGACACAGACGGTCTGAGACAGACTGTAGGAGACAGGCGGGCTCAGACAGATGGACAGAGACAGCGGTCTGATACAGACGGTCTGAGACAGACGGTTCGAGACAGGAGGGCTGAGACAGACGGACAGAGACAGGCGGGCTGAGACAGACGGACAGAGACAGCGGTCTGAGATAGACGGACGGAGGCAGACGGTCTGAGACAGACGGTCTGAGACAGACGGTCTGAGACAGACGGTCTGACACAGGCTGTCTGACACACACGTTCTTTGACAGACGGTGTGAGGCAGACGGTCTGAGACAGGCTGTCTGACACACACGTTCTTTGACAGACGGTCTGAGACAGACAGACTGAGACAGGCGGTCTGAGACAGACGGTCTGATATAGGCGGTCTGAAACAGACGGTCTGAGACAGACGGTCTGAGACAGACGGTCTGAGACAGACGGTCTGAGACAGACGGGCTAAAACCGACGGCCTGGGACAGATGGTCTGAGACGGATGGTCTGAGACAGACGGTCTGAGACAGGCGGACAGAGTCAGATGGACAGACACATACGGAGTGAGACAGGCGTTCAGTGACAGACGGTATGGGACAGACGGAGTGAGACAGGCGGCATGAGGCAGACGGACAGAGACAGACGGAGTGAGACAGGCGTTCAGTGACAGACGGACAGAGACTGGCGGGCTGAGACTGACGGGGTAAGACCAACGGTCTGAGACGGACGATCTGAGACAGACGGTCTGAGACAGACGGTCCGAGACAGATGGTCTGAGACATACGGTCTGAGACAGGCGCGCTGAGACAGACGGTCAGAGACAACGGTCTGAGACAGCGGTCTGATACAGACGGTCTGAGACAGACGGGCGGAGACAGACGTTCTGAGACAGACGGACAGAGACTGGCGGGCTGAGACTGACGGGGTAAGACCAACGGTCTGAGACGGACGATCTGAGACATACGGTCTGAGACAGACGGTCCGAGACAGACGGTCTGAGACATACGGTCTGAGACAGGCGCGCTGAGACAGACGGTCAGAGACAACGGTCTGAGACAGCGGTCTGATACAGACGGTCTGAGACAGACGGGCGGAGACAGGCGGGCTGAGACAGACGGACAGAGACAGCGGTCTGAGATAGACGGACGGAGGCAGACGGTCTGAGACAGACGGTCTGAGGCAGACGGTTTGAGACAGACGGTCTGAGGCAGACGGTCTGAGACAGACGGTCTGAGACCGACGGACAGAGACAGGCGGGCTGAGACTGACGGGGTAAGACCAACGGTCTGAGCCAGACGATCTGAGACAGACGGTCGGAGACAGGCGGGCTGAGAGAGACGGACAGAGACAGCGGTCTGATACAGACGGTCTGAGACAGACGGTCGGAGACAGGCGGGCTGAGACAGACGGACAGAGACAGCGGTCTGAGATAGACGGTCGAAGACAGGCGGGCTGAGACAGACCGACGGAGACAGCGGTCTGATACAGACGGTCTGAGACAGACGGTCGGAGACAGGCGGGCTGAGACAGACGGACAGAGACAGGCGGGCTGAGACAGACGGACAAAGACAGCGGTCTGATACAGCGGGTCTGAGACAGACGGTCGGAGACAGGCGGGCTCAGACAGATGGACAGAGACAGCGGTCTGATGCAGACGGTCTGAGACAGACGGTTCGAGACAGGAGGGCTGAGACAGACGGACAGAGACAGGCGGGCTGAGACAGACGGACAGAGACAGCGGTCTGAGATAGACGGACGGAGGCAGACGGTCTGAGACAGACGGTCTGAGACAGACGGTCTGAGACAGACGGTCTGACACAGGCTGTCTGACACACACGTTCTTTGACAGACGGTGTGAGGCAGACGGTCTGAGACAGGCTGTCTGACACACACGTTCTTTGACAGACGGTCTGAGACAGACAGACTGAGACAGGCGGTCTGAGACAGACGGTCTGATATAGGCGGTCTGAAACAGACGGTCTGAGACAGACGGTCTGAGACAGACGTTCTGAGACAGACGGTCTGAGACAGACGGTCTGAGACAGACGGTCTGAGACGGACGGGCTAAAACCGACGGCCTGGGACAGATGGTCTGAGACGGATGGTCTGAGACAGACGGTCTGAGACAGGCGGACAGAGTCAGATGGACAGACACATACGGAGTGAGACAGGCGTTCAGTGACAGACGGTATGGGACAGACGGAGTGAGACAGGCGGCATGAGGCAGACGGACAGAGACTGACGGAGTGAGACAGGCGTTCAGTGACAGACGGACAGAGACTGGCGGGCTGAGACTGACGGGGTAAGACCAACGGTCTGAGACGGACGATCTGAGACAGACGGTCTGAGACAGACGGTCCGAGACAGACGGTCTGAGACATACGGTCTGAGACAGGCGCGCTGAGACAGACGGTCAGAGACAACGGTCTGAGACAGCGGTCTGATACAGACGGTCTGAGACAGACGGGCGGAGACAGGCGGGCTGAGACAGACGGACAGAGACAGCGGTCTGAGATAGACGGACGGAGGCAGACGGTCTGAGACAGACGGTCTGAGGCAGACGGTTTGAGACAGACGGTCTGAGGCAGACGGTCTGAGACAGACGGTCTGAGACCGACGGACAGAGACAGGCGGGCTGAGACTGACGGGGTAAGACCAACGGTCTGAGCCAGACGATCTGAGACAGACGGTCGGAGACAGGCGGGCTGAGAGAGACGGACAGAGACAGCGGTCTGATACAGACGGTCTGAGACAGACGGTCGGAGACAGGCGGGCTGAGACAGACGGACAGAGACAGCGGTCTGAGATAGACGGACGGAGGCAGACGGTCTGAGGCAGACGGTTTGAGACAGACGGTCTGAGGCAGACGGTCTGAAACAGACGGTCTGAGACAGACTTTCTGAGACAGACGGTCTGAGACAGACGGTCTGAGACAGGCTGTCTGACACACACGTTCTTTGACAGACGGTGTGAGACAGACGGTCTGAGACAGGCTGTCTGACACACACGTTCTTTGACAGACGGTGTGAGACAGACGGTCTGAGACAGGCTGTCTGACACACACGTTCTTTGACAGACGGTCTGAGACAGACGGGCGGCGACAGGCGGGCTGAGACAGACGGACAGAGACAGCGGTCTGAGATAGACGGACGGAGGCAGACGGTCTGAGACAGACGGTCTGAGGCAGACGGTTTGAGACAGACGGTCTGAGGCAGACGGTCTGAGACAGACGGTCTGAGACAGACTGTAGGAGACAGGCGGGCTCAGACAGATGGAGAGAGACAGCGGTCTGATACAGACGGTCTGAGACCGACGGACAGATACAGGCGGGCTGAGACTGACGGGGTAAGACCAACGGTCTGAGACAGACGATCTGAGACAGAAGGTCGGAGACAGGCGGGCTGAGACAGACGGACAGAGACAGGCGGGCCGAGACAGACGGACAAAGACAGCGGTCTGATACAGACGGTCTGAGACAGACGGTCGAAGACAGGCGGGCTGAGACAGACCGACGGAGACAGCGGTCTGATACAGACGGTCTGAGACAGACGGTCGGAGACAGGCGGGCTGAGACAGACGGACAGAGACAGGCGGGCTGAGACAGACGGACAAAGACAGCGGTCTGATACAGCGGGTCTGAGACAGACGGTCGGAGACAGGCGGGCTGAGACAGACTGACATAGACAGGCGGGCTGAGACAGACGATCTGAGACAGACGGACAGAGATAGACGGTCTGAGACAGACGATCTGAGACAGACGGTCTGAGACAGACGGTCTGAGACAGACGGTCTGAGACAGACGGTCTGAGACAGACGGTCTGAGACAGACGGTCTGACACAGACGGTCTGAGACAGACGGTCTGAGACAGACTGTAGGAGACAGGCGGGCTCAGACAGATGGACAGAGACAGCGGTCTGATGCAGACGGTCTGAGACAGACGGACAGAGACAGCGGTCTGAGATAGACGGACGGAGGCAGACGGTCTGAGACAGACGGTCTGAGGCAGACGGTTTGAGACAGACGGTCTGAGGCAGACGGTCTGAGACAGACGGTCTGAGACCGACGGACAGAGACAGGCGGGCTGAGACTGACGGGGTAAGACCAACGGTCTGAGCCAGACGATCTGAGACAGACGGTCGGAGACAGGCGGGCTGAGAGAGACGGACAGAGACAGCGGTCTGATACAGACGGTCTGAGACAGACGGTCGGAGACAGGCGGGCTGAGACAGACGGACAGAGACAGCGGTCTGAGATAGACGGACGGAGGCAGACGGTCTGAGACAGACGGTCTGAGACAGACGGTCTGAGACAGACGGTCTGAGACAGGCCGGCTGAGACTGACGGTCTGAGAGAGGCGCGTTAAAACAGACGGACAGAGACAGGCGGGCTGACACAGACGGTCAGAGACAACAGTCTGAGAAAGACGATCTGAGACAGACGGACCGAGACAGACGATCTGAGACAGACGGTCTGAGACACACGGTCGGAGACAGGTGGGCTGAGGCAGACGGACAGAGACAGCGGTCTGAGATAGACGGACGGAGGCAGACGGTCTGAGACAGACGGTCTGAGACAGACGGTCTGAGACAGACGGTCTGAGACAGACGGTCTGAGACAGACGGTCTGAGACAGACGGTCTGAGATAGACGGTCTGAGACATGCGGGCTGAAACAGACGGACAGAGACAACGGTAAGAGACAGACGGCCTGAGACAGACGGTCTGAGACAGACGGACAGAGACAGGCGGTCTGAGACAGACAGACAGAGACAGACGGCCTGAGACTGACGCACAGAGACAGGCGGGCTGAGACAGACGGGCTAAAACCGACAGCCTGGGACAGATGGTCTGAGACGGATGGTCTGAGACAGACGGTCTGAGACAGACGGACAGTGACAACAGTCTGAGACAGACGGTCTGAGACAGCCGGAGAGAGACAGGCGGAGTGAGACAGACGGTATGAGGCAGACGGTCTGAGACAGACGGTCTGAGACAGACGGTCTGAGACAGACGGTCTGAGACAGACGGTCTGAGACAGACGGTCTGAGACAGATGGACAGATTCAGGCGGGCTGAGACAGACGATCTGAGACAGGCTGTCTGACACACACATTCTTTGACAGACGGTGTGAGACAGACGGTCTGAGACAGGCTGTCTGACACACACGTTCTTTGACAGACGGTGTGAGACAGACGGTCTGAGACAGACTGTCTGACACACACGTTCTTTGACAGGCGGTCTGAGACAGACGGTCTGATATAGGCGGTCTGAAACAGACGGTCTGAGACAGACGGTCTGAGACAGACGGTCTGAGACAGACGGTCTGAGACAGACGGTCTGAGACAGACGGTCTGAGACAGACGGTCTGAGACAGACGGTCTGAGACAGACGGTCTGAGACATACGGACTGAGACAGTCGGTCTGAGACAGACGGTCCGAGACACATGGTCTGAGACAGATGGTCCAAGACAGACGGTCTGAGATAGATGATCTGAGACAGACGATCTCAGACAGACGGACGGAGACAGGCGGGATGAGACAGGCGGGCTGAGACAGACGGGCTAAAACCGTCGATCTGAGACAGACGGACAGAGATAGACGGTCTGAGACAGACGGTCTGAGACATGCGGGCTGAAACAGACGGACAGAGACAACGGTAAGAGACAGACGGCCTGAGACAGACGGTCTGAGACAGACGGACAGAGACAGGCGGTCTGAGACAGACAGACAGAGACAGACGGCCTGAGACTGACGCACAGAGACGGGCGGGCTGAGACAGACGGGCTAAAACCGACGGCCTGGGACAGATGGTCTGAGACGGATGGTCTGAGACAGACGGTCTGAGACAGGCGGACAGAGTCAGATGGACAGACACATACGGAGTGAGACAGGCGTTCAGTGACAGACGGTATGGGACAGACGGACTGAGACAGGCGGCATGCGGCAGACGGACAGAGACAGACGGTATGGGACAGACGGACTGAGACAGGCGGCATGCGGCAGACGGACAGAGACAGACGGAGTGAGACAGGCGTTCAGTGACAGACGGTCTGAGACAGCCGGTCTGAGACAGACGGTCTGGGACAGACGGACAGAGACAACAGTCTGAGACCGACGGTCTGAGACAGACGGAGAGAGACAGGCGGAGTGAGACAGACGGTATGAGGCAGACGGTCTGAGACAGACGGTCTGAGACAGATGGACAGAGACAGGCGGGCTGAGACAGACGGTCTGAGACAGACGGTCTGAGACAGGCGGACAGAGTCAGATGGACAGACACATACGGAGTGAGACAGGCGTTCAGTGACAGACGGCATGGGACAGACGGACTGAGACAGGCGGCATGCGGCAGACGGACAGAGACAGACGGAGTGAGACAGACGGTCTGGGACAGACGGTCTGGGACAGACGGATAGAGACAACAGTCTGAGACCGACGGTCTGAGACAGACGGAGAGGGACAGGCGGAGTGAGACAGACGGTATGAGGCAGACGGTCTGAGACAGACGGTCTGAGACAGACGGTCTGAGACAGACGGTCTGAGACAGATGGACAGAGACTGGCGGGCTGAGACAGACGGTCTGAGACAGACGGTCTGAGACAGATGGACAGAGACTGGCGGGCTGAGACAGACGGTCTGAGACAGACGGTCTGAGACAGACGGTCTGAGACAGACGGTCTGAGACAGGCTGTCTGACACACACGTTCTTTGACAGACGGTGTGAGACAGACGGTCTGAGACAGGCTGTCTGACACACACGTTCTTTGACAGACGGTCTGAGACGGACGGACTGAGACAGGCGGTCAGAGACAGACGGTCTGATATAGGCGGTCTGAAACAGACGGTCTGAGACAGACGGTCTGAGACAGACTTTCTGAGACAGACGGTCTGAGACAGACGGTCTGAGACAGGCTGTCTGACACACACGTTCTTTGACAGACGGTGTGAGACAGACGGTCTGAGACAGGCTGTCTGACACACACGTTCTTTGACAGACGGTGTGAGACAGACGGTCTGAGACAGGCTGTCTGACACACACGTTCTTTGACAGACGGTCTGAGACAGACGGGCGGCGACAGGCGGGCTGAGACAGACGGACAGAGACAGCGGTCTGAGATAGACGGACGGAGGCAGACGGTCTGAGACAGACGGTCTGAGACAGATGGACAGAGACTGGCGGGCTGAGACAGACGGTCTGAGACAGACGGTCTGAGACAGAGGGTATCAGACAGACGCTCTGAGAAAGACGGTCTGACACAGACGGTCTGAGACAGGCTGTCTGACACACACGTTCTTTGACAGACGGTCTGAGAAAGACGGACTGAGACAGACGTACTGAGACAGGCGGTCTGAGACAGGCGGTCTGAGAATGGCGGTCTGAGCCAGACGGTCTGTGGCAGACGGTCTGAGACAGACGGTCTGAGACAGACGGTCTGAGACAGGCTGTCTGACACACACGTTCTTTGACAGACGGTGTGAGACAGACGGTCTGAGACAGTCTGTCTGACACACACGTTCTTTGACAGGCGGTCTGAGACAGACGGTCTGATATAGGCGGTCTGAAACAGACGGACTGAGACAGACGGTCTGAGACAGACGGTCTGAGACAGACGGTCTGAGACAGACGGTCTGAGACAGACGGTCTGAGACAGACGGACAGAGACAGGCCGGCTGAGACTGACGGTCTGAGACATACGGTCTGAGACAGGCGCGTTGAGACAGACGGACAGAGACAGGCGGGCTGAGACAGACGGACAGAGACAACAGTCGGAGACAGACGATCTGAGACAGACGGACCGAGACAGACGGTCTGAGACAGACGGTTGAGACACACGGTCGGAGACAGGTGGGCTGAGGCAGAAGGACAGAGACAGCGGTCTGAGATAGACGGACGGAGGCAGGCGGTCTGAGACAGACGGTCTGAGACAGACGGTCTGAGACAGACGGTCTGAGACAGACGGTCTGAGACAGACGGTCTGAGACAGACGGTCTGAGACAGACGGTCTGAGACAGACGGTCTGAGACAGGCTGTCTGACACACACGTTCTTTGACAGACGGTGTGAGACAGACGGTCTGAGACAGGCTGTCTGACACACACGTTCTTTGACAGACGGTCTGAGACGGACGGACTGAGACAGGCGGTCAGAGACAGACGGTCTGATATAGGCGGTCTGAAGCAGACGGTCTGGGACAGACGGTCTGAGACAGACTTTCTGAGACAGACGGTCTGAGACAGACGGTCTGAGACAGGCTGTCTGACACACACGTTCTTTGACAGACGGTGTGAGACAGACGTTCTGAGACAGGCTGTCTGACACACACGTTCTTTGACAGACGGTGTGAGACAGACGGTCTGAGACAGGCTGTCTGACACACACGTTCTTTGACAGACGGTCTGAGACAGACGGGCGGCGACAGGCGGGCTGAGACAGACGGACAGAGACAGCGGTCTGAGATAGACGGACGGAGGCAGACGGTCTGAGACAGACGGTCTGAGGCAGACGGTTTGAGACAGACGGTCTGAGGCAGACGGTCTGAGACAGACGGTCTGAGACAGACTGTAGGAGACAGGCGGGCTCAGACAGATGGACAGAGACAGCGGTCTGATACAGACGGTCTGAGACCGACGGACAGATACAGGCGGGCTGAGACTGACGGGGTAAGCCCAACGGTCTGAGACAGACGATCTGAGACAGACGGTCGGAGACAGGCGGGCTGAGACAGACGGACAGAGACAGGCGGGCCGAGACAGACGGACAAAGACAGCGGTCTGATACAGACGGTCTGAGACAGACGGTCGAAGACAGGCGGGCTGAGACAGACCGACGGAGACAGCGGTCTGATACAGACGGTCTGAGACAGACGGTCGGAGACAGGCGGGCTGAGACAGACGGACAGAGACAGGCGGGCTGAGACAGACGGACAAAGACAGCGGTCTGATACAGCGGGTCTGAGACAGACGGTCGGAGACAGGCGGGCTGAGACAGACTGACATAGACAGGCGGGCTGAGACAGACGATCTGAGACAGAGGGACAGAGATAGACGGTCTGAGATAGACGGTCTGACACAGACGGTCGAAGACAGGCGGGCTGAGACAGACGGACAGAGACAGGCGGGCTGAGACAGACGGACAGAGACAGCGGTCTGAGATAGACGGACGGAGGCAGACGGTCTGAGACAGACGGTCTGAGACAGACGGTCTGAGACAGACGGTCTGACACAGGCTGTCTGACACACACGTTCTTTGACAGACGGTGTGAGGCAGACGGTCTGAGACAGGCTGTCTGACACACACGTTCTTTGACAGACGGTCTGAGACAGACAGACTGAGACAGGCGGTCTGAGACAGACGGTCTGATATAGGCGGTCTGAAACAGACGGTCTGAGACAGACGGTCTGAGACAGACGTTCTGAGACAGACGGTCTGAGACAGACGGTCTGAGACAGACGGGCTAAAACCGACGGCCTGGGACAGATGGTCTGAGACGGATGGTCTGAGACAGACGGTCTGAGACAGGCGGACAGAGTCAGATAGACAGACACATACGGAGTGAGACAGGCGTTCAGTGACAGACGGTATGGGACAGACGGAGTGAGACAGGCGGCATGAGGCAGACGGACAGAGACAGACGGAGTGAGACAGGCGTTCAGTGACAGACGGACAGAGACTGGCGGGCTGAGACTGACGGGGTAAGACCAACGGTCTGAGACGGACGATCTGAGACAGACGGTCTGAGACAGACGGTCCGAGACAGACGGTCTGAGACATACGGTCTGAGACAGGCGCGCTGAGACAGACGGTCAGAGACAACGGTCTGAGACAGCGGTCTGATACAGACGGTCTGAGACAGACGGGCGGAGACAGACGTTCTGAGACAGACAGACAGAGACTGGCGGGCTGAGACTGACGGGGTAAGACCAACGGTCTGAGACGGACGATCTGAGACAGACGGTCTGAGACAGACGGTCCGAGACAGACGGTCTGAGACATACGGTCTGAGACAGGCGCGCTGAGACAGACGGTCAGAGACAACGGTCTGAGACAGCGGTCTGATACAGACGGTCTGAGACAGACGGGCGGAGACAGGCGGGCTGAGACAGACGGACAGAGACAGCGGTCTGAGATAGACGGACGGAGGCAGACGGTCTGAGACAGACGGTCTGAGGCAGACGGTTTGAGACAGACGGTCTGAGGCAGACGGTCTGAGACAGACGGTCTGAAACCGACGGACAGAGACAGGCGGGCTGAGACTGACGGTCTGAGACAGGCGCGTTGAGACAGACGGACAGAGACAGGCGGGCTGAGAGAGACGGACAGAGACAGCGGTCTGATACAGACGGTCTGAGACAGACGGTCGGAGACAGGCGGGCTGAGACAGACGGACAGAGACAGCGGTCTGAGATAGACGGACGGAGGCAGACGGTCTGAGACAGACGGTCTGAGACAGACGGTCTGAGACAGACGGACAGAGACAGGCCGGCTGAGACTGACGGTCTGAGACAGGCGCGTTGAGACAGACGGACAGAGACAGGCGGGCTGACACAGACGGACAGAGACAACAGTCTGAGAAAGACGATCTGAGACAGACGGACCGAGACAGACGATCTGAGACAGACGGTCTGAGACACACGGTCGGAGACAGGTGGGCTGAGGCAGACGGACAGAGACAGCGGTCTGAGATAGACGGACGGAGGCAGACGGTCTGAGACAGACGGTCTGAGACAGACGGTCTGAGACAGACGGGCTAAAACCGACGGCCTGGGACAGATGGTCTGAGACGGATGGTCTGAGACAGACGGTCTGAGACAGGCGGACAGAGTCAGATAGACAGACACATACGGAGTGAGACAGGCGTTCAGTGACAGACGGTATGGGACAGACGGAGTGAGACAGGCGGCATGAGGCAGACGGACAGAGACAGACGGAGTGAGACAGGCGTTCAGTGACAGACGGACAGAGACTGGCGGGCTGAGACTGACGGGGTAAGACCAACGGTCTGAGACGGACGATCTGAGACAGACGGTCTGAGACAGACGGTCCGAGACAGACGGTCTGAGACATACGGTCTGAGACAGGCGCGCTGAGACAGACGGTCAGAGACAACGGTCTGAGACAGCGGTCTGATACAGACGGTCTGAGACAGACGGGCGGAGACAGACGTTCTGAGACAGACAGACAGAGACTGGCGGGCTGAGACTGACGGGGTAAGACCAACGGTCTGAGACGGACGATCTGAGACAGACGGTCTGAGACAGACGGTCCGAGACAGACGGTCTGAGACATACGGTCTGAGACAGGCGCGCTGAGACAGACGGTCAGAGACAACGGTCTGAGACAGCGGTCTGATACAGACGGTCTGAGACAGACGGGCGGAGACAGGCGGGCTGAGACAGACGGACAGAGACAGCGGTCTGAGATAGACGGACGGAGGCAGACGGTCTGAGACAGACGGTCTGAGGCAGACGGTTTGAGACAGACGGTCTGAGGCAGACGGTCTGAGACAGACGGTCTGAAACCGACGGACAGAGACAGGCGGGCTGAGACTGACGATCTGAGACAGGCGCGTTGAGACAGACGGACAGAGACAGGCGGGCTGAGAGAGACGGACAGAGACAGCGGTCTGATACAGACGGTCTGAGACAGACGGTCGGAGACAGGCGGGCTGAGACAGACGGACAGAGACAGCGGTCTGAGATAGACGGACGGAGGCAGACGGTCTGAGACAGACGGTCTGAGACAGACGGTCTGAGACAGACGGTCTGAGACAGACGGTCTGAGACAGACGGACAGAGACAGGCCGGCTGAGACTGACGGTCTGAGACAGGCGCGTTGAGACAGACGGACAGAGACAGGCGGGCTGACACAGACGGACAGAGACAACAGTCTGAGAAAGACGATCTGAGACAGACGGACCGAGACAGACGATCTGAGACAGACGGTCTGAGACACACGGTCGGAGACAGGTGGGCTGAGGCAGACGGACAGAGACAGCGGTCTGAGATAGACGGACGGAGGCAGACGGTCTGGGACAGACGGTCTGAGACAGACGGTCTGAGACAGACGGTCTGAGACAGACGGTCTGAGACAGACGGTCTGAGACAGACGGTCTGAGACAGACGGTCTGAGACAGACGGTCTGAGACAGACGGTCTGAGATAGACGGTCTGAGACATGCGGGCTGAAACAGACGGACAGAGACAACGGTAAGAGACAGACGGCCTGAGACAGACGGTCTGAGACAGACGGTGTGAGACAGACGGTCTGAGACAGGCGGACTGAGACAGGCGGTCTGAGGCAGACGGTCTGAGACAGACGGTCTGAGACAGAGGGTCTGAGACAGACGGTCTGAGACAGACGGACTGAGACAGAAGGACAGGGACAGGCGAACAGACGCTGTCCGATAGCGGCTGGCGGATTGAGACAGACGGTCTGAGATAGGCTGACTGAGACAGACGGTCTGAGACAGACGGTCAGAGACAGACGGTGTGAGACAGACGGTCTGAGACAGGCGGACTGAGACAGACGGCCTGAGACAGACGGTCTGAGACAGACGGACAGAGACAGGCGGTCTGAGACAGACAGACAGAGACAGACGGCCTGAGACTGACGCACAGAGACAGGCGTTCAGTGACAGACGGTATGGGACAGACGGACTGAGACAGGCGGCATGCGGCAGACGGACAGAGACAGACGGTATGGGACAGACGGACTGAGACAGGCGGCATGCGGCAGACGGACAGAGACAGACGGAGTGAGACAGGCGTTCAGTGACAGACGGTCTGAGACAGCCGGTCTGAGACCGACGGTCTGAGACAGACGGAGAGAGACAGGCGGAGTGAGACAGACGGTATGAGGCAGACGGTCTGAGACAGACGGTCTGAGACAGATGGACAGAGACAGGCGGTCTGAGACAGACGGTCTGAGACAGGCGGACAGAGTCAGATGGACAGAGACAGGCGGGCTGAGACAGACGGTCTGAGACAGTCGGACCGAGACAGACGGAGTGAGACAGGTGGTCTGAGACAGACGGTCTGAGACTGACGGCCTGAGACAGACGGTCTGAGACAGGCGGTCTGAGACAGACGTTCTGATATAGGCGGTCTGAAAGAGACAGTCTGAGACAGACGGTCTGAGACAGACGGTCTGAGACAGACGGTCTGAGACAGACGGTCTGAGACAGACGGTCTGAGACAGACGGTCTGAGACAGACGGTCTGAGATAGACGGTCTGAGACAGACGATCTGAGACAGACGGACAGAGATAGACGGTCTGAGACAGACGGTCCGAGACAGACGGTCCGAGACATACGGTCTGAGACAGGCGCGCTGAGACAGACGGTCTGAGACAGGCGCGCTGAGACAGACGGTCTGAGCCAGATAGTCTAAGAAAGACGGACTGAGACAGGCGGCCTGAGAGAGACGGACAGACACTGACGGTCTGAGACAGACGGTCCAAGACAGACGGTCTGACACAGACGATCTGAGACAGACGGTCTGACACAGACGGTCTGAGACAGACGGTCTGAGACAGACGGTCTGAGACAGAGGGTATCAGACAGACGCTCTGAGAAAGACGGTCTGACACAGACGGTCTGAGACAGGCTGTCTGACACACACGTTCTTTGACAGACGGTCTGAGAAAGACGGACTGAGACAGACGTACTGAGACAGGCGGTCTGAGACAGGCGGTCTGAGAATGGCGGTCTGAGCCAGACGGTCTGTGGCAGACGGTCTGAGACAGACGGTCTGAGACAGTCGGACCGAGACAGACGGTCTGAGACAGACGGTCTGAGACAGACGGTCTGAGACAGGCTGTCTGACACACACGTTCTTTGACAGACGGTGTGAGACAGACGGTCTGAGACAGTCTGTCTGATACACACGTTCTTTGACAGGCGGTCTGAGACAGACGGTCTGATATAGGCGGTCTGAAACAGACGGACTGAGACAGACGGTCTGAGACAGACGGTCTGAGACAGACGGTCTGAGACAGACGGTCTGAGACAGACGGTCTGAGACAGACGGTCTGAGACAGACGGACAGAGACAGGCCGGCTGAGACTGACGGTCTGAGACATACGGTCTGAGACAGGCGCGTTGAGACAGACGGACAGAGACAGGCGGGCTGAGACAGACGGACAGAGACAACAGTCGGAGACAGACGATCTGAGACAGACGGACCGAGACAGACGGTCTGAGACAGACGGTTGAGACACACGGTCGGAGACAGGTGGGCTGAGGCAGAAGGACAGAGACAGCGGTCTGAGATAGACGGACGGAGGCAGGCGGTCTGAGACAGACGGTCTGAGACAGACGGTCTGAGACAGACGGTCTGAGACAGACGGTCTGAGACAGACGGTCTGAGACAGACGGTCTGAGACAGACGGTCTGAGACAGACGGTCTGAGACAGACGGTCTGAGACAGACGGTCTGAGACAGGCTGTCTGACACACACGTTCTTTGACAGACGGTGTGAGACAGACGGTCTGAGACAGGCTGTCTGACACACACGTTCTTTGACAGACGGTCTGAGACGGACGGACTGAGACAGGCGGTCAGAGACAGACGGTCTGATATAGGCGGTCTGAAGCAGACGGTCTGGGACAGACGGTCTGAGACAGACTTTCTGAGACAGACGGTCTGAGACAGACGGTCTGAGACAGGCTGTCTGACACACACGTTCTTTGACAGACGGTGTGAGACAGACGTTCTGAGACAGGCTGTCTGACACACACGTTCTTTGACAGACGGTGTGAGACAGACGGTCTGAGACAGGCTGTCTGACACACACGTTCTTTGACAGACGGTCTGAGACAGACGGGCGGCGACAGGCGGGCTGAGACAGACGGACAGAGATAGCGGTCTGAGATAGACGGACGGAGGCAGACGGTCTGAGACAGACGGTCTGAGGCAGACGGTTTGAGACAGACGGTCTGAGGCAGACGGTCTGAGACAGACGGTCTGAGACAGACTGTAGGAGACAGGCGGGCTCAGACAGATGGACAGAGACAGCGGTCTGATACAGACGGTCTGAGACCGACGGACAGATACAGGCGGGCTGAGACTGACGGGGTAAGCCCAACGGTCTGAGACAGACGATCTGAGACAGACGGTCGGAGACAGGCGGGCTGAGACAGACGGACAGAGACAGGCGGGCCGAGACAGACGGACAAAGACAGCGGTCTGATACAGACGGTCTGAGACAGACGGTCGAAGACAGGCGGGCTGAGACAGACCGACGGAGACAGCGGTCTGATACAGACGGTCGGAGACAGGCGGGCTGAGACAGACGGACAGAGACAGGCGGGCTGAGACAGACGGACAAAGACAGCGGTCTGATACAGCGGGTCTGAGACAGACGGTCGGAGACAGGCGGGCTGAGACAGACTGACATAGACAGGCGGGCTGAGACAGACGATCTGAGACAGAGGGACAGAGATAGACGTTCTGAGATAGACGGTCTGACACAGACGGTCGAAGACAGGCGGGCTGAGACAGACGGACAGAGACAGGCGGGCTGAGACAGACGGACAGAGACAGCGGTCTGAGATAGACGGACGGAGGCAGACGGTCTGAGACAGACGGTCTGAGACAGACGGTCTGAGACAGACGGTCTGACACAGGCTGTCTGACACACACGTTCTTTGACAGACGGTGTGAGGCAGACGGTCTGAGACAGGCTGTCTGACACACACGTTCTTTGACAGACGGTCTGAGACAGACAGACTGAGACAGGCGGTCTGAGACAGACGGTCTGATATAGGCGGTCTGAAACAGACGGTCTGAGACAGACGGTCTGAGACAGACGTTCTGAGACAGACGGTCTGAGACAGACGGTCCGAGACAGACGGTCTGAGACATACGGTCTGAGACAGGCGCGCTGAGACAGACGGTCAGAGACAACGGTCTGAGACAGCGGTCTGATACAGACGGTCTGAGACAGACGGGCGGAGACAGACGTTCTGAGACAGACAGACAGAGACTGGCGGGCTGAGACTGACGGGGTAAGACCAACGGTCTGAGACGGACGATCTGAGACAGACGGTCTGAGACAGACGGTCCGAGACAGACGGTCTGAGACATACGGTCTGAGACAGGCGCGCTGAGACAGACGGTCAGAGACAACGGTCTGAGACAGCGGTCTGATACAGACGGTCTGAGACAGACGGGCGGAGACAGGCGGGCTGAGACAGACGGACAGAGACAGCGGTCTGAGATAGACGGACGGAGGCAGACGGTCTGAGACAGACGGTCTGAGGCAGACGGTTTGAGACAGACGGTCTGAGGCAGACGGTCTGAGACAGACGGTCTGAAACCGACGGACAGAGACAGGCGGGCTGAGACTGACGGTCTGAGACAGGCGCGTTGAGACAGACGGACAGAGACAGGCGGGCTGAGAGAGACGGACAGAGACAGCGGTCTGATACAGACGGTCTGAGACAGACGGTCGGAGACAGGCGGGCTGAGACAGACGGACAGAGACAGCGGTCTGAGATAGACGGACGGAGGCAGACGGTCTGAGACAGACGGTCTGAGACAGACGGTCTGAGACAGACGGACAGAGACAGGCCGGCTGAGACTGACGGTCTGAGACAGGCGCGTTGAGACAGACGGACAGAGACAGGCGGGCTGACACAGACGGACAGAGACAACAGTCTGAGAAAGACGATCTGAGACAGACGGACCGAGACAGACGATCTGAGACAGACGGTCTGAGACACACGGTCGGAGACAGGTGGGCTGAGGCAGACGGACAGAGACAGCGGTCTGAGATAGACGGACGGAGGCAGACGGTCTGAGACAGACGGTCTGAGACAGACGGTCTGAGACAGACGGTCTGAGACAGACGGTCTGAGACAGACGGTCTGAGACAGACGGTCTGAGACAGACGGTCTGAGACAGACGGTCTGAGATAGACGGTCTGAGACATGCGGGCTGAAACAGACGGACGGAGACAACGGTAAGAGACAGACGGCCTGAGACAGACGGTCTGAGACAGACGGTGTGAGACAGACGGTCTGAGACAGGCGGACTGAGACAGGCGGTCTGAGGCAGACGGTCTGAGACAGACGGTCTGAGACAGAGGGTCTGAGACAGACGGTCTGAGACAGACGGACTGAGACAGAAGGACAGGGACAGGCGAACAGACGCTGTCCGATAGCGGCTGGCGGATTGAGACAGACGGTCTGAGATAGGCTGACTGAGACAGACGGTCTGAGACAGACGGTCAGAGACAGACGGTGTGAGACAGACGGTCTGAGACAGGCGGACTGAGACAGACGGCCTGAGACAGACGGTCTGAGACAGACGGACAGAGACAGGCGGTCTGAGACAGACAGACAGAGACAGACGGCCTGAGACTGACGCACAGAGACAGGCGTTCAGTGACAGACGGTATGGGACAGACGGACTGAGACAGGCGGCATGCGGCAGACGGACAGAGACAGACGGTATGGGACAGACGGACTGAGACAGGCGGCATGCGGCAGACGGACAGAGACAGACGGAGTGAGACAGGCGTTCAGTGACAGACGGTCTGAGACAGCCGGTCTGAGACCGACGGTCTGAGACAGACGGAGAGAGACAGGCGGAGTGAGACAGACGGTATGAGGCAGACGGTCTGAGACAGACGGTCTGAGACAGATGGACAGAGACAGGCGGTCTGAGACAGACGGTCTGAGACAGGCGGACAGAGTCAGATGGACAGAGACAGGCGGGCTGAGACAGACGGTCTGAGACAGTCGGACCGAGACAGACGGAGTGAGACAGGTGGTCTGAGACAGACGGTCTGAGACTGACGGCCTGAGACAGACGGTCTGAGACAGGCGGTCTGAGACAGACGTTCTGATATAGGCGGTCTGAAAGAGACAGTCTGAGACAGACGGTCTGAGACAGACGGTCTGAGACAGACGGTCTGAGACAGACGGTCTGAGACAGACGGTCTGAGACAGACGGTCTGAGATAGACGGTCTGAGACAGACGATCTGAGACAGACGGACAGAGATAGACGGTCTGAGACAGACGGTCCGAGACAGACGGTCCGAGACATACGGTCTGAGACAGGCGCGCTGAGACAGACGGTCTGAGACAGGCGCGCTGAGACAGACGGTCTGAGCCAGATAGTCTAAGAAAGACGGACTGAGACAGGCGGCCTGAGAGAGACGGACAGACACTGACGGTCTGAGACAGACGGTCCAAGACAGACGGTCTGACACAGACGATCTGAGACAGACGGTCTGACACAGACGGTCTGAGACAGACGGTCTGAGACAGACGGTCTGAGACAGACGGTCTGAGACAGAAGGTCTGAGACATGCGGGCTGAAACAGACGGACAGAGACAACGGTAAGAGACAGACGGCCTGAGACAGACGGTCTGAGACAGACGGACAGAGACAGGCGGTCTGAGACAGACAGACAGAGACAGACGGCCTGAGACTGACGCACAGAGACAGGCGGGCTGAGACAGACGGGCTACAACCGACGGCCTGGGACAGATGGTCTGAGACGGATGGTCTGAGACAGACGGTCTGAGACAGGCGGACAGAGTCAGATGGACAGAGACAGGCGGGCTGAGACAGACGGTCTGAGACAGTCGGACCGAGACAGACGGAGTGAGACAGGTGGTCTGAGACAGACGGTCTGAGACTGACGGCCTGAGACAGACGGTCTGAGACAGGCGGTCTGAGACAGACGTTCTGATATAGGCGGTCTGATATAGGCGGTCTGAAACAGACGGTCTGAGACAGACGGTCTGAGACAGACGGTCTGAGACAGACGGTCTGAGACAGACGGTCTGAGACAGACGGTCTGAGACAGACGGTCTGAGACAGACGGTCTGAGACAGACGGTCTGAGACAGACGGTCTGAGACAGACGGTCCGAGACAGGCGGTCTGAGACAGGCTGTCTGACACACACGTTCTTTGACAGACGGTCTGAGACAGACGGTCTGAGACAGACGGTCTGAGACAGACGGTCTGAGACAGACGGTCTGAGACAGACGGTCTGAGACAGGCGTTCTGAGACAGACGGTCTGAGACATACGGACAGAGACAGACGGTCTGACACAGGCGTTCGGAGACAGACCGTCTGAGACATACCGACTGAGACAGACGGTCTCAGACATACAGTCCGAGACAGACGGTCTGAGACAGACGGTCTGAGACATGCGGGCTGAAACAGACGGACAGAGACAACGGTAAGAGACAGACGGCCTGAGACAGACGGTTTGAGACAGACGGACAGAGACAGGCGGTCTGAGACAGACAGACAGAGACAGACGGCCTGAGACTGACGCACAGAGACAGGCGGGCTGAGACAGACGGGCTAAAACCGACGGCCTGGGACAGATGGTCTGAGACGGATGGTCTGAGACAGACGGTCTGAGACAGGCGGACAGAGTCAGATGGACAGACACATACGGAGTGAGACAGGCGTTCAGTGACAGACGGTATGGGACAGACGGACTGAGACAGGCGGCATGCGGCAGACGGACAGAGACAGACGGAGTGAGACAGGCGTTCAGTGACAGACGGTCTGAGACAGCCGGTCTGAGACAGACGGTCTGGGACAGACGGACAGAGACAACAGTCTGAGACCGACGGTCTCAGACAGACGGAGAGAGACAGGCGGAGTGAGACAGACGGTATGAGGCAGACGGTCTGAGACAGACGGTCTGAGACAGACTGTCTGAGACAGATGGACAGAGACAGGCGGGCTGAGACAGACGGTCTGAGACAGACGGTCTGAGACAGACGGTCTGAGACAGAGGGTATCAGACAGACGCTCTGAGAAAGACGGTCTGAGACAGACGGTCTGAGACAGGCTGTCTGACACACACGTTCCTTGACAGACGGTCGGAGAAAGACGGACTGAGACAGACGTACTGAGACAGGCGCTCTGAGACAGGCGGTCTGAGAATGGCGGTCTGAGCCAGACGGTCTGTGGCAGACGGTCTGAGACAGACGGTCTGAGACAGTCGGACCGAGACAGACGGTCTGAGACAGACGGTCTGAGACAGGCTGTCTGACACACACGTTCTTTGACAGACGGTGTGAGACAGACGGTCTGAGACAGTCTGTCTGACACACACGTTCTTTGACAGGCGGTCTGAGACAGACGGTCTGAGACAGACGGTCTGATATAGGCGGTCTGAAACAGACGGTCTGAGACAGGCTGTCTGACACACACGTTCATTGACAGACGGTGTGAGACAGACGGTCTGAGACAGGCTGTCTGACACACACGTTCTTTGACAGACGGTCTGAGACAGGCGGGCTGAGACAGACGGACACAGACAGCGGTCTGAGATAGACGGTCTGAGACAGACGGTCCGAGACAGACGGACTGAGACAGGCGGTCTGAGACAGGCGCGCTGAGACAGACGGTCTGAGACAGGCGCGCTGAGGCAGACGGTCTGAGCCAGATAGTCTAAGAAAGACGGTCTGAGACAGACGGTCTGAGACAGACGGACTGAGACAGAAGGACAGGGACAGGCGAACAGACGCTGCCCGATAGCGGCTGGCGGATTGAGACGGACGGTCTGAGATAGGCTGACTGAGACAGGCGGTCTGAGGCAGACGGTCTGAGACAGACGGTCTGAGACAGAGGGTCTCAGACAGACGGTCTGAGACAGACGGTCTGAGACAGGCGGACAGAGTCAGATGGACAGACACATGCGGAGTGAGACAGGCGTTCAGTGACAGACGGTATGGGACAGACGGACTGAGACAGGCGGCATGCGGCAGACGGACAGAGACAGACGGAGTGAGACAGGCGTTCAGTGACAGACGGTCTGAGACAGCCGGTCTGAGACAGACGGTCTGGGACAGACGGACAGAGACAACAGTCTGAGACCGACGGTCTGAGACAAACGGAGAGAGACAGGCGGAGTGAGACAGACGGTATGAGGCAGACGGTCTGAGACAGACGGTCTGAGACAGACGGTCTGAGACAGACTGTCTGAGACAGATGGACAGAGACAGGCGGGCTGAGACAGACGGTCTGAGACAGACGGTCTGAGACAGAGGGTATCAGACAGACGCTCTGAGAAAGACGGTCTGAGACAGGCTGTCTGACACACACGTTCTTTGACAGACGGTCTGAGAAAGACGGACTGAGACAGACGTACTGAGACAGGCGGTCTGAGACAGGCGGTCTGAGAATGGCGGTCTGAGCCAGACGGTCTGTGGCAGACGGTCTGAGACAGACGGTCTGAGACAGTCGGACCGAGACAGACGGTCTGAGACAGACGGTCTGAGACAGACGGTCTGAGACAGACGGTCTGAGACAGACGGTCTGAGACAGGCTGTCTGACACACACGTTCTTTGACAGGCGGTCTGAGACAGACGGTCTGATATAGGCGGTCTGAAACAGACGGTCTGAGACAGACGGTCTGAGACAGACGGTCTGAGACAGACGGTCTGAGACAGACGGTCTGAGACAGACGGTCTGAGACAGACGGTCTGAGACAGACGGTCTGAGACAGACGGTCTGAGACAGGCTGTCTGACACACACGTTCTTTGACAGACGGTCTGAGAAGGACGGTCTGAGACAGACGGTCTGAGACAGTCGGACCGAGACAGACGGTCTGAGACAGACGGTCTGAGACAGACGGTCTGAGACAGGCTGTCTGACACACACGTTCTTTGACAGACGGTGTGAGACAGACGGTCTGAGACAGTCTGTCTGACACACACGTTCTTTGACAGGCGGTCTGAGACAGACGGTCTGATATAGGCGGTCTGAAACAGACGGTCTGAGACAGACGGTCTGAGACAGACGGTCTGAGACAGACGGTCTGAGACAGACGGTCTGAGACAGACGGTCTGAGACAGACGGTCTGAGACAGACGGTCTGAGACAGTCGGTCTGAGACAGACGGTCTGAGACAGACGGTCTGAGACAGACGGTCTGAGACAGACGGTCTGAGACAGAGGGTATCAGACAGACGCTCTGACAAAGACGGTCTGAGACAGACGGTCTGAGCCAGACGGTCTCTGGCAGACGGTCTGAGACAGACGGTCTGAGACAGGCGGCCTGAGACAGACGGTCTGAGACAGACGGTCTGAGACAGACGGTCTGAGACAGACGGTCTGAGACAGACGGTCTGAGACAGATGGACAGAGACAGGCGGGCTGAGACAGACGGTCTGAGACAGAGGGTATCAGACAGACGCTCTGAGAAAGACGGTATGAGACAGACGGTCTGAGCCAGACGGTCTCTGGCAGACGGTCTGAGACAGACGGTCTGAGACAGGCGGCCTGAGACAGACGGTCTGAGACAGTCGGACCGAGACAGACGGACTGAGACAGACGGTCTGAGACAGACGGTCTGAGACAGACGGTCTGAGACAGACGGTCTGAGACAGACGGTCTGAGACAGACGGTCTGAGACAGATGGACAGAGACAGGCGGGCTGAGACAGACGGTCTAAGACAGAGGGTATCAGACAGACGCTCTGAGAAAGACGGTCTGAGACAGACGGTCTGAGCCAGACGGTCTCTGGCAGACGGTCTGAGACAGACGGTCTGAGACAGGCGGCCTGAGACAGACGGTCTGAGACAGTCGGACCGAGACAGACGGACTGAGACAGGTGGTCTGAGACAGACGGTCTGACACACACGTTCTTTGACAGACGGTCAGAGTCAGACGGACTGAGACAGACTGACTGAGACAGGCCGTCTGAGACAGACGGTCTGAGACAGACGGTCTGAGACAGACGTCTGAGACAGACGGTCTGAGACAGACGGCCTGAGACAGACGGGCTGAGACAGGCGGGCTGAGACAGACGTTCTGAGACAGGCGGTTCGAGACAGAGGGTCTGAGACAGACGGTCTGAGACAGAGGGTCTGAGACAGAGGGTCTCAGAGAGACGGTCTGAGAAAGACGGTCTACGACAGGCTGTGTGACACACACGTTCTTCGACAGACGGTCTGCGTCAGACGGACTGAGACAGACGGACTGAGACAGGCCGTCTGAGACAGACGGTCTGAGACAGACGGTCTGAGAAAGACGGTCTGAGACAGACGGCCTGAGACAGACGGGCTGAGACAGGCGGGCTGAGACAGACGTTCTGAGACAGGCGGTTCGAGACAGAGGGTCTGAGACAGACGGTCTGAGACAGACGGTCTGAGACAGAGGGTCTGAGACAGACGGTCTGAGGCAGACGTTCTGAGACAGACGGTCCGAGACAGGCGGTCTGAGAATGGCGGTCTGAGCCAGACGGTCTGTGGCAGACGGTCTGAGACAGACGGTCTGAGACAGTCGGACCGAGACAGACGGTCTGAGACATACGGTCTGAGACAGACGGCCTGAGACAGACGGTCTGAGACAGACGGACTGAGACAGACGGACTGTGACAGGCGGTCTGAGACAGACGCTCTGAGACAGACGGTCTGAGACAGATGGACAGAGACAGGCGGGCTGAGACAGACGGTCTGAGACAGACGGTCTGAGACAGGCTGTCTGACACACACGTTCTTTGACAGACGGTCTGAGACTGACGGCCTGAGACAGACGGTCTGAGACAGGCGGTCTGAGACAGACGTTCTGATATAGGCGGTCTGAAACAGACGGTCTGAGACAGACGATCTGAGACAGACGGTCTGAGACAGACGGTCTGAGACAGACGGTCTGAGACAGACGGTCTGAGACAGACGGTCTGAGACAGGCGGTCTGAGACAGATGGTCTGAGACAGAGGGTCTCAGAGAGACGGTCTGAGGAAGACGGTCTACGACAGGCTGTGTGACACACACGTTCTTCGACAGACGGTCTGAGTCAGACGGACTGAGACAGACGGACTGAGACAGGCCGTCTGAGACAGACGGTCTGAGACAGGCTGTCTGACACACACGTTCTTTGACAGACGGTCTGAGACTGACGGCCTGAGACAGACGGTCTGAGACAGGCGGTCTGAGACAGACGTTCTGATATAGGCGGTCTGAGACAGACGGTCTGAGACAGACGGTCTGGGACAGACGGTCTGAGACAGACGGTCTGAGACAGACGGTCTGAGACAGACGGTCTGAGACAGACGGTCTGAGACAGACGGGCTGAGACAGGCGGGCTGAGACAGACGTTCTGAGACAGGCGGTTCGAGACAGAGGGTCTGAGACAGACGGTCTGAGACAGAGGGTCTGAGACAGACGGTCTGAGGCAGACGTTCTGAGACAGACGGTCCGAGACTGGCGGTCTGAGAATGGCGGTCTGAGCCAGACGGTCTGTGGCAGACGGTCTGAGACAGACGGTCTGAGACAGTCGGACCGAGACAGACGGTCTGAGACATACGGTCTGAGACAGACGGCCTGAGACAGACGGTCTGAGACAGACGGACTGGGACAGACGGACTGTGACAGGCGGTCTGAGACAGACGCTCTGAGACAGACGGTCTGAGACAGATGGACAGAGACAGGCGGGCTGAGACAGACGGTCTGAGACAGACGGTCTGAGACAGGCTGTCTGACACACACGTTCTTTGACAGACGGTCTGAGACTGACGGCCTGAGACAGACGGTCTGAGACAGGCGGTCTGAGACAGACGGTCTGAGACAGACGGTCTGAGACAGACGGTCTGAGACAGACGGTCTGAGACAGACGGTCTGAGACAGACGGTCTGAGACAGACGGTCTGAGACAGACGGTCTGAGACAGACGGTCTGAGACAGACGGTCTGAGACAGACGGTCTGAGACAGACGGTCTGAGACAGACGGTCTGAGTCAGACGGACTGAGACAGACGGTCTGAGACAGACGGTCTGAGACAGACGGTCTGAGACAGACGGTCTGAGACAGACGGTCTGAGACAGACGGTCTGAGACAGACGTTCTGAGACAGACGGCCTGAGACAGACGGTCTGAGACAGGCGGTCTGAGACAGACTATCTGAGACAGACGGTCTGAGGCAGACGTTCTGAGACAGACGGTCCGAGACAGGCGGTCTGAGAATGGCGGTCTGAGCCAGACGGTCTGTGGCAGACGGTCTGAGACAGACGGTCTGAGACAGGCGGCCTGAGACAGACGGTCTGAGACAGTCGGACCGAGACAGACGGACTGAGACAGGTGGTCTGAGACAGACGGTCTGACACACACGTTCTTTGACAGACGGTCAGAGTCAGACGGACTGAGACAGACGGACTGAGACAGGCGGCCTGAGACAGACGGTCTGAGACAGGCGGTCTGAGACAGACGTTCTGAGACAGACGGTCTGAGACAGACGTTCTGAGACAGACGGTCTGAGATAGGCGGTCTGAGACAGATGGTCTGAGACAGAGGGTCTCAGAGAGACGGTCTGAGAAAGACGGTCTACGACAGGCTGTGTGACACACACGTTCTTCGACAGACGGTCTGAGTCAGACGGACTGAGACAGACGGACTGAGACAGGCCGTCTGAGACAGACGGTCTGAGACAGACGGTCTGAGACAGACGTTCTGAGACAGACGGCCTGAGACAGACGGGCTGAGACAGGCGGGCTGAGACAGACGTTCTGAGACAGGCGGTTCGAGACAGAGGGTCTGAGACAGACGGTCTGAGACAGACGGTCTGAGACAGAGGGTCTGAGACAGACGGTCTGAGGCCGACGTTCTGAGACAGACGGTCCGAGACAGGCGGTCTGAGAATGGCGGTCTGAGCCAGACGGTCTGTGGCAGACGGTCTGAGACAGACGGTCTGAGACAGACGGTCTGAGACAGACGGTCTGAGACAGGCGGTCTGAGACAGATGGTCTGAGACAGAGGGTCTCAGAGAGACGGTCTGAGAAAGACGGTCTACGACAGGCTGTGTGACACACACGTTCTTCGACAGACGGTCTGAGTCAGACGGACTGAGACAGACGGACTGAGACAGGCCGTCTGAGACAGACGGTCTGAGACAGACGGTCTTAGACAGACGGTCTGAGACAGAAGGTCTGAGACAGACGGCCTGAGACAGACGGGCTGAGACAGGCGGGCTGAGACAGACGGCCTGAGACAGACGGTCTGAGACAGGCGGTCTGAGACAGACTATCTGAGACAGACGGTCTGAGGCAGACGTTCTGAGACAGACGGTCCGAGACAGGCGGTCTGAGAATGGCGGTCTGAGCCAGACGGTCTGTGGCAGACGTTCTGAGACAGACGGCCTGAGACAGACGGGCTGAGACAGGCGGGCTGAGACAGACGTTCTGAGACAGGCGGTTCGAGACAGAGGGTCTGAGACAGACGGTCTGAGACAGAAGGTCTGAGACAGACGGTCTGAGGCAGACGTTCTGAGACAGACGGTCCGAGACAGGCGGTCTGAGAATGGCGGTCTGAGCCAGACGGTCTGTGGCAGACGGTCTGAGACAGACGGTCTGAGACAGTCGGACCGAGACAGACGGTCTGAGACATACGGTCTGAGACAGACGGCCTGAGACAGACGGTCTGAGACAGACGGACTGAGACAGACGGACTGTGACAGGCGGTCTGAGACAGGCGCTCTGAGACAGACGGTCTGAGACAGATGGACAGAGACAGGCGGGCTGAGACAGACGGTCTGAGACAGACGGTCTGAGACAGGCTGTCTGACACACACGTTCTTTGACAGACGGTCTGAGACTGACGGCCTGAGACAGACGGTCTGAGACAGGCGGTCTGAGACAGACGTTCTGAGACAGACGGTCTGAGACAGACGGTCTGAGACAGACGTTCTGAGACAGGCGGTCTGAGACATACGGACAGAGACAGACGGTCTGAGACAGACGGTCTGAGACAGACGGTCTGAGACAGACGGTCTGAGACAGACGGTCTGAGACAGACGGTCTGAGACAGACGGTCTGAGACAGACGGTCTGAGACAGACGGTCTGAGACAGACGGTCTGAGACAGACGGTCTGAGACAGACGGTCTGAGACAGACGGTCTGAGACAGACGGTCTGAGACAGACGGTGTGAGACAGACGGTCTGAGACAGACGGCCTGAGACAGACGGTCTGAGACAGGCGGTCCGAGACAGGCGGTCCGAGCCAGACGGTCTGTGGCAGACGGTCTGAGACAGACGGTCTGACAAACACGTTCTTTGACAGACGGTCTGAGTCAGACGGACTGAGACAGACGGTCTGCGACAGACGGTCTGAGACAGACGGTCTGAGACAGACGGTCTGAGACAGGCGGTCTGAGCCAGACGGTCTGTGGCAGACGGTCTGAGACAGACGGTCTGACAAACACGTTCTTTGACAGACGGTCTGAGTCAGACGGACTGAGACAGACGGTCTGCGACAGACGGTCTGAGACAGACGGTCTGAGACAGACGGTCTGAGACAGACGGTCTGAGACAGACGGTCCGAGACAGGCGGTCTGAGAATGGCGGTCTGAGCCAGACGGTCAGTGGCAGACGGTCTGAGACAGACGGTCTGAGACAGACGGTCTGAGACAGACGGTCTGAGACAGACGGCCTGAGACAGACGGTCTGACACACACGTTCTTTGACAGACGGTCAGAGTCAGACGGTGTGAGACAGACGGTCTGAGACAGACGGCCTGAGACAGACGGTCTGAGACAGGCGGTCCGAGACAGGCGGTCTGAGCCAGACGGTCTGTGGCAGACGGTCTGAGACAGACGGTCTGACAAACACGTTCTTTGACAGACGGTCTGAGTCAGACGGACTGAGACAGACGGACTGAGACAGGCGGTCTGAGACAGACGGTCTGAGACAGACGGTCCGAGACAGACGGTCTCCGACAGACAGTCCGAGACAGACGGTCTGAGACAGGCGGTCTGAGTCGGACGGTCTGAGACCGGCGGACTGAGGCAGACGGACTGAGACAGACGGTCTGAGACAGGCGGTCTGAGACAGACGGTCTGAGACAGACGGTCTGAGACAGACGGTCTGAGACAGACGGCCTGAGACAGACGGGCTGAGACATGCGGGCTGAGACAGACGTTCTGAGACAGGCGGTTCGAGACAGACGGTCTGAGACAGACGGTCTGAGACAGACGGTCTGAGACAGACGGTCTGAGACAGACGGTCTGAGACAGACGGTCTGAGACAGACGTTCTGAGACAGGCGGTCTGAGACATACGGTCAGAGACAGACGGTCTGAGACAGACGGTCTGAGACAGACGGTCTGAGACAGACGGTCTGAGACAGACGGTCTGAGACAGACGGTCTGAGACAGACGGTCTGAGACAGACGGTCTGAGACAGACGGTCTGAGACAGACGGTCTGAGACAGACGGTCTGAGACAGACGGTCTGAGACAGACGGTCTGAGACAGACGGCCTGAGACAGACGGTGTGAGACAGACGGTCTGAGACAGACGGCCTGAGACAGACGGTCTGAGACAGGCGGTCCGAGACAGGCGGTCTGAGCCAGACGGTCTGTGGCAGACGGTCTGAGACAGACGGTCTGACAAACACGTTCTTTGACAGACGGTCTGAGTCAGACGGACTGAGACAGACGGTCTGCGACAGACGGTCTGAGACAGACGGTCTGAGACAGACGGTCTGAGACAGGCGGTCTGAGCCAGACGGTCTGTGGCAGACGGTCTGAGACAGACGGTCTGACAAACACGTTCTTTGACAGACGGTCTGAGTCAGACGGACTGAGACAGACGGTCTGCGACAGACGGTCTGAGACAGACGGTCTGAGACAGACGGTCTGAGACAGACGGTCTGAGACAGACGGTCTGAGACAGACGGTCCGAGACAGGCGGTCTGAGAATGGCGGTCTGAGCCAGACGGTCTGTGGCAGACGGTCTGAGACAGACGGTCTGAGACAGGCGGCCTGAGACAGACGGTCTGAGACAGTCGGACCGAGACAGACGGACTGAGACAGGTGGTCTGAGACAGACGGTCTGACACACACGTTCTTTGACAGACGGTCAGAGTCAGACGGACTGAGACAGACGGACTGAGACAGGCGGTCTGAGACAGACGGTCTGCGACAGACAGTCTGAGACAGACGGTCTGAGACAGACGGACTGAGACAGGCGGTCTGAGCCAGACGGTCTGTGGCAGACGGTCTGAGACAGACGGTCTGAGACAGGCGGCCTGAGACAGACGGTCTGAGACAGTCGGACCGAGACAGACGGACTGAGACAGGTGGTCTGAGACAGACGGTCTGACACACACGTTCTTTGACAGACGGTCAGAGTCAGACGGACTGAGACAGACGGACTGAGACAGGCGGTCTGAGACAGACGGTCTGCGACAGACAGTCTGAGACAGACGGTCTGAGACAGACGGACTGAGACAGGCGGTCTGAGACAGACGGTCTGAGACAGACGGTCTGAGACAGACGGCCTGAGACAGACGGTCTGAGACAGGCGGTCTGAGACAGACTATCTGAGACAGGCGGACTGAGACAGAAGGACTAAGACAGACGGACTGAGACAGACGGTCTAAGACAGACGGGCTGAGACAGGCGGCCTGAGACAGACGGTCTGAGACAGGCGGTCTGAGACAGACGTTCTGAGACAGACGTTCTGAGACAGACGTTCTGAGACAGACGGTCTGAGATAGGCGGTCTGAGACAGATGGTCTGAGACAGAGGGTCTCAGAGAGACGGTCTGAGAAAGGCGGTCCGAGACAGGCGGTCTGAGCCAGACGGTCTGTGGCAGACGGTCTGAGACAGACGGTCTGACAAACACGTTCTTTGACAGACGGTCTGAGTCAGACGGACTGAGACAGACGGTCTGCGACAGACGGTCTGAGACAGACGGTCTGAGACAGACGGCCTGAGACAGACGGTCTGAGACAGGCGGTCTGAGACAGACTATCTGAGACAGACGGTCTGAGGCAGACGTTCTGAGACAGACGGTCCGAGACAGGCGGTCTGAGAATGGCGGTCTGAGCCAGACGGTCTGTGGCAGACGTTCTGAGACAGACGGCCTGAGACAGACGGGCTGAGACAGGCGGGCTGAGACAGACGTTCTGAGACAGGCGGTTCGAGACAGAGGGTCTGAGACAGACGGTCTGAGACAGAAGGTCTGAGACAGACGGTCTGAGGCAGACGTTCTGAGACAGACGGTCCGAGACAGGCGGTCTGAGAATGGCGGTCTGAGCCAGACGGTCTGTGGCAGACGGTCTGAGACAGACGGTCTGAGACAGTCGGACCGAGACAGACGGTCTGAGACATACGGTCTGAGACAGACGGCCTGAGACAGACGGTCTGAGACAGACGGACTGAGACAGACGGACTGTGACAGGCGGTCTGAGACAGGCGCTCTGAGACAGACGGTCTGAGACAGATGGACAGAGACAGGCGGGCTGAGACAGACGGTCTGAGACAGACGGTCTGAGACAGGCTGTCTGACACACACGTTCTTTGACAGACGGTCTGAGACTGACGGCCTGAGACAGACGGTCTGAGACAGGCGGTCTGAGACAGACGTTCTGAGACAGACGGTCTGAGACAGACGGTCTGAGACAGACGTTCTGAGACAGGCGGTCTGAGACATACGGACAGAGACAGACGGTCTGAGACAGACGGTCTGAGACAGACGGTCTGAGACAGACGGTCTGAGACAGACGGTCTGAGACAGACGGTCTGAGACAGACGGTCTGAGACAGACGGTCTGAGACAGACGGTCTGAGACAGACGGTCTGAGACAGACGGTCTGAGACAGACGGTCTGAGACAGACGGTCTGAGACAGACGGTCTGAGACAGACGGTGTGAGACAGACGGTCTGAGACAGACGGCCTGAGACAGACGGTCTGAGACAGGCGGTCCGAGACAGGCGGTCCGAGCCAGACGGTCTGTGGCAGACGGTCTGAGACAGACGGTCTGACAAACACGTTCTTTGACAGACGGTCTGAGTCAGACGGACTGAGACAGACGGTCTGCGACAGACGGTCTGAGACAGACGGTCTGAGACAGACGGTCTGAGACAGGCGGTCTGAGCCAGACGGTCTGTGGCAGACGGTCTGAGACAGACGGTCTGACAAACACGTTCTTTGACAGACGGTCTGAGTCAGACGGACTGAGACAGACGGTCTGCGACAGACGGTCTGAGACAGACGGTCTGAGACAGACGGTCTGAGACAGACGGTCTGAGACAGACGGTCCGAGACAGGCGGTCTGAGAATGGCGGTCTGAGCCAGACGGTCAGTGGCAGACGGTCTGAGACAGACGGTCTGAGACAGACGGTCTGAGACAGACGGTCTGAGACAGACGGCCTGAGACAGACGGTCTGACACACACGTTCTTTGACAGACGGTCAGAGTCAGACGGTGTGAGACAGACGGTCTGAGACAGACGGCCTGAGACAGACGGTCTGAGACAGGCGGTCCGAGACAGGCGGTCTGAGCCAGACGGTCTGTGGCAGACGGTCTGAGACAGACGGTCTGACAAACACGTTCTTTGACAGACGGTCTGAGTCAGACGGACTGAGACAGACGGACTGAGACAGGCGGTCTGAGACAGACGGTCTGAGACAGACGGTCCGAGACAGACGGTCTCCGACAGACAGTCCGAGACAGACGGTCTGAGACAGGCGGTCTGAGTCGGACGGTCTGAGACCGGCGGACTGAGGCAGACGGACTGAGACAGACGGTCTGAGACAGGCGGTCTGAGACAGACGGTCTGAGACAGACGGTCTGAGACAGACGGTCTGAGACAGACGGCCTGAGACAGACGGGCTGAGACATGCGGGCTGAGACAGACGTTCTGAGACAGGCGGTTCGAGACAGACGGTCTGAGACAGACGGTCTGAGACAGACGGTCTGAGACAGACGGTCTGAGACAGACGGTCTGAGACAGACGGTCTGAGACAGACGTTCTGAGACAGGCGGTCTGAGACATACGGTCAGAGACAGACGGTCTGAGACAGACGGTCTGAGACAGACGGTCTGAGACAGACGGTCTGAGACAGACGGTCTGAGACAGACGGTCTGAGACAGACGGTCTGAGACAGACGGTCTGAGACAGACGGTCTGAGACAGACGGTCTGAGACAGACGGTCTGAGACAGACGGTCTGAGACAGACGGTCTGAGACAGACGGTCTGAGACAGACGGCCTGAGACAGACGGTGTGAGACAGACGGTCTGAGACAGACGGCCTGAGACAGACGGTCTGAGACAGGCGGTCCGAGACAGGCGGTCTGAGCCAGACGGTCTGTGGCAGACGGTCTGAGACAGACGGTCTGACAAACACGTTCTTTGACAGACGGTCTGAGTCAGACGGACTGAGACAGACGGTCTGCGACAGACGGTCTGAGACAGACGGTCTGAGACAGACGGTCTGAGACAGGCGGTCTGAGCCAGACGGTCTGTGGCAGACGGTCTGAGACAGACGGTCTGACAAACACGTTCTTTGACAGACGGTCTGAGTCAGACGGACTGAGACAGACGGTCTGCGACAGACGGTCTGAGACAGACGGTCTGAGACAGACGGTCTGAGACAGACGGTCTGAGACAGACGGTCTGAGACAGACGGTCCGAGACAGGCGGTCTGAGAATGGCGGTCTGAGCCAGACGGTCTGTGGCAGACGGTCTGAGACAGACGGTCTGAGACAGGCGGCCTGAGACAGACGGTCTGAGACAGTCGGACCGAGACAGACGGACTGAGACAGGTGGTCTGAGACAGACGGTCTGACACACACGTTCTTTGACAGACGGTCAGAGTCAGACGGACTGAGACAGACGGACTGAGACAGGCGGTCTGAGACAGACGGTCTGCGACAGACAGTCTGAGACAGACGGTCTGAGACAGACGGACTGAGACAGGCGGTCTGAGCCAGACGGTCTGTGGCAGACGGTCTGAGACAGACGGTCTGAGACAGGCGGCCTGAGACAGACGGTCTGAGACAGTCGGACCGAGACAGACGGACTGAGACAGGTGGTCTGAGACAGACGGTCTGACACACACGTTCTTTGACAGACGGTCAGAGTCAGACGGACTGAGACAGACGGACTGAGACAGGCGGTCTGAGACAGACGGTCTGCGACAGACAGTCTGAGACAGACGGTCTGAGACAGACGGACTGAGACAGGCGGTCTGAGACAGACGGTCTGAGACAGACGGTCTGAGACAGACGGCCTGAGACAGACGGTCTGAGACAGGCGGTCTGAGACAGACTATCTGAGACAGGCGGACTGAGACAGAAGGACTAAGACAGACGGACTGAGACAGACGGTCTAAGACAGACGGGCTGAGACAGGCGGCCTGAGACAGACGGTCTGAGACAGGCGGTCTGAGACAGACGTTCTGAGACAGACGTTCTGAGACAGACGTTCTGAGACAGACGGTCTGAGATAGGCGGTCTGAGACAGATGGTCTGAGACAGAGGGTCTCAGAGAGACGGTCTGAGAAAGGCGGTCCGAGACAGGCGGTCTGAGCCAGACGGTCTGTGGCAGACGGTCTGAGACAGACGGTCTGACAAACACGTTCTTTGACAGACGGTCTGAGTCAGACGGACTGAGACAGACGGTCTGCGACAGACGGTCTGAGACAGACGGTCTGAGACAGACGGTCTGAGACAGGCGGTCTGAGCCAGACGGTCTGTGGCAGACGGTCTGAGACAGACGGTCTGACAAACACGTTCTTTGACAGACGGTCTGAGTCAGACGGACTGAGACAGACGGTCTGCGACAGACGGTCTGAGACAGACGGTCTGAGACAGACGGTCTGAGACAGACGGTCTGAGACAGACGGTCTGAGACAGACGGTCCGAGACAGGCGGTCTGAGAATGGCGGTCTGAGCCAGACGGTCTGTGGCAGACGGTCTGAGACAGACGGTCTGAGACAGGCGGCCTGAGACAGACGGTCTGAGACAGTCGGACCGAGACAGACGGACTGAGACAGGTGGTCTGAGACAGACGGTCTGACACACACGTTCTTTGACAGACGGTCAGAGTCAGACGGACTGAGACAGACGGACTGAGACAGGCGGTCTGAGACAGACGGTCTGCGACAGACAGTCTGAGACAGACGGTCTGAGACAGACGGACTGAGACAGGCGGTCTGAGCCAGACGGTCTGTGGCAGACGGTCTGAGACAGACGGTCTGAGACAGGCGGCCTGAGACAGACGGTCTGAGACAGTCGGACCGAGACAGACGGACTGAGACAGGTGGTCTGAGACAGACGGTCTGACACACACGTTCTTTGACAGACGGTCAGAGTCAGACGGACTGAGACAGACGGACTGAGACAGGCGGTCTGAGACAGACGGTCTGCGACAGACAGTCTGAGACAGACGGTCTGAGACAGACGGACTGAGACAGGCGGTCTGAGACAGACGGTCTGAGACAGACGGTCTGAGACAGACGGCCTGAGACAGACGGTCTGAGACAGGCGGTCTGAGACAGACTATCTGAGACAGGCGGACTGAGACAGAAGGACTAAGACAGACGGACTGAGACAGACGGTCTAAGACAGACGGGCTGAGACAGGCGGCCTGAGACAGACGGTCTGAGACAGGCGGTCTGAGACAGACGTTCTGAGACAGACGTTCTGAGACAGACGTTCTGAGACAGACGGTCTGAGATAGGCGGTCTGAGACAGATGGTCTGAGACAGAGGGTCTCAGAGAGACGGTCTGAGAAAGGCGGTCTACGACAGGCTGTGTGACACACACGTTCTTCGACAGACGGTCTGAGTCAGACGGACTGAGACAGACGGACTGAGACAGGCCGTCTGAGACAGACGGTCTGAGACAGACGGTCTGAGACAGACGGTCTGAGACAGACGGTCTGAGACAGACGGCCTGAGACAGACGGGCTGAGAAAGGCGGGCTGAGACAGACGTTCTGAGACAGGCGGTTCGAGACAGAGGGTCTGAGACAGACGGTCTGAGACAGACGGTCTGAGACAGAGGGTCTGAGACAGACGGTCTGAGGCAGACGTTCTGAGACAGACGGTCCGAGACAGGCGGTCTGAGAATGGCGGTCTGAGCCAGACGGTCTGTGGCAGACGGTCTGAGACAGACGGTCTGAGACAGTCGGACTGAGACAGGCGGTCTGAGACAGACGGTCTGAGACAGACGGTCTGAGACAGACGGCCTGAGACAGACGGTCTGAGACAGGCGGTCTGAGACAGACTATCTGAGACAGGCGGACTGAGACAGAAGGACTAAGACAGACGGACTGAGACAGACGGTCTAAGACAGACGGGCTGAGACAGGCGGCCTGAGACAGACGGTCTGAGACAGGCGGTCTGAGACAGAGGGTCTGAGACAGACGGTCTGAGGCAGGCGGTCTGAGACAGACGTTCTGATATAGGCGGTCTGAGACAGACGGTCTGAGACAGACGGTCTGAGACAGACGGTCTGAGACAGACGGTCTGAGACAGACGGTCTGAGACAGACGGTCTGAGACAGACGGTCTGAGACAGACGGTCTGAGACAGGCGGTCTGAGACAGATGGTCTGAGACAGAGGGTCTCAGAGAGAGGGTCTGAGACAGGCTGTCTGACACACACGTTCTTTGACAGACGGTCTGAGACTGACGGCCTGAGACAGACGGTCTGAGACAGGCGGTCTGAGACAGACGTTCTGATATAGGCGGTCTGAGACAGGCGGTCTGAGACAGACTATCTGAGACAGGCGGACTGAGACAGAAGGACTAAGACAGACGGACTGAGACAGACGGACTGAGACAGACGGACTGAGACAGGCCGTCTGAGACAGACGGTCTGAGACAGACGGTCTGAGACAGACGGTCTGAGACAGACGGTCTGAGACAGACGGTCTGATACAGACGGTCTGAGACAGACGGTCTGAGACAGACGGTCTGAGACAGACGGTGTGAGACAGACGGTCTGAGACAGACGGCCTGAGACAGACGGTCTGAGACAGACGGTCTGAGACAGGCGGTCTGAGACAGACTATCTGAGACAGGCGGACTGAGACAGAAGGACTAAGACAGACGGACTGAGACAGACGGACTGAGACAGACGGACTGAGACAGGCCGTCTGAGACAGACGGTCTGAGACAGACGGTCTGAGACAGACGGTCTGAGACAGACGGCCTGAGACAGACGGGCTGAGACAGGCGGGCTGAGACAGACGTTCTGAGACAGGCGGTTCGAGACAGAGGGTCTGAGACAGACGGTCTGAGACAGACGGTCTGAGACAGAGGGTCTGAGACAGACGGTCTGAGGCAGACGTTCTGAGACAGACGGTCCGAGACAGGCGGTCTGAGAATGGCGGTCTGAGCCAGACGGTCTGTGGCAGACGGTCTGAGACAGACGGTCTGAGACAGTCGGACCGAGACAGACGGTCTGAGACATACGGTCTGAGACAGACGGCCTGAGACAGACGGTCTGAGACAGACGGACTGAGACAGACGGACTGTGACAGGCGGTCTGAGACAGACGCTCTGAGACAGACGGTCTGAGACAGATGGACAGAGACAGGCGGGCTGAGACAGACGGTCTGAGACAGACGGTCTGAGACAGGCTGTCTGACACACACGTTCTTTGACAGACGGTCTGAGACTGACGGCCTGAGACAGACGGTCTGAGACAGGCGGACTGAGACAGACGTTCTGATATAGGCGGTCTGAGACAGACGGTCTGAGACAGACGGTCTGAGACAGACGGTCTGAGACAGACGGTCTGAGACAGACGGTCTGAGACAGACGGTCTGAGACAGGCGGTCTGAGACAGATGGTCTGAGACAGAGGGTCTCAGAGAGACGGTCTGAGAAAGACGGTCTACGACAGGCTGTGTGACACACACGTTCTTCGACAGACGGTCTGAGTCAGACGGACTGAGACAGACGGACTGAGACAGGCCGTCTGAGACAGACGTTCTGAGACAGACGTTCTGAGACAGACGTTCTGAGACAGACGGTCTGAGATAGGCGGTCTGAGACAGATGGTCTGAGACAGACGTTCTGAGACAGGCGGTTCGAGACAGAGGGTCTGAGACAGACGGTCTGAGACAGAGGGTCTGAGACAGACGGTCTGAGGCAGACGTTCTGAGACAGACGGTCCGAGACAGGCGGTCTGAGAATGGCGGTCTGAGCCAGACGGTCTGTGGCAGACGGTCTGAGACAGACGGTCTGAGACAGTCGGATCGAGACAGACGGTCTGAGACATACGGTCTGAGACAGACGGCCTGAGACAGACGGACTGTGACAGGCGGTCTGAGACAGACGCTCTGAGACAGACGGTCTGAGACAGATGGACAGAGACAGGCGGGCTGAGACAGACGGTCTGAGACAGACGGTCTGAGACAGGCTGTCTGACACACACGTTCCTTGACAGACGGTCTGAGACTGACGGCCTGAGACAGACGGTCTGAGACAGGCGGTCTGAGACAGACGTTCTGATATAGGCGGTCTGAGACAGGCGGTCTGAGACAGACGCTCTGAGACAGACGGTCTGAGACAGACGGTCTGAGACAGACGGTCTGAGACAGACGGTCTGAGACAGACGGTCTGAGACAGACGGTCTGATACAGACGGTCTGAGACAGACGGTCTGAGACAGACGGTCTGAGACAGACGGTGTGAGACAGACGGTCTGAGACAGACGGCCTGAGACAGACGGTCTGAGACAGGCGGTCCGAGACAGGCGGTCTGAGCCAGACGGTCTGTGGCAGACGGTCTGAGACAGACGGTCTGACAAACACGTTCTTTGACAGACGGTCTGAGTCAGACGGACTGAGACAGACGGACTGAGACAGGCGGTCTGAGACAGACGGTCTGAGACAGACGGTCCGAGACAGACGGTCTCCGACAGACAGTCCGAGACAGACGGTCTGAGACAGGCGGTCTTAGTCGGACTTTCTGAGACCGGCGGACTGAGGCAGACGGACTGAGACAGACGGTGGCGAGACAGGCGGTCTGAGACAGACGGTCTGAGACAGACGGTCTGAGACAGACGGTCTGAGACAGACGGTCTGAGACAGACGGTCTGAGACAGACGGCCTGAGACAGACGGGCTGAGACATGCGGGCTGAGACAGACGTTCTGAGACAGGCGGTTCGAGACAGACGGTCTGAGACAGACGGTCTGAGACAGACGGTCTGAGACAGACGGTCTGAGAAAGGCGGTCTGAGAAAGGCGGTCTGAGCCAGACGGTCTGAGACAGACGGTCTGAGACAGATGGACAGAGACAGGCGGGCTGAGACAGACGGTCTGAGACAGACGGTCTGAGACAGGCGGTCTGAGACAGACGTTCTGATATAGGCGGTCTGAGACAGACGGTCTGAGACAGACGGTCTGAGACAGACGGTCTGAGACAGACGGTCTGAGACAGGCGGTCCGAGACAGGCGGTCTGAGCCAGACGGTCTGTGGCAGACGGTCTGAGACAGACGGTCTGAGACAGTCGGTCTGAGACAGACGGTCTGAGACAGGCTGTCTGACACACACGTTCTTTGACAGACGGTCTGAGACTGACGGCCTGAGACAGACGGTCTGAGACAGGCGGTCTGAGACAGACGTTCTGAGACAGACGGTCTGAGACAGACGTTCTGAGACAGACGGTCTGAGATAGGCGGTCTGAGACAGATGGTCTGAGACAGAGGGTCTCAGAGAGACGGTCTGAGAAAGACGGTCTACGACAGGCTGTGTGACACACACGTTCTTCGACAGACGGTCTGAGTCAGACGGGCTGAGACAGACGGACTGAGACAGGCCGTCTGAGACAGACGGTCTGAGACAGACGGTCTGAGACAGACGGTCTGAGACAGACGGCCTGAGACAGACGGGCTGAGACAGGCGGGCTGAGACAGACGTTCTGAGACAGGCGGTTCGAGACAGAGGGTCTGAGACAGACGGTCTGAGACAGACGGTCTGAGACAGAGGGTCTGAGACAGACGGTCTGAGGCAGACGTTCTGAGACAGACGGTCTGAGCCAGACGGTCTGTGGCAGACGGTCTGAGACAGACGGTCTGAGACAGTCGGACCGAGACAGACGGACTGAGACAGGTGGTCTGAGACAGTCGGTCTGAGTCTGACGGTCTGACAAACACGTTCTTTGACAGACGGTCTGAGTGAGACGGACTGAGACAGACGGACTGAGACAGGTGGTCTGAGACAGTCGGTCTGAGTCTGACGGTCTGACAAACACGTTCTTTGACAGAAGGTCTGAGTCAGACGGACTGAGACAGACGGACTGAGACAGGCGGTCTGAGACAGACGGTCTGAGACAGACGGTCTGAGTCGGACGGTCTGAGACCGGCGGACTGAGGCAGACGGACTGAGACAGACGGTCTGAGACAGGCGGTCTGAGACAGACGGTCTGAGACAGACGGTCTGAGACAGACGGTCTGAGACAGACGGCCTGAGACAGACGGGCTGAGACATGCGGGCTGAGACAGACGTTCTGAGACAGGCGGTTCGAGACAGACGGTCTGAGACAGACGGTCTGAGACAGACGGTCTGAGACAGACGGTCTGAGACAGACGGTCTGAGACAGACGGTCTGAGACAGACGTTCTGAGACAGGCGGTCTGAGACATACGGTCAGAGACAGACGGTCTGAGACAGACGGTCTGAGACAGACGGTCTGAGACAGACGGTCTGAGACAGACGGTCTGAGACAGACGGTCTGAGACAGACGGTCTGAGACAGACGGTCTGAGACAGACGGTCTGAGACAGACGGTCTGAGACAGACGGTCTGAGACAGACGGTCTGAGACAGACGGTCTGAGACAGACGGTCTGAGACAGACGGTCTGAGACAGACGGCCTGAGACAGACGGTGTGAGACAGACGGTCTGAGACAGACGGCCTGAGACAGACGGTCTGAGACAGGCGGTCCGAGACAGGCGGTCTGAGCCAGACGGTCTGTGGCAGACGGTCTGAGACAGACGGTCTGACAAACACGTTCTTTGACAGACGGTCTGAGTCAGACGGACTGAGACAGACGGTCTGCGACAGACGGTCTGAGACAGACGGTCTGAGACAGACGGTCTGAGACAGGCGGTCTGAGCCAGACGGTCTGTGGCAGACGGTCTGAGACAGACGGTCTGACAAACACGTTCTTTGACAGACGGTCTGAGTCAGACGGACTGAGACAGACGGTCTGCGACAGACGGTCTGAGACAGACGGTCTGAGACAGACGGTCTGAGACAGACGGTCTGAGACAGACGGTCTGAGACAGACGGTCCGAGACAGGCGGTCTGAGAATGGCGGTCTGAGCCAGACGGTCTGTGGCAGACGGTCTGAGACAGACGGTCTGAGACAGGCGGCCTGAGACAGACGGTCTGAGACAGTCGGACCGAGACAGACGGACTGAGACAGGTGGTCTGAGACAGACGGTCTGACACACACGTTCTTTGACAGACGGTCAGAGTCAGACGGACTGAGACAGACGGACTGAGACAGGCGGTCTGAGACAGACGGTCTGCGACAGACAGTCTGAGACAGACGGTCTGAGACAGACGGACTGAGACAGGCGGTCTGAGCCAGACGGTCTGTGGCAGACGGTCTGAGACAGACGGTCTGAGACAGGCGGCCTGAGACAGACGGTCTGAGACAGTCGGACCGAGACAGACGGACTGAGACAGGTGGTCTGAGACAGACGGTCTGACACACACGTTCTTTGACAGACGGTCAGAGTCAGACGGACTGAGACAGACGGACTGAGACAGGCGGTCTGAGACAGACGGTCTGCGACAGACAGTCTGAGACAGACGGTCTGAGACAGACGGACTGAGACAGGCGGTCTGAGACAGACGGTCTGAGACAGACGGTCTGAGACAGACGGCCTGAGACAGACGGTCTGAGACAGGCGGTCTGAGACAGACTATCTGAGACAGGCGGACTGAGACAGAAGGACTAAGACAGACGGACTGAGACAGACGGTCTAAGACAGACGGGCTGAGACAGGCGGCCTGAGACAGACGGTCTGAGACAGGCGGTCTGAGACAGACGTTCTGAGACAGACGTTCTGAGACAGACGTTCTGAGACAGACGGTCTGAGATAGGCGGTCTGAGACAGATGGTCTGAGACAGAGGGTCTCAGAGAGACGGTCTGAGAAAGGCGGTCCGAGACAGGCGGTCTGAGCCAGACGGTCTGTGGCAGACGGTCTGAGACAGACGGTCTGACAAACACGTTCTTTGACAGACGGTCTGAGTCAGACGGACTGAGACAGACGGTCTGCGACAGACGGTCTGAGACAGACGGTCTGAGACAGACGGTCTGAGACAGGCGGTCTGAGCCAGACGGTCTGTGGCAGACGGTCTGAGACAGACGGTCTGACAAACACGTTCTTTGACAGACGGTCTGAGTCAGACGGACTGAGACAGACGGTCTGCGACAGACGGTCTGAGACAGACGGTCTGAGACAGACGGTCTGAGACAGACGGTCTGAGACAGACGGTCTGAGACAGACGGTCCGAGACAGGCGGTCTGAGAATGGCGGTCTGAGCCAGACGGTCTGTGGCAGACGGTCTGAGACAGACGGTCTGAGACAGGCGGCCTGAGACAGACGGTCTGAGACAGTCGGACCGAGACAGACGGACTGAGACAGGTGGTCTGAGACAGACGGTCTGACACACACGTTCTTTGACAGACGGTCAGAGTCAGACGGACTGAGACAGACGGACTGAGACAGGCGGTCTGAGACAGACGGTCTGCGACAGACAGTCTGAGACAGACGGTCTGAGACAGACGGACTGAGACAGGCGGTCTGAGCCAGACGGTCTGTGGCAGACGGTCTGAGACAGACGGTCTGAGACAGGCGGCCTGAGACAGACGGTCTGAGACAGTCGGACCGAGACAGACGGACTGAGACAGGTGGTCTGAGACAGACGGTCTGACACACACGTTCTTTGACAGACGGTCAGAGTCAGACGGACTGAGACAGACGGACTGAGACAGGCGGTCTGAGACAGACGGTCTGCGACAGACAGTCTGAGACAGACGGTCTGAGACAGACGGACTGAGACAGGCGGTCTGAGACAGACGGTCTGAGACAGACGGTCTGAGACAGACGGCCTGAGACAGACGGTCTGAGACAGGCGGTCTGAGACAGACTATCTGAGACAGGCGGACTGAGACAGAAGGACTAAGACAGACGGACTGAGACAGACGGTCTAAGACAGACGGGCTGAGACAGGCGGCCTGAGACAGACGGTCTGAGACAGGCGGTCTGAGACAGACGTTCTGAGACAGACGTTCTGAGACAGACGTTCTGAGACAGACGGTCTGAGATAGGCGGTCTGAGACAGATGGTCTGAGACAGAGGGTCTCAGAGAGACGGTCTGAGAAAGGCGGTCTACGACAGGCTGTGTGACACACACGTTCTTCGACAGACGGTCTGAGTCAGACGGACTGAGACAGACGGACTGAGACAGGCCGTCTGAGACAGACGGTCTGAGACAGACGGTCTGAGACAGACGGTCTGAGACAGACGGTCTGAGACAGACGGCCTGAGACAGACGGGCTGAGAAAGGCGGGCTGAGACAGACGTTCTGAGACAGGCGGTTCGAGACAGAGGGTCTGAGACAGACGGTCTGAGACAGACGGTCTGAGACAGAGGGTCTGAGACAGACGGTCTGAGGCAGACGTTCTGAGACAGACGGTCCGAGACAGGCGGTCTGAGAATGGCGGTCTGAGCCAGACGGTCTGTGGCAGACGGTCTGAGACAGACGGTCTGAGACAGTCGGACTGAGACAGGCGGTCTGAGACAGACGGTCTGAGACAGACGGTCTGAGACAGACGGCCTGAGACAGACGGTCTGAGACAGGCGGTCTGAGACAGACTATCTGAGACAGGCGGACTGAGACAGAAGGACTAAGACAGACGGACTGAGACAGACGGTCTAAGACAGACGGGCTGAGACAGGCGGCCTGAGACAGACGGTCTGAGACAGGCGGTCTGAGACAGAGGGTCTGAGACAGACGGTCTGAGGCAGGCGGTCTGAGACAGACGTTCTGATATAGGCGGTCTGAGACAGACGGTCTGAGACAGACGGTCTGAGACAGACGGTCTGAGACAGACGGTCTGAGACAGACGGTCTGAGACAGACGGTCTGAGACAGACGGTCTGAGACAGACGGTCTGAGACAGGCGGTCTGAGACAGATGGTCTGAGACAGAGGGTCTCAGAGAGAGGGTCTGAGACAGGCTGTCTGACACACACGTTCTTTGACAGACGGTCTGAGACTGACGGCCTGAGACAGACGGTCTGAGACAGGCGGTCTGAGACAGACGTTCTGATATAGGCGGTCTGAGACAGGCGGTCTGAGACAGACTATCTGAGACAGGCGGACTGAGACAGAAGGACTAAGACAGACGGACTGAGACAGACGGACTGAGACAGACGGACTGAGACAGGCCGTCTGAGACAGACGGTCTGAGACAGACGGTCTGAGACAGACGGTCTGAGACAGACGGTCTGAGACAGACGGTCTGATACAGACGGTCTGAGACAGACGGTCTGAGACAGACGGTCTGAGACAGACGGTGTGAGACAGACGGTCTGAGACAGACGGCCTGAGACAGACGGTCTGAGACAGACGGTCTGAGACAGGCGGTCTGAGACAGACTATCTGAGACAGGCGGACTGAGACAGAAGGACTAAGACAGACGGACTGAGACAGACGGACTGAGACAGACGGACTGAGACAGGCCGTCTGAGACAGACGGTCTGAGACAGACGGTCTGAGACAGACGGTCTGAGACAGACGGCCTGAGACAGACGGGCTGAGACAGGCGGGCTGAGACAGACGTTCTGAGACAGGCGGTTCGAGACAGAGGGTCTGAGACAGACGGTCTGAGACAGACGGTCTGAGACAGAGGGTCTGAGACAGACGGTCTGAGGCAGACGTTCTGAGACAGACGGTCCGAGACAGGCGGTCTGAGAATGGCGGTCTGAGCCAGACGGTCTGTGGCAGACGGTCTGAGACAGACGGTCTGAGACAGTCGGACCGAGACAGACGGTCTGAGACATACGGTCTGAGACAGACGGCCTGAGACAGACGGTCTGAGACAGACGGACTGAGACAGACGGACTGTGACAGGCGGTCTGAGACAGACGCTCTGAGACAGACGGTCTGAGACAGATGGACAGAGACAGGCGGGCTGAGACAGACGGTCTGAGACAGACGGTCTGAGACAGGCTGTCTGACACACACGTTCTTTGACAGACGGTCTGAGACTGACGGCCTGAGACAGACGGTCTGAGACAGGCGGACTGAGACAGACGTTCTGATATAGGCGGTCTGAGACAGACGGTCTGAGACAGACGGTCTGAGACAGACGGTCTGAGACAGACGGTCTGAGACAGACGGTCTGAGACAGACGGTCTGAGACAGACGGTCTGAGACAGGCGGTCTGAGACAGATGGTCTGAGACAGAGGGTCTCAGAGAGACGGTCTGAGAAAGACGGTCTACGACAGGCTGTGTGACACACACGTTCTTCGACAGACGGTCTGAGTCAGACGGACTGAGACAGACGGACTGAGACAGGCCGTCTGAGACAGACGTTCTGAGACAGACGTTCTGAGACAGACGTTCTGAGACAGACGGTCTGAGATAGGCGGTCTGAGACAGATGGTCTGAGACAGACGTTCTGAGACAGGCGGTTCGAGACAGAGGGTCTGAGACAGACGGTCTGAGACAGAGGGTCTGAGACAGACGGTCTGAGGCAGACGTTCTGAGACAGACGGTCCGAGACAGGCGGTCTGAGAATGGCGGTCTGAGCCAGACGGTCTGTGGCAGACGGTCTGAGACAGACGGTCTGAGACAGTCGGATCGAGACAGACGGTCTGAGACATACGGTCTGAGACAGACGGCCTGAGACAGACGGACTGTGACAGGCGGTCTGAGACAGACGCTCTGAGACAGACGGTCTGAGACAGATGGACAGAGACAGGCGGGCTGAGACAGACGGTCTGAGACAGACGGTCTGAGACAGGCTGTCTGACACACACGTTCCTTGACAGACGGTCTGAGACTGACGGCCTGAGACAGACGGTCTGAGACAGGCGGTCTGAGACAGACGTTCTGATATAGGCGGTCTGAGACAGGCGGTCTGAGACAGACGCTCTGAGACAGACGGTCTGAGACAGACGGTCTGAGACAGACGGTCTGAGACAGACGGTCTGAGACAGACGGTCTGAGACAGACGGTCTGATACAGACGGTCTGAGACAGACGGTCTGAGACAGACGGTCTGAGACAGACGGTGTGAGACAGACGGTCTGAGACAGACGGCCTGAGACAGACGGTCTGAGACAGGCGGTCCGAGACAGGCGGTCTGAGCCAGACGGTCTGTGGCAGACGGTCTGAGACAGACGGTCTGACAAACACGTTCTTTGACAGACGGTCTGAGTCAGACGGACTGAGACAGACGGACTGAGACAGGCGGTCTGAGACAGACGGTCTGAGACAGACGGTCCGAGACAGACGGTCTCCGACAGACAGTCCGAGACAGACGGTCTGAGACAGGCGGTCTTAGTCGGACTTTCTGAGACCGGCGGACTGAGGCAGACGGACTGAGACAGACGGTGGCGAGACAGGCGGTCTGAGACAGACGGTCTGAGACAGACGGTCTGAGACAGACGGTCTGAGACAGACGGTCTGAGACAGACGGTCTGAGACAGACGGCCTGAGACAGACGGGCTGAGACATGCGGGCTGAGACAGACGTTCTGAGACAGGCGGTTCGAGACAGACGGTCTGAGACAGACGGTCTGAGACAGACGGTCTGAGACAGACGGTCTGAGAAAGGCGGTCTGAGAAAGGCGGTCTGAGCCAGACGGTCTGAGACAGACGGTCTGAGACAGATGGACAGAGACAGGCGGGCTGAGACAGACGGTCTGAGACAGACGGTCTGAGACAGGCGGTCTGAGACAGACGTTCTGATATAGGCGGTCTGAGACAGACGGTCTGAGACAGACGGTCTGAGACAGACGGTCTGAGACAGACGGTCTGAGACAGGCGGTCCGAGACAGGCGGTCTGAGCCAGACGGTCTGTGGCAGACGGTCTGAGACAGACGGTCTGAGACAGTCGGTCTGAGACAGACGGTCTGAGACAGGCTGTCTGACACACACGTTCTTTGACAGACGGTCTGAGACTGACGGCCTGAGACAGACGGTCTGAGACAGGCGGTCTGAGACAGACGTTCTGAGACAGACGGTCTGAGACAGACGTTCTGAGACAGACGGTCTGAGATAGGCGGTCTGAGACAGATGGTCTGAGACAGAGGGTCTCAGAGAGACGGTCTGAGAAAGACGGTCTACGACAGGCTGTGTGACACACACGTTCTTCGACAGACGGTCTGAGTCAGACGGGCTGAGACAGACGGACTGAGACAGGCCGTCTGAGACAGACGGTCTGAGACAGACGGTCTGAGACAGACGGTCTGAGACAGACGGCCTGAGACAGACGGGCTGAGACAGGCGGGCTGAGACAGACGTTCTGAGACAGGCGGTTCGAGACAGAGGGTCTGAGACAGACGGTCTGAGACAGACGGTCTGAGACAGAGGGTCTGAGACAGACGGTCTGAGGCAGACGTTCTGAGACAGACGGTCTGAGCCAGACGGTCTGTGGCAGACGGTCTGAGACAGACGGTCTGAGACAGTCGGACCGAGACAGACGGACTGAGACAGGTGGTCTGAGACAGTCGGTCTGAGTCTGACGGTCTGACAAACACGTTCTTTGACAGACGGTCTGAGTGAGACGGACTGAGACAGACGGACTGAGACAGGTGGTCTGAGACAGTCGGTCTGAGTCTGACGGTCTGACAAACACGTTCTTTGACAGAAGGTCTGAGTCAGACGGACTGAGACAGACGGACTGAGACAGGCGGTCTGAGACAGACGGTCTGAGACAGACGGTCTGAGACAGACGGTCTGAGACATACGGTCTGAGACAGACGGCCTGAGACAGACGGTCTGAGACAGACGGACTGAGACAGACGGACTGTGACAGGCGGTCTGAGACAGACGCTCTGAGACAGACGGTCTGAGACAGATGGACAGAGACAGGCGGGCTGAGACAGACGGTCTGAGACAGACGGTCTGAGACAGGCTGTCTGACACACACGTTCTTTGACAGACGGTCTGAGACTGACGGCCTGAGACAGACGGTCTGAGACAGGCGGTCTGAGACAGACGTTCTGATATAGGCGGTCTGAGACAGACGGTCTGAGACAGACGGTCTGAGACGGACGGTCTGAGACAGACGGTCTGAGACAGACGGTCTGAGACAGACGGTGTGAGACAGACGGTCTGAGACAGACGGTCTGAGACAGGCGGTCTGAGACAGATGGTCTGAGACAGAGGGTCTCAGAGAGACGGTCTGAGAAAGACGGTCTACGACAGGCTGTGTGACACACACGTTCTTCGACAGACGGTCTGAGTCAGACGGACTGAGACAGACGGACTGAGACAGGCCGTCTGAGACAGACGGTCTGAGACAGACGGTCTGAGACAGACGGTCTGAGACAGAAGGTCTGAGACAGACGGCCTGAGACAGACAGGCTGAGACAGGCGGGCTGAGACAGACGTTCTGAGACAGGCGGTTCGAGACAGAGGGTCTGAGACAGACGGTCTGAGACAGAGGGTCTGAGACAGACGGTCTGAGGCAGACGTTCTGAGACAGACGGTCCGAGACAGGCGGTCTGAGAATGGCGGTCTGAGCCAGACGGTCTGTGGCAGACGGCCTGAGACAGACGGTCTGAGACAGGCGGTCCGAGACAGGCGGTCTGAGCCAGACGGTCTGTGGCAGACGGTCTGAGACAGACGGTCTGACAAACACGTTCTTTGACAGACGGTCTGAGTCAGACGGACTGAGACAGACGGACTGAGACAGGCGGTCTGAGACAGACGGTCTGAGACAGACGGTCCGAGACAGACGGTCTCCGACAGACAGTCCGAGACAGACGGTCTGAGACAGGCGGTCTTAGTCGGACTTTCTGAGACCGGCGGACTGAGGCAGACGGACTGAGACAGACGGTGGCGAGACAGGCGGTCTGAGACAGACGGTCTGAGACAGACGGTCTGAGACAGACGGTCTGAGACAGACGGCCTGAGACAGACGGGCTGAGACATGCGGGCTGAGACAGACGTTCTGAGACAGGCGGTTCGAGACAGACGGTCTGAGACAGACGGTCTGAGACAGACGGTCTGAGACAGACGGTCTGAGAAAGGCGGTCTGAGAAAGGCGGTCTGAGCCAGACGGTCTGAGACAGACGGTCTGAGACAGATGGACAGAGACAGGCGGGCTGAGACAGACGGTCTGAGACAGACGGTCTGAGACAGGCGGTCTGAGACAGACGTTCTGATATAGGCGGTCTGAGACAGACGGTCTGAGACAGACGGTCTGAGACAGACGGTCTGAGACAGACGGTCTGAGACAGGCGGTCCGAGACAGGCGGTCTGAGCCAGACGGTCTGTGGCAGACGGTCTGAGACAGACGGTCTGAGACAGGCGGGCTGAGACAGACGGTCTGAGACAGACGGTCTGAGACAGGCTGTCTGACACACACGTTCTTTGACAGACGGTCTGAGACTGACGGCCTGAGACAGACGGTCTGAGACAGGCGGTCTGAGACAGACGTTCTGATATAGGCGGTCTGAGACAGGCGGTCTGAGACAGACGGTCTGAGACAGACGGTCTGAGACAGACGGTCTGAGACAGACGGTCTGAGACAGACGGTCTGAGACAGACGGTCTGAGACAGACGGTCTGAGACAGACGGTCTGATACAGACGGTCTGAGACAGACGGTCTGAGACAGACGGTCTGAGACAGACGGTGTGAGACAGACGGTCTGAGACAGACGGCCTGAGACAGACGGTCTGAGACAGGCGGTCCGAGACAGGCGGTCTGAGCCAGACGGTCTGTGGCAGACGGTCTGAGACAGACGGTCTGACAAACACGTTCTTTGACAGACGGTCTGAGTCAGACGGACTGAGACAGACGGACTGAGACAGGCGGTCTGAGACAGACGGTCTGAGACAGACGGTCCGAGACAGACGGTCTCCGACAGACAGTCCGAGACAGACGGTCTGAGACAGGCGGTCTTAGTCGGACTTTCTGAGACCGGCGGACTGAGGCAGACGGACTGAGACAGACGGTGGCGAGACAGGCGGTCTGAGACAGACGGTCTGAGACAGACGGTCTGAGACAGACGGTCTGAGACAGACGGCCTGAGACAGACGGGCTGAGACATGCGGGCTGAGACAGACGTTCTGAGACAGGCGGTTCGAGACAGACGGTCTGAGACAGACGGTCTGAGACAGACGGTCTGAGACAGACGGTCTGAGAAAGGCGGTCTGAGAAAGGCGGTCTGAGCCAGACGGTCTGAGACAGACGGTCTGAGACAGATGGACAGAGACAGGCGGGCTGAGACAGACGGTCTGAGACAGACGGTCTGAGACAGGCGGTCTGAGACAGACGTTCTGATATAGGCGGTCTGAGACAGACGGTCTGAGACAGACGGTCTGAGACAGACGGTCTGAGACAGACGGTCTGAGACAGGCGGTCCGAGACAGGCGGTCTGAGCCAGACGGTCTGTGGCAGACGGTCTGAGACAGACGGTCTGAGACAGTCGGTCTGAGACAGACGGTCTGAGACAGGCTGTCTGACACACACGTTCTTTGACAGACGGTCTGAGACTGACGGCCTGAGACAGACGGTCTGAGACAGGCGGTCTGAGACAGACGTTCTGAGACAGACGGTCTGAGACAGACGTTCTGAGACAGACGGTCTGAGATAGGCGGTCTGAGACAGATGGTCTGAGACAGAGGGTCTCAGAGAGACGGTCTGAGAAAGACGGTCTACGACAGGCTGTATGACACACACGTTCTTCGACAGACGGTCTGAGTCAGACGGGCTGAGACAGACGGACTGAGACAGGCCGTCTGAGACAGACGGTCTGAGACAGACGGTCTGAGACAGACGGTCTGAGACAGACGGCCTGAGACAGACGGGCTGAGACAGGCGGGCTGAGACAGACGTTCTGAGACAGGCGGTTCGAGACAGAGGGTCTGAGACAGACGGTCTGAGACAGACGGTCTGAGACAGAGGGTCTGAGACAGACGGTCTGAGGCAGACGTTCTGAGACAGACGGTCTGAGCCAGACGGTCTGTGGCAGACGGTCTGAGACAGACGGTCTGAGACAGTCGGACCGAGACAGACGGACTGAGACAGGTGGTCTGAGACAGTCGGTCTGAGTCTGACGGTCTGACAAACACGTTCTTTGACAGACGGTCTGAGTCAGACGGACTGAGACAGACGGACTGAGACAGGTGGTCTGAGACAGTCGGTCTGAGTCTGACGGTCTGACAAACACGTTCTTTGACAGACGGTCTGAGTCAGACGGACTGAGACAGACGGACTGAGACAGGCGGTCTGAGACAGACGGTCTGAGACAGACGGTCTGAGACAGACGGTCTGAGACATACGGTCTGAGACAGACGGCCTGAGACAGACGGTCTGAGACAGACGGACTGAGACAGACGGACTGTGACAGGCGGTCTGAGACAGACGCTCTGAGACAGACGGTCTGAGACAGATGGACAGAGACAGGCGGGCTGAGACAGACGGTCTGAGACAGACGGTCTGAGACAGGCTGTCTGACACACACGTTCTTTGACAGACGGTCTGAGACTGACGGCCTGAGACAGACGGTCTGAGACAGGCGGTCTGAGACAGACGTTCTGATATAGGCGGTCTGAGACAGACGGTCTGAGACAGACGGTCTGAGACGGACGGTCTGAGACAGACGGTCTGAGACAGACGGTCTGAGACAGACGGTCTGAGACAGACGGTCTGAGACAGACGGTCTGAGACAGACGGTGTGAGACAGACGGTCTGAGACTGACGGCCTGAGACAGACGGTCTGAGACAGGCGGTCCGAGACAGGCGGTCTGAGCCAGACGGTCTGTGGCAGACGGTCTGAGACAGACGGTCTGACAAACACGTTCTTTGACAGACGGTCTGAGTCAGACGGACTGAGACAGACGGACTGAGACAGGCGGTCTGAGACAGACGGTCTGAGACAGACGGTCCGAGACAGACGGTCTCCGACAGACAGTCCGAGACAGACGGTCCGAGACAGGCGGTCTGAGAATGGCGGTCTGACAAACACGTTCTTTGACAGACGGTCTGAGTCAGACGGACTGAGACAGACGGACTGAGACAGGCGGTCTGAGACAGACGGTCTGAGACAGACGGTCTGAGACAGACGGTCTGAGACAGACGGCCTGAGACAGACGGGCTGAGACATGCGGGCTGAGACAGACGTTCTGACACAGGCGGTTCGAGACAGACGGTCTGAGACAGACGGTCTGAGACAGACGGTCTGAGACAGACGGTCTGAGACAGACGGTCTGAGACAGACGGTCTGAGACAGACGGTCTGAGACAGACGGTCTGAGACAGACGGTCTGAGACAGACGGTCTGAGACAGACGGTCTGAGACAGACGGTCTGAGACAGACGTTCTGAGACAGGCGGTCTGAGACATACGGACAGAGACAGACGGTCTGACACAGACGTTCGGAGACAGACCGTCTGAGACATACGGGCTGAGACAGGCGGCCTGAGACAGACGGTCTGAGACAGGCGGTCTGAGACAGACGTTCTGAGACAGACGGTCTGTGACAGACGTTCTGAGACAGACGGTCTGAGATAGGCGGTCTGAGACAGATGGTCTGAGACAGAGGGTCTCAGAGAGACGGTCTGAGAAAGACGGTCTACGACAGGCTGTGTGACACACACGTTCTTCGACAGACGGTCTGAGTCAGACGGACTGAGACAGACGGACTGAGACAGGCCGTCTGAGACAGACGGTCTGAGACAGACGGTCTGAGACAGACGGTCTGAGACAGACGGTCTGAGACAGACGGCCTGAGACATACGGGCTGAGACAGGCGGGCTGAGACAGACGTTCTGAGACAGGCGGTTCGAGACAGAGGGTCTGAGACAGACGGTCTGGGACAGACGGTCTGAGACAGACGGTCTGAGACAGAGGGTCTGAGACAGACGGTCTGAGGCAGACGTTCTGAGACAGACGGTCCGAGACAGGCGGTCTGAGAATGGCGGTCTGAGCCAGACGGTCTGTGGCAGACGGTCTGAGACAGACGGTCTGAGACAGTCGGACCGAGACAGACGGTCTGAGACATACGGTCTGAGACAGACGGCCTGAGACAGACGGTCTGAGACAGACGGACTGAGACAGACGGACTGTGACAGGCGGTCTGAGACAGACGCTCTGAGACAGACGGTCTGAGACAGATGGACAGAGACAGGCGGGCTGAGACAGACGGTCTGAGACAGACGGTCTGTGACAGGCTGTCTGACACACACGTTCTTTGACAGACGGTCTGAGACTGACGGCCTGAGACAGACGGTCTGAGACAGGCGGTCTGAGACAGACGTTCTGATATAGGCGGTCTGAGACAGACGGTCTGAGACAGACGGTCTGAGACAGACGGTCTGAGACAGACGGTCTGAGACAGGCGGTCTGAGACAGATGGTCTGAGACAGAGGGTCTCAGAGAGACGGTCTGAGAAAGACGGTCTACGACAGGCTGTGTGACACACACGTTCTTCGACAGACGGTCTGAGTCAGACGGACTGAGACAGACGGACTGAGACAGGCCGTCTGAGACAGACGGTCTGAGACAGACGGTCTGAGACAGACGGTCTGAGACAGAAGGTCTGAGACAGACGGCCTGAGACAGACGGGCTGAGACAGGCGGGCTGAGACAGACGTTCTGAGACATGCGGTTCGAGACAGAGGGTCTGAGACAGACGGTCTGAGACAGAGGGTCTGAGACAGACGGTCTGTGGCAGACGTTCTGAGACAGACGGTCCGAGACAGGCGGTCTGAGAATGGCGGTCTGAGCCAGACGGTCTGTGGCAGACGGTCTGAGACAGACGGTCTGAGACAGTCGGACCGAGACAGACGGTCTGAGACATACGGTCTGAGACAGACGGCCTGAGACAGACGGTCTGAGACAGACGGACTGAGACAGACGGACTGTGACAGGCGGTCTGAGACAGACGCTCTGAGACAGACGGTCTGAGACAGATGGACAGAGACAGGCGGGCTGAGACAGACGGTCTGAGACCGGCTGTCTGACACACACGTTCTTTGACAGACGGTCTGAGACTGACGGCCTGAGACAGACGGTCTGAGACAGGCGGTCTGAGACAGACGTTCTGATATAGACGGTCTGAGACAGGCGGTCTGAGACAGACGGTCTGAGACAGACGGTCTGAGACAGACGGTCTGAGACAGACGGTCTGAGACAGACGGTCTGAGACAGACGGTCTGAGACAGACGGTCTGAGACAGACGGTCCGAGACAGACGGTCTGAGACAGACGGTCTGAGACAGACGGCCTGAGACAGACGGTCTGAGACAGGCGGTCCGAGACAGGCGGTCTGAGCCAGACGGTCTGTGGCAGACGGTCTGAGACAGACGGTCTGACAAACACGTTCTTTGACAGACGGTCTGAGTCAGACGGACTGAGACAGACGGACTGAGACAGGCGGTCTGAGACAGACGGTCTGAGACAGACGGTCCGAGACAGACGGTCTCCGACAGACATTCCGAGACAGACGGTCTGAGACAGGCGGTCTGAGTCGGACGGTCTGAGACCGGCGGACTGAGGCAGACGGACTGAGACAGACGGGCTGAGACATGCGGGCTGAGACAGACGTTCTGAGACAGGCGGTTCGAGACAGACGGTGTGAGACAGACGGTCTGAGACAGACGGTCTGAGACAGACGGTCTGAGACAGACGGTCTGAGACAGACGGTCTGAGACAGACGTTCTGAGACAGGCGGTCTGAGACATACGGACAGAGACAGACGGTCTGACACAGACGTTCGGAGACAGACCGTCTGAGACATACGGACTGAGACAGACGGTCTCCGACAGACAGTCCGAGACAGACGGTCTGAGACAGGCGGTCTGAGTCGGACGGTCTGAGACCGGCGGACTGAGGCAGACGGACTGAGACAGGCGTACTGAGACAGACGGTCCGAGACAGGCGGTCTGAGAAAGGCGGTCTGAGCCAGACGGTCTGAGGCAGACGGTCTGAGACAGATGGACAGAGACAGGCGGGCTGAGACAGACGGTCTGAGACAGACGGTCTGAGACAGACGGTCTGAGACAGGCTGTCTGACACACACGTTCTTTGACAGACGGTCTGAGACTGACGGCCTGAGACAGACGGTCTGAGACAGGCGTACTGAGACAGACGGTCCGAGACAGGCGGTCTGAGAAAGGCGGTCTGAGCCAGACGGTCTGAGGCAGACGGTCTGAGACAGATGGACAGAGACAGGCGGGCTGAGACAGACGGTCTGAGACAGACGGTCTGAGACAGACGGTCTGAGACAGGCTGTCTGACACACACGTTCTTTGACAGACGGTCTGAGACTGACGGCCTGAGACAGACGGTCTGAGACAGGCGGTCTGAGACAGACGTTCTGATATAGGCGGTCTGAGACAGACGGTCTGAGACAGACGGTCTGAGACAGACGGTCTGAGACAGACGGTCTGAGACAGACGGTCTGAGACAGACGGTCTGAGACAGACGGTCTGAGACAGGCGGTCCGAGACAGGCGGTCTGAGCCAGACGGTCTGTGGCAGACGGTCTGAGACAGACGGTCTGAGACGGTCGGTCTGAGACAGACGGTCTGAGACAGGCTGTCTGACACACACGTTCTTTGACAGACGGTCTGAGACTGACGGCCTGAGACAGACGGTCTGAGACAGACGGTCTGAGACAGACGATCTGAGACAGACGGCCTGAGACAGACGGGCTGAGACAGGCGGGCTGAGACAGACGTTCTGAGACAGATGGTTCGAGACAGAGGGTCTGAGACAGACGGTCTGAGACAGACGGTCTGAGACAGAGGGTCTGAGACAGACGGTCTGAGGCAGACGTTCTGAGACAGACGGTCTGAGCCAGACGGTCTGTGGCAGACGGTCTGAGACAGACGGTCTGAGACAGTCGGACCGAGACAGACGGACTGAGACAGGTGGTCTGAGACAGTCGGTCTGAGTCTGACGGTCTGACAAACACGTTCTTTGACAGACGGTCTGAGTCAGACGGACTGAGACAGACGGACTGAGACAGGTGGTCTGAGACAGTCGGTCTGAGTCTGACGGTCTGACAAACACGTTCTTTGACAGACGGTCTGAGTCAGACGGACTGAGACAGACGGACTGAGACAGGCGGTCTGAGACAGACGGTCTGAGACAGACGGTCTGAGACAGACGGTCTGAGACATACGGTCTGAGACAGACGGCCTGAGACAGACGGTCTGAGACAGACGGACTGAGACAGACGGACTGTGACAGGCGGTCTGAGACAGACGCTCTGAGACAGACGGTCTGAGACAGATGGACAGAGACAGGCGGGCTGAGACAGACGGTCTGAGACAGACGGTCTGAGACAGGCTGTCTGACACACACGTTCTTTGACAGACGGTCTGAGACTGACGGCCTGAGACAGACGGTCTGAGACAGGCGGTCTGAGACAGACGTTCTGATACAGGAGGTCTGAGACAGACGGTCTGAGACAGACGGTCTGAGACAGACGGTCTGAGACAGACGGTCTGAGACAGACGGTCTGAGACAGACGGTCTGAGACAGACGGTCTGAGACAGACGGTCTGAGACAGACGGTGTGAGACAGACGGTCTGAGACAGACGGCCTGAGACAGACGGTCTGAGACAGGCGGTCCGAGACAGGCGGTCTGAGCCAGACGGTCTGTGGCAGACGGTCTGAGACAGACGGTCTGACAAACACGTTCTTTGACAGACGGTCTGAGTCAGACGGACTGAGACAGACGGACTGAGACAGGCGGTCTGAGACAGACGGTCTGAGACAGACGGTCCGAGACAGACGGTCTCCGACAGACAGTCCGAGACAGACGGTCTGAGACAGGCGGTCTGAGTCGGACGGTCTGAGACCGGCGGACTGAGGCAGACGGACTGAGACAGACGGTCTGAGACAGGCGGTCTGAGACAGACGGTCTGAGACAGACGGTCTGAGACAGACGGTCTGAGACAGACGGCCTGAGACAGACGGGCTGAGACATGCGGGCTGAGACAGACGTTCTGACACAGGCGGTTCGAGACAGACGGTCTGAGACAGACGGTCTGAGACAGACTGTCTGAGACATACGGACTGAGACAGACGGTCTCCGACAGACAGTCCGAGACAGACGGTCTGAGACAGGCGGTCTGAGTCGGACGTTCTGAGACCGGCGGACTGAGGCAGACGGACTGAGACAGGCGGACTGAGACAGACGGTCTGAGACAGACGGTCCGAGACAGGCGGTCTGAGAAAGGCGGTCTGAGAAAGGCGGTCTGAGCCAGACGGTCTGAGACAGACGGTCTGAGACAGACGGTCTGAGACAGACGGTCTGAGACAGATGGACAGAGACAGGCGGGCTGAGACAGACGGTCTGAGACAGACGGTCTGAGACAGGCTGTCTGACACACACGTTCTTTGACAGACGGTCTGAGACTGACGGCCTGAGACAGACGGTCTGAGACAGGCGGTCTGAGACAGACGTTCTGATATAGGCTGTCTGAGACAGACGGTCTGAGACAGACGGTCTGAGACAGACGGTGTGAGACAGACGGTCTGAGACAGACGGTCTGAGACAGACGGTCTGAGACAGACGATCTGAGACAGTCGGTCTGAGACAGACGGCCTGAGACAGACGGTCTGAGACAGGCGGTCCGAGACAGGCGGTCTGAGAATGGCGGTCTGAGCCAGACGGTCTGTGGCAGACGGTCTGAGACAGACGGTCTGAGACAGTCAGACCGAGACAGACGGACTGAGACAGGTGGTCTGAGACAGACGGTCTGAGTCTGACGGTCTGACAAACACGTTCTTTGGCAGACGGTCTGAGTCAGACGGACTGAGACAGACGGACTGAGACAGGCGGTCTGAGACAGACGGTCTGAGACAGACGGTCTGAGACAGACGGTATGAGACAGACGGTCTGAGACAGACGGTCTGAGACAGACGGCCTGAGACAGACGGTCTGAGACAGGCGGTCTGAGACAGACTATCTGAGACAGGCGGTCTGAGACATACGGTCTGAGACAGAGGGTCTGAGACAGGCGGTCTGAGACAGACGTTCTGAGACAGACGGTCTGAGACAGACGGTCCGAGACAGGCGGTCTGCGAAAGGCGGTCTGAGCCAGACGGTCTGAGACAGACGGACTGAGACAGAAGGACTGGGACAGACGGACTGAGACAGGTGGTCTGAGACAGACGGTCTGAGACAGACGGTCTGAGACAGACGGACTGAGACAGAAGGACAGGGACAGGCGAACAGACGCTGCCCGATAGCGGCAGGCGGATTGAGACGGACGGTCTGAGACAGGCTGACTGAGACAGACGGTTTGAGACATACGGACTGAGACAGACTGTCTGAGACATACGGTCTGAGACAGACGGTCTGAGACTGACGGCCTGAGACAGACGGTCTGAGACAGGCGGTCTGAGACAGACGTTCTGATATAGGCGGTCTGAGACAGACGGTCTGAGACAGACGGGCTGAGACAGGCGGGCTGAGACAGACGTTCTGAGACATGCGGTTCGAGACAGAGGGTCTGAGACAGACGGTCGGAGACAGAGGGTCTGAGACAGACGGTCTGTGGCAGACGTTCTGAGACAGACGGTCCGAGACAGGCGGTCTGAGAATGGCGGTCTGAGCCAGACGGTCTGTGGCAGACGGTCTGAGACAGACGGTCTGAGACAGTCGGACCGAGACAGACGGTCTGAGACATACGGTCTGAGACAGACGGCCTGAGACAGACGGTCTGAGACAGACGGACTGAGACAGACGGACTGTGACAGGCGGTCTGAGACAGACGCTCTGAGACAGACGGTCTGAGACAGATGGACAGAGACAGGCGGGCTGAGACAGACGGTCTGAGACAGACGGTCTGAGACAGGCTGTCTGACACACACGTTCTTTGACAGACGGTCTGAGACTGACGGCCTGAGACAGACGGTCTGAGACAGGCGGTCTGAGACAGACGTTCTGATATAGACGGTCTGAGACAGGCGGTCTGAGACAGACGGTCTGAGACAGACGGTCTGAGACAGACGGTCTGAGACAGACGGTCTGAGACAGACGGTCTGAGACAGACGGTCTGAGACAGACGGTCTGAGACAGACGGTCTGAGACAGACGGTCTGAGACAGACGGTCTGAGACAGACGGTCTGAGACAGACGGTGTGAGACAGACGGTCTGAGACAGACGGCCTGAGACAGACGGTCTGAGAGAGGCGGTCCGAGACAGGCGGTCTGAGCCAGACGGTCTGTGGCAGACGGTCTGAGACAGACGGTCTGACAAACACGTTCTTTGACAGACGGTCTGAGTCAGACGGACTGAGACAGACGGACTGAGACAGGCGGTCTGAGACAGACGGTCTGAGACAGACGGTCCGAGACAGACGGTCTCCGACAGACAGTCCGAGACAGACGGTCTGAGACAGGCGGTCTGAGTCGGACGGTCTGTGACCGGCGGACTGAGGCAGACGGACTGAGACAGACGGTGGCGAGACAGGCGGTCTGAGACAGACGGTCTGAGACAGACGGTCTGAGACAGACGGTCTGAGACAGACGGTGTGAGACAGACGGGCTGAGACATGCGGGCTGAGACAGACGTTCTGAGACAGGCGGTTCGAGACAGACGGTGTGAGACAGACGGTCTGAGACAGACGGTCTGAGACAGACGGTCTGAGACAGACGGTCTGAGACAGACGGTCTGAGACAGACGGTCTGAGACAGACGGTCTGAGACAGACGTTCTGAGACAGGCGGTCTGAGACATACGGACAGAGACAGACGGTCTGACACAGACGTTCGGAGACAGACCGTCTGAGACATACGCACTGAGACAGACGGTCTCCGACAGACAGTCCGAGACAGACGGTCTGAGACAGGCGGTCTGAGTCGGACGGTCTGAGACCGGCGGACTGAGGCAGACGGACTGAGACAGGCGTACTGAGACAGACGGTCCGAGACAGGCGGTCTGAGAAAGGCGGTCTGAGCCAGACGGTCTGAGACAGACGGTCTGAGACAGATGGACAGAGACAGGCGGGCTGAGACAGACGGTCTGAGACAGACGGTCTGAGACAGGCTGTCTGACACACACGTTCTTTGACAGACGGTCTGAGACTGACGGCCTGAGACAGACGGTCTGAGACAGGCGGTCTGAGACAGACGTTCTGATATAGGCGGTCTGAGACAGACGGTCTGAGACAGACGGTCTGAGACAGACGGTCTGAGACAGACGGTCTGAGACAGACGGTCTGAGACAGACGGTCTGAGACAGACGGTCTGAGACAGACGGTCTGAGACAGACGGTCTGAGACAGACGGTCTGAGACAGGCGGTCAGAGACAGGCGGTCTGAGCCAGACGGTCTGTGGCAGACGGTCTGAGACAGACGGTCTGAGACGGTCGGTCTGAGACAGACGGTCTGAGACAGGCTGTCTGACACACACGTTCTTTGACAGACGGTCTGAGACTGACGGCCTGAGACAGACGGTCTGAGACAGACGGTCTGAGACAGACGGTCTGAGACAGACGATCTGAGACAGACGGCCTGAGACAGACGGGCTGAGACAGGCGGGCTGAGACAGACGTTCTGAGACAGGCGGTTCGAGACAGAGGGTCTGAGACAGACGGTCTGAGACAGACGGTCTGAGACAGAGGGTCTGAGACAGACGGTCTGAGACAGAGGGTCTGAGACAGACGGTCTGAGGCAGACGTTCTGAGACAGACGGTCTGAGCCAGACGGTCTGTGGCAGACGGTCTGAGACAGACGGTCTGAAACAGTCGGACCGAGACAGACGGACTGAGACAGGTGGTCTGAGACAGTCGGTCTGAGTCTGACGGTCTGACAAACACGTTCTTTGACAGACGGTCTGAGTCAGACGGACTGAGACAGACGGACTGAGACAGGTGGTCTGAGACAGTCGGTCTGAGTCTGACGGTCTGACAAACACGTTCTTTGACAGACGGTCTGAGTCAGACGGACTGAGACAGACGGACTGAGACAGGCGGTCTGAGACAGACGGTCTGAGACAGACGGTCTGAGACAGACGGTCTGAGACATACGGTCTGAGACAGACGGCCTGAGACAGACGGTCTGAGACAGACGGACTGAGACAGACGGACTGTGACAGGCGGTCTGAGACAGACGCTCTGAGACAGACGGTCTGAGACAGATGGACAGAGACAGGCGGGCTGAGACAGACGGTCTGAGACAGACGGTCTGAGACAGGCTGTGTGACACACACGTTCTTTGACAGACGGTCTGAGACTGACGGCCTGAGACAGACGGTCTGAGACAGACGTTCTGATATAGGCGGTCTGAGACAGACGGTCTGAGACAGACGGTCTGAGACAGACGGTCTGAGACAGACGGTCTGAGACAGACGGTCTGAGACAGACGGTCTGAGACAGACGGTGTGAGACAGACGGTCTGAGACAGACGGCCTGAGACAGACGGTCTGAGACAGGCGGTCCGAGACAGGCGGTCTGAGCCAGACGGTCTGTGGCAGACGGTCTGAGACAGACGGTCTGACAAACACGTTCTTTGACAGACGGTCTGAGTCAGACGGACTGAGACAGACGGACTGAGACAGGCGGTCGGAGACAGACGGTCTGAGACAGACGGTCCGAGACAGACGGTCTCCGACAGACAGTCCGAGACAGACGGTCTGAGACAGGCGGTCTGAGACCGGCGGACTGAGGCAGACGGACTGAGACAGACGGTCTGAGACAGACGGTCTGAGACAGACGGTCTGAGACAGACGGTCTGAGACAGACTGTCTGAGACATACGGACTGAGACAGACGGTCTCCGACAGACAGTCCGAGACAGACGGTCTGAGACAGGCGGTCTGAGTCAGACGTTCTGAGACCGGCGGACTGAGGCAGACGGACTGAGACAGGCGGACTGAGACAGACGGTCTGAGACAGACGGTCCGAGACAGGCGGTCTGAGAAAGGCGGTCTGAGAAAGGCGGTCTGAGCCAGACGGTCTGAGACAGACGGTCTGAGACAGACGGTCTGAGACAGATGGACAGAGACAGGCGGGCTGAGACAGACGGTCTGAGACAGACGGTCTGAGACAGGCTGTCTGACACACACGTTCTTTGACAGACGGTCTGAGACTGACGGCCTGAGACAGACGGTCTGAGACAGGCGGTCTGAGACAGACGTTCTGATATAGGCTGTCTGAGACAGACGGTCTGAGACAGACGGTCTGAGACAGACGGTCTGAGACAGACGGTCTGAGACAGACGGTCTGAGACAGACGGTCTGAGACAGACGATCTGAGACAGTCGGTCTGAGACAGACGGCCTGAGACAGACGGTCTGAGACAGGCGGTCCGAGACAGGCGGTCTGAGAATGGCGGTCTGAGCCAGACGGTCTGTGGCAGACGGTCTGAGACAGACGGTCTGAGACAGTCAGACCGAGACAGACGGACTGAGACAGGTGGTCTGAGACAGACGGTCTGAGTCTGACGGTCTGACAAACACGTTCTTTGGCAGACGGTCTGAGTCAGACGGACTGAGACAGACGGACTGAGACAGGCGGTCTGAGACAGACGGTCTGAGACAGACGGTCTGAGACAGACGGTATGAGACAGACGGTCTGAGACAGACGGTCTGAGACAGACGGTCTGAGACAGACGGCCTGAGACAGACGGTCTGAGACAGGCGGTCTGAGACAGACTATCTGAGACAGGCGGTCTGAGACATACGGTCTGAGACAGAGGGTCTGAGACAGACGGTCTGAGACAGACGTTCTGAGACAGACGGTCTGAGACAGACGGTCCGAGACAGGCGGTCTGCGAAAGGCGGTCTGAGCCAGACGGTCTGAGACAGACGGACTGAGACAGAAGGACTGGGACAGACGGACTGAGACAGGTGGTCTGAGACAGACGGTCTGAGACAGACGGTCTGAGACAGACGGACTGAGACAGAAGGACAGGGACAGGCGAACAGACGCTGCCCGATAGCGGCAGGCGGATTGAGACGGACGGTCTGAGACAGGCTGACTGAGACAGACGGTTTGAGACATACGGACTGAGACAGACTGTCTGAGACATACGGTCTGAGACAGACGGTCTGAGACTGACGGCCTGAGACAGACGGTCTGAGACAGGCGGTCTGAGACAGACGTTCTGATATAGGCGGTCTGAGACAGACGGTCTGAGACAGACGGTCTGAGACAGACGGTCTGAGACAGACGGTCTGAGACAGACGGTCTGAGACAGACGGTCTGAGACAGACGGTCTGAGACAGACGGTCTGAGACAGACGGTCTGAGACAGGCGGTCCGAGACAGGCGGTTTGAGCCAGACGGTCTGTGGCAGACGGTCTGAGACAGACGGTCTGAGACAGTCGGACCGAGACAGACGGACTGAGACAGGTGGTCTGAGACAGTCGGTCTGAGTCTGACGGTCTGACAAACACGTTCTTTGACAGACGGTCTGAGTCAGACGGACTGAGACAGACGGACTGACACAGGTGGTCTGAGACAGTCGGTCTGAGTCTGACGGTCTGACAAACACGTTCTTTGACAGACGGTCTGAGTCAGACGGACTGAGACAGACGGACTGAGACAGGCGGTCTGAGACAGACGGTCTGAGACAGACGGTCTGAGACAGACGGTCTGAGACATACGGTCTGAGACAGACGGCCTGAGACAGACGGTCTGAGACAGACGGACTGAGACAGACGGACTGTGACAGGCGGTCTGAGACAGACGCTCTGAGACAGACGGTCTGAGACAGATGGACAGAGACAGGCGGGCTGAGACAGACGGTCTGAGACAGACGGTCTGAGACAGGCTGTCTGACACACACGTTCTTTGACAGACGGTCTGAGACGGACGGCCTGAGACAGACGGTCTGAGACAGGCGGTCTGAGACAGACGTTCTGATATAGGCGGTCTGAGACAGACGGTCTGAGACAGACGGTCTGAGACAGACGGTCTGAGACAGACGGTCTGAGACAGACGGTCTGAGACAGACGGTCTGAGACAGACGGTCTGAGACAGACGGTCTGAGACAGACGGTCTGAGACAGACGGTCTGAGACAGACGGTCTGAGACAGGCGGTCCGAGACAGGCGGTCCGAGACAGGCGGTCTGAGCCAGACGGTCTGTGGCAGACGGTCTGAGACAGACGGTCTGAGACAGTCGGACCGAGACAGACGGACTGAGACAGGTGGTCTGAGACAGACGGTCTGAGTCTGACGGTCTGACAAACACGTTCTTTGACAGACGGTGTGAGTCAGACGGACTGAGACAGACGGACTGAGACAGGCGGTTTGAGACAGACGGTCTGAGACAGACGGTCTGAGACAGACGGTCTGAGACAGACGGTCTGAGACAGACGGTCTGAGACAGACGGTCTGAGACAGACGGTCTGAGACAGACGGTCTGAGACAGACGGTCTGAGACAGACGGTCTGAGACAGACGGTCTGAGACAGACGGTCTGAGACAGACGGTCTGAGACAGACGGTGTGAGACAGGCGGTCTGCGAAAGGCGGTCTGAGCCAGACGGTCTGAGACAGACGGACTGAGACAGAAGGACTGGGACAGACGGACTGAGACAGGTGGTCTGAGACAGACGGTCTGAGACAGACGGTCTGAGACAGACGGACTGAGACAGAAGGACAGGGACAGGCGAACAGACGCTGCCCGATAGCGGCAGGCGGATTGAGACGGACGGTCTGAGACAGGCTGACTGAGACAGACGGTTTGAGACATACGGACTGAGACAGACTGTCTGAGACATACGGTCTGAGACAGACGGTCTGAGACTGACGGCCTGAGACAGACGGTCTGAGACAGGCGGTCTGAGACAGACGTTCTGATATAGGCGGTCTGAGACAGACGGTCTGAGACAGACGGTCTGAGACAGACGGTCTGAGACAGACGGTCTGAGACAGACGGTCTGAGACAGACGGTCTGAGACAGACGGTCTGAGACAGACGGTCTGAGACAGACGGTCTGAGACAGGCGGTCCGAGACAGGCGGTTTGAGCCAGACGGTCTGTGGCAGACGGTCTGAGACAGACGGTCTGAGACAGTCGGACCGAGACAGACGGACTGAGACAGGTGGTCTGAGACAGTCGGTCTGAGTCTGACGGTCTGACAAACACGTTCTTTGACAGACGGTCTGAGTCAGACGGACTGAGACAGACGGACTGACACAGGTGGTCTGAGACAGTCGGTCTGAGTCTGACGGTCTGACAAACACGTTCTTTGACAGACGGTCTGAGTCAGACGGACTGAGACAGACGGACTGAGACAGGCGGTCTGAGACAGACGGTCTGAGACAGACGGTCTGAGACAGACGGTCTGAGACATACGGTCTGAGACAGACGGCCTGAGACAGACGGTCTGAGACAGACGGACTGAGACAGACGGACTGTGACAGGCGGTCTGAGACAGACGCTCTGAGACAGACGGTCTGAGACAGATGGACAGAGACAGGCGGGCTGAGACAGACGGTCTGAGACAGACGGTCTGAGACAGGCTGTCTGACACACACGTTCTTTGACAGACGGTCTGAGACTGACGGCCTGAGACAGACGGTCTGAGACAGGCGGTCTGAGACAGACGTTCTGATATAGGCGGTCTGAGACAGACGGTCTGAGACAGACGGTCTGAGACAGACGGTCTGAGACAGACGGTCTGAGACAGACGGTCTGAGACAGACGGTCTGAGACAGACGGTCTGAGACAGACGGTCTGAGACAGGCGGTCCGAGACAGGCGGTCCGAGACAGGCGGTCTGAGCCAGACGGTCTGTGGCAGACGGTCTGAGACAGACGGTCTGAGACAGTCGGACCGAGACAGACGGACTGAGACAGGTGGTCTGAGACAGACGGTCTGAGTCTGACGGTCTGACAAACACGTTCTTTGACAGACGGTGTGAGTCAGACGGACTGAGACAGACGGACTGAGACAGGCGGTTTGAGACAGACGGTCTGAGACAGACGGTCTGAGACAGACGGTCTGAGACAGACGGTCTGAGACAGACGGTCTGAGACAGACGGTCTGAGACAGACGGTCTGAGACAGACGGTCTGAGACAGACGGTCTGAGACAGACGGTCTGAGACAGACGGTCTGAGACAGACGGTCTGAGACAGACGGTGTGAGACAGACGGTCTGAGACAGACGGCCTGAGACAGACGGTCTGAGACAGGCGGTCCGAGACAGGCGGTCTGAGCCAGACGGTCTGTGGCAGACGGTCTGAGACAGACGGTCTGACAAACACGTTCTTTGACAGACGGTCTGAGTCAGACGGACTGAGACAGACGGACTGAGACAGGCGGTCGGAGACAGACGGTCTGAGACAGACGGTCCGAGACAGACGGTCTCCGACAGACAGTCCGAGACAGACGGTCTGAGACAGGCGGTCTGAGACCGGCGGACTGAGGCAGACGGACTGAGACAGACGGTCTGAGACAGACGGTCTGAGACAGACGGTCTGAGACAGACGGTCTGAGACAGACTGTCTGAGACATACGGACTGAGACAGACGGTCTCCGACAGACAGTCCGAGACAGACGGTCTGAGACAGGCGGTCTGAGTCAGACGTTCTGAGACCGGCGGACTGAGGCAGACGGACTGAGACAGGCGGACTGAGACAGACGGTCTGAGACAGACGGTCCGAGACAGGCGGTCTGAGAAAGGCGGTCTGAGAAAGGCGGTCTGAGCCAGACGGTCTGAGACAGACGGTCTGAGACAGACGGTCTGAGACAGATGGACAGAGACAGGCGGGCTGAGACAGACGGTCTGAGACAGACGGTCTGAGACAGGCTGTCTGACACACACGTTCTTTGACAGACGGTCTGAGACTGACGGCCTGAGACAGACGGTCTGAGACAGGCGGTCTGAGACAGACGTTCTGATATAGGCTGTCTGAGACAGACGGTCTGAGACAGACGGTCTGAGACAGACGGTCTGAGACAGACGGTCTGAGACAGACGGTCTGAGACAGACGGTCTGAGACAGACGGTCTGAGACAGACGATCTGAGACAGTCGGTCTGAGACAGACGGCCTGAGACAGACGGTCTGAGACAGGCGGTCCGAGACAGGCGGTCTGAGAATGGCGGTCTGAGCCAGACGGTCTGTGGCAGACGGTCTGAGACAGACGGTCTGAGACAGTCAGACCGAGACAGACGGACTGAGACAGGTGGTCTGAGACAGACGGTCTGAGTCTGACGGTCTGACAAACACGTTCTTTGGCAGACGGTCTGAGTCAGACGGACTGAGACAGACGGACTGAGACAGGCGGTCTGAGACAGACGGTCTGAGACAGACGGTCTGAGACAGACGGTATGAGACAGACGGTCTGAGACAGACGGTCTGAGACAGACGGTCTGAGACAGACGGCCTGAGACAGACGGTCTGAGACAGGCGGTCTGAGACAGACTATCTGAGACAGGCGGTCTGAGACATACGGTCTGAGACAGAGGGTCTGAGACAGACGGTCTGAGACAGACGTTCTGAGACAGACGGTCTGAGACAGACGGTCCGAGACAGGCGGTCTGCGAAAGGCGGTCTGAGCCAGACGGTCTGAGACAGACGGACTGAGACAGAAGGACTGGGACAGACGGACTGAGACAGGTGGTCTGAGACAGACGGTCTGAGACAGACGGTCTGAGACAGACGGACTGAGACAGAAGGACAGGGACAGGCGAACAGACGCTGCCCGATAGCGGCAGGCGGATTGAGACGGACGGTCTGAGACAGGCTGACTGAGACAGACGGTTTGAGACATACGGACTGAGACAGACTGTCTGAGACATACGGTCTGAGACAGACGGTCTGAGACTGACGGCCTGAGACAGACGGTCTGAGACAGGCGGTCTGAGACAGACGTTCTGATATAGGCGGTCTGAGACAGACGGTCTGAGACAGACGGTCTGAGACAGACGGTCTGAGACAGACGGTCTGAGACAGACGGTCTGAGACAGACGGTCTGAGACAGACGGTCTGAGACAGACGGTCTGAGACAGACGGTCTGAGACAGGCGGTCCGAGACAGGCGGTTTGAGCCAGACGGTCTGTGGCAGACGGTCTGAGACAGACGGTCTGAGACAGTCGGACCGAGACAGACGGACTGAGACAGATGGTCTGAGACAGTCGGTCTGAGTCTGACGGTCTGACAAACACGTTCTTTGACAGACGGTCTGAGTCAGACGGACTGAGACAGACGGACTGACACAGGTGGTCTGAGACAGTCGGTCTGAGTCTGACGGTCTGACAAACACGTTCTTTGACAGACGGTCTGAGTCAGACGGACTGAGACAGACGGACTGAGACAGGCGGTCTGAGACAGACGGTCTGAGACAGACGGTCTGAGACAGACGGTCTGAGACATACGGTCTGAGACAGACGGCCTGAGACAGACGGTCTGAGACAGACGGACTGAGACAGACGGACTGTGACAGGCGGTCTGAGACAGACGCTCTGAGACAGACGGTCTGAGACAGATGGACAGAGACAGGCGGGCTGAGACAGACGGTCTGAGACAGACGGTCTGAGACAGGCTGTCTGACACACACGTTCTTTGACAGACGGTCTGAGACTGACGGCCTGAGACAGACGGTCTGAGACAGGCGGTCTGAGACAGACGTTCTGATATAGGCGGTCTGAGACAGACGGTCTGAGACAGACGGTCTGAGACAGACGGTCTGAGACAGACGGTCTGAGACAGACGGTCTGAGACAGACGGTCTGAGACAGACGGTCTGAGACAGACGGTCTGACACAGACGGTCTGAGACAGACGGTCTGAGACAGACGGTCTGAGACAGACGGTCTGAGACAGACGGTCTGAGACAGACGGTCTGAGACAGACGGTCTGAGACAGACGGTCTGAGACAGACGGTCTGAGACAGACGGTCTGAGACAGACGGTCTGAGACAGACGGTCTGAGACAGACGGTCTGAGACATACGGTCTGAGACAGACGGCCTGAGACAGACGGTCTGAGACAGACGGCCTGAGACAGACGGTCTGAGACAGACGGACTGAGACAGACGGACTGTGAGAGGCGGTCTGAGACAGACGGTCTGAGACAGACGGTCTGAGACAGACGGTATGAGACAGACGGTCTGAGACAGACGGTCTGAGACAGACGGTCTGAGACAGACGGTCTGAGACAGACGGTCTGAGACAGACGGTCTGAGACAGACGGTCTGAGACAGACGTTCTGAGACAGACGGTCTGAGACATACGGACAGAGACAGACGGTCTGACACAGACGTTCGGAGACAGACCGTCTGATACATACGGACAGAGACAGACGGTCTGACACAGACGTTCGGAGACAGACCGTCTGATACATACGGACTGAGACAGACGGTCTCCGACAGACAGTCCGAGACAGACGGTCTGAGACAGGCGGTCTGAGTCGGACGGTCTGAGACCGGCGGACTGAGACAGACGGACTGAGACAGACGGACTGAGACAGACGGTCTGAGACAGGCGCGCTGAGACAGACGGTCTGAGACAGATAGTCTGAGAAAGACGGACTGAGACAGGCGGCCTGAGAGAGACGGACAGACACTGACGGTCTGAGACAGACGGTCTAAGACAGACGGTCTGCGACAGACGGTCTGAGACAGACGGTCTGAGACAGACGGTCTGAGACAGACGGTCTGAGACAGATGGTCTGAGACATGCGGGCTGAAACAGACGGACAGAGACAACGGTAAGAGACAGACGGCCCGAGACAGACGGTCTGAGACAGACGGTCTGAGACAGACGGTCTGAGACAGATGGACAGAGACAGGCGGGCTGAGACAGACGGTCTGAGACAGACGGTCTGAGACAGGCTGTCTGACACACACGTTCTTTGGCAGACGGTCTGAGACAGACGGTCTGCGACAGACGGTCAGAGACAGACGTTCTGAGACAGACGGTCTGAGACATACGGACAGAGACAGACGGTCTGACACAGACGTTCGGAGACAGACCGTCTGATACATACGGACTGAGACAGACGGTCTCCGACAGACAGTCCGAGACAGACGGTCTGAGACAGGCGGTCTGAGTCGGACGGTCTGAGACCGGCGGACTGAGGCAGACGGACTGAGACAGGCGGACTGAGACAGACGGTCTGAGACAGACGGTCCGAGACAGGCGGTCTGAGAAAGGCGGTCTGAGAAAGGCGGTCTGAGCCAGACGGTCTGAGACAGACGGTCTGAGACAGAAGGTCTGAGACAGACGGTCTGAGACAGACGGTCTGAGACAGACGGTCTGAGACAGATGGACAGAGACAGGCGGGCTGAGACAGACGGTCTGAGACAGACGGTCTGAGACAGGCTGTCTGACACACACGTTCTTTGACAGACGGTCTGAGACTGACGGCCTGAGACACACGGTCTGAGACAGGCGGTCTGAGACAGACGTTCTGATATAGGCGGTCTGAGACAGACGGTCTGAGACAGACGGACTGAGACAGACGGTCTGAGACAGGCTGTCTGACACACACGTTCTTTGGCAGACGGTCTGAGACAGACGGACTGAGACAGAGGGTCTGAGACAGGCGCGCTGAGACAGACGGTCTGAGACAGATAGTCTGAGAAAGACGGACTGAGACAGGCGGCCTGAGAGAGACGGACTGAGACAGACGGTCTGAGACAGGCGTACTGAGACAGGCGGTCTGAGACAGGCGGTCTGAGAATGACGGTCTGAGCCAGACGGTCTGTGGCAGACGGTCTGAGACAGACGGTCTGAGACAGTCGGACCGAGACAGACGGACTGAGACAGGTGGTCTGAGACAGACGGTCTGAGTCTGACGGCCTGAGACAGACGGTCTGAGACAGGCTGTCTGACACACACGTTCTTTGACAGACGGTCTGAGACAGACGGACTGAGGCAGGCGGTCTGAGTCGGACGGTCTGAGATCGGCGGACTGAGACAGACGGACTGAGACAGACGGTCTGAGACAGACGGTCTGAGACAGACGGTCTGAGACAGACGGTCTGAGACAGACGGTCTGAGACAGATGGACAGAGACAGGCGGGCTGAGACAGACGGTCTGAGACAGACGGTCTGAGACAGGCTGTCTGACACACACGTTCTTTGACAGACGGTCTGAGACTGACGGCCTGAGACACACGGTCTGAGACAGGCGGTCTGAGACAGACGTTCTGATATAGGCGGTCTGAGACAGACGGTCTGAGACAGGCTGTCTGACACACACGTTCTTTGACAGACGGTCTGAGACAGACGGTCTGCGACAGACGGTCAGAGACAGACGTTCTGAGACAGACGGTCTGAGACATACGGACAGAGACAGACGGTCTGACACAGACGTTCGGAGACAGACCGTCTGAGACATACGGACTGAGACAGACGGTCTCCGACAGACAGTCCGAGACAGACGGTCTGAGACAGGCGGTCTGAGTCGGACGGTCTGAGACCGGCGGACTGAGACAGACGGACTGAGACAGACGGACTGAGACAGACGGTCTGAGACAGATGGACAGAGACAGGCGGGCTGAGACAGAAGGTCTGAGACAGACGGTCTGAGACAGACGGTCTAAGACAGACGGTCTGAGACAGACGGTCTGAGACAGACGGCCTGAGACAGACGGTCTGAGACAGGCGGTCCGAGACAGGCGGTCTGAGAATGGCGGTCTGAGCCAGACGGTCTGTGGCAGACGGTCTGAGACAGACGGTCTGAGACAGTCGGACCGAGACAGACGGACTGAGACAGGTGGTCTGAGACAGACGTTCTGAGTCTGACAGTCTGACAAACACGTTCTTTGACAGACGGTCTGAGTCAGACGGACTGAGACAGACGGACTGAGACAGGCGGTCTGAGACCGACGGTCTGAGACAGACGGTCTGAGACAGACGGTCTGAGACAGACGGCCTGAGACAGACGGTCTGAGACAGGCGGTCTGAGACAGACGGTCTGAGACAGACGGTCCGAGACAGGCGGTCTGCGAAAGGCGGTCTGAGCCAGACGGTCTGAGACAGACGGACTGAGACAGAAGGACTGAGACAGACGGACTGAGACAGGTGGTCTGAGACAGACGGTCTGAGACAGACGGTCTGAGACAGACGGTCTGAGACAGACGGACTGAGACAGGCGGTCTGAGACAGACAGACAGAGACAGACGGCCTGAGACTGACGCACAGAGACAGGCGGTCAGAGACAGACGTTCTGAGACAGACGGTCCGAGACATACGGACAGAGACAGACGGTCTGACACAGACGTTCGGAGACAGACCGTCTGAGACATACGGACTGAGACAGACGGTCTCCGACAGACAGTCCGAGACAGACGGTCTGAGACAGGCGGTCTGAGTCGGACGGTCTGAGACCGGCGGACTGAGACAGACGGACTGAGACAGACGGACTGAGACAGACGGTCTGAGACAGGCGCGCTGAGACAGACGGTCTGAGACAGATAGTCTGAGAAAGACGGACTGAGACAGGCGGCCTGAGAGAGACGGACTGAGACAGACGGTCTGAGACAGGCGTACTGAGACAGGCGGTCTGAGAATGGCGGTCTGAGCCAGACGGTCTGTGGCAGACGGTCTGAGACAGACGGTCTGAGACAGTCGGACCGAGACAGACGGACTGAGACAGGTGGTCTGAGACAGACGGTCTGAGTCTGACGGCCTGAGACAGACGGTCTGAGACAGGCTGTCTGACACACACGTTCTTTGACAGACGGTCTGAGACAGACGGACTGAGGCAGGCGGTCTGAGTCGGACGGTCTGAGATCGGCGGACTGAGACAGACGGACTGAGACAGACGGACTGAGACAGGCGCGCTGAGACAGACGGTCTGAGACAGATAGTCTGAGAAAGACGGACTGATACAGGCGGCCTGAGAGAGACGGACAGACACTGACGGTCTGAGACAGACGGTCTAAGACAGACGGTCTGAGACAGACGGTCTGAGACAGACGGTCTGAGACAGACGGTCTGAGACATGCGGGCTGAAACAGACGGACAGAGACAACGGTAAGAGACAGACGGCCCGAGACAGACGGTCTGAGACAGACGGACAGAGACAGGCGGTCTGAGACAGACAGACAGAGACAGACGGCCTGAGACTGACGCACAGAGACAGGCGGGCTGAGACAGACGGGCTAAAACCGACGGCCTGGGACAGATGGTCTGAGACGGATGGTCTGAGACAGACGGTCTGAGACAGGCGGACAGAGTCAGATGGACAGACACATACGGAGTGAGACAGGCGTTCAGTGACAGACGGTATGGGACAGACGGACTGAGACAGGCGGCATGAGGCAGACGGTCTGAGACAGACGGTCTGAGACAGACGGTCTGAGACAGATGGACAGAGACAGGCGGGCTGAGACAGAAGGTCTGAGACAGACGGTCTGAGACAGACGGTCTGAGACAGAGGGTATCAGACAGACGCTCTGAGAAAGACGGTCTGAGACAGACGGTCTGAGACAGGCTGTCTGACACACACGTTCTTTGACAGACGGTCTGAGAAAGACGGACTGAGACAGGCGTACTGAGACAGGCGGTCTGAGACAGGCGGTCTGAGAATGGCGGTCTGAGCCAGACGGTCTGTGGCAGACGGTCTGAGACAGACGGTCTGAGACAGTCGGACCGAGACAGACGGACTGAGACAGGTGGTCTGAGACAGACGGTCTGAGTCTGACGGCCTGAGACAGACGGTCTGAGACAGGCTGTCTGACACACACGTTCTTTGACAGACGGTCTGAGACAGACGGACTGAGGCAGGCGGTCTGAGTCGGACGGTCTGAGACCGGCGGACTGAGACAGACGGACTGAGACAGACGGACTGAGACAGACGGTCTGAGACAGGCGCGCTGAGACAGACGGTCTGAGACAGATAGTCTGAGAAAGACGGACTGAGACAGGCGTCCTGAGAGAGACGGACAGACACTGACGGTCTGAGACAGACGGTCTAAGACAGACGGTCTGAGACAGGCGGTCTGAGACAGACAGACAGAGACAGACGGCCTGAGACTGACGCACAGAGACAGGCGGGCTGAGACAGACGGGCTAAAACCGACGGCCTGGGACAGATGGTCTGAGACGGATGGTCTGAGACAGACGGTCTGAGACAGGCGGACAGAGTCAGATGGACAGACACATACGGAGTGAGACAGGCGTTCAGTGACAGACGGTATGGGACAGACGGACTGAGACAGGCGGCATGAGGCAGACGGTCTGAGACAGACGGTCTGAGACAGACGGTCTGAGACAGACGGTCTGAGACAGATGGACAGAGACAGGCGGGCTGAGACAGAAGGTCTGAGACAGACGGTCTGAGACAGACGGTCTAAGACAGACGGTCTGAGACAGACGGTCTGAGACAGACGGTCTGAGACAGACGGTCTGAGACATGCGGGCTGAGACAGACGGACAGAGACAGGCGGTCTGAGACAGACAGACAGAGACAGACGGCCTGAGACTGACGCACAGAGACAGGCGGGCTGAGACAGACGGGCTAAAACCGACGGCCTGGGACAGATGGTCTGAGACGGATGGTCTGAGACAGACGGTCTGAGACAGGCGGACAGAGTCAGATGGACAGACACATACGGAGTGAGACAGGCGTTCAGTGACAGACGGTATGGGACAGACGGACTGAGACAGGCGGCATGAGGCAGACGGTCTGAGACAGACGGTCTGAGACAGACGGTCTGAGACAGATGGACAGAGACAGGCGGGCTGAGACAGAAGGTCTGAGACAGACGGTCTGAGACAGACGGTCTGAGACAGAGGGTATCAGACAGACGCTCTGAGAAAGACGGTCTGAGACAGACGGTCTGAGACAGGCTGTCTGACACACACGTTCTTTGACAGACGGTCTGAGAAAGACGGACTGAGACAGGCGTACTGAGACAGGCGGTCTGAGACAGGCGGTCTGAGAATGGCGGTCTGAGCCAGACGGTCTGTGGCAGACGGTCTGAGACAGACGGTCTGAGACAGTCGGACCGAGACAGACGGACTGAGACAGGTGGTCTGAGACAGACGGTCTGAGTCTGACGGCCTGAGACAGACGGTCTGAGACAGGCTGTCTGACACACACGTTCTTTGACAGACGGTCTGAGACAGACGGACTGAGGCAGGCGGTCTGAGTCGGACGGTCTGAGACCGGCGGACTGAGACAGACGGACTGAGACAGACGGACTGAGACAGACGGTCTGAGACAGGCGCGCTGAGACAGACGGTCTGAGACAGATAGTCTGAGAAAGACGGACTGAGACAGGCGGCCTGAGAGAGACGGACAGACACTGACGGTCTGAGACACACGGTCTAAGACAGACGGTCTGAGACAGACGGTCTGAGACAGACGGTCTGAGACAGACGGTCTGAGACAGACGGTCTGAGACAGACGGTCTGAGACATGCGGGCTGAAACAGACGGACAGAGACAACGGTAAGAGACAGACGGCCCGAGACAGACGGTCTGAGACAGACGGTCTGAGACAGACGGTCTGAGACAGATGGACAGAGACAGGCGGGCTGAGACAGACGGTCTGAGACAGACGGTCTGAGACAGGCTGTCTGACACACACGTTCTTTGACAGACGGTCTGAGACTGACGGCCTGAGACACACGGTCTGAGACAGACGGTCTGAGACAGGCGGTCTGAGACAGACAGACAGAGACAGACGGCCTGAGACTGACGCACAGAGACAGGCGGGCTGAGACAGACGGGCTAAAACCGACGGCCTGGGACAGATGGTCTGAGACGGATGGTCTGAGACAGACGGTCTGAGACAGGCGGACAGAGTCAGATGGACAGACACATACGGAGTGAGACAGGCGTTCAGTGACAGACGGTATGGGACAGACGGACTGAGACAGGCGGCATGAGGCAGACGGTCTGAGACAGACGGTCTGAGACAGACGGTCTGAGACAGATGGACAGAGACAGGCGGGCTGAGACAGAAGGTCTGAGACAGACGGTCTGAGACAGACGGTCTAAGACAGACGGTCTGAGACAGACGGTCTGAGACAGACGGCCTGAGACAGACGGTCTGAGACAGGCGGTCCGAGACAGGCGGTCTGAGAATGGCGGTCTGAGCCAGACGGTCTGTGGCAGACGGTCTGAGACCGACGGTCTGAGACAGTCGGACCGAGACAGACGGACTGAGACAGGTGGTCTGAGACAGACGTTCTGAGTCTGACAGTCTGACAAACACGTTCTTTGACAGACGGTCTGAGTCAGACGGACTGAGACAGACGGACTGAGACAGGCGGTCTGAGACCGACGGTCTGAGACAGACGGTCTGAGACAGACGGTCTGAGACAGACGGCCTGAGACAGACGGTCTGAGACAGGCGGTCTGAGACAGGCGGTCTGCGAAAGGCGGTCTGAGCCAGACGGTCTGAGACAGACGGACTGAGACAGAAGGACTGAGACAGACGGACTGAGACAGGTGGTCTGAGACAGACGGTCTGAGACAGACGGTCTGAGACAGACGGTCTGAGACAGACGGACTGAGACAGAAGGACAGGGACAGGCGAACAGACGCTGCCCGATAGCGGCAGGCGGATTGAGACGGACGGTCTGAGACAGGCTGACTGAGACAGACGGTTTGAGACATACGGACTGAGACAGACTGTCTGAGACATACGGTCTGAGACAGACGGCCTGAGACAGACGGTCTGAGACAGACGGACTGTGACAGGCGGTCTGAGACAGACGCTCTGAGACAGACGGTCTGAGACAGACGGTCTGAGACAGACGGTCTGAGACAGACGGTCTGAGACAGACGGTCTGAGACAGACGGTCTGAGACAGACTATCTGAGACAGGCGGTCTGAGACATACGGTCTGAGACAGAGGGTCTGAGACAGACGGTCTGAGGCAGACGTTCTGAGACAGACGGTCTGAGATAGACGGTCCGAGACAGGCGGTCTGCGAAAGGCGGTCTGAGCCAGACGGTCTGAGACAGACGGACTGAGACAGTAGGACTGAGACAGACGGACTGAGACAGGTGGTCTGAGACAGACGGTCTGAGACAGACGGTCTGAGACAGACGGACTGAGACAGAAGGACAGGGACAGGCGAACTGACGCTGCCCGATAGCGGCAGGCGGATTGAGACGGACGGTCTGAGACAGGCTGACTGAGACAGACGGTGTGAGACATACGGACTGAGACAGACGGTCTGAGACAGACGGTCTGAGACAGACGTTCTGAGACAGACGGTCTGAGACATACGGACAGAGACAGACGGTCTGACACAGACGTTCGGAGACAGACCGTCTGATACATACGGACTGAGACAGACGGTCTCCGACAGACAGTCCGAGACAGACGGTCTGAGACAGGCGGTCTGAGTCGGACGGTCTGAGACCGGCGGACTGAGGCAGACGGACTGAGACAGGCGGACTGAGACAGACGGTCTGAGACAGACGGTCCGAGACAGGCGGTCTGAGAAAGGCGGTCTGAGAAAGGCGGTCTGAGCCAGACGGTCTGAGACAGACGGTCTGAGACAGACGGTCTGAGACAGACGGTCTGAGACAGACGGTCTGAGACAGACGGTCTGAGACAGACGGTCTGAGACAGATGGACAGAGACAGGCGGGCTGAGACAGACGGTCTGAGACAGACGGTCTGAGACAGGCTGTCTGACACACACGTTCTTTGACAGACGGTCTGAGACTGAAGGCCTGAGACACACGGTCTGAGACAGGCGGTCTGAGACAGACGTTCTGATATAGGCGGTCTGAGACAGACGGTCTGAGACAGACGGACTGAGACAGACGGTCTGAGACAGGCTGTCTGACACACACGTTCTTTGGCAGACGGTCTGAGACAGACGGTCTGCGACAGACGGTCAGAGACAGACGTTCTGAGACAGACGGTCTGAGACATACGGACAGAGACAGACGGTCTGACACAGACGTTCGGAGACAGACCGTCTGAGACATACGGACTGAGACAGACGGTCTCCGACAGACAGTCCGAGACAGACGGTCTGAGACAGGCGGTCTGAGTCGGACGGTCTGAGACCGGCGGACTGAGACAGACGGACTGAGACAGACGGACTGAGACAGACGGTCTGAGACAGGCGCGCTGAGACAGACGGTCTGAGACAGATAGTCTGAGAAAGACGGACTGAGACAGGCGGCCTGAGAGAGACGGACAGACACTGACGGTCTGAGACGGACGGTCTAAGACAGACGGTCTGCGACAGACGGTCTGAGACAGACGGTCTGAGACAGACGGTCTGAGACAGAGGGTATCAGACAGACGCTCTGAGAAAGACGGTCTGAGACAGACGGTCTGAGACAGGCTGTCTGACACACACGTTCTTTGACAGACGGTCTGAGAAAGACGGACTGAGACAGGTGGTCTGAGACAGACGGTCTGAGTCTGACGGCCTGAGACAGACGGTCTGAGACAGACGGACTGAGACAGACGGACTGTGACAGGCGGTCTGAGACAGACGCTCTGAGACAGACGGTCTGAGACAGACGGTCTGAGACAGACGGTCTGAGACAGACGGTCTGAGACAGACGGTCTGCGACAGACGGTCTGAGACAGACGATCTGAGACAGACGGTCTGAGACATACGGACAGAGACAGACGGTCTGACACAGACGTTCGGAGACAGACCGTCTGAGACATACGGACTGAGACAGACGGTCTCCGACAGACAGTCCGAGACAGACGGTCTGAGACAGGCGGTCAGAGTCGGACGGTCTGAGACCGGCGGACTGAGACAGACGGACTGAGACAGACGGACTGAGACAGACGGTCTGAGACAGGCGCGCTGAGACAGACGGTCTGAGACAGATAGTCTGAGACAGGCTGTCTGACACACACGTTCTTTGACAGACGGTCTGAGACAGACGGACTGAGACAGGCGGTCTGAGTCGGACGGTCTGAGATCGGCGGTCTGAGACAGACGGACTGAGACAGACGGACTGAGACAGTCCGTCTGAGACAGACGGTCTGAGACAGACGGTCTGAGACAGACGGTCTAAGACAGACGGTCTGAGACAGACGGTCTGTGACAGACGGTCTGAGACAGACGGTCTGAGACAGACGGTCTGAGACAGACGGTGTGAGACAGACGGTCTGAGACAGGCTGTCTGACACACACGTTCTTTGACAGACGGTCTGAGACAGACGGTCTGAGACATACGGTCTGAGACAGAGGGTCTGAGGCAGACGTTCTGAGACATACGGTCTGAGACAGGCGGTCTGAGACAGACGGTCTGAGACAGACGGTCTGAGACAGACGGTCTGAGACAGACGGTCTGAGACAGACGGTCTGAGACAGACGGTCTGAGACAGACGGTCTGAGACAGACGGTCTGAGACAGACGGTCTGAGACAGACTATCTGAGACAGGCGGTCTGAGACAGGCTGTCTGACACACACGGTCTTTGACAGACGGTCTGAGACAGACGGACTGAGGCAGGCGGTCTGAGTCGGACGGTCTGAGATCGGCGGACTGAGACAGACGGACTGAGACAGACGGACTGAGCCAGTCCGTCTGAGACAGACGGTCTGAGACAGACGGTCTGAGACAGACGGTCTGAGACAGACGGTCTGAGACAGAGGGTCTCAGACAGACGGTCTGAGAAAGAGGGTCTGAGACATACGGTCTGAGACAGAGGGTCTGAGGCAGACGGTCTGAGGCAGACGTTCTGAGACAGACGGTCTGAGACAGACGGTCCGAGACAGGCGGTCTGCGAAAGGCGGTCTGAGCCAGACGGTCTGAGACAGGCGGACAGAGTCAGATGGACAGACACATACGGAGTGAGACAGGCGTTCAGTGACAGACGGTATGGGACAGACGGACTGAGACAGGCGGCATGAGGCAGACGGACAGAGACAGACGGAGTGAGACAGGCGTTCAGTGATAGACGGTCTGAGACAGACGGACAGAGACAGGCGGTCTGAGACAGATGGACAGAGACAGGCGGGCTGAGACAGACGGTCTGAGACAGACGGTCTGAGACAGAGGGTATCAGACAGACGCTCTGAGAAAGACGGTCTGAGACAGACGGTCTGAGACAGGCTGTCTGACACACACGTTCTTTGACAGACGGTCTGAGAAAGACGGACTGAGACAGGTGGTCTGAGACAGACGGTCTGAGTCTGACGGCCTGAGACAGACGTTCTGAGACAGGCGGTCTGAGAATGGCGGTCTGAGCCAGACGGTCTGTGGCAGACGGTCTGAGACAGACGGTCTGAGACAGTCGGACCGAGACAGACGGACTGAGACAGGTGGTCTGAGACAGACGGTCTGAGTCTGACGGCCTGAGACAGACGTTCTGAGACAGGCTGTCTGACACACACGTTCTTTGACAGACGGTCTGAGGCAGACGGACTGAGACAGGCGGTCTGAGTCGGACGGTCTGAGATCGGCGGACTGAGACAGACGGACTGAGACAGACGGACTGAGACAGTCCGTCTGAGACAGACGGTCTGAGACAGACGGTCTGAGACACACGGTCTGAGACAGACGGTCTGAGACAGACGGTCTGAGACAGACGGTCTGAGACAGACGGTCTGAGACAGACGGTCTGAGACAGAGGGTCTCAGACAGACGGTCTGAGAAAGAGGGTCTTTGACAGACGGTCCGAGACAGGCGGTCTGGGAATGGCGGTCTGAGCCAGACGGTCTGTGGCAGACGGTCTGAGACAGTCGGTCTGAGACAGACGGCATGAGACAGACGGTCTGAGACAGACGGTCTGAGACAGGCGGTCTGAGAAAGGCGGTCTGAGCCAGACGGTCTGAGACAGACGGTCTGAGACAGACGGTCCGAGACAGGCGGTCTGAGAAAGGCGGTCTGAGACAGACGGTCTGAGACAGACGGTCTGAGACAGACGGTCTGAGACAGACGGACTGCGACAGAAGGACTGAGACAGACGGACTGAGACAGGTGGTCTGAGACAGACGGTCTGAGACAGACGGTCTCAGACAGACGGACTGAGACAGGTGGTCTGAGACAGACGGTCTGAGACTGACGGCCTGAGACAGACGGTCTGAGACAGGCGGTCTGAGACAGACGTTCTGATATAGGCGGTCTGAGACAGACGGTCTGAGACAGACGGTCTGAAACAGACGGTCTGAGACAGACGGTCTGAGACAGACGGTCTGAGACAGACGGACTGAGACAGGCGGTCTGAGTCGGACGGTCTGAGATCGGCGGACTGAAACAGACGGCCTGAGACAGACGGTCTGAGACAGGCGGTCTGAGACAGACGTTCAAATATACGCGGTCTGAGACAGACGGTCTGAGACAGACGGTCTGAGACAGACGGTCTGAGACAGGCTGTCTGACACACACGTTCTTTGACAGACGGTCTGAGACAGACGGACTGAGACAGGCGGTCTGAGTCGGACGGTCTGAGATCGGCGGACTGAGACAGACGGACTGAGACAGACGGACTGAGACAGTCCGTCTGAGACAGACGGTCTGAGACAGACAGTCTGAGACAGACGGTCTGAGACAGACGGTCTAAGACAGACGGTCTGAGACAGACGGTCTGTGACAGACGGTCTGAGACAGACGGTCTGAGACAGACGGTCTGAGACAGACGGTGTGAGACAGACGGTCTGAGACAGGCTGTCTGACACACACGTTCTTTGACAGACGATCTGAGACAGACGGACTGACACAGACGGTCTGAGACATACGGTCTGAGACAGACGGCCTGAGACAGAGGGTCTGAGGCAGACGTTCTGAGATATACGGTCTGAGACAGGCGGTCTGAGACAGACGCTCTGAGACAGACGGTCTGAGACAGACGGTCTGAGACATACGGTCTGAGACAGAGGGTCTGAGACAGACGGTCTGAGGCAGACGTTCTGAGACAGACGGTCTGAGACAGACGATCCGAGACAGGCGGTCTGCGAAAGGCGGTCTGAGCCAGACGGTCTGAGACAGACGGACTGAGACAGAAGGACTGAGACAGACGGACTGAGACAGGTGGTCTGAGACAGACGGTCTGAGACAGACGGTCTGAGACAGACGGTCTGAGACAGACGGACTGAGACAGAAGGACAGGGACTGGCGAACAGACGCTGCCCGATAGCGGCAGGCGGATTGAGACGGACGGTCTGAGACAGGCTGACTGAGACAGACGGTGTGAGACATACGGACTGAGACAGACGGTCTGAGACATACGGTCTGAGACAGACGGCCTGAGACAGACGGTCTGAGACAGACGGACTGAGACAGACGGACTGTGACAGGCGGTCTGAGACAGACGCTCTGAGACAGACGGTCTGAGACAGACGGTCTGAGACAGACGGTCTGAGACAGACGGTCTGAGACAGACGGTCTGAGACAGACGGTCTGCGACAGACGGTCTGAGACAGACGATCTGAGACAGACGGTCTGAGACATACGGACAGAGACAGACGGTCTGACACAGACGTTCGGAGACAGACCGTCTGAGACATACGGACTGAGACAGACGGTCTCCGACAGACAGTCCGAGACAGACGGTCTGAGACAGGCGGTCAGAGTCGGACGGTCTGAGACCGGCGGACTGAGACAGACGGACTGAGACAGACGGACTGAGACAGACGGTCTGAGACAGGCGCGCTGAGACAGACGGTCTGAGACAGATAGTCTGAGACAGGCTGTCTGACACACACGTTCTTTGACAGACGGTCTGAGACAGACGGACTGAGACAGGCGGTCTGAGTCGGACGGTCTGAGATCGGCGGACTGAGACAGACGGACTGAGACAGACGGACTGAGACAGTCCGTCTGAGACAGACGGTGTGAGACAGACGGTCTGAGACAGGCTGTCTGACACACACGTTCTTTGACAGACGGTCTGAGACAGACGGACTGACACAGACGGTCTGAGACATACGGTCTGAGACAGACGGCCTGAGACAGAGGGTCTGAGGCAGACGTTCTGAGACATACGGTCTGAGACAGGCGGTCTGAGACAGACGGTCTGAGACAGACGGACTGAGACAGACGGACTGTGACAGGCGGTCTGAGACAGACGCTCTGAGACAGACGGTCTGAGACAGACGGTCTGAGACAGACGGTCTGAGACAGACGGTCTGAGACAGACGGTCTGAGACAGACGGTCTGAGACAGACGGTCTGAGACAGACGGTCTGCGACAGACGGTCTGAGACAGACGATCTGAGACAGACGGTCTGAGACATACGGACAGAGACAGACGGTCTGAGACATACGGACAGAGACAGACGGTCTGACACAGACGTTCGGAGACAGACCGTCTGAGACATACGGACTGAGACAGACGGTCTCCGATAGACAGTCCGAGACAGACGGTCTGAGACAGGCGGTCAGAGTCGGACGGTCTGAGACCGGCGGACTGAGACAGACGGACTGAGACAGACGGACTGAGACAGACGGTCTGAGACAGGCGCGCTGAGACAGACGGTCTGAGACAGATAGTCTGAGACAGGCTGTCTGACACACACGTTCTTTGACAGACGGTCTGAGACAGACGGACTGAGACAGACGGACTGAGACAGTCCGTCTGAGACAGACGGTCTGAGACAGACGGTCTGAGACAGACGGTCTGAGACAGACGGTCTAAGACAGCCGGTCTGAGACAGACGGTCTGTGACAGACGGTCTGAGACAGACGGTCTGAGACAGACGGTGTGAGACAGACGGTCTGAGACAGGCTGTCTGACACACACGTTCTTTGACAGACGGTCTGAGACAGACAGACTGACACAGACGGTCTGAGTCATACGGTCTGAGACAGACGGCCTGAGACAGAGGGTCTGAGGCAGACGTTCTGAGACATACGGTCTGAGACAGGCGGTCTGAGACAGACGGTCTGAGACAGACGGTCTGAGACAGACGGTCTGAGACAGACGGTCTGAGACAGACGGTCTGAGACAGACGGTCTGAGACAGACGGTCTGAGACAGACGGTCTGAGACAGACGGTCTGAGACAGACTATCTGAGACAGGCGGTCTGAGACATACGGTCTGAGACAGAGGGTCTGAGACAGAGGGTCTGAGACAGACGGTCTGAGGCAGACGTTCTGAGACAGACGGTCTGAGACAGACGGTCCGAGACAGGCGGTCTGCGAAAGGCGGTCTGAGCCAGACGGTCTGAGACAGACGGACTGAGACAGAAGGACTGAGACAGACGGACTGAGACAGGTGGTCTGAGCCAGACGGTCTGAGACAGACGGACTGAGACAGACGGACTGAGACAGAAGGACTGAGACAGACGGACTGAGACAGGTGGTCTGAGACAGACGGTCTGAGACAGACGGTCTGAGACAGACGGTCTGCGACAGACGGTCTGAGACAGACGATCTGAGACAGACGGTCTGAGACATACGGACAGAGACAGACGGTCTGACACAGACGTTCGGAGACAGACCGTCTGAGACATACGGACTGAGACAGACGGTCTCCGACAGATAGTCCGAGACAGACGGTCTGAGACTGGCGGTCAGAGTCGGACGGTCTGAGACCGGCGGACTGAGACAGACGGACTGAGACAGACGGACTGAGACAGACGGTCTGAGACAGGCGCGCTGAGACAGACGGTCTGAGACAGATAGTCTGAGAAAGACGGACTGAGACAGGCTGCCTGAGAGAGACGGACAGACACTGACGGTCTGAGACAGACGGTCTAAGACAGACGGTCTGAGACAGACGGTCTGAGACAGACGGTCTGAGACATGCGGGCTGAAACAGACGGACAGAGACAACGGTAAGAGACAGACGGTCCGAGACAGACGGTCTGAGACAGACGGACAGAGACAGGCGGTCTGAGACAGACAGACAGAGACAGACGGCCTGAGACTGACGCACAGAGACAGGCGGGCTGAGACAGACGGGCTCAAACCGACGGCCTGGGACAGATGGTCTGAGACGGATGGTCTGAGACAGACGGTCTGAGACAGGCGGACAGAGTCACATGGACAGACACATACGGAGTGAGACAGGCGTTCAGTGACAGACGGTATGGGACAGACGGACTGAGACAGGCGGCATGAGGCAGACGGTCTGAGACATACGGTCTGAGACAGACGGTCTGAGACAGACGGTCTGAGACAGACGGTCTGAGACAGACGGTCTGAGACAGACGGTCTGAGACAGACGGTCTGAGACAGACGGTCTGACACAGACGGTCTGAGACAGACGGTCTGACACAGACGGTCTGAGACAGACGGTCTGAGACAGACGGTCTGAGACAGGCGGGCTCAGACAGATGGACAGAGACAGCGGTCTGATACAGACGGTCTGAGACAGACGGTTCGAGACAGGAGGGCTGAGACAGACGGACAGAGACAGGCGGGCTGAGACAGACGGACAGAGACAGCGGTCTGAGATAGACGGACGGAGGCAGACGGTCAGAGACAACGGTCTGAGACAGCGGTCTGATACAGACGGTCTGAGACAGACGGGCGGAGACAGGCGGGCTGAGACAGACGGACAGAGACAGCGGTCTGAGATAGACGGACGGAGGCAGACGGTCTGAGACAGACGGTCTGAGGCAGACGGTTTGAGACAGACGGTCTGAGGCAGACGGTCTGAGACAGACGGTCTGAGACCGACGGACAGAGACAGGCGGGCTGAGACTGACGGGGTAAGACCAACGGTCTGAGCCAGACGATCTGAGACAGACGGTCGGAGACAGGCGGGCTGAGAGAGACGGACAGAGACGGCGGTCTGATACAGACGGTCTGAGACAGACGGTCGGAGACAGGCGGGCTGAGACAGACGGACAGAGACAGCGGTCTGAGGTAGACGGACGGAGGCAGACGGTCTGAGGCAGACGGTTTGAGACAGACGGTCTGAGGCAGACGGTCTGAAACAGACGGTCTGAGACCGACGGACAGAGACAGGCGGGCTGAGACTGACGGGGTAAGACCAACGGTCTGAGCCAGACGATCTGAGACAGACGGTCGGAGACAGGCGGGCTGAGAGAGACGGACAGAGACAGCGGTCTGATACAGACGGTCTGAGACAGACGGTCGGAGACAGGCGGGCTGAGACAGACGGACAGAGACAGCGGTCTGAGATAGACGGACGGAGGCAGACGGTCTGAGACAGACGGTCTGAGACAGACGGTCTGAGACAGACGGACAGAGACAGGCCGGCTGAGACTGACGGTCTGAGACAGGCGCGTTGAGACAGACGGACAGAGACAGGCGGGCTGACACAGACGGACAGAGACAACAGTCTGAGAAAGACGATCTGAGACAGACGGACCGAGACAGACGATCTGAGACAGACGGTCTGAGACACACGGTCGGAGACAGGTGGGCTGAGGCAGACGGACAGAGACAGCGGTCTGAGATAGACGGACGGAGGCAGACGGTCTGAGACAGACGGTCTGAGACAGACGGTCTGAGACAGACGGTCTGAGACAGACGGTCTGAGATAGACGGTCTGAGACATGCGGGATGAAACAGACGGACAGAGACAACGGTAAGAGACAGACGGCCTGAGACAGACGGTCTGAGACAGACGGACAGAGACAGGCGGTCTGAGACAGACAGACAGAGACAGACGGCCTGAGACTGACGCACAGAGACAGGCGGGCTGAGACAGACGGGCTAAAACCGACAGCCTGGGACAGATGGTCTGAGACGGATGGTCTGAGACAGACGGTCTGAGACAGACGGACAGAGACAACAGTCTGAGACAGACGGTCTGAGACAGCCGGAGAGAGACAGGCGGAGTGAGACAGACGGTATGAGGCAGACGGTCTGAGACAGACGGTCTGAGACAGACGGTCTGAGACAGACGGTCTGAGACAGACGGTCTGAGACAGACGGTCTGAGACAGATGGACAGATTCAGGCGGGCTGAGACAGACGATCTGAGACAGACGGTCTGAGACAGAGGGTATCAGACAGACGCTCTGAGAAAGACGGTCTGAGACAGGCTGTCTGACACACACGTTCTTTGACAGACGGTCTGAGAAAGACGGACTGAGACAGACGGTCTGAGACAGACGGTCTGAGACAGACGGTCTGAGACAGACGGTCTGAGACAGACGGTCTGAGACAGACGGTCTGAGACAGACGGTCTGAGACAGACGGTCTGAGACAGGCTGTCTGACACACACGTTCTTTGACAGACGGTGTGAGACAGACGGTCTGAGACAGGCTGTCTGACACACACGTTCTTTGACAGACGGTCTGAGACAGACGGACTGAGGCAGGCGGTCTGAGACAGACGGTCTGATATAGGCGGTCTGAAACAGACGGTCTGAGACAGACGGTCTGAGACAGACGGTCTGCGACAGACGTTCTGAGACAGACGGTCTGAGACAGACTGTCTGAGACAGACGGTCTGAGACAGACGGTCTCAGACAGGCTGTCTGACACACACGTTCTTTGACAGACGGTGTGAGACAGACGGTCTGAGACAGGCTGTCTGACACACACGTCCTTTGACAGACGGTGTGAGACAGACGGTCTGAGACAGAGGGTCTCAGACAGACGGTCTGAGACAGACGGTCTGAGACAGACAGTCTGAGACAGACGGTCTGAGACAGACGGTCTGAGACAGACGGTCTGAGACAGACGGTCTGAGACATACGGACAGAGACAGACGGTCTGACACAGGCGTTCGGAGACAGACCGTCTGAGACATACCGACTGAGACAGACGGTCTCAGTCAGACAGTCCGAGACAGACGGTCTGAGATAGGCAGTCTGAGTCGGACGGTCTGAGACCGGCGAACTGAGACAGACGGACTGAGACAGACGGACTGAGACAGACGGTCTGAGACAGGTGGTCTGAGACAGACGGTCTGAGACAGACGGTCTGAGACAGACGGACTGAGACAGAAGGACAGGGACAGGCGAACAGACGCTGTCCGATAGCGGCTGGCGGATTGAGACGGACGGTCTGAGATAGGCTGACTGAGACAGACGGTCTGAGACAGACGGTCTGAGACAGACGGTGTGAGACAGACGGTCTGAGACAGGCGGACTGAGACAGGCGGTCTGAGGCAGACGGTCTGAGACAGACGGTCTGAGACAGAGGGTCTGAGACAGACGGTCTGAGACAGACGGACTGAGACAGAAGGACAGGGACAGGCGAACAGACGCTGTCCGATAGCGGCTGGCGGATTGAGACAGACGGTCTGAGATAGGCTGACTGAGACAGACGGTATGAGACAGACGGTCAGAGACAGACGGTGTGAGACAGACGGTCTGAGACAGGCGGACTGAGACAGACGGCCTGAGACAGACGGTCTGAGACAGACGGACAGAGACAGGCGGTCTGAGACAGACAGACAGAGACAGACGGCCTGAGACTGACGCACAGAGACAGGCGGGCTGAGACAGACGGGCTAAAACCGACGGCCTGGGACAGATGGTCTGAGACGGATGGTCTGAGACAGACGGTCTGAGACAGGCGGACAGAGTCAGATGGACAGAGACAGGCGGTCTGAGACAGACGTTCTGATATAGGCGGTCTGAAACAGACAGTCTGAGACAGACGGTCTGAGACAGACGGTCTGAGACAGACGGTCTGAGACAGACGGTCTGAGACAGACGGTCTGAGACAGACGGTCTGAGACAGACGGTCTGAGACATGCGGGATGAAACAGACGGACAGAGACAACGGTAAGAGACAGACGGCCTGAGACAGACGGTCTGAGACAGACGGACAGAGACAGGCGGTCTGAGACAGACAGACAGAGACAGACGGCCTGAGACTGACGCACAGAGACAGGCGGGCTGAGACAGACGGGCTAAAACCGACAGCCTGGGACAGATGGTCTGAGACGGATGGTCTGAGACAGACGGTCTGAGACAGACGGACAGAGACAACAGTCTGAGACAGACGGTCTGAGACAGCCGGAGAGAGACAGGCGGAGTGAGACAGACGGTATGAGGCAGACGGTCTGAGACAGACGGTCTGAGACAGACGGTCTGAGACAGACGGTCTGAGACAGACGGTCTGAGACAGACGGTCTGAGACAGATGGACAGATTCAGGCGGGCTGAGACAGACGATCTGAGACAGACGGTCTGAGACAGAGGGTATCAGACAGACGCTCTGAGAAAGACGGTCTGAGACAGGCTGTCTGACACACACGTTCTTTGACAGACGGTCTGAGAAAGACGGACTGAGACAGACGGTCTGAGACAGACGGTCTGAGACAGACGGTCTGAGACAGACGGTCTGAGACAGACGGTCTGAGACAGACGGTCTGAGACAGAGGGTCTGAGACAGACTGTCTGAGACAGACGGTCTGAGACAGACGGTCTCAGACAGGCTGTCTGACACACACGTTCTTTGACAGACGGTGTGAGACAGACGGTCTGAGACAGGCTGTCTGACACACACGTTCTTTGACAGACGGTGTGAAACAGACGGTCTGAGACAGAGGGTCTCAGACAGACGGTCTGAGACAGACGGTCTGAGACAGACGGTCTGAGACATGCGGGATGAAACAGACGGACAGAGACAACGGCAAGAGACAGACGGCCTGAGACAGACGGTCTGAGACAGACGGACAGAGACAGACGCTCTGAGAAAGACGGTCTGAGACAGGCTGTCTGACACACACGTTCTTTGACAGACGGTCTGAGAAAGACGGACTGAGACAGACGGTCTGAGACAGACGGTCTGAGACAGACGGTCTGAGACAGACGGTCTGAGACAGACGGTCTGAGACAGACGGTCTGAGACAGACGGTCTGAGACAGACTGTCTGAGACAGACGGTCTGAGACAGACGGTCTCAGACAGGCTGTCTGACACACACGTTCTTTGACAGACGGTGTGAGACAGACGGTCTGAGACAGGCTGTCTGACACACACGTTCTTTGACAGACGGTGTGAAACAGACGGTCTGAGACAGAGGGTCTCAGACAGACGGTCTGAGACAGACGGTCTGAGACAGACAGTCTGAGACAGACGGTCTGAGACAGACGGTCTGAGACATACGGACAGAGACAGACGGTCTGACACAGGCGTTCGGAGACAGACCGTCTGAGACATACCGACTGAGACAGACGGTCTCAGTCAGACAGTCCGAGACAGACGGTCTGAGATAGGCTGTCTGAGTCGGACGGTCTGAGACCGGCGAACTGAGACAGACGGACTGAGACAGACGGACTGAGACAGACGGTCTGAGACAGGTGGTCTGAGACAGACGGTCTGAGACAGACGGTCTGAGACAGACGGACTGAGACAGAAGGACAGGGACAGGCGAACAGACGCTGTCCGATAGCGGCTGGCGGATTGAGACGGACGGTCTGAGATAGGCTGACTGAGACAGACGGTCTGAGACAGACGGTCTGAGACAGACGGTGTGAGACAGACGGTCTGAGACAGGCGGACTGAGACAGGCGGTCTGAGGCAGACGGTCTGAGACAGACGGTCTGAGACAGAGGGTCTGAGACAGACGGTCTGAGACAGACGGACTGAGACAGAAGGACAGGGACAGGCGAACAGACGCTGTCCGATAGCGGCTGGCGGATTGAGACAGACGGTCTGAGATAGGCTGACTGAGACAGACGGTCTGAGACAGACGGTCAGAGACAGACGGTGTGAGACAGACGGTCTGAGACAGGCGGACTGAGACAGACGGCCTGAGACAGACGGTCTGAGACAGACGGACAGAGACAGGCGGTCTGAGACAGACAGACAGAGACAGACGGCCTGAGACTGACGCACAGAGACAGGCGGGCTGAGACAGACGGGCTAAAACCGACGGCCTGGGACAGATGGTCTGAGACGGATGGTCTGAGACAGACGGTCTGAGACAGGCGGACAGAGTCAGATGGACAGAGACAGGCGGTCTGAGACAGACGTTCTGATATAGGCGGTCTGAAACAGACAGTCTGAGACAGACGGTCTGAGACAGACGGTCTGAGACAGACGGTCTGAGACAGACGGTCTGAGACAGACGGTCTGAGACATGCGGGATGAAACAGACGGACAGAGACAACGGTAAGAGACAGACGGCCTGAGACAGACGGTCTGAGACAGACGGACAGAGACAGGCGGTCTGAGACAGACAGACAGAGACAGACGGCCTGAGACTGACGCACAGAGACAGGCGGGCTGAGACAGACGGGCTAAAACCGACAGCCTGGGACAGATGGTCTGAGACGGATGGTCTGAGACAGACGGTCTGAGACAGACGGACAGAGACAACAGTCTGAGACAGACGGTCTGAGACAGCCGGAGAGAGACAGGCGGAGTGAGACAGACGGTATGAGGCAGACGGTCTGAGACAGACGGTCTGAGACAGACGGTCTGAGACAGACGGTCTGAGACAGACGGTCTGAGACAGATGGACAGATTCAGGCGGGCTGAGACAGACGATCTGAGACAGACGGTCTGAGACAGAGGGTATCAGACAGACGCTCTGAGAAAGACGGTCTGAGACAGGCTGTCTGACACACACGTTCTTTGACAGACGGTCTGAGAAAGACGGACTGAGACAGACGGTCTGAGACAGACGGTCTGAGACAGACGGTCTGAGACAGACGGTCTGAGACAGACGGTCTGAGACAGACGGTCTGAGACAGACGGTCTGAGACAGACGGTCTGAGACAGACGGTCTGAGACAGACGGTCTGAGACAGGCTGTCTGACACACACGTTCTTTGACAGACGGTGTGAGACAGACGGTCTGAGACAGCCTGTCTGACACACACGTTCTTTGACAGACGGTCTGAGACAGACGGACTGAGGCAGGCGGTCTGAGACAGACGGTCTGATATAGGCGGTCTGAAACAGACGGTCTGAGACAGACGGTCTGCGACAGACGTTCTGAGACAGACGGTCTGAGACAGACTGTCTGAGACAGACGGTCTGAGACAGACGGTCTCAGACAGGCTGTCTGACACACACGTTCTTTGACAGACGGTGTGAGACAGACGGTCTGAGACAGGCTGTCTGACACACACGTTCTTTGACAGACGGTGTGAGACAGACGGTCTGAGATAGGCTGACTGAGACAGACGGTCTGAGACAGACGGTCAGAGACAGACGGTGTGAGACAGACGGTCTGAGACAGGCGGACTGAGACAGACGGCCTGAGACAGACGGTCTGAGACAGACGGACAGAGACAGGCGGTCTGAGACAGACAGACAGAGACAGACGGCCTGAGACTGACGCACAGAGACAGGCGGGCTGAGACAGACGGGCTAAAACCGACGGCCTGGGACAGATGGTCTGAGACGGATGGTCTGAGACAGACGGTCTGAGACAGGCGGACAGAGTCAGATGGACAGAGACAGGCGGTCTGAGACAGACGTTCTGATATAGGCGGTCTGAAACAGACAGTCTGAGACAGACGGTCTGAGACAGACGGTCTGAGACAGACGGTCTGAGACAGACGGTCTGAGACAGACGGTCTGAGACAGACGGTCTGAGACATGCGGGATGAAACAGACGGACAGAGACAACGGTAAGAGACAGACGGCCTGAGACAGACGGTCTGAGACAGACGGACAGAGACAGGCGGTCTGAGACAGACAGACAGAGACAGACGGCCTGAGACTGACGCACAGAGACAGGCGGGCTGAGACAGACGGGCTAAAACCGACAGCCTGGGACAGATGGTCTGAGACGGATGGTCTGAGACAGACGGTCTGAGACAGACGGACAGAGACAACAGTCTGAGACAGACGGTCTGAGACAGCCGGAGAGAGACAGGCGGAGTGAGACAGACGGTATGAGGCAGACGGTCTGAGACAGACGGTCTGAGACAGACGGTCTGAGACAGACGGTCTGAGACAGACGGTCTGAGACAGATGGACAGATTCAGGCGGGCTGAGACAGACGATCTGAGACAGACGGTCTGAGACAGAGGGTATCAGACAGACGCTCTGAGAAAGACGGTCTGAGACAGGCTGTCTGACACACACGTTCTTTGACAGACGGTCTGAGAAAGACGGACTGAGACAGACGGTCTGAGACAGACGGTCTGAGACAGACGGTCTGAGACAGACGGTCTGAGACAGACGGTCTGAGACAGACGGTCTGAGACAGACGGTCTGAGACAGACGGTCTGAGACAGACGGTCTGAGACAGACGGTCTGAGACAGGCTGTCTGACACACACGTTCTTTGACAGACGGTGTGAGACAGACGGTCTGAGACAGCCTGTCTGACACACACGTTCTTTGACAGACGGTCTGAGACAGACGGACTGAGGCAGGCGGTCTGAGACAGACGGTCTGATATAGGCGGTCTGAAACAGACGGTCTGAGACAGACGGTCTGCGACAGACGTTCTGAGACAGACGGTCTGAGACAGACTGTCTGAGACAGACGGTCTGAGACAGACGGTCTCAGACAGGCTGTCTGACACACACGTTCTTTGACAGACGGTGTGAGACAGACGGTCTGAGACAGGCTGTCTGACACACACGTTCTTTGACAGACGGTGTGAGACAGACGGTCTGAGACAGAGGGTCTCAGACAGACGGTCTGAGACAGACGGTCTGAGACAGACAGTCTGAGACAGACGGTCTGAGACAGACGGTCTGAGACAGACGGTCTGAGACAGACGGTCTGAGACATACGGACAGAGACAGACGGTCTGACACAGGCGTTCGGAGACAGACCGTCTGAGACATACCGACTGAGACAGACGGTCTCAGTCAGACAGTCCGAGACAGACGGTCTGAGATAGGCAGTCTGAGTCGGACGGTCTGAGACCGGCGAACTGAGACAGACGGACTGAGACAGACGGACTGAGACAGACGGTCTGAGACAGGTGGTCTGAGACAGACGGTCTGAGACAGACGGTCTGAGACAGACGGACTGAGACAGAAGGACAGGGACAGGCGAACAGACGCTGTCCGATAGCGGCTGGCGGATTGAGACGGACGGTCTGAGATAGGCTGACTGAGACAGACGGTCTGAGACAGACGGTCTGAGACAGACGGTGTGAGACAGACGGTCTGAGACAGGCGGACTGAGACAGGCGGTCTGAGGCAGACGGTCTGAGACAGACGGTCTGAGACAGAGGGTCTGAGACAGACGGTCTGAGACAGACGGACTGAGACAGAAGGACAGGGACAGGCGAACAGACGCTGTCCGATAGCGGCTGGCGGATTGAGACAGACGGTCTGAGATAGGCTGACTGAGACAGACGGTCTGAGACAGACGGTCAGAGACAGACGGTGTGAGACAGACGGTCTGAGACAGGCGGACTGAGACAGACGGCCTGAGACAGACGGTCTGAGACAGACGGACAGAGACAGGCGGTCTGAGACAGACAGACAGAGACAGACGGCCTGAGACTGACGCACAGAGACAGGCGGGCTGAGACAGACGGGCTAAAACCGACGGCCTGGGACAGATGGTCTGAGACGGATGGTCTGAGACAGACGGTCTGAGACAGGCGGACAGAGTCAGATGGACAGAGACAGGCGGTCTGAGACAGACGTTCTGATATAGGCGGTCTGAAACAGACAGTCTGAGACAGACGGTCTGAGACAGACGGTCTGAGACAGACGGTCTGAGACAGACGGTCTGAGACAGACGGTCTGAGACAGACGGTCTGAGACAGACGGTCTGAGACAGACGGTCTGAGACAGGCTGTCTGACACACACGTTCTTTGACAGACGGTGTGAGACAGACGGTCTGAGACAGACTGTCTGACACACACGTTCTTTGACAGGCGGTCTGAGACAGACGGTCTGATATAGGCGGTCTGAAACAGACGGTCTGAGACAGACGGTCTGAGACAGACGGTCTGAGACAGACGGTCTGAGACAGACGGTCTGAGGCAGACGGTCTGAGACAGACGGTCTGAGACAGACGGTCTGAGACAGACGGTCTGAGACAGACGGTCTGAGACAGACGGTCTGAGACAGACGGTCTGAGACAGACGGTCTGAGACAGACGGTCTGAGACAGACGGTCCGAGACAGGCGGTCTGAGACAGGCGGTCTGACAACCACGTTCTTTGACAGACGGTCTGAGTCAGACGGACTGAGACAGACGGTCTGAGTCGGACGGTCTGAGACCGGCGGACGGAGACAGACGGGCTGAGACAGACGGACTGAGACAGACGGACTGAGACATACGGACTGAGACAGTCGGTCTGAGACAGACGGTCCGAGACACATGGTCTGAGACAGATGGTCCAAGACAGACGGTCTGAGATAGATGATCTGAGACAGACGATCTCAGACAGACGGACGGAGACAGGCGGGATGAGACAGGCGGGCTGAGACAGACGGGCTAAAACCGTCGATCTGAGACAGACGGACAGAGATAGACGGTCTGAGACAGACGGCCTGAGACAGACGGTCTGAGACAGACGGACAGAGACAGGCGGTCTGAGACAGACAGACAGAGACAGACGGCCTGAGACTGACGCACAGAGACGGGCGGGCTGAGACAGACGGGGTAAAACCGACGGCCTGGGACAGATGGTCTGAGACGGATGGTCTGAGACAGACGGTCTGAGACAGGCGGACAGAGTCAGATGGACAGACACATACGGAGTGAGACAGGCGTTCAGTGACAGACGGTATGGGACAGACGGACTGAGACAGGCGGCATGCGGCAGACGGACAGAGACAGACGGTATGGGACAGACGGACTGAGACAGGCGGCATGCGGCAGACGGACAGAGACAGACGGAGTGAGACAGGCGTTCAGTGACAGACGGTCTGAGACAGCCGGTCTGAGACAGACGGTCTGGGACAGACGGACAGAGACAACAGTCTGAGACCGACGGTCTGAGACAGACGGAGAGAGACAGGCGGAGTGAGACAGACGGTATGAGGCAGACGGTCTGAGACAGACGGTCTGAGACAGATGGACAGAGACAGGCGGGCTGAGACAGACGGTCTGAGACAGACGGTCTGAGACAGAGGGTATCAGACAGACGATCTGAGAAAGACGGTCTGAGACAGACGGTCGGAGACAGGCTGTCTGACACACACGTTCTTTGACAGACGGTCTGAGAAAGACGGTCTGAGACAGACGGTCTGAGACAGACGGTCTGAGACAGACGGTCTGAGACAGACGGTCTGAGACAGACGGTCTGAGACAGACGGTCTGAGACAGAGGGTCTCAGACAGACGGTCTGAGACAGACGGTCTGAGACAGACGGTCTGAGACATGCGGGCTGAAACAGACGGACAGAGACAACGGTAAGAGACAGACGGCCTGAGACAGACGGTCTGAGACAGACGGACAGAGACAGGCGATCTGAGACAGACAGACAGAGACAGACGGCCTGAGACTGACGCACAGAGACAGGCGGGCCGAGACAGACGGGCTAAAACCGACGGCCTGGGACAGATGGTCTGAGACGGATGGTCTGAGACAGACGGTCTGAGACAGGCGGACAGAGTCAGATGGACAGACACATACGGAGTGAGACAGGCGTTCAGTGACAGACGGTATGGGACAGACGGACTGAGAGAGGCGGCATGCGGCAGACGGACAGAGACAACGGAGTGAGACAGGCGTTCAGTGACAGACGGTCTGAGACAGCCGGTCTGAGACAGACGGTCTGGGACAGACGGTCTGGGACAGACGGATAGAGACAACAGTCTGAGACCGACGGTCTGAGACAGACGGAGAGAGGCAGGCGGAGTGAGACAGACGGTATGAGGCAGACGGTCTGAGACAGACGGTCTGAGACAGACGGTCTGAGACAGACGGTCTGAGACAGACGGTCTGAGACAGAGGGTATCAGACAGACGCTCTGAGAAAGACGGTCTGAGACAGACGGTCTGAGACAGGCTGTCTGACACACACGTTCTTTGACAGACGGTGTGAGACAGACGGTCTGAGACAGACCGTCTGAGACAGACGGTCTGAGACAGACGGTCTGAGACAGACGGTCTGAGACAGACGGTCTGAGACAGACGGTCTGAGACAGACGGTCTGAGACAGACGGTCTGAGACAGACGGTCTGAGATAGACGGTCTGAGACATGCGGGATGAAACAGACGGACAGAGACAACGGTAAGAGACAGACGGCCTGAGACAGACGGTCTGAGACAGACGGACAGAGACAGGCGGTCTGAGACAGACAGACAGAGACAGACGGCCTGAGACTGACGCACAGAGACAGGCGGGCTGAGACAGACGGGCTAAAACCGACAGCCTGGGACAGATGGTCTGAGACGGATGGTCTGAGACAGACGGTCTGAGACAGACGGACAGAGACAACAGTCTGAGACAGACGGTCTGAGACAGCCGGAGAGAGACAGGCGGAGTGAGACAGACGGTATGAGGCAGACGGTCTGAGACAGACGGTCTGAGACAGACGGTCTGAGACAGACGGTCTGAGACAGACGGTCTGAGACAGACGGTCTGAGACAGATGGACAGATTCAGGCGGGCTGAGACAGACGATCTGAGACAGACGGTCTGAGACAGAGGGTATCAGACAGACGCTCTGAGAAAGACGGTCTGAGACAGGCTGTCTGACACCCACGTTCTTTGACAGACGGTCTGAGAAAGACGGACTGAGACAGACGGTCTGAGACAGACGGTCTGAGACAGACGGTCTGAGACAGACGGTCTGAGACAGACGGTCTGAGACAGACGGTCTGAGACAGGCTGTCTGACACACACGTTCTTTGACAGACGGTGTGAGACAGACGGTCTGAGACAGGCTGTCTGACACACACGTTCTTTGACAGACGGTCTGAGATAGACGGACTGAGGCAGGCGGTCTGAGACAGACGGTCTGATATAGGCGGTCTGAAACAGACGGCCTGGGACAGACGGTCTGAGACAGACGGACAGAGACAGGCGGTCTGAGACAGACAGACAGAGACAGACGGCCTGAGACTGACGCACAGAGACAGGCGGGCTGAGACAGACGGGCTAAAACCGACAGCCTGGGACAGATGGTCTGAGACGGATGGTCTGAGACAGACGGTCTGAGACAGACGGACAGAGACAACAGTCTGAGACAGACGGTCTGAGACAGGCGGAGTGAGACAGACGGTATGAGGCAGACGGTCTGAGACAGACGGTCTGAGACAGACGGTCTGAGACAGACGGTCTGAGACAGACGGTCTGAGACAGACGGTCTGAGACAGATGGACAGATTCAGGCGGGCTGAGACAGACGATCTGAGACAGACGGTCCGAGACAGAGGGTATCAGACAGACGCTCTGAGAAAGACGGTCTGAGACAGGCTGTCTGACACACACGTTCTTTGACAGACGGTCTGAGAAAGACGGACTGAGACAGACGGTCTGAGACAGACGGTCTGAGACAGACGGTCTGAGACAGACGGTCTGAGACAGACGGTCTGAGACAGACGGTCTGAGACAGACGGTCTGAGACAGACGGTCTGAGACAGGCTGTCTGACACACACGTTCTTTGACAGACGGTGTGAGACAGACGGTCTGAGACAGGCTGTCTGACACACACGTTCTTTGACAGACGGTGTGAGACAGACGGTCTGAGACAGGCTGTCTGACACACACGTTCTTTGACAGACGGTCTGAGACAGACGGACTGAGGCAGGCGGTCTGAGACAGACGGTCTGATATAGGCGGTCTGAAACAGACGGCCTGAGACAGACGGTCTGAGACAGACGGACAGAGACAGGCGGTCTGAGACGGACAGACAGAGACAGACGGCCTGAGACTGACGCACAGAGACAGGCGGGCTGAGACAGACGGGCTAAAACCGACAGCCTGGGACAGATGGTCTGAGACGGATGGTCTGAGACAGACGGACAGAGACAACAGTCTGAGACAGACGGTCTGAGACAGCCGGAGAGAGACAGGCGGAGTGAGACAGACGGTATGAGGCAGACGGTCTGAGACAGACGGTCTGAGACAGACGGTCTGAGACAGACGGTCTGAGACAGACGGTCTGAGACAGATGGACAGATTCAGGCGGGCTGAGACAGACGATCTGAGACAGACGGTCTGAGACAGAGGGTATCAGACAGACGCTCTGAGAAAGACGGTCTGAGACAGGCTGTCTGACACACACGTTCTTTGACAGACGGTCTGAGAAAGACGGACTGAGACAGACGGTCTGAGACAGACGGTCTGAGACAGACGGTCTGAGACAGACGGTCTGAGACAGACGGTCTGAGACAGACGGTCTGAGACAGACGGTCTGAGACAGACGGTCTGAGACAGACGGTCTGAGACAGACGGTCTGAGACAGACGGTCTGAGACAGACGGTCTGAGACAGGCTGTCTGACACACACGTTCTTTGACAGACGGTGTGAGACAGACGGTCTGAGACAGGCTGTCTGACACACACGTTCTTTGACAGACGGTCTGAGACAGACGGACTGAGGCAGGCGGTCTGAGACAGACGGTCTGATATAGGCGGTCTGAAACAGACGGTCTGAGACAGACGGTCTGCGACAGACGTTCTGAGACAGACGGTCTGAGACAGACGGTCTGAGACAGACGGTCTGAGACAGACGGTCTGAGACAGGCTGTCTGACACACACGTTCTTTGACAGACGGTGTGAGACAGACGGTCTGAGACAGGCTGTCTGACACACACGTTCTTTGACAGACGGTGTGAGACAGACGGTCTGAGACAGAGGGTCTCAGACAGACGGTCTGAGACAGACGGTCTGAGACAGACAGTCTGAGACAGACGGTCTGAGACAGACGGTCTGAGACAGACGGTCTGAGACAGACGGTCTGAGACAGACGGTCTGAGACAGACGGTCTGAGACAGACGGTCTGAGACAGACGGTCTGAGACAGACGGTCTGAGACAGACGGTCTGAGACAGACGGTCTGAGACAGGCTGTCTGACACACACGTTCTTTGACAGACGGTGTGAGACAGACGGTCTGAGACAGGCTGTCTGACACACACGTTCTTTGACAGACGGTCTGAGACAGACGGACTGAGGCAGGCGGTCTGAGACAGACGGTCTGATATAGGCGGTCTGAAACAGACGGCCTGAGACAGACGGTCTGAGACAGACGGTCTGAGACAGACGGTCTGAGACAGACGGTCTGAGACATACGGACAGAGACAGACGGTCTGACACAGGCGTTCGGAGACAGACCGTCTGAGACATACCGACTGAGACAGACGGTCTCAGTCAGACAGTCCGAGACAGACGGTCTGAGATAGGCAGTCTGAGTCGGACGGTCTGAGACCGGCGAACTGAGACAGACGGACTGAGACAGACGGACTGAGACAGACGGTCTGAGACAGGTGGTCTGAGACAGACGGTCTGAGACAGACGGTCTGAGACAGACGGACTGAGACAGAAGGACAGGGACAGGCGAACAGACGCTGTCCGATAGCGGCTGGCGGATTGAGACGGACGGTCTGAGATAGGCTGACTGAGACAGACGGTCTGAGACAGACGGTCTGAGACAGACGGTCTGAGACAGACGGTGTGAGACAGACGGTCTGAGACAGACGGACTGAGACAGAAGGACAGGGACAGGCGAACAGACGCTGTCCGATAGCGGCTGGCGGATTGAGACAGACGGTCTGAGATAGGCTGACTGAGACAGACGGTCTGAGACAGACGGTCAGAGACAGACGGTGTGAGACAGACGGTCTGAGACAGGCGGACTGAGACAGACGCACAGAGACAGGCGGGCTGAGACAGACGGGCTAAAACCGACGGCCTGGGACAGATGGTCTGAGACGGATGGTCTGAGACAGACGGTCTGAGACAGACGGTCTGAGACAGACGGTCTGAGACAGACGGTCTGAGACAGACGGTCTGAGACAGACGGTCTGAGACAGACGGTCTGAGACAGACGGTCTGAGACAGACGGTCTGAGACAGACGGTCTGAGACAGACGGTCTGAGACAGGCTGTCTGACACACACGTTCTTTGACAGACGGTGTGAGACAGACGGTCTGAGACAGGCTGTCTGACACACACGTTCTTTGACAGACGGTCTGAGACAGACGGACTGAGGCAGGCGGTCTGAGACAGACGGTCTGAGACAGACGGACTGAGACAGAAGGACAGGGACAGGCGAACAGACGCTGTCCGATAGCGGCTGGCGGATTGAGACAGACGGTCTGAGATAGGCTGACTGAGACAGACGGTCTGAGACAGGCTGTCTGACACACACATTCTTTGACAGACGGTCTGAGAAAGACGGACTGAGACAGACGGTCTGAGACAGACGGTCTGAGACAGACGGTCTGAGACAGACGGTCTGAGACAGACGGTCTGAGACAGACGGTCTGAGACAGACGGTCTGAGACAGACGGTCTGAGACAGACGTTCTTTGACAGACGGTCTGAGACAGGCTGTCTGACACACACGTTCTTTGACAGACGGTCTGAGACAGACGGACTGAGGCAGGCGGTCTGAGACAGACGGTCTGATATAGGCGGTCTGAAACAGACGGTCTGAGACAGACGGTCTGCGACAGACGTTCTGAGACAGACGGTCTGAGACAGACGGTCTGAGACAGACGGTCTGAGACAGACGGTCTGAGACAGACGGTCTGAGACAGACGGTCTGAGACAGGCTGTCTGACACACACGTTCTTTGACAGACGGTGTGAGACAGACGGTCTGAGACAGGCTGTCTGACACACACGTTCTTTGACAGACGGTGTGAGACAGACGGTCTGAGACAGAGGGTCTCAGACAGACGGTCTGAGACAGACGGTCTGAGACAGACAGTCTGAGACAGACGGTCTGAGACAGACGGTCTGAGACAGACGGTCTGAGACAGACGGTCTGAGACATACGGACAGAGACAGACGGTCTGACACAGGCGTTCGGAGACAGACCGTCTGAGACATACCGACTGAGACAGACGGTCTCAGTCAGACAGTCCGAGACAGACGGTCTGAGATAGGCAGTCTGAGTCGGACGGTCTGAGACCGGCGAACTGAGACAGACGGACTGAGACAGACGGACTGAGACAGACGGTCTGAGACAGGTGGTCTGAGACAGACGGTCTGAGACAGACGGTCTGAGACAGACGGACTGAGACAGAAGGACAGGGACAGGCGAACAGACGCTGTCCGATAGCGGCTGGCGGATTGAGACGGACGGTCTGAGATAGGCTGACTGAGACAGACGGTCTGAGACAGACGGTCTGAGACAGACGGTGTGAGACAGACGGTCTGAGACAGGCGGACTGAGACAGGCGGTCTGAGGCAGACGGTCTGAGACAGACGGTCTGAGACAGAGGGTCTGAGACAGACGGTCTGAGACAGACGGACTGAGACAGAAGGACAGGGACAGGCGAACAGACGCTGTCCGATAGCGGCTGGCGGATTGAGACAGACGGTCTGAGATAGGCTGACTGAGACAGACGGTCTGAGACAGACGGTCAGAGACAGACGGTGTGAGACAGACGGTCTGAGACAGGCGGACTGAGACAGACGGCCTGAGACAGACGGTCTGAGACAGACGGACAGAGACAGGCGGTCTGAGACAGACAGACAGAGACAGACGGCCTGAGACTGACGCACAGAGACAGGCGGGCTGAGACAGACGGGCTAATACCGACGGCCTGGGACAGATGGTCTGAGACGCATGGTCTGAGACAGACGGTCTGAGACAGGCGGACAGAGTCAGATGGACAGAGACAGGCGGGCTGAGACAGACGGTCTGAGACAGTCGGACCGAGACAGACGGAGTGAGACAGGTGGTCTGAGACAGACGGTCTGAGACTGACAGCCTGAGACAGACGGTTTGAGACAGGCGGTCTGAGACAGACGTTCTGATATAGGCGGTCTGAAAGAGACAGTCTGAGACAGACGGTCTGAGACAGACGGTCTGAGACAGACGGTCTGAGACAGACGGTCTGAGACAGACGGTCTGAGACAGACGGTCTGAGACAGACGATCTGAGACAGACGGACAGAGATAGACGGTCTGAGACAGACGGTCCGAGACAGACGGTCCGAGACATACGGTCTGAGACAGGCGCGCTGAGACAGACGGTCTGAGACAGGCGCGCTGAGACAGACGGTCTGAGCCAGATAGTCTAAGAAAGACGGACTGAGACAGGCGGCCTGAGAGAGACGGACAGACACTGACGGTCTGAGACAGACAGTCCAAGACAGACGGTCTGACACAGACGATCTGAGACAGACGGTCTGACACAGACGGTCTGAGACAGACGGTCTGAGACAGACGGTCTGAGACAGACGGTCTGAGACAGAAGGTCTGAGACATGCGGGCTGAAACAGACGGACAGAGACAACGGTAAGAGACAGACGGCCTGAGACAGACGGTCTGAGACAGACGGACAGAGACAGGCGGTCTGAGACAGACAGACAGAGATAGACGGCCTGAGACTGACGCACAGAGACAGGCGGGCTGAAACAGACGGGCTAAAACCGACGGCCTGGGACAGATGGTCTGAGACGGATGGTCTGAGACAGACGGTCTGAGACAGGCGGACAGAGTCAGATGGACAGAGACAGGCGGGCTGAGACAGACGGTCTGAGACAGACGGTCTGAGACAGTCGGACCGAGACAGACGGACTGAGACAGGTGGTCTGAGACAGACGGTCTGAGACTGACGGCCTGAGACAGACGGTCTGAGACAGGCGGTCTGAGACAGACGTTCTGATATAGGCGGTCTGAAACAGACAGTCTGAGACAGACGGTCTGAGACAGACGGTCTGAGACAGACGGTCTGAGACAGACGGTCTGAGACAGGCTGTCTGACACACACGTTCTTTGACAGACGGTGTGAGACAGACGGTCTGAGACAGACGGTCCGAGACAGGCGGTCTGAGACAGGCGGTCTGACACACACGTTCTTTGACAGACGGTCTGAGTCAGACGGACTGAGACAGACGGTCTGAGTCGGACGGTCTGAGACCGGCGGACGGAGACAGACGGACTGAGACAGACGGACTGAGATAGACGGTCTGAGACATGCGGGATGAAACAGACGGACAGAGACAACGGTAAGAGACAGACGGCCTGAGACAGACGGTCTGAGACAGACGGACAGAGACAGGCGGTCTGAGACAGACAGACAGAGACAAACGGCCTGAGACTGACGCACAGAGACAGGCGGGCTGAGACAGACGGGCTAAAACCGACAGCCTGGGACAGATGGTCTGAGACGGATGGTCTGAGACAGACGGTCTGAGACAGACGGACAGAGACAACAGTCTGAGACAGACGGTCTGAGACAGCCGGAGAGAGACAGGCGGAGTGAGACAGACGGTATGAGGCAGACGGTCTGAGACAGACGGTCTGAGACAGACGGTCTGAGACAGACGGTCTGAGACAGACGGTCTGAGACAGACGGTCTGAGACAGACGGTCTGAGACAGACGGTCTGAGACAGACGGTCTGAGACAGACGGTCTGAGACAGATGGACAGATTCAGGCGGGCTGAGACAGACGATCTGAGACAGACGGTCTGAGACAGAGGGTATCAGACAGACGCTCTGAGAAAGACGGTCTGAGACAGGCTGTCTGACACACACGTTCTTTGACAGACGGTCTGAGAAAGACGGACTGAGACAGACGGTCTGAGACAGACGGTCTGAGACAGACGGTCTGAGACAGACGGTCTGAGACAGACGGTCTGAGACAGACGGTCTGAGACAGGCTGTCTGAGACACACGTTCTTTGACAGACGGTGTGAGACAGACGGTCTGAGACAGGCTGTCTGACACACACGTTCTTTGACAGGCGGTCTGAGACAGACGGACTGAGGCAGGCGGTCTGAGACAGACGGTCTGATATAGGCGGTCTGAAACAGACGGCCTGAGACAGACGGTCTGAGACAGACGGACAGAGACAGGCGGTCTGAGACAGACAGACAGAGACAGACGGCCTGAGACTGACGCACAGAGACAGGCGGGCTGAGACAGACGGGCTAAAACCGACAGCCTGGGACAGATGGTCTGAGACGGATGGTCTGAGACAGACGGTCTGAGACAGACGGACAGAGACAACAGTCTGAGACAGACGGTCTGAGACAGCCGGAGAGAGACAGGCGGAGTGAGACAGACGGTATGAGGCAGACGGTCTGAGACAGACGGTCTGAGACAGACGGTCTGAGACAGACGGTCTGAGACAGACGGTCTGAGACAGACGGTCTGAGACAGATGGACAGATTCAGGCGGGCTGAGACAGACGATCTGAGACAGACGGTCTGAGACAGAGGGTATCAGACAGACGCTCTGAGAAAGACGGTCTGAGACAGGCTGTCTGACACACAAGTTCTTTGACAGACGGTCTGAGAAAGACGGACTGAGACAGACGGTCTGAGACAGACGGTCTGAGACAGACGGTCTGAGACAGACGGTCTGAGACAGACGGTCTGAGACAGACGGTCTGAGACAGACGGTCTGAGACAGACGGTCTGAGACAGATGGACAGATTCAGGCGGGCTGAGACAGACGATCTGAGACAGACGGTCTGAGACAGAGGGTATCAGACAGACGCTCTGAGAAAGACGGTCTGAGACAGGCTGTCTGACACACACGTTCTTTGACAGACGGTCTGAGAAAGACGGACTGAGACAGACGGTCTGAGACAGACGGTCTGAGACAGACGGTCTGAGACAGACGGTCTGAGACAGACGGTCTGAGACAGATGGACAGATTCAGGCGGGCTGAGACAGACGATCTGAGACAGACGGTCTGAGACAGAGGGTATCAGACAGACGCTCTGAGAAAGACGGTCTGAGACAGGCTGTCTGACACACACGTTCTTTGACAGACGGTCTGAGAAAGACGGACTGAGACAGACGGTCTGAGACAGACGGTCTGAGACAGACGGTCTGAGACAGACGGTCTGAGACAGACGGTCTGAGACAGACGGTCTGAGACAGACGGTCTGAGACAGACGGTCTGAGACAGACGGTCTGAGACAGACGGTCTGAGACAGACGGTCTGAGACAGACGGTGTGAGACAGACGGTCTGAGACAGGCGGACTGAGACAGGCGGTCTGAGGCAGACGGTCTGAGACAGACGGTCTGAGACAGAGGGTCTGAGACAGACGGTCTGAGACAGACGGACTGAGACAGAAGGACAGGGACAGGCGAACAGACGCTGTCCGATAGCGGCTGGCGGATTGAGACAGACGGTCTGAGATAGGCTGACTGAGACAGACGGTCTGAGACAGACGGTCAGAGACAGACGGTGTGAGACAGACGGTCTGAGACAGGCGGACTGAGACAGACGGCCTGAGACAGACGGTCTGAGACAGACGGACAGAGACAGGCGGTCTGAGACAGACAGACAGAGACAGACGGCCTGAGACTGACGCACAGAGACAGGCGGGCTGAGACAGACGGGCTAATACCGACGGCCTGGGACAGATGGTCTGAGACGCATGGTCTGAGACAGACGGTCTGAGACAGGCGGACAGAGTCAGATGGACAGAGACAGGCGGGCTGAGACAGACGGTCTGAGACAGTCGGACCGAGACAGACGGAGTGAGACAGGTGGTCTGAGACAGACGGTCTGAGACTGACGGCCTGAGACAGACGGTTTGAGACAGGCGGTCTGAGACAGACGTTCTGATATAGGCGGTCTGAAAGAGACAGTCTGAGACAGACGGTCTGAGACAGACGGTCTGAGACAGACGGTCTGAGACAGACGGTCTGAGACAGACGGTCTGAGACAGACGGTCTGAGACAGACGGTCTGAGACAGACGGTCTGAGACAGACGATCTGAGACAGACGGACAGAGATAGACGGTCTGAGACAGACGGTCCGAGACAGACGGTCCGAGACATACGGTCTGAGACAGGCGCGCTGAGACAGACGGTCTGAGACAGGCGCGCTGAGACAGACGGTCTGAGCCAGATAGTCTAAGAAAGACGGACTGAGACAGGCGGCCTGAGAGAGACGGACAGACACTGACGGTCTGAGACAGACAGTCCAAGACAGACGGTCTGACACAGACGATCTGAGACAGACGGTCTGACACAGACGGTCTGAGACAGACGGTCTGAGACAGACGGTCTGAGACAGACGGTCTGAGACAGAAGGTCTGAGACATGCGGGCTGAAACAGACGGACAGAGACAACGGTAAGAGACAGACGGCCTGAGACAGACGGTCTGAGACAGACGGACAGAGACAGGCGGTCTGAGACAGACAGACAGAGACAGACGGCCTGAGACTGACGCACAGAGACAGGCGGGCTGAGACAGACGGGCTAAAACCGACGGCCTGGGACAGATGGTCTGAGACGGATGGTCTGAGACAGACGGTCTGAGACAGGCGGACAGAGTCAGATGGACAGAGACAGGCGGGCTGAGACAGACGGTCTGAGACAGACGGTCTGAGACAGTCGGACCGAGACAGACGGACTGAGACAGGTGGTCTGAGACACACGGTCTGAGACTGACGGCCTGAGACAGACGGTCTGAGACAGGCGGTCTGAGACAGACGTTCTGATATAGGCGGTCTGAAACAGACAGTCTGAGACAGACGGTCTGAGACAGACGGTCTGAGACAGACGGTCTGAGACAGACGGTCTGAGACAGACGGTCTGAGACAGACGGTCTGAGACAGGCTGTCTGACACACACGTTCTTTGACAGACGGTGTGAGACAGACGGTCTGAGACAGACGGTCCGAGACAGGCGGTCTGAGACAGGCGGTCTGACACACACGTTCTTTGACAGACGGTCTGAGTCAGACGGACTGAGACAGACGGTCTGAGTCGGACGGTCTGAGACCGGCGGACGGAGACAGACGGACTGAGACAGACGGACTGAGATAGACGGTCTGAGACATGCGGGATGAAACAGACGGACAGAGACAACGGTAAGAGACAGACGGCCTGAGACAGACGGTCTGAGACAGACGGACAGAGACAGGCGGTCTGAGACAGACAGACAGAGACAGACGGCCTGAGACTGACGCACAGAGACAGGCGGGCTGAGACAGACGGGCTAAAACCGACAGCCTGGGACAGATGGTCTGAGACGGATGGTCTGAGACAGACGGTCTGAGACAGACGGACAGAGACAACAGTCTGAGACAGACGGTCTGAGACAGCCGGAGAGAGACAGGCGGAGTGAGACAGACGGTATGAGGCAGACGGTCTGAGACAGACGGTCTGAGACAGACGGTCTGAGACAGACGGTCTGAGACAGACGGTCTGAGACAGACGGTCTGAGACAGACGGTCTGAGACAGACGGTCTGAGACAGATGGACAGATTCAGGCGGGCTGAGACAGACGATCTGAGACAGACGGTCTGAGACAGAGGGTATCAGACAGACGCTCTGAGAAAGACGGTCTGAGACAGGCTGTCTGACACACACGTTCTTTGACAGACGGTCTGAGAAAGACGGACTGAGACAGACGGTCTGAGACAGACGGTCTGAGACAGACGGTCTGAGACAGACGGTCTGAGACAGACGGTCTGAGACAGACGGTCTGAGACAGGCTGTCTGAGACACACGTTCTTTGACAGACGGTGTGAGACAGACGGTCTGAGACAGGCTGTCTGACACACACGTTCTTTGACAGACGGTCTGAGACAGACGGACTGAGGCAGGCGGTCTGAGACAGACGGTCTGATATAGGCGGTCTGAAACAGACGGCCTGAGACAGACGGTCTGAGACAGACGGACAGAGACAGGCGGTCTGAGACAGACAGACAGAGACAGACGGCCTGAGACTGACGCACAGAGACAGGCGGGCTGAGACAGACGGGCTAAAACCGACAGCCTGGGACAGATGGTCTGAGACGGATGGTCTGAGACAGACGGTCTGAGACAGACGGACAGAGACAACAGTCTGAGACAGACGGTCTGAGACAGCCGGAGAGAGACAGGCGGAGTGAGACAGACGGTATGAGGCAGACGGTCTGAGACAGACGGTCTGAGACAGACGGTCTGAGACAGACGGTCTGAGACAGACGGTCTGAGACAGACGGTCTGAGACAGATGGACAGATTCAGGCGGGCTGAGACAGACGATCTGAGACAGACGGTCTGAGACAGAGGGTATTAGACAGACGCTCTGAGAAAGACGGTCTGAGACAGGCTGTCTGACACACACGTTCTTTGACAGACGGTCTGAGAAAGACGGACTGAGACAGACGGTCTGAGACAGACGGTCTGAGACAGACGGTCTGAGACAGACGGTCTGAGACAGACGGTCTGAGACAGACGGTCTGAGACAGACGGTCTGAGACAGACGGTCTGAGACAGATGGACAGATTCAGGCGGGCTGAGACAGACGATCTGAGACAGACGGTCTGAGACAGAGGGTATCAGACAGACGCTCTGAGAAAGACGGTCTGAGACAGGCTGTCTGACACACACGTTCTTTGACAGACGGTCTGAGAAAGACGGACTGAGACAGACGGTCTGAGACAGACGGTCTGAGACAGACGGTCTGAGACAGACGGTCTGAGACAGACGGTCTGAGACAGATGGACAGATTCAGGCGGGCTGAGACAGACGATCTGAGACAGACGGTCTGAGACAGAGGGTATCAGACAGACGCTCTGAGAAAGACGGTCTGAGACAGGCTGTCTGACACACACGTTCTTTGACAGACGGTCTGAGAAAGACGGACTGAGACAGACGGTCTGAGACAGACGGTCTGAGACAGACGGTCTGAGACAGACGGTCTGAGACAGACGGTCTGAGACAGACGGTCTGAGACAGACGGTCTGAGACAGACGGTGTGAGACAGACGGTCTGAGACAGGCGGACTGAGACAGGCGGTCTGAGGCAGACGGTCTGAGACAGACGGTCTGAGACAGAGGGTCTGAGACAGACGGTCTGAGACAGACGGACTGAGACAGAAGGACAGGGACAGGCGAACAGACGCTGTCCGATAGCGGCTGGCGGATTGAGACAGACGGTCTGAGATAGGCTGACTGAGACAGACGGTCTGAGACAGACGGTCAGAGACAGACGGTGTGAGACAGACGGTCTGAGACAGGCGGACTGAGACAGACGGCCTGAGACAGACGGTCTGAGACAGACGGACAGAGACAGGCGGTCTGAGACAGACAGACAGAGACAGACGGCCTGAGACTGACGCACAGAGACAGGCGGGCTGAGACAGACGGGCTAATACCGACGGCATGGGACAGATGGTCTGAGACGCATGGTCTGAGACAGACGGTCTGAGACAGGCGGACAGAGTCAGATGGACAGAGACAGGCGGGCTGAGACAGACGGTCTGAGACAGTCGGACCGAGACAGACGGAGTGAGACAGGTGGTCTGAGACAGACGGTCTGAGACTGACGGCCTGAGACAGACGGTTTGAGACAGGCGGTCTGAGACAGACGTTCTGATATAGGCGGTCTGAAAGAGACAGTCTGAGACAGACGGTCTGAGACAGACGGTCTGAGACAGACGGTCTGAGACAGACGGTCTGAGACAGACGGTCTGAGACAGACGGTCTGAGACAGACGGTCTGAGACAGACGATCTGAGACAGACGGACAGAGATAGACGGTCTGAGACAGACGGTCCGAGACAGACGGTCCGAGACATACGGTCTGAGACAGGCGCGCTGAGACAGACGGTCTGAGACAGGCGCGCTGAGACAGACGGTCTGAGCCAGATAGTCTAAGAAAGACGGACTGAGACAGGCGGCCTGAGAGAGACGGACAGACACTGACGGTCTGAGACAGACAGTCCAAGACAGACGGTCTGACACAGACGATCTGAGACAGACGGTCTGACACAGACGGTCTGAGACAGACGGTCTGAGACAGACGGTCTGAGACAGACGGTCTGAGACAGAAGGTCTGAGACATGCGGGCTGAAACAGACGGACAGAGACAACGGTAAGAGACAGACGGCCTGAGACAGACGGTCTGAGACAGACGGACAGAGACAGGCGGTCTGAGACAGACAGACAGAGACAGACGGCCTGAGACTGACGCACAGAGACAGGCGGGCTGAGACAGACGGGCTAAAACCGACGGCCTGGGACAGATGGTCTGAGACGGATGGTCTGAGACAGACGGTCTGAGACAGGCGGACAGAGTCAGATGGACAGAGACAGGCGGGCTGAGACAGACGGTCTGAGACAGACGGTCTGAGACAGTCGGACCGAGACAGACGGACTGAGACAGGTGGTCTGAGACAGACGGTCTGAGACTGACGGCCTGAGACAGACGGTCTGAGACAGGCGGTCTGAGACAGACGTTCTGATATAGGCGGTCTGAAACAGACAGTCTGAGACAGACGGTCTGAGACAGACGGTCTGAGACAGACGGTCTGAGACAGACGGTCTGAGACAGACGGTCTGAGACAGGCTGTCTGACACACACGTTCTTTGACAGACGGTGTGAGACAGACGGTCTGAGACAGACGGTCCGAGACAGGCGGTCTGAGACAGGCGGTCTGACACACACGTTCTTTGACAGACGGTCTGAGTCAGACGGACTGAGACAGACGGTCTGAGTCGGACGGTCTGAGACCGGCGGACGGAGACAGACGGACTGAGACAGACGGACTGAGATAGACGGTCTGAGACATGCGGGATGAAACAGACGGACAGAGACAACGGTAAGAGACAGACGGCCTGAGACAGACGGTCTGAGACAGACGGACAGAGACAGGCGGTCTGAGACAGACAGACAGAGACAGACGGCCTGAGACTGACGCACAGAGACAGGCGGGCTGAGACAGACGGGCTAAAACCGACAGCCTGGGACAGATGGTCTGAGACGGATGGTCTGAGACAGACGGTCTGAGACAGACGGACAGAGACAACAGTCTGAGACAGACGGTCTGAGACAGCCGGAGAGAGACAGGCGGAGTGAGACAGACGGTATGAGGCAGACGGTCTGAGACAGACGGTCTGAGACAGACGGTCTGAGACAGACGGTCTGAGACAGACGGTCTGAGACAGACGGTCTGAGACAGACGGTCTGAGACAGACGGTCTGAGACAGATGGACAGATTCAGGCGGGCTGAGACGGACGATCTGAGACAGACGGTCTGAGACAGAGGGTATCAGACAGACGCTCTGAGAAAGACGGTCTGAGACAGGCTGTCTGACACACACGTTCTTTGACAGACGGTCTGAGAAAGACGGACTGAGACAGACGGTCTGAGACAGACGGTCTGAGACAGACGGTCTGAGACAGACGGTCTGAGACAGACGGTCTGAGACAGACGGTCTGAGACAGGCTGTCTGAGACACACGTTCTTTGACAGACGGTGTGAGACAGACGGTCTGAGACAGGCTGTCTGACACACACGTTCTTTGACAGACGGTCTGAGACAGACGGACTGAGGCAGGCGGTCTGAGACAGACGGTCTGATATAGGCGGTCTGAAACAGACGGCCTGAGACAGACGGTCTGAGACAGACGGACAGAGACAGGCGGTCTGAGACAGACAGACAGAGACAGACGGCCTGAGACTGACGCACAGAGACAGGCGGGCTGAGACAGACGGGCTAAAACCGACAGCCTGGGACAGATGGTCTGAGACGGATGGTCTGAGACAGACGGTCTGAGACAGACGGTCTGAGACAGACGGACAGAGACAACAGTCTGAGACAGACGGTCTGAGACAGCCGGAGAGAGACAGGCGGAGTGAGACAGACGGTATGAGGCAGACGGTCTGAGACAGACGGTCTGAGACAGACGGTCCGAGACAGACGGTCTGAGACAGACGGTCTGAGACAGACGGTCTGAGACAGATGGACAGATTCAGGCGGGCTGAGACAGACGATCTGAGACAGACGGTCTGAGACAGAGGGTATCAGACAGACGCTCTGAGAAAGACGGTCTGAGACAGGCTGTCTGACACACACGTTCTTTGACAGACGGTCTGAGAAAGACGGACTGAGACAGACGGTCTGAGACGGACGGTCTGAGACAGACGGTCTGAGACAGACGGTCTGAGACAGACGGTCTGAGACAGACGGTCTGAGACAGACGGTCTGAGACAGATGGACAGATTCAGGCGGGCTGAGACAGACGATCTGAGACAGACGGTCTGAGACAGAGGGTATCAGACAGACGCTCTGAGAAAGACGGTCTGAGACAGGCTGTCTGACACACACGTTCTTTGACAGACGGTCTGAGAAAGACGGACTGAGACAGACGGTCTGAGACAGACGGTCTGAGACAGACGGTCTGAGACAGACGGTCTGAGACAGACGGTCTGAGACAGATGGACAGATTCAGGCGGGCTGAGACAGACGATCTGAGACAGACGGTCTGAGACAGAGGGTATCAGACAGACGCTCTGAGAAAGACGGTCTGAGACAGGCTGTCTGACACACACGTTCTTTGACAGACGGTCTGAGAAAGACGGACTGAGACAGACGGTCTGAGACAGACGGTCTGAGACAGACGGTCTGAGACATGCGGAATGAAACAGACGGACAGAGACAACGGTAAGAGACAGACGGCCTGAGACAGACGGTCTGCGACAGACGTTCTGAGACAGATGGACAGATTCAGGCGGGCTGAGACAGACGATCTGAGACAGGCTGTCTGACACACACGTTCTTTGACAGACGGTGTGAGACAGACGGTCTGAGACAGGCTGTCTGACACACACGTTCTTTGACAGACGGTGTGAGACAGACGGTCTGAGACAGGCTGTCTGACACACACGTTCTTTGACAGACGGTCTGAGACAGACGGACTGAGGCAGGCGGTCTGAGACAGACGGTCTGATATAGGCGGTCTGAAACAGACGGCCTGAGACAGACGGTCTGAGACAGACGGACAGAGACAGGCGGTCTGAGACAGACAGACAGAGACAGACGGCCTGAGACTGACGCACAGAGACAGGCGGGCTGAGACAGACGGGCTAAAACCGACAGCCTGGGACAGATGGTCTGAGACGGATGGTCTGAGACAGACGGTCTGAGACAGACGGACAGAGACAACAGTCTGAGACAGACGGTCTGAGACAGCCGGAGAGAGACAGGCGGAGTGAGACAGACGGTATGAGGCAGACGGTCTGAGACAGACGGTCTGAGACAGACGGTCTGAGACAGACGGTCTGAGACAGACGGTCTGAGACAGACGGTCTGAGACAGATGGACAGATTCAGGCGGGCTGAGACAGACGATCTGAGACAGACGGTCTGAGACAGAGGGTATCAGACAGACGCTCTGAGAAAGACGGTCTGAGACAGGCTGTCTGACACACACGTTCTTTGACAGACGGTCTGAGAAAGACGGACTGAGACAGACGGTCTGAGACAGACGGTCTGAGACAGACGGTCTGAGACAGACGGTCTGAGACAGACGGTCTGAGACAGACGGTCTGAGACAGACGGTCTGAGACAGATGGACAGATTCAGGCGGGCTGAGACAGACGATCTGAGACAGACGGTCTGAGACAGAGGGTATCAGACAGACGCTCTGAGAAAGACGGTCTGAGACAGGCTGTCTGACACACACGTTCTTTGACAGACGGTCTGAGAAAGACGGACTGAGACAGACGGTCTGAGACAGACGGTCTGAGACAGACGGTCTGAGACAGACGGTCTGAGACAGACGGTCTGAGACAGACGGTCTGAGACAGACGGTCTGAGACAGACGGTCTGAGACAGACGGTTTGAGACAGGCGGTCTGAGACAGACGTTCTGATATAGGCGGTCTGAAAGAGACAGTCTGAGACAGACGGTCTGAGACAGACGGTCTGAGACAGACGGTCTGAGACAGACGGTCTGAGACAGACGGTCTGAGACAGACGGTCTGAGACAGACGGTCTGAGACAGACGGTCTGAGACAGAGGGTATCAGACAGACGCTCTGAGAAAGACGGTCTGAGACAGACGGTCTGAGACAGGCTGTCTGACACACACGTTCTTTGACAGACGGTCTGAGAAAGACGGACTGAGACAGACGTACTGAGACAGGCGGTCTGAGACAGGCGGTCTGAGAATGGCGGTCTGAGCCAGACGGTCTGTGGCAGACGGTCTGAGACAGACGGTCTGAGACAGTCGGACCGAGACAGACGGTCTGAGACAGACGGTCTGAGACAGACGGTCTGAGACAGGCTGTCTGACACACACGTTCTTTGACAGACGGTGTGAGACAGACGGTCTGAGACAGTCTGTCTGACAAACACGTTCTTTGACAGGAGGTCTGAGACAGACGGTCTGATATAGGCGGTCTGAAACAGACGGTCTGAGACAGACGGTCTGAGACAGACGGTCTGAGACAGACGGTCTGAGACAGACGGTCTGAGACAGACGGTCTGAGACAGACGGTCTGAGACAGACGGTCTGAGACAGACGGTCTGAGACAGACGGTCTGAGACAGACGGTCTGAGACAGACGGTCTGAGACAGACGGTCTGAGATAGACGGTCTGAGACATGCGGGATGAAACAGACGGACAGAGACAACGGTAAGAGACAGACGGCCTGAGACAGACGGTCTGCGACAGACGTTCTGAGACAGACGGTCTGAGACAGACGGTCTGAGACAGACGGTCTGAGACAGACGGTCTGAGACAGGCTGTCTGACACACACGTTCTTTGACAGACGGTGTGAGACAGACGGTCTGAGACAGGCTGTCTGACACACACGTTCTTTGACAGACGGTGTGAGACAGACGGTCTGAGACAGAGGGTCTCAGACAGACGGTCTGAGACAGACGGTCTGAGACAGACAGTCTGAGACAGACGGTCTGAGACAGACGGTCTGAGACAGACGGTCTGAGACAGACGGTCTGAGACAGACGGTCTGAGACAGACGGTCTGAGACAGACGGTCTGAGACAGACGGTCTGAGACAGACGGTCTGAGACAGACGGTCTGAGACAGACGGTCTGAGACAGAGGGTATCAGACAGACGCTCTGAGAAAGACGGTCTGAGACAGACGGTCTGAGACAGGCTGTCTGACACACACGTTCTTTGACAGACGGTCTGAGAAAGACGGACTGAGACAGACGTACTGAGACAGGCGGTCTGAGACAGGCGGTCTGAGAATGGCGGTCTGAGCCAGACGGTCTGTGGCAGACGGTCTGAGACAGACGGTCTGAGACAGTCGGACCGAGACAGACGGTCTGAGACAGACGGTCTGAGACAGACGGTCTAAGACAGGCTGTCTGACACACACGTTCTTTGACAGACGGTGTGAGACAGACGGTCTGAGACAGTCTGTCTGACACACACGTTCCTTGGCAGGAGGTCTGAGACAGACGGTCTGATATAGGCGGTCTGAAACAGACGGTCTGAGACAGACGGTCTGAGACAGACGGTCTGAGACAGACGGTCTGAGACAGACGGTCTGAGACAGACGGTCTGAGACAGACGGTCTGAGACAGACGGTCTGAGATAGACGGTCTGAGACATGCGGGATGAAACAGACGGACAGAGACAACGGTAAGAGACAGACGGCCTGAGACAGACGGTCTGAGACAGACGGACAGAGACAGGCGGTCTGAGACAGACAGACAGAGACAGACGGCCTGAGACTGACGCACAGAGACAGGCGGGCTGAGACAGACGGGCTAAAACCGACAGCCTGGGACAGATGGTCTGAGACGGATGGTCTGAGACAGACGGTCTGAGACAGACGGACAGAGACAACAGTCTGAGACAGACGGTCTGAGACAGCCGGAGAGAGACAGGCGGAGTGAGACAGACGGTATGAGGCAGACGGTCTGAGACAGACGGTCTGAGACAGACGGTCTGAGACAGACGGTCTGAGACAGACGGTCTGAGACAGACGGTCTGAGACAGACGGTCTGAGACAGACGGTCTGAGACAGACGGTCTGAGACAGAGGGTATCAGACAGACGCTCTGAGAAAGACGGTCTGAGACAGACGGTCTGAGACAGACGGTCTGAGACAGACGGTCTGAGACAGACGGTCTGAGACAGAGGGTATCAGACAGACGCTCTGAGAAAGACGGTCTGAGACAGACGGTCTGAGACAGGCTGTCTGACACACACGTTCTTTGACAGACGGTCTGAGAAAGACGGACTGAGACAGACGTACTGAGACAGGCGGTCTGAGACAGGCGGTCTGAGAATGGCGGTCTGAGCCAGACGGTCTGTGGCAGACGGTCTGAGACAGACGGTCTGAGACAGTCGGACCGAGACAGACGGTCTGAGACAGACGGTCTGAGACAGACGGTCTAAGACAGGCTGTCTGACACACACGTTCTTTGACAGACGGTGTGAGACAGACGGTCTGAGACAGTCTGTCTGACACACACGTTCCTTGGCAGGAGGTCTGAGACAGACGGTCTGATATAGGCGGTCTGAAACAGACGGTCTGAGACAGACGGTCTGAGACAGACGGTCTGAGACAGACGGTCTGAGACAGACGGTCTGAGACAGACGGTCTGAGACAGACGGTCTGAGACAGACGGTCTGAGACAGACGGTCTGAGATAGACGGTCTGAGACATGCGGGATGAAACAGACGGACAGAGACAACGGTAAGAGACAGACGGCCTGAGACAGACGGTCTGAGACAGACGGACAGAGACAGGCGGTCTGAGACAGACAGACAGAGACAGACGGCCTGAGACTGACGCACAGAGACAGGCGGGCTGAGACAGACGGGCTAAAACCGACAGCCTGGGACAGATGGTCTGAGACGGATGGTCTGAGACAGACGGTCTGAGACAGACGGACAGAGACAACAGTCTGAGACAGACGGTCTGAGACAGCCGGAGAGAGACAGGCGGAGTGAGACAGACGGTATGAGGCAGACGGTCTGAGACAGACGGTCTGAGACAGACGGTCTGAGACAGACGGTCTGAGACAGACGGTCTGAGACAGACGGTCTGAGACAGACGGTCTGAGACAGACGGTCTGAGACAGATGGACAGATTCAGGCGGGCTGAGACAGACGATCTGAGACAGAGGGTATCAGACAGACGCTCTGAGAAAGACGGTCTGAGACAGGCTGTCTGACACACACGTTCTTTGACAGACGGTCTGAGAAAGACGGACTGAGACAGACGGTCTGAGACAGACGGTCTGAGACAGACGGTCTGAGACAGACGGTCTGAGACAGACGGTCTGAGACAGACGGTCTGAGACAGACGGTCTGAGACAGACGGTCTGAGACAGACGGTCTGAGACAGACGCTCTGAGACAGACGGTCTGAGACAGACGGTCTGAGACAGGCTGTCTGACACACACGTTCTTTGACAGACGGTGTGAGACAGACGGTCTGAGACAGGCTGTCTGACACACACGTTCTTTGACAGACGGTCTGAGACAGACGGACTGAGGCAGGCGGTCTGAGACAGACGGTCTGATATAGGCGGTCTGAAACAGACGGCCTGAGACAGACGGTCTGAGACAGACGGACAGAGACAGACGGTCTGAGACAGACAGACAGAGACAGACGGCCTGAGACTGACGCACAGAGACAGGCGGGCTGAGACAGACGGGCTAAAACCGACAGCCTGGGACAGATGGTCTGAGACGGATGGTCTGAGACAGACGGTCTGAGACAGACGGACAGAGACAACAGTCTGAGACAGACGGTCTGAGACAGCCGGAGAGAGACAGGCGGAGTGAGACAGACGGTATTAGGCAGACGGTCTGAGACAGACGGTCTGAGACAGACGGTCTGAGACAGACGGTCTGAGACAGACGGTCTGAGACAGACGGTCTGAGACAGATGGACAGATTCAGGCGGGCTGAGACAGACGATCTGAGACAGACGGTCTGAGACAGAGGGTATCAGACATACGCTCTGAGAAAGACGGTCTGAGACAGGCTGTCTGACACACACGTTCTTTGACAGACGGTCTGAGAAAGACGGACTGAGACAGACGGTCTGAGACAGACGGTCTGAGACAGACGGTCTGAGACAGACGGTCTGAGACAGACGGTCTGAGACAGACGGTCTGAGATAGACGGTCTGAGACATGCGGGATGAAACAGACGGACAGAGACAACGGTAAGAGACAGACGGCCTGAGACAGACGGTCTGCGACAGACGTTCTGAGACAGACGGTCTGAGACAGACGGTCTGAGACAGACGGTCTGAGACAGACGGTCTGAGACAGGCTGTCTGACACACACGTTCTTTGACAGACGGTGTGAGACAGACGGTCTGAGACAGGCTGTCTGACACACACGTTCTTTGACAGACGGTGTGAGACAGACGGTCTGAGACAGAGGGTCTCAGACAGACGGTCTGAGACAGACGGTCTGAGACAGACGGTCTGAGACAGGCTGTCTGACACACACGTTCTTTGACAGACGGTCTGAGAAAGACGGACTGAGACAGACGTACTGAGACAGGCGGTCTGAGACAGGCGGTCTGAGAATGGCGGTCTGAGCCAGACGGTCTGTGGCAGACGGTCTGAGACAGACGGTCTGAGACAGTCGGACCGAGACAGACGGTCTGAGACAGACGGTCTGAGACAGACGGTCTAAGACAGGCTGTCTGACACACACGTTCTTTGACAGACGGTGTGAGACAGACGGTCTGAGACAGTCTGTCTGACACACACGTTCCTTGACAGGAGGTCTGAGACAGACGGTCTGATATAGGCGGTCTGAAACAGACGGTCTGAGACAGACGGTCTGAGACAGACGGTCTGAGACAGACGGTCTGAGACAGACGGTCTGAGACAGACGGTCTGAGACAGACGGTCTGAGACAGACGGTCTGAGACAGACGGTCTGAGACAGACGGTCTGAGATAGACGGTCTGAGACATGCGGGATGAAACAGACGGACAGAGACAACGGTAAGAGACAGACGGCCTGAGACAGACGGTCTGAGACAGACGGACAGAGACAGGCGGTCTGAGACAGACAGACAGAGACAGACGGCCTGAGACTGACGCACAGAGACAGGCGGGCTGAGACAGACGGGCTAAAACCGACAGCCTGGGACAGATGGTCTGAGACGGATGGTCTGAGACAGACGGTCTGAGACAGACGGACAGAGACAACAGTCTGAGACAGACGGTCTGAGACAGCCGGAGAGAGACAGGCGGAGTGAGACAGACGGTATGAGGCAGACGGTCTGAGACAGACGGTCTGAGACAGACGGTCTGAGACAGAAGGTCTGAGACAGACGGTCTGAGACAGACGGTCTGAGACAGATGGACAGATTCAGGCGGGCTGAGACAGACGATCTGAGACAGACGGTCTGAGACAGAGGGTATCAGACAGACGCTCTGAGAAAGACGGTCTGAGACAGGCTGTCTGACACACACGTTCTTTGACAGACGGTCTGAGAAAGACGGACTGAGACAGACGGTCTGAGACAGGCTGTCTGACACACACGTTCTTTGACAGACGGTGTGAGACAGACGGTCTGAGACAGGCTGTCTGACACACACGTTCTTTGACAGACGGTGTGAGACAGACGGTCTGAGACAGAGGGTCTCAGACAGACGGTCTGAGACAGACGGTCTGAGACAGACAGTCTGAGACAGACGGTCTGAGACAGACGGTCTGAGACAGACGGTCTGAGACAGACGGTCTGAGACAGACGGTCTGAGACAGACGGTCTGAGACAGACGGTCTGAGACAGACGCTCTGAGAAAGACGGTCTGAGACAGACGGTCTGAGACAGGCTGTCTGACACACACGTTCTTTGACAGACGGTCTGAGAAAGACGGACTGAGACAGACGTACTGAGACAGGCGGTCTGAGACAGGCGGTCTGAGAATGGCGGTCTGAGCCAGACGGTCTGTGGCAGACGGTCTGAGACAGACGGTCTGAGACAGTCGGACCGAGACAGACGGTCTGAGACAGACGGTCTGAGACAGACGGTCTAAGACAGGCTGTCTGACACACACGTTCTTTGACAGACGGTGTGAGACAGACGGTCTGAGACAGTCTGTCTGACACACACGTTCCTTGACAGGAGGTCTGAGACAGACGGTCTGATATAGGCGGTCTGAAACAGACGGTCTGAGACAGACGGTCTGAGACAGACGGTCTGAGACAGACGGTCTGAGACAGTCGGTCTGAGACAGACGGTCTGAGACAGACGGTCTGAGACAGACGGTCGAGGCAGACGGTCTGAGATAGACGGTCTGAGACATGCGGGATGAAACAGACGGACAGAGACAACGGTAAGAGACAGACGGCCTGAGACAGACGGTCTGAGACAGACGGACAGAGACAGGCGGTCTGAGACAGACAGACAGAGACAGACGGCCTGAGACTGACGCACAGAGACAGGCGGGCTGAGACAGACGGGCTAAAACCGACAGCCTGGGACAGATGGTCTGAGACGGATGGTCTGAGACAGACGGTCTGAGACAGACGGACAGAGACAACAGTCTGAGACAGACGGTCTGAGACAGCCGGAGAGAGACAGGCGGAGTGAGACAGACGGTATGAGGCAGACGGTCTGAGACAGACGGTCTGAGACAGACGGTCTGAGACAGACGGTCTGAGACAGACGGTCTGAGACAGACGGTCTGAGACAGATGGACAGATTCAGGCGGGCTGAGACAGACGATCTGAGACAGACGGTCTGAGACAGAGGGTATCAGACAGACGCTCTGAGAAAGACGGTCTGAGACAGGCTGTCTGACACACACGTTCTTTGACAGACGGTCTGAGAAAGACGGACTGAGACAGACGGTCTGAGACAGACGGTCTGAGACAGACGGTCTGAGACAGACGGTCTGAGACAGACGGTCTGAGACAGACGGTCTGAGACAGACGGTCTGAGACAGACGGTCTGAGACAGACGGTCTGAGACAGACGGTCTGAGACAGACGGTCTGAGACAGACGGTCTGAGACAGTCTGTCTGACACACACGTTCTTTGACAGACGGTCTGAGAAAGACGGACTGAGACAGACGGTCTGAGACAGACGGTCTGAGACAGACGGTCTGAGACAGACGGTCTGAGACAGACGGTCTGAGACAGACGGTCTGAGACAGACGGTCTGAGACAGACGGTCTGAGACAGACGGTCTGAGACAGACGGTCTGAGACAGACGGTCTGAGACAGACGGTCTGAGACAGACGGTCTGAGACAGGCTGTCTGACACACACGTTCTTTGACAGACGGTGTGAGACAGACGGTCTGAGACAGGCTGTCTGACACACACGTTCTTTGACAGACGGTCTGAGACAGACGGACTGAGGCAGGCGGTCTGAGACAGACGGTCTGATATAGGCGGTCTGAAACAGACGGTCTGAGACAGACGGTCTGCGACAGACGTTCTGAGACAGACGGTCTGAGACAGACGGTCTGAGACAGACGGTCTGAGACAGACGGTCTGAGACAGGCTGTCTGACACACACGTTCTTTGACAGACGGTGTGAGACAGACGGTCTGAGACAGGCTGTCTGACACACACGTTCTTTGACAGACGGTGTGAGACAGACGGTCTGAGACAGAGGGTCTCAGACAGACGGTCTGAGACAGACGGTCTGAGACAGACAGTCTGAGACAGACGGTCTGAGACAGACGGTCTGAGACAGACGGTCTGAGACAGACGGTCTGAGACAGACGGACTGAGACAGAAGGACAGGGACAGGCGAACAGACGCTGTCCGATAGCGGCTGGCGGATTGAGACAGACGGTCTGAGATAGGCTGACTGAGACAGACGGTCTGAGACAGACGGTCAGAGACAGACGGTGTGAGACAGACGGTCTGAGACAGGCGGACTGAGACAGACGGCCTGAGACAGACGGTCTGAGACAGACGGACAGAGACAGGCGGTCTGAGACAGACAGACAGAGACAGACGGCCTGAGACTGACGCAAAGAGACAGGCGGGCTGAGACAGACGGGCTAAAACCGACGGCCTGGGACAGATGGTCTGAGACGGATGGTCTGAGACAGACGGTCTGAGACAGGCGGACAGAGTCAGATGGACAGAGACAGGCGGGCTGAGACAGACGGTCTGAGACAGTCGGACCGAGACAGACGGAGTGAGACAGGTGGTCTGAGACAGACGGTCTGAGACTGACGGCCTGAGACAGACGGTTTGAGACAGGCGGTCTGAGACAGACGTTCTGATATAGGCGGTCTGAAAGAGACAGTCTGAGACAGACGGTCTGAGACAGACGGTCTGAGACAGACGGTCTGAGACAGACGGTCTGAGACAGACGGTCTGAGACAGACGGTCTGAGACAGAGGGTATCAGACAGACGCTCTGAGAAAGACGGTCTGAGACAGACGGTCTGAGACAGGCTGTCTGACACACACGTTCTTTGACAGACGGTCTGAGAAAGACGGACTGAGACAGACGTACTGAGACAGGCGGTCTGAGACAGGCGGTCTGAGAATGGCGGTCTGAGCCAGACGGTCTGTGGCAGACGGTCTGAGACAGACGGTCTGAGACAGACGGTCTGAGACAGACGGTCTGAGACAGACGGTCTGAGACAGACGGTCTGAGAAAGACGGTCTGAGACAGACGGTCTGAGACAGACGGTCTGAGACAGACGGTCTGAGACAGACGGTCTGAGATAGACGGTCTGAGACATGCGGGATGAAACAGACGGACAGAGACAACGGTAAGAGACAGACGGCCTGAGACAGACGGTCTGCGACAGACGTTCTGAGACAGACGGTCTGAGACAGACGGTCTGAGACAGACGGTCTGAGACAGATCGTCTGAGACAGACGGTCTGAGACAGACGGTCTGAGACAGACGGTCTGAGACAGACGGTCTGAGACAGACGGTCTGAGACAGACGGTCTGAGACAGACGGTCTGAGACAGACGGTCTGAGACAGACGGTCTGAGACAGACGGTCTGAGACAGACGGTCTGAGACAGACGGTCTGAGACAGACGGTCTGAGACAGACGGTCTGAGACAGACGGTCTGAGACAGACGGTCTGAGACAGACGGTCTGAGACAGGCTGTCTGACACACACGTTCTTTGACAGACGGTGTGAGACAGACGGTCTGAGACAGTCTGTCTGACACACACGTTCTTTGACAGACGGTCTGAGAAAGACGGACTGAGACAGACGGTCTGAGACAGACGGTCTGAGACAGACGGTCTGAGACAGACGGTCTGAGACAGACGGTCTGAGACAGACGGTCTGAGACAGACGGTCTGAGACAGACGGTCTGAGACAGACGGTCTGAGACAGACGGTCTGAGACAGACGGTCTGAGACAGACGGTCTGAGACAGACGGTCTGAGACAGACGGTCTGAGACAGACGGTCTGAGACAGATCGTCTGAGACAGACGGTCTGAGACAGGCTGTCTGACACACACGTTCTTTGACAGACGGTGTGAGACAGACGGTCTGAGACAGGCTGTCTGACACACACGTTCTTTGACAGACGGTCTGAGACAGACGGACTGAGGCAGGCGGTCTGAGACAGACGGTCTGATATAGGCGGTCTGAAACAGACGGTCTGAGACAGACGGTCTGCGACAGACGTTCTGAGACAGACGGTCTGAGACAGACGGTCTGAGACAGACGGTCTGAGACAGACGGTCTGAGACAGACGGTCTGAGACAGGCTGTCTGACACACACGTTCTTTGACAGACGGTGTGAGACAGACGGTCTGAGACAGGCTGTCTGACACACACGTTCTTTGACAGACGGTGTGAGACAGACGGTCTGAGACAGAGGGTCTCAGACAGACGGTCTGAGACAGACGGTCTGAGACAGACAGTCTGAGACAGACGGTCTGAGACAGACGGTCTGAGACAGGCGGTCTGAGACAGACGGTCTGAGACATACGGACAGAGACAGACGGTCTGACACAGGCGTTCGGAGACAGACCGTCTGAGACATACCGACTGAGACAGACGGTCTCAGTCAGACAGTCCGAGACAGACGGTCTGAGATAGGCAGTCTGAGTCGGACGGTCTGAGACCGGCGAACTGAGACAGACGGACTGAGACAGACGGACTGAGACAGACGGTCTGAGACAGGTGGTCTGAGACAGACGGTCTGAGACAGACGGTCTGAGACAGACGGACTGAGACAGAAGGACAGGGACAGGCGAACAGACGCTGTCCGATAGCGGCTGGCGGATTGAGACGGACGGTCTGAGATAGGCTGACTGAGACAGACGGTCTGAGACAGACGGTCTGAGACAGACGGTGTGAGACAGACGGTCTGAGACAGGCGGACTGAGACAGGCGGTCTGAGGCAGACGGTCTGAGACAGACGGTCTGAGACAGAGGGTCTGAGACAGACGGTCTGAGACAGACGGACTGAGACAGAAGGACAGGGACAGGCGAACAGACGCTGTCCGATAGCGGCTGGCGGATTGAGACAGACGGTCTGAGATAGGCTGACTGAGACAGACGGTCTGAGACAGACGGTCAGAGACAGACGGTGTGAGACAGACGGTCTGAGACAGGCGGACTGAGACAGACGGCCTGAGACAGACGGTCTGAGACAGACGGACAGAGACAGGCGGTCTGAGACAGACAGACAGAGACAGACGGCCTGAGACTGACGCACAGAGACAGGCGGGCTGAGACAGACGGGCTAAAACCGACGGCCTGGGACAGATGGTCTGAGACGGATGGTCTGAGACAGACGGTCTGAGACAGGCGGACAGAGTCAGATGGACAGAGACAGGCGGGCTGAGACAGACGGTCTGAGACAGTCGGACCGAGACAGACGGAGTGAGACAGGTGGTCTGAGACAGACGGTCTGAGACTGACGGCCTGAGACAGACGGTTTGAGACAGGCGGTCTGAGACAGACGTTCTGATATGGGCGGTCTGAAAGAGACAGTCTGAGACAGACGGTCTGAGACAGACGGTCTGAGACAGACGGTCTGAGACAGACGGTCTGAGACAGACGGTCTGAGACAGACGGTCTGAGACAGACGGTCTGAGACAGAGGGTATCAGACAGACGCTCTGAGAAAGACGGTCTGAGACAGACGGTCTGAGACAGGCTGTCTGACACACACGTTCTTTGACAGACGGTCTGAGAAAGACGGACTGAGACAGACGTACTGAGACAGGCGGTCTGAGACAGGCGGTCTGAGAATGGCGGTCTGAGCCAGACGGTCTGTGGCAGACGGTCTGAGACAGACGGTCTGAGACAGTCGGACCGAGACAGACGGTCTGAGACAGACGGTCTGAGACAGGCTGTCTGACACACACGTTCTTTGACAGACGGTGTGAGACAGACGGTCTGAGACAGTCTGTCTGACACACACGTTCTTTGACAGGAGGTCTGAGACAGACGGTCTGATATAGGCGGTCTGAAACAGACGGTCTGAGACAGACGGTCTGAGACAGACGGTCTGAGACAGACGGTCTGAGACAGACGGTCTGAGACAGACGGTCTGAGACAGACGGTCTGAGACAGACGGTCTGAGACAGACGGTCTGAGACAGACGGTCTGAGACAGACGGTCTGAGATAGACGGTCTGAGACATGCGGGATGAAACAGACGGACAGAGACAACGGTAAGAGACAGACGGCCTGAGACAGTCGGTCTGAGACAGACGGACAGAGACAGGCGGTCTGAGACAGACAGACAGAGACAGACGGCCTGAGACTGACGCACAGAGACAGGCGGGCTGAGACAGACGGGCTAAAACCGACAGCCTGGGACAGATGGTCTGAGACGGATGGTCTGAGACAGACGGTCTGAGACAGACGGACAGAGACAACAGTCTGAGACAGAAGGTCTGAGACAGCCGGAGAGAGACAGGCGGAGTGAGACAGACGGTATGAGGCAGACGGTCTGAGACAGACGGTCTGAGACAGACGGTCTGAGACAGACGGTCTGAGACAGACGGTCTGAGACAGACGGTCTGAGACAGATGGACAGATTCAGGCGGGTTGAGACAGACGATCTGAGACAGACGGTCTGAGACAGAGGGTATCAGACAGACGCTCTGAGAAAGACGGTCTGAGACAGGCTGTCTGACACACACGTTCTTTGACAGACGGTCTGAGAAAGACGGACTGAGACAGACGGTCTGAGACAGACGGTCTGAGACAGACGGTCTGAGACAGACGGTCTGAGACAGACGGTCTGAGACAGACGGTCTGAGACAGACAGTCTGAGACAGACGGTCTGAGACAGACGGTCTGAGACAGACGGTCTGAGACAGACGGTCTGAGACAGACGGTCTGAGACAGGCTGTCTGACACACACGTTCTTTGACAGACGGTGTGAGACAGACGGTCTGAGACAGGCTGTCTGACACACACGTTCTTTGACAGACGGTCTGAGACAGACGGACTGAGGCAGGCGGTCTGAGACAGACGGTCTGATATAGGCGGTCTGAAACAGACGGTCTGAGACAGACGGTCTGCGACAGACGTTCTGAGACAGACGGTCTGAGACAGACGGTCTGAGACAGACGGTCTGAGACAGACGGTCTGAGACAGACGGTCTGAGACAGGCTGTCTGACACACACGTTCTTTGACAGACGGTGTGAGACAGAGGGTCTGAGACAGGCTGTCTGACACACACGTTCTTTGACAGACGGTGTGAGACAGACGGTCTGAGACAGAGGGTCTCAGACAGACGGTCTGAGACAGACGGTCTGAGACAGACAGTCTGAGACAGACGGTCTGAGACAGACGGTCTGAGACAGACGGTCTGAGACAGACGGTCTGAGACATACGGACAGAGACAGACGGTCTGACACAGGCGTTCGGAGACAGACCGTCTGAGACATACCGACTGAGACAGACGGTCTCAGTCAGACAGTCCGAGACAGACGGTCTGAGATAGGCAGTCTGAGTCGGACGGTCTGAGACCGGCGAACTGAGACAGACGGACTGAGACAGACGGACTGAGACAGACGGTCTGAGACAGGTGGTCTGAGACAGACGGTCTGAGACAGACGGTCTGAGACAGACGGACTCAGACAGAAGGACAGGGACAGGCGAACAGACGCTGTCCGATAGCGGCTGGCGGATTGAGACGGACGGTCTGAGATAGGCTGACTGAGACAGACGGTCTGAGACAGACGGTCTGAGACAGACGGTCTGAGACAGACGCTGTGAGACAGACGGACAGAGTAACGGTAAAGGACAGACGGCCTGAGACAGACGGTCTGAGACAGACGGACAGAGACAGGCGGTCTGAGACAGACAGACAGAGACAGACGGCCTGAGACTGACGCACAGAGACAGGCGGGCTGAGACAGACGGGCTAAAACCGACAGCCTGGGACAGATGGTCTGAGACGGATGGTCTGAGACAGACGGTCTGAGACAGACGGACAGAGACAACAGTCTGAGACAGACGGTCTGAGACAGCCGGAGAGAGACAGGCGGAGTGAGACAGACGGTATGAGGCAGACGGTCTGAGACAGACGGTCTGAGACAGACGGTCTGAGACAGACGGTCTGAGACAGATGGACAGATTCAGGCGGGCTGAGACAGACGATCTGAGACAGACGGTCTGAGACAGAGGGTATCAGACAGACCATCTGAGAAAGACGGTCTGAGACAGGCTGTCTGACACACACGTTCTTTGATAGACGGTCTGAGAAAGACGGACTGAGACAGACGGTCTGAGACAGACGGTCTGAGACAGACGGTCTGAGACAGACGGTCTGAGACAGACGGTCTGAGACAGACGGTCTGAGACAGACGGTCTGAGACAGACGGTCTGAGACAGACGGTCTGAGACAGACGGTCTGAGACAGACGGTCTGAGACAGACGGTCTGAGACAGACGGTCTGAGACAGACGGTCTGAGACAGACGGTCTGAGACAGACGGTCTGAGACAGACGGTCTGAGACAGACGGTCCGAGACAGGCTGTCTGACACACACGTTCTTTGACAGACGGTGTGAGACAGACGGTCTGAGACAGGCTGTCTGACACACACGTTCTTTGACAGACGGTCTGAGACAGACGGACTGAGGCAGGCGGTCTGAGACAGACGGTCTGATATAGGCGGTCTGAAACAGACGGTCTGAGACAGACGGTCTGCGACAGACGTTCTGAGACAGACGGTCTGAGACAGACGGTCTGAGACAGACGGTCTGAGACAGACGGTCTGAGACAGACGGTCTGAGACAGGCTGTCTGACACACACGTTCTTTGACAGACGGTGTGAGACAGACGGTCTGAGACAGGCTGTCTGACACACACGTTCTTTGACAGACGGTGTGACACAGACGGTCTGAGACAGAGGGTCTAAGACAGACGGTCTGAGACAGACGGTCTGAGACAGACAGTCTGAGACAGACGGTCTGAGACAGACGGTCTGAGACAGACGGTCTGAGACAGACGGTCTGAGACATACGGACAGAGACAGACGGTCTGACAAAGGCGTTCGGAGACAGACCGTCTGAGACATACCGACTGAGACAGACGGTCTCAGTCAGACAGTCCGAGACAGACGGTCTGAGATAGGCAGTCTGAGTCGGACGGTCTGAGACCGGCGAACTGAGACAGACGGACTGAGACAGACGGACTGAGACAGACGGTCTGAGACAGGTGGTCTGAGACAGGTGGTCTGAGACAGACGGTCTGAGACAGACGGTCTGAGACAGACGGACTGAGACAGAAGGACAGGGACAGGCGAACAGACGCTGTCCGATAGCGGCTGGCGGATTGAGACGGACGGTCTGAGATAGGCTGACTGAGACAGACGGTCTGAGACAGACGGTCTGAGACAGACGGTGTGAGACAGACGGTCTGAGACAGGCGGACTGAGACAGGCGGTCTGAGGCAGACGGTCTGAGACAGACGGTCTGAGACAGAGGGTCTGAGACAGACGGTCTGAGACAGACGGACTGAGACAGAAGGACAGGGACAGGCGAACAGACGCTGTCCGATAGCGGCTGGCGGATTGAGACAGACGGTCTGAGATAGGCTGACTGAGACAGACGGTCTGAGACAGACGGTCAGAGACAGACGGTGTGAGACAGACGGTCTGAGACAGGCGGACTGAGACAGACGGCCTGAGACAGACGGTCTGAGACAGACGCACAGAGACAGGCGGGCTGAGACAGACGGGCTAAAACCGACGGCCTGGGACAGATGGTCTGAGACGGATGGTCTGAGACAGACGGTCTGAGACAGGCGGACAGAGTCAGATGGACAGAGACAGGCGGGCTGAGACAGACGGTCTGAGACAGTCGGACCGAGACAGACGGAGTGAGACAGGTGGTCTGAGACAGACGGTCTGAGACTGACGGCCTGAGACAGACGGTTTGAGACAGGCGGTCTGAGACAGACGTTCTGATATGGGCGGTCTGAAAGAGACAGTCTGAGACAGACGGTCTGAGACAGACGGTCTGAGACAGACGGTCTGAGACAGACGGTCTGAGACAGACGGTCTGAGACAGACGGTCTGAGACAGACGGTCTGAGACAGAGGGTATCAGACAGACGCTCTGAGAAAGACGGTCTGAGACAGACGGTCTGAGACAGGCTGTCTGACACACACGTTCTTTGACAGACGGTCTGAGAAAGACGGACTGAGACAGACGTACTGAGACAGGCGGTCTGAGACAGGCGGTCTGAGAATGGCGGTCTGAGCCAGACGGTCTGTGGCAGACGGTCTGAGACAGACGGTCTGAGACAGTCGGACCGAGACAGACGGTCTGAGACAGACGGTCTGAGACAGGCTGTCTGACACACACGTTCTTTGACAGACGGTGTGAGACAGACGGTCTGAGACAGTCTGTCTGACACACACGTTCTTTGACAGGAGGTCTGAGACAGACGGTCTGATATAGGCGGTCTGAAACAGACGGTCTGAGACAGACGGTCTGAGACAGACGGTCTGAGACAGACGGTCTGAGACAGACGGTCTGAGACAGACGGTCTGAGACAGACGGTCTGAGACAGACGGTCTGAGACAGACGGTCTGAGACAGACGGTCTGAGACAGACGGTCTGAGATAGACGGTCTGAGACATGCGGGATGAAACAGACGGACAGAGACAACGGTAAGAGACAGACGGCCTGAGACAGTCGGTCTGAGACAGACGGACAGAGACAGGCGGTCTGAGACAGACAGACAGAGACAGACGGCCTGAGACTGACGCACAGAGACAGGCGGGCTGAGACAGACGGGCTAAAACCGACAGCCTGGGACAGATGGTCTGAGACGGATGGTCTGAGACAGACGGTCTGAGACAGACGGACAGAGACAACAGTCTGAGACAGAAGGTCTGAGACAGCCGGAGAGAGACAGGCGGAGTGAGACAGACGGTATGAGGCAGACGGTCTGAGACAGACGGTCTGAGACAGACGGTCTGAGACAGACGGTCTGAGACAGACGGTCTGAGACAGACGGTCTGAGACAGATGGACAGATTCAGGCGGGTTGAGACAGACGATCTGAGACAGACGGTCTGAGACAGAGGGTATCAGACAGACGCTCTGAGAAAGACGGTCTGAGACAGGCTGTCTGACACACACGTTCTTTGACAGACGGTCTGAGAAAGACGGACTGAGACAGACGGTCTGAGACAGACGGTCTGAGACAGACGGTCTGAGACAGACGGTCTGAGACAGACGGTCTGAGACAGACGGTCTGAGACAGACAGTCTGAGACAGACGGTCTGAGACAGACGGTCTGAGACAGACGGTCTGAGACAGACGGTCTGAGACAGACGGTCTGAGACAGGCTGTCTGACACACACGTTCTTTGACAGACGGTGTGAGACAGACGGTCTGAGACAGGCTGTCTGACACACACGTTCTTTGACAGACGGTCTGAGACAGACGGACTGAGGCAGGCGGTCTGAGACAGACGGTCTGATATAGGCGGTCTGAAACAGACGGTCTGAGACAGACGGTCTGCGACAGACGTTCTGAGACAGACGGTCTGAGACAGACGGTCTGAGACAGACGGTCTGAGACAGACGGTCTGAGACAGACGGTCTGAGACAGGCTGTCTGACACACACGTTCTTTGACAGACGGTGTGAGACAGAGGGTCTGAGACAGGCTGTCTGACACACACGTTCTTTGACAGACGGTGTGAGACAGACGGTCTGAGACAGAGGGTCTCAGACAGACGGTCTGAGACAGACGGTCTGAGACAGACAGTCTGAGACAGACGGTCTGAGACAGACGGTCTGAGACAGACGGTCTGAGACAGACGGTCTGAGACATACGGACAGAGACAGACGGTCTGACACAGGCGTTCGGAGACAGACCGTCTGAGACATACCGACTGAGACAGACGGTCTCAGTCAGACAGTCCGAGACAGACGGTCTGAGATAGGCAGTCTGAGTCGGACGGTCTGAGACCGGCGAACTGAGACAGACGGACTGAGACAGACGGACTGAGACAGACGGTCTGAGACAGGTGGTCTGAGACAGACGGTCTGAGACAGACGGTCTGAGACAGACGGACTCAGACAGAAGGACAGGGACAGGCGAACAGACGCTGTCCGATAGCGGCTGGCGGATTGAGACGGACGGTCTGAGATAGGCTGACTGAGACAGACGGTCTGAGACAGACGGTCTGAGACAGACGGTCTGAGACAGACGCTGTGAGACAGACGGACAGAGTAACGGTAAAGGACAGACGGCCTGAGACAGACGGTCTGAGACAGACGGACAGAGACAGGCGGTCTGAGACAGACAGACAGAGACAGACGGCCTGAGACTGACGCACAGAGACAGGCGGGCTGAGACAGACGGGCTAAAACCGACAGCCTGGGACAGATGGTCTGAGACGGATGGTCTGAGACAGACGGTCTGAGACAGACGGACAGAGACAACAGTCTGAGACAGACGGTCTGAGACAGCCGGAGAGAGACAGGCGGAGTGAGACAGACGGTATGAGGCAGACGGTCTGAGACAGACGGTCTGAGACAGACGGTCTGAGACAGACGGTCTGAGACAGATGGACAGATTCAGGCGGGCTGAGACAGACGATCTGAGACAGACGGTCTGAGACAGAGGGTATCAGACAGACCATCTGAGAAAGACGGTCTGAGACAGGCTGTCTGACACACACGTTCTTTGATAGACGGTCTGAGAAAGACGGACTGAGACAGACGGTCTGAGACAGACGGTCTGAGACAGACGGTCTGAGACAGACGGTCTGAGACAGACGGTCTGAGACAGACGGTCTGAGACAGACGGTCTGAGACAGACGGTCTGAGACAGACGGTCTGAGACAGACGGTCTGAGACAGACGGTCTGAGACAGACGGTCTGAGACAGACGGTCTGAGACAGACGGTCTGAGACAGACGGTCTGAGACAGACGGTCTGAGACAGACGGTCTGAGACAGACGGTCCGAGACAGGCTGTCTGACACACACGTTCTTTGACAGACGGTGTGAGACAGACGGTCTGAGACAGGCTGTCTGACACACACGTTCTTTGACAGACGGTCTGAGACAGACGGACTGAGGCAGGCGGTCTGAGACAGACGGTCTGATATAGGCGGTCTGAAACAGACGGTCTGAGACAGACGGTCTGCGACAGACGTTCTGAGACAGACGGTCTGAGACAGACGGTCTGAGACAGACGGTCTGAGACAGACGGTCTGAGACAGACGGTCTGAGACAGGCTGTCTGACACACACGTTCTTTGACAGACGGTGTGAGACAGACGGTCTGAGACAGGCTGTCTGACACACACGTTCTTTGACAGACGGTGTGACACAGACGGTCTGAGACAGAGGGTCTAAGACAGACGGTCTGAGACAGACGGTCTGAGACAGACAGTCTGAGACAGACGGTCTGAGACAGACGGTCTGAGACAGACGGTCTGAGACAGACGGTCTGAGACATACGGACAGAGACAGACGGTCTGACAAAGGCGTTCGGAGACAGACCGTCTGAGACATACCGACTGAGACAGACGGTCTCAGTCAGACAGTCCGAGACAGACGGTCTGAGATAGGCAGTCTGAGTCGGACGGTCTGAGACCGGCGAACTGAGACAGACGGACTGAGACAGACGGACTGAGACAGACGGTCTGAGACAGGTGGTCTGAGACAGGTGGTCTGAGACAGACGGTCTGAGACAGACGGTCTGAGACAGACGGACTGAGACAGAAGGACAGGGACAGGCGAACAGACGCTGTCCGATAGCGGCTGGCGGATTGAGACGGACGGTCTGAGATAGGCTGACTGAGACAGACGGTCTGAGACAGACGGTCTGAGACAGACGGTGTGAGACAGACGGTCTGAGACAGGCGGACTGAGACAGGCGGTCTGAGGCAGACGGTCTGAGACAGACGGTCTGAGACAGAGGGTCTGAGACAGACGGTCTGAGACAGACGGACTGAGACAGAAGGACAGGGACAGGCGAACAGACGCTGTCCGATAGCGGCTGGCGGATTGAGACAGACGGTCTGAGATAGGCTGACTGAGACAGACGGTCTGAGACAGACGGTCAGAGACAGACGGTGTGAGACAGACGGTCTGAGACAGGCGGACTGAGACAGACGGCCTGAGACAGACGGTCTGAGACAGACGCACAGAGACAGGCGGGCTGAGACAGACGGGCTAAAACCGACGGCCTGGGACAGATGGTCTGAGACGGATGGTCTGAGACAGACGGTCTGAGACAGGCGGACAGAGTCAGATGGACAGAGACAGGCGGGCTGAGACAGACGGTCTGAGACAGTCGGACCGAGACAGACGGAGTGAGACAGGTGGTCTGAGACAGACGGTCTGAGACTGACGGCCTGAGACAGACGGTTTGAGACAGGCGGTCTGAGACAGACGTTCTGATATAGGCGGTCTGAAAGAGACAGTCTGAGACAGACGGTCTGAGACAGACGGTCTGAGACAGACGGTCTGAGACAGACGGTCTGAGACAGACGGTCTGAGACAGACGGTCTGAGACAGACGGTCTGAGACAGACGGTCGGAGACAGACGATCTGAGACAGACGGACAGAGATAGACGGTCTGAGACAGACGGTCCGAGACAGACGGTCCGAGACATACGGTCTGAGACAGGCGCGCTGAGACAGACGGTCTGAGACAGGCGCGCTGAGACAGACGGTCTGAGCCAGATAGTCTAAGAAAGACGGACTGAGACAGGCGGCCTGAGAGAGACGGACAGACACTGACGGTCTGAGACAGACGGTCCAAGACAGACGGTCTGACACAGACGATCTGAGACAGACGGTCTGACACAGACGGTCTGAGACAGACGGTCTGAGACAGACGGTCTGAGACAGACGGTCTGAGACAGACGGTCTGAGACAGAAGGTCTGAGACATGCGGGCTGAAACAGACGGACAGAGACAACGGTAAGAGACAGACGGCCTGAGACAGACGGTCTGAGACAGACGGACAGAGACAGGCGGTCTGAGACAGACAGACAGAGACAGACGGCCTGAGACTGACGCACAGAGACAGGCGGGCTGAGACAGACGGGCTAAAACCGACGGCCTGGGACAGATGGTCTGAGACGGATGGTCTGAGACAGACGGTCTGAGACAGGCGGACAGAGTCAGATGGACAGAGACAGGCGGGCTGAGACAGACGGTCTGAGACAGACGGTCTGACACAGTCGGACCGAGACAGACGGACTGAGACAGGTGGTCTGAGACAGACGGTCTGAGACTGACGGCCTGAGACAGACGGTCTGAGACAGGCGGTCTGAGACAGACGTTCTGATATAGGCGGTCTGAAACAGACAGTCTGAGACAGACGGTCTGAGACAGACGGTCTGAGACAGACGGTCTGAGACAGACGGTCTGAGACAGACGGTCTGAGACAGGCTGTCTGACACACACGTTCTTTGACAGACGGTGTGAGACAGACGGTCTGAGACAGACTGTCTGACACACACGTTCTTTGACAGGCGGTCTGAGACAGACGGTCTGATATAGGCGGTCTGAAACAGACGGTCTGAGACAGACGGGCGGAGACAGACGGTCTGAGACAGACGGTCTGAGACAGACGGTCTGAGACAGACGGTCTGAGACAGACGGCCTGAGACTGACGCACAGAGACAGGCGGGCTGAGACAGACGGTCTGAGACAGTCGGACCGAGACAGACGGAGTGAGACAGGTGGTCTGAGACAGACGGTCTGAGACTGACGGCCTGAGACAGACGGTCTGAGACAGGCGGTCTGAGACAGACGTTCTGATATAGGCGGTCTGAAAGAGACAGTCTGAGACAGACGGTCTGAGACAGACGGTCTGAGACAGACGGTCTGAGACAGACGGTCTGAGACAGACGGTCTGAGACAGACGGTCTGAGACAGACGGTCTGAGACAGACGGTCTGAGACAGACGGTCGGAGACAGACGATCTGAGACAGACGGACAGAGATAGACGGTCTGAGACAGACGGTCCGAGACAGACGGTCCGAGACATACGGTCTGAGACAGGCGCGCTGAGACAGACGGTCTGAGACAGGCGCGCTGAGACAGACGGTCTGAGCCAGATAGTCTAAGAAAGACGGACTGAGACAGGCGGCCTGAGAGAGACGGACAGACACTGACGGTCTGAGACAGACGGTCCAAGACAGACGGTCTGACACAGACGATCTGAGACAGACGGTCTGACACAGACGGTCTGAGACAGACGGTCTGAGACAGACGGTCTGAGACAGACGGTCTGAGACAGACGGTCTGAGACAGAAGGTCTGAGACATGCGGGCTGAAACAGACGGACAGAGACAACGGTAAGAGACAGACGGCCTGAGACAGACGGTCTGAGACAGACGGACAGAGACAGGCGGTCTGAGACAGACAGACAGAGACAGACGGCCTGAGACTGACGCACAGAGACAGGCGGGCTGAGACAGACGGGCTAAAACCGACGGCCTGGGACAGATGGTCTGAGACGGATGGTCTGAGACAGACGGTCTGAGACAGGCGGACAGAGTCAGATGGACAGAGACAGGCGGGCTGAGACAGACGGTCTGAGACAGACGGTCTGACACAGTCGGACCGAGACAGACGGACTGAGACAGGTGGTCTGAGACAGACGGTCTGAGACTGACGGCCTGAGACAGACGGTCTGAGACAGGCGGTCTGAGACAGACGTTCTGATATAGGCGGTCTGAAACAGACAGTCTGAGACAGACGGTCTGAGACAGACGGTCTGAGACAGACGGTCTGAGACAGACGGTCTGAGACAGACGGTCTGAGACAGGCTGTCTGACACACACGTTCTTTGACAGACGGTGTGAGACAGACGGTCTGAGACAGACTGTCTGACACACACGTTCTTTGACAGGCGGTCTGAGACAGACGGTCTGATATAGGCGGTCTGAAACAGACGGTCTGAGACAGACGGTCTGAGACAGACGGTCTGAGACAGACGGTCTGATATAGGCGGTCTGAAACAGACGGTCTGAGACAGACGGTCTGAGACAGACGGTCTGAGACAGACGGTCTGAGACAGACGGTCTGAGACAGACGGTCTGAGACAGACGGTCTGAGACAGACGGTCTGAGACAGACGGTCTGAGACAGACGGTCTGAGACAGACGGTCCGAGACAGGCGGTCTGAGACAGGCGGTCTGACACACACGTTCTTTGACAGACGGTCTGAGTCAGACGGACTGAGACAGACGGTCTGAGTCGGACGGTCTGAGACCGGCGGACGGAGACAGACGGACTGAGACAGACGGACTGAGACAGACGGACTGAGACATACGGACTGAGACAGTCGGTCTGAGACAGACGGTCCGAGACACATGGTCTGAGACAGATGGTCCAAGACAGACGGTCTGAGATAGATGATCTGAGACAGACGATCTCAGACAGACGGACGGAGACAGGCGGGATGAGACAGGCGGGCTGAGACAGACGGGCTAAAACCGTCGATCTGAGACAGACGGACAGAGATAGACGGTCTGAGACAGACGGTCTGAGACATGCGGGCTGAAACAGACGGACAGAGACAACGGTAAGAGACAGACGGCCTGAGACAGACGGTCTGAGACAGACGGACAGAGACAGGCGGTCTGAGACAGACAGACAGAGACAGACGGCCTGAGACTGACGCACAGAGACAGGCGGGCTGAGACAGACGGGCTAAAACCGACGGCCTGGGACAGATGGTCTGAGACGGATGGTCTGAGACAGACGGTCTGAGACAGGCGGACAGAGTCAGATGGACAGACACATACGGAGTGAGACAGGCGTTCAGTGACAGACGGTATGGGACAGACGGACTGAGACAGGCGGCATGCGGCAGACGGACAGAGACAGACGGTATGGGACAGACGGACTGAGACAGGCGGCATGCGGCAGACGGACAGAGACAAACGGAGTGAGACAGGCGTTCAGTGACAGACGGTCTGAGACAGCCGGTCTGAGACAGACGGTCTGGGACAGACGGACAGAGACAACAGTCTGAGACCGACGGTCTGAGACAGACGGAGAGAGACAGGCGGAGTGAGACAGACGGTATGAGGCAGACGGTCTGAGACAGACGGTCTGAGACAGATGGACAGAGACAGGCGGGCTGAGACAGACGGTCTGAGACAGACGGTCTGAGACAGAGGGTATCAGACAGACGCTCTGAGAAAGACGGTCTGAGACAGACGGTCGGAGACAGGCTGTCTGACACACACGTTCTTTGACAGACGGTCTGAGAAAGACGGTCTGAGACAGACGGTCTGAGACAGACGGTCTGAGACAGACGGTCTGAGACAGACGGTCTGAGACAGACGGTCTGAGACAGACGGTCTGAGACAGACGGTCTGAGACAGACGGTCTGAGACAGACGGTCTGAGACAGACGGTCTGAGACAGACGGTCTGAGACAGACGGTCTGAGACAGACGGTCTGAGACAGACGGTCTGAGACAGAGGGTCTGAGACAGACGGTCTGAGACAGACGGTCTGAGACAGACGGTCTGAGACATGCGGGCTGAAACAGACGGATAGAGACAACGGTAAGAGACAGACGGCCTGAGACAGACGGTCTGACACAGACGGACAGAGACAGGCGATCTGGGACAGACAGACAGATACAGACGGCCTGAGACTGACGCACAGAGACAGGCGGGCTGAGACAGACGGGCTAAAACCGACGGCCTGGGACAGATGGTCTGAGACGGATGGTCTGAGACAGACGGTCTGAGACAGGCGGACAGAGTCAGATGGACAGACACATACGGAGTGAGACAGGCGTTCAGTGACAGACGGTATGGGACAGACGGACTGAGACAGGCGGCATGCGGCAGACGGACAGAGACAGACGGAGTGCGACAGGCGATCAGTGACAGACGGTCTGAGACAGCCGGTCTGCGACAGACGGTCTGGGACAGACGGTCTGGGACAGACGGATAGAGACAACAGTCTGAGACCGACGGTCTGAGACAGACGGAGAGAGACAGGCGGAGTGAGACAGACGGTATGAGGCAGACGGTCTGAGACAGACGGTCTGAGACAGACGGTCTGAGATAGACGGTCTGAGACAGATGGACAGAGACTGGCGGGCTGAGACAGACGGTCTGAGACAGACGGTCTGAGACAGAGGGTATCAGACAGACGCTCTGAGAAAGACGGTCTGAGACAGACGGTCTGAGACAGGCTGTCTGACACACACGTTCTTTGACAGACGGTCTGAGAAAGACGGACTGAGACAGACGTACTGAGACAGGCGGTCTGAGACAGGCGGTCTGAGAATGGCGGTCTGAGCCAGACGGTCTGTGGCAGACGGTCTGAGACAGACGGTCTGAGACAGACGGTCTGAGACAGACGGTCTGAGACAGACGGTCTGAGACAGACGGTCTGAGACAGACGGTCTGAGACAGACGGTCTGAGACAGACGGTCTGAGACAGACGGTCTGAGACAGACGGTCCGAGACAGGCGGTCCGAGACAGGCGGTCTGACACACACGTTCTTTGAAACACGGTCTGAGTCAGACGGACTGAGACAGACGGTCTGAGTCGGACGGTCTGAGACCGGCGGACGGAGACAGACGGACTGAGACAGACGGTCTGAGACAGACGGTCTGAGACAGACGGTCTGAGACAGACGGTCAGAGACAGGCGGCCTGAGACAGACGGCCTGACACAGACGGTCTGAGACAGACGGTCTTAGACATACGGCCTGAGACAGACAGTCTGAGACAGACAGTCTGATACAGACGGTCTGATACAGACGGTCTGATACAGACGGTCTGAGACAGACGGTCTGAGACGCACGGTCTGAGACAGACGGTCTGAGACAGACGGTCTGAGACAGACGGTCTGAGACAGACGGTCTGAGTCAGACGGTCTGATAGAGACGGTCTGAGACAGGCGGTCTGAGACAGACGGACAGGGACAGGCGAATAGGCGCTGCCCGATAGCGGCAGACGGACTGAGACGGACGGTCTGAGATAGGCTGACTGAGATAGACGGGTCTGAGACAGACGCTCTGAGACAGAGAGTCTGAGACAGACGGCCTGAGACAGACGGTCTGAGACAGACGGTTTGAGACAGACCGTCTGAGACAGACGGTCTGAGACACACGGTGTGAGACAGACGGTCTGAGACAGACGGTCTGAGACAGGCGGTCTGATACAAACGGTCTGAGACAGACGGTCTGAGACAGACGGCCTGAGACAGGCGGTCTGAGACAGGAGGACAGGGACAGGCGAATAGACGCTGCGCGATAGCGGCAGACGGTCTGAGATAGACGCTCTGAGACAGACAGTCTGAGACAGACGGTCTGAGACAGACGGTCTGAGATAGGCGGTCTGAGACAGACGGTCTGAGAGAGACGGTCTGAGACAGGCGGCCTGAGACAGACGGTCTGAGACAGACGGTCTGAGACAGACGGTCTGAGACAGACGGTCTGAGACAGACGGTCTGAGACAGACGGTCTGAGACAGACGGTCTGAGTCAGACGGTCTGAGAGAGACGGTCTGAGACAGGCGGTCTGAGACAGACGGACAGGGACAGGCGAATAGGCGCTGCCCGATAGCGGCAGACGGACTGAGACGGACGGTCTGAGATAGGCTGACTGAGACAGACGGTCTGAGACAGACGGTTTGAGACAGACCGTCTGAGACAGACGGTCTGAGACAGACGGTGTGAGACAGACGGTCTGAGACAGACGGTCTGAGACAGGCGGTCTGATACAAACGGTCTGAGACAGACGGCCTGAGACAGACGGTCTGATACAGACGGTCTGATACAGACGGTCTGAGACAGTCGGTCTGAGACAGACGGTCTGAGACAGACGGTTCGAGACAGAGGGATTGAGACAGACGGCCTGAGACTGGCGGTCTGAGACAGACGGTCTGAGACAGACGGTCTGAGACAGACGGTCTGAGACAGACGGTCTGAGACAGACGGTCTGAGACAGACGGTCTGAGACGCACGGTCTGAGACAGAAGGTCTGAGACATACGGTCTGAGACAGACGGTCTGAGACAGACGGTCTGAGACAGACGGTCTGAGACAGACGGTCTGAGACAGACGGCCTGAGACAGACGGTTCGAGACAGAGGGATTCAGACAGACGGTCTGAGACAGACGGTCTGAGACAGACGGTCAGAGACAGACGGTCTGAGACAGACGGTCTGACACAGACGGTCTGAGACAGACGGTCTGAGACAGACGGTCTGAGACAGACGGTCTGAGACAGACGGTCTGAGACAGACGGTTCGAGACAGAGGGATTGAGACAGACGGCCTGAGACTGGCGGTCTGAGACAGACGGTCTGAGACAGACGGTCTGAGACAGACGGTCTGAGACAGACGGTTCGAGACAGAGGGATTGAGACAGACGGCCTGAGACTGGCGGTCTGAGACAGACGGTCTGAGACAGACGGTCTGAGTCAGACGGTCTGATAGAGACGGTCTGAGACAGGCGGTCTGAGACAGACGGACAGGGACAGGCGAATAGGCGCTGCCCGATAGCGGCAGACGGACTGAGACGGACGGTCTGAGATAGGCTGACTGAGACAGACGGTCTGAGACAGACGGTTTGAGACAGACCGTCTGAGACAGACGGTCTGAGACAGACGGTGTGAGACAGACGGTCTGAGACAGACGGTCTGAGACAGGCGGTCTGATACAAACGGTCTGAGACAGACGGTCTGAGACAGACGGCCTGAGACAGACGGTCTGAGACAGACGGTCTGAGACAGACGGTCTGAGACAGACGGTCTGAGACAGACGGTCCGAGACAGGCGGTCTGAGACAGGCGGTCTGACACACACGTTCTTTGACAGACGGTCTGAGTCAGACGGACTGAGACAGACGGTCTGAGTCGGACGGTCTGAGACCGGCGGACGGAGACAGACGGACTGAGACAGACGGTCTGAGACAGACGGTCTGAGACAGACGGTCTGAGACAGACGGTCAGAGACAGGCGGCCTGAGACAGACGGCCTGACACAGACGGTCTGAGACAGACGGTCCGAGACAGACAGTCTGAGGCAGACGGTCTTAGACATACGGCCTGAGACAGACAGTCTGAGACAGACAGTCTGATACAGACGGTCTGATACAGACGGTCTGATACAGACGGTCTGAGACAGACGGTCTGAGACGCACGGTCTGAGACAGACGGTCTGAGACAGACGGTCTGAGACAGACGGTCTGAAACAGACGGTCTGAGTCAGACGGTCTGATAGAGACGGTCTGAGACAGGCGGTCTGAGACAGACGGACAGGGACAGGCGAATAGGCGCTGCCCGATAGCGGCAGACGGACTGAGACGGACGGTCTGAGATAGGCTGACTGAGATAGACGGGTCTGAGACAGACGCTCTGAGACAGAGAGTCTGAGACAGACGGCCTGAGACAGACGGTTTGAGACAGACCGTCTGAGACAGACGGTCTGAGACACACGGTGTGAGACAGACGGTCTGAGACAGACGGTCTGAGACAGGCGGTCTGATACAAACGGTCTGAGACAGACGGTCTGAGACAGACGGCCTGAGACAGGCGGTCTGAGACAGGGGGACAGGGACAGGCGAATAGACGCTGCGCGATAGCGGCAGACGGTCTGAGATAGACGCTCTGAGACAGACAGTCTGAGACAGACGGTCTGAGACAGACGGTCTGAGACAGGCGGTCTGAGACAGACGGTCTGAGAGAGACGGTCTGAGACAGGCGGCCTGAGACAGACGGTCTGAGACAGACGGTCTGAGACAGACGGTCTGAGTCAGACGGTCTGATAGAGACGGTCTGAGACAGGCGGTCTGAGACAGACGGACAGGGACAGGCGAATAGGCGCTGCCCGATAGCGGCAGACGGACTGAGACGGACGGTCTGAGATAGGCTGACTGAGATAGACGGGTCTGAGACAGACGCTCTGAGACAGAGAGTCTGAGACAGACGGCCTGAGACAGACGGTCTGAGACAGACGGTTTGAGACAGACCGTCTGAGACAGACGGTCTGAGACACACGGTGTGAGACAGGCGGCCTGAGACAGACGGCCTGACACAGACGGTCTGAGACAGACGGTCCGAGACAGACAGTCTGAGGCAGACGGTCTTAGACATACGGCCTGAGACAGACAGTCTGAGACAGACAGTCTGATACAGACGGTCTGATACAGACGGTCTGATACAGACGGTCTGAGACAGACGGTCTGAGACGCACGGTCTGAGACAGACGGTCTGAGACAGACGGTCTGAGACAGACGGTCTGAAACAGACGGTCTGAGTCAGACGGTCTGATAGAGACGGTCTGAGACAGGCGGTCTGAGACAGACGGACAGGGACAGGCGAATAGGCGCTGCCCGATAGCGGCAGACGGACTGAGACGGACGGTCTGAGATAGGCTGACTGAGATAGACGGGTCTGAGACAGACGCTCTGAGACAGAGAGTCTGAGACAGACGGCCTGAGACAGACGGTTTGAGACAGACCGTCTGAGACAGACGGTCTGAGACACACGGTGTGAGACAGACGGTCTGAGACAGACGGTCTGAGACAGGCGGTCTGATACAAACGGTCTGAGACAGACGGTCTGAGACAGACGGCCTGAGACAGGCGGTCTGAGACAGGGGGACAGGGACAGGCGAATAGACGCTGCGCGATAGCGGCAGACGGTCTGAGATAGACGCTCTGAGACAGACAGTCTGAGACAGACGGTCTGAGACAGACGGTCTGAGACAGGCGGTCTGAGACAGACGGTCTGAGAGAGACGGTCTGAGACAGGCGGCCTGAGACAGACGGTCTGAGACAGACGGTCTGAGACAGACGGTCTGAGACAGACGGTCTGAGACAGACGGTCTGAGACAGACGGTCTGAGACAGACGGTCTGAGACAGACGGTCTGAGACAGACGGTCTGAGTCAGACGGTCTGAGAGAGACGGTCTGAGACAGGCGGTCTGATACAAACGGTCTGAGACAGACGGCCTGAGACAGACGGTCTGATACAGACGGTCTGATACAGACGGTCTGAGACAGTCGGTCTGAGACAGACGGTCTGAGACAGACGGTTCGAGACAGAGGGATTGAGACAGACGGCATGAGACTGGCGGTCTGAGACAGACGGTCTGAGACAGACGGTCTGAGACAGACGGTCTGAGACAGACGGTCTGAGACAGACGGTCTGAGACAGACGGTCTGAGACAGACGGTCTGAGACGCACGGTCTGAGACAGAAGGTCTGAGACATACGGTCTGAGACAGACGGTCTGAGACAGACGGTCTGAGACAGACGGTCTGAGACAGACGGTCTGAGACAGACGGTCTGAGACAGACGGCCTGAGACAGACGGTTCGAGACAGAGGGATTCAGACAGACGGTCTGAGACAGACGGTCTGAGACAGACGGTCAGAGACAGACGGTCTGAGACAGACGGTCTGACACAGACGGTCTGAGACAGACGGTCTGAGACAGACGGTCTGAGACAGACGGTCTGAGACAGACGGTCTGAGACAGACGGTTCGAGACAGAGGGACTGAGACAGACGGCCTGAGACTGGCGGTCTGAGACAGACGGTCTGAGACAGACGGTCTGAGACAGACGGTCTGAGACAGACGGTCTGAGACAGACGGTCTGAGACAGACGGTCAGAGACAGGCGGCCTGAGACAGACGGCCTGACACAGACGGTCTGAGACAGACGGTCTGAGACAGACAGTCTGAGACAGACGGTCTTAGACATACGGCCTGAGACAGACAGTCTGAGACAGACAGTCTGATACAGACGGTCTGATACAGACGGTCTGATACAGACGGTCTGAGACAGACGGTCTGAGACGCACGGTCTGAGACAGACGGTCTGAGACAGACGGTCTGAGACAGACGGTCTGAGACAGACGGTCTGAGTCAGACGGTCTGATAGAGACGGTCTGAGACAGGCGGTCTGAGACAGACGGACAGGGACAGGCGAATAGGCGCTGCCCGATAGCGGCAGACGGACTGAGACGGACGGTCTGAGATAGGCTGACTGAGACAGACGGTCTGAGACAGACGGTTTGAGACAGACCGTCTAAGACAGACGGTCTGAGACAGACGGTGTGAGACAGACGGTCTGAGACAGACGGTCTGAGACAGGCGGTCTGATACAAACGGTCTGAGACAGACGGTCTGAGACAGACGGCCTGAGACAGACGGTCTGAGACAGACGGTCTGAGACAGACGGTCTGAGACAGACGGTCTGAGACAGACGGTCTGAGACAGACGGTCCGAGACAGGCGGTCTGAGACAGGCGGTCTGACACACACGTTCTTTGACAGACGGTCTGAGTCAGACGGACTGAGACAGACGGTCTGAGTCGGACGGTCTGAGACCGGCGGACGGAGATAGACGGACTGAGACAGAGGGTCTGAGACAGACGGTCTGAGACAGACGGTCTGAGACAGACGGTCAGAGACAGGCGGCCTGAGACAGACGGCCTGACACAGACGGTCTGAGACAGACGGTCCGAGACAGACAGTCTGAGACAGACGGTCTTAGACATACGGCCTGAGACAGACAGTCTGAGACAGACAGTCTGATACAGACGGTCTGATACAGACGGTCTGATACAGACGGTCTGAGACAGACGGTCTGAGACGCACGGTCTGAGACAGACGGTCTGAGACAGACGGTCTGAGACAGACGGTCTGAGACAGACGGTCTGAGACAGACGGTCTGAGTCAGACGGTCTGATAGAGACGGTCTGAGACAGGCGGTCTGAGACAGACGGACAGGGACAGGCGAATAGGCGCTGCCCGATAGCGGCAGACGGACTGAGACGGACGGTCTGAGATAGGCTGACTGAGATAGACGGGTCTGAGACAGACGCTCTGAGACAGAGAGTCTGAGACAGACGGCCTGAGACAGACGGTCTGAGACAGACGGTTTGAGACAGACCGTCTGAGACAGACGGTCTGAGACACACGGTGTGAGACAGACGGTCTGAGACAGACGGTCTGAGACAGGCGGTCTGATACAAACGGTCTGAGACAGACGGTCTGAGACAGACGGCCTGAGACAGGCGGTCTGAGACAGGGGGACAGGGACAGGCGAATAGACGCTGCGCGATAGCGGCAGACGGTCTGAGATAGACGCTCTGAGACAGACAGTCTGAGACAGACGGTCTGAGACAGACGGTCTGAGACAGGCGGTCTGAGACAGACGGTCTGAGAGAGACGGTCTGAGACAGGCGGCCTGAGACAGACGGTCTGAGACAGACGGTCTGAGACAGGCGGTCTGATACAAACGGTCTGAGACAGACGGCCTGAGACAGACGGTCTGATACAGACGGTCTGATACAGACGGTCTGAGACAGTCGGTCTGAGACAGACGGTCTGAGACAGACGGTTCGAGACAGAGGGATTGAGACAGACGGCCTGAGACTGGCGGTCTGAGACAGACGGTCTGAGACAGACGGTCTGAGACAGACGGTCTGAGACAGACGGTCTGAGACAGACGGTCTGAGACAGATGGTCTGAGACAGACGGTCTGAGACAGACGGTCTGAGACGCACGGTCTGAGACAGAAGGTCTGAGACATACGGTCTGAGACAGACGGTCTGAGACAGACGGTCTGAGACAGACGGTCTGAGACAGACGGTCTGAGACAGACGGTCTGAGACAGACGGCCTGAGACAGACGGTTCGAGACAGAGGGATTCAGACAGACGGTCTGAGACAGACGGTCTGAGACAGACGGTCAGAGACAGACGGTCTGAGACAGACGGTCTGACACAGACGGTCTGAGACAGACGGTCTGAGACGGACGGTCTGAGACAGACGGTCTGAGACAGACGGTCTGAGACAGACGGTCTGAGACAGACGGTCTGAGACAGACGGTCAGAGACAGGCGGCCTGAGACAGACGGCCTGACACAGACGGTCTGAGACAGACGGCCTGAGACAGACGGTTCGAGACAGAGGGATTCAGACAGACGGTCTGAGACAGACGGTCTGAGACAGACGGTCAGAGACAGACGGTCTGAGACAGACGGTCTGACACAGACGGTCTGAGACAGACGGTCTGAGACAGACGGTCTGAGACAGACGGTCTGAGACAGACGGTCTGAGACAGACGGTCTGAGACAGACGGTCTGAGACAGACGGTCTGAGACAGACGGTCAGAGACAGGCGGCCTGAGACAGACGGCCTGACACAGACGGTCTGAGACAGACGGTCTGAGACAGACAGTCTGAGACAGACGGTCTTAGACATACGGCCTGAGACAGACAGTCTGAGACAGACAGTCTGATACAGACGGTCTGAGACAGACGGTCTGAGACAGACGGTCTGAGACAGACGGTCCGAGACAGGCGGTCTGAGACAGGCGGTCTGACACACACGTTCTTTGACAGACGGTCTGAGTCAGACGGACTGAGACAGACGGTCTGAGTCGGACGGTCTGAGACCGGCGGACGGAGATAGACGGACTGAGACAGACGGTCTGAGACAGACGGTCTGAGACAGACGGTCTGAGACAGACGGTCAGAGACAGGCGGCCTGAGACAGACGGCCTGACACAGACGGTCTGAGACAGACGGTCCGAGACAGACAGTCTGAGACAGACGGTCTTAGACATACGGCCTGAGACAGACAGTCTGAGACAGACAGTCTGATACAGACGGTCTGATACAGACGGTCTGATACAGACGGTCTGAGACAGACGGTCTGAGACGCACGGTCTGAGACAGACGGTCTGAGACAGACGGTCTGAGACAGACGGTCTGAGACAGACGGTCTGAGACAGACGGTCTGAGTCAGACGGTCTGATAGAGACGGTCTGAGACAGGCGGTCTGAGACAGACGGACAGGGACAGGCGAATAGGCGCTGCCCGATAGCGGCAGACGGACTGAGACGGACGGTCTGAGATAGGCTGACTGAGATAGACGGGTCTGAGACAGACGCTCTGAGACAGAGAGTCTGAGACAGACGGCCTGAGACAGACGGTCTGAGACAGACGGTTTGAGACAGACCGTCTGAGACAGACGGTCTGAGACACACGGTGTGAGACAGACGGTCTGAGACAGACGGTCTGAGACAGGCGGTCTGATACAAACGGTCTGAGACAGACGGTCTGAGACAGACGGCCTGAGACAGGCGGTCTGAGACAGGGGGACAGGGACAGGCGAATAGACGCTGCGCGATAGCGGCAGACGGTCTGAGATAGACGCTCTGAGACAGACAGTCTGAGACAGACGGTCTGAGACAGACGGTCTGAGACAGGCGGTCTGAGACAGACGGTCTGAGAGAGACGGTCTGAGACAGGCGGCCTGAGACAGACGGTCTGAGACAGACGGTCTGAGACAGGCGGTCTGATACAAACGGTCTGAGACAGACGGCCTGAGACAGACGGTCTGATACAGACGGTCTGATACAGACGGTCTGAGACAGTCGGTCTGAGACAGACGGTCTGAGACAGACGGTTCGAGACAGAGGGATTGAGACAGACGGCCTGAGACTGGCGGTCTGAGACAGACGGTCTGAGACAGACGGTCTGAGACAGACGGTCTGAGACAGACGGTCTGAGACAGACGGTCTGAGACAGACGGTCTGAGACAGACGGTCTGAGACGCACGGTCTGAGACAGAAGGTCTGAGACATACGGTCTGAGACAGACGGTCTGAGACAGACGGTCTGAGACAGACGGTCTGAGACAGACGGTCTGAGACAGACGGTCTGAGACAGACGGCCTGAGACAGACGGTTCGAGACAGAGGGATTCAGACAGACGGTCTGAGACAGACGGTCTGAGACAGACGGTCAGAGACAGACGGTCTGAGACAGACGGTCTGACACAGACGGTCTGAGACAGACGGTCTGAGACGGACGGTCTGAGACAGACGGTCTGAGACAGACGGTCTGAGACAGACGGTCTGAGACAGACGGTTCGAGACAGAGGGATTGAGACAGACGGCCTGAGACTGGCGGTCTGAGACAGACGGTCTGAGACAGACGGTCTGAGACAGACGGTCTGAGACAGACGGTCAGAGACAGGCGGCCTGAGACAGACGGCCTGACACAGACGGTCTGAGACAGACGGTCCGAGACAGACAGTCTGAGACAGACGGTCTTAGACATACGGCCTGAGACAGACAGTCTGAGACAGACAGTCTGATACAGACGGTCTGATACAGACGGTCTGATACAGACGGTCTGAGACAGACGGTCTGAGACGCACGGTCTGAGACAGACGGTCTGAGACAGACGGTCTGAGACAGACGGTCTGAGACAGACGGTCTGAGTCAGACGGTCTGATAGAGACGGTCTGAGACAGGCGGTCTGAGACAGACGGACAGGGACAGGCGAATAGGCGCTGCCCGATAGCGGCAGACGGACTGAGACGGACGGTCTGATATAGGCTGACTGAGACAGACGGTCTGAGACAGACGGTTTGAGACAGACCGTCTGAGACAGTCGGTCTGAGACAGACGGTGTGAGACAGACGGTCTGAGACAGACGGTCTGAGACAGGCGGTCTGATACAAACGGTCTGAGACAGACGGTCTGAGACAGACGGTCTGAGACAGGGGGACAGGGACAGGCGAATAGACGTTGCGCGATAGCGGCAGACGGTCTGAGATAGACGCTCTGAGACAGACAGTCTGAGACAGACGGTCTGAGACAGACGGTCTGACACAGACGGTCTGAGACAGGCTGTCTGACACACACGTTCTTTGACAGACGGTCTGAGAAAGACGGACTGAGACAGACGTACTGAGACAGGCGGTCTGAGACAGGCGGTCTGAGAATGGCGGTCTGAGCCAGACGGTGTGAGACAGACGGTCTGAGACAGACGGTCTGAGACAGGCTGTCTGACACACACGTTCTTTGACAGACGGTGTGAGACAGACGGTCTGAGACAGTCTGTCTGACACACACGTTCTTTGACAGGCGGTCTGAGACAGACGGTCTGATATAGGCGGTCTGAAACAGACGGTCTGAGACAGACGGTCTGAGACAGACGGTCTGAGACAGACGGTCTGAGACAGACGGTCTGAGACAGACGGTCTGAGACAGGCTGTCTGACACACACGTTCTTTGACAGACGGTGTGAGACAGACGGTCTGAGACAGGCTGTCTGACACACACGTTCTTTGACAGACGGTCTGAGACGGACGGACTGAGACAGGCGGTCAGAGACAGACGGTCTGATATAGGCGGTCTGAAACAGACGGTCTGAGACAGACGGTCTGAGACAGACTTTCTGAGACAGACGGTCTGAGATAGACGGTCTGAGACAGGCTGTCTGACACACACGTTCTTTGACAGACGGTGTGAGACAGACGGTCTGAGACAGGCTGTCTGACACACACGTTCTTTGACAGACGGTGTGAGACAGACGGTCTGAGACAGGCTGTCTGACACACACGTTCTTTGACAGACGGTCTGAGACAGACGGGCGGCGACAGGCGGGCTGAAACAGACGGACAGAGACAGCGGTCTGAGATAGACGGACGGAGGCAGACGGTCTGAGACAGACGGTCTGAGGCAGACGGTTTGAGACAGACGGTCTGAGGCAGACGGTCTGAGACAGACGGTCTGAGACAGACTGTAGGAGACAGGCGGGCTCAGACAGATGGACAGAGACAGCGGTCTGATACAGACGGTCTGAGACCGACGGACAGATACAGGCGGGCTGAGACTGACGGGGTAAGACCAACGGTCTGAGACAGACGATCTGAGACAGACGGTCGGAGACAGGCGGGCTGAGACAGACGGACAGAGACAGGCGGGCCGAGACAGACGGACAAAGACAGCGGTCTGATACAGACGGTCTGAGACAGACGGTCGAAGACAGGCGGGCTGAGACAGACCGACGGAGACAGCGGTCTGATACAGACGGTCTGAGACAGACGGTCGGAGACAGGCGGGCTGAGACAGACGGACAGAGACAGGCGGGCTGAGACAGACGGACAAAGACAGCGGTCTGATACAGCGGGTCTGAGACAGACGGTCGGAGACAGGCGGGCTGAGACAGACTGACATAGACAGGCGGGCTGAGACAGACGATCTGAGACAGACGGACAGAGATAGACGGTCTGAGATAGACGGTCTGACACAGACGGTCGAAGACAGGCGGGCTGAGACAGACGGACAGAGACAGGCGGGCTGAGACAGACGGACAGAGACAGCGGTCTGAGATAGACGGACGGAGGCAGACGGTCTGAGACAGACGGTCTGAGACAGACGGTCTGAGACAGACGGTCTGACACAGGCTGTCTGACACACACGTTCTTTGACAGACGGTGTGAGGCAGACGGTCTGAGACAGGCTGTCTGACACACACGTTCTTTGACAGACGGTCTGAGACAGACAGACTGAGACAGGCGGTCTGAGACAGACGGTCTGATATAGGCGGTCTGAAACAGACGGTCTGAGACAGACGGTCTGAGACAGACGTTCTGAGACAGACGGTCTGAGACAGACGGTCTGAGACAGACGGGCTAAAACCGACGGCCTGGGACAGATGGTCTGAGACGGATGGTCTGAGACAGACGGTCTGAGACAGGCGGACAGAGTCAGATAGACAGACACATACGGAGTGAGACAGGCGTTCAGTGACAGACGGTATGGGACAGACGGAGTGAGACAGGCGGCATGAGGCAGACGGACAGAGACAGACGGAGTGAGACAGGCGTTCAGTGACAGACGGACAGAGACTGGCGGGCTGAGACTGACGGGGTAAGACCAACGGTCTGAGACGGACGATCTGAGACAGACGGTCTGAGACAGACGGTCCGAGACAGACGGTCTGAGACATACGGTCTGAGACAGGCGCGCTGAGACAGACGGTCAGAGACAACGGTCTGAGACAGCGGTCTGATACAGACGGTCTGAGACAGACGGGCGGAGACAGACGTTCTGAGACAGACAGAGAGAGACTGGCGGGCTGAGACTGACGGGGTAAGACCAACGGTCTGAGACGGACGATCTGAGACAGACGGTCTGAGACAGACGGTCCGAGACAGACGGTCCGAGACAGACGGTCTGAGACATACGGTCTGAGACAGGCGCGCTGAGACAGACGGTCAGAGACAACGGTCTGAGACAGCGGTCTGATACAGACGGTCTGAGACAGACGGGCGGAGACAGGCGGGCTGAGACAGACGGACAGAGACAGCGGTCTGAGATAGACGGACGCAGGCAGACGGTCTGAGACAGACGGTCTGAGGCAGACGGTTTGAGACAGACGGTCTGAGGCAGACGGTCTGAGACAGACGGTCTGAGACCGACGGACAGAGACAGGCGGGCTGAGACTGACGGGGTAAGACCAACGGTCTGAGCCAGACGATCTGAGACAGACGGTCGGAGACAGGCGGGCTGAGAGAGACGGACAGAGACAGCGGTCTGATACAGACGGTCTGAGACAGACGGTCGGAGACAGAGAGTCTGAGACAGACGGCCTGAGACAGACGGTCTGAGACAGGCGGTCTGAGACAGACGGTCTGAGAGAGACGGTCTGAGACAGGCGGTCTGAGACAGAGGGTATCAGACAGACGCTCTGAGAAAGACGGTCTGAGACAGACCGTCTGAGACAGGCTGTCTGACACACACGTTCTTTGACAGACGGTCTGAGAAAGACGGACTGAGACAGACGTACTGAGACAGGCGGTCTGAGACAGGCGGTCTGAGAATGGCGGTCTGAGCCAGACGGTCTGTGGCAGACGGTCTGAGACAGACGCTCTGAGAAAGACGGACTGAGACAGACGGTCTGAGACAGGCTGTCTGACACACACGTTCTTTGACAGACGGTTTGAGACAGACCGTCTGAGACAGACGGTCTGAGACAGAGGGTATCAGACAGACACTCTGAGAAAGACGGTCTGAGACAGACGGTCTGAGACAGGCGGTCTGAGACAGACGGTCTGAGAGAGACGGTCTGAGACAGGCGGTCTGAGACAGAGGGTATCAGACAGACGCTCTGAGAAAGACGGTCTGAGACAGACGGTCTGAGACAGGCTGTCTGACACACACGTTCTTTGACAGACGGTCTGAGAAAGACGGACTGAGACAGACGTACTGAGACAGGCGGTCTGAGACAGGCGGTCTGAGAATGGCGGTCTGAGCCAGACGGTCTGTGGCAGACGGTCTGAGACAGACGGTCTGAGACAGTCGGACCGAGACAGACGGTGTGAGACAGACGGTCTGAGACAGACGGTCTGAGACAGGCTGTCTGACACACACGTTCTTTGACAGACGGTGTGAGACAGACGGTCTGAGACAGTCTGTCTGACACACACGTTCTTTGACAGGCGGTCTGAGACAGACGGTCTGATATAGGCGGTCTGAAACAGACGGTCTGAGACAGACGGTCTGAGACAGACGGTCTGAGACAGACGGTCTGAGACAGACGGTCTGAGACAGACGGTCTGAGACAGACGGTCTGAGACAGACGGTCTGAGACAGACGGTCTGAGACAGACGGTCTGAGACAGACGGTCTGAGACAGACGGTCTGAGACAGACGGTCTGAGACAGACGGTCTGAGACAGACGGTCTGAGACAGACGGACAGAGACAGGCCGGCTGAGACTGACGGTCTGAGACAGGCGCGTTGAGACAGACGGACAGAGACAGGCGGGCTGAGACAGACGGACAGAGACAACAGTCGGAGACAGACGATCTGAGACAGACGGACCGAGACAGACGGTCTGAGACAGACGGTTGAGACACACGGTCGGAGACAGGTGGGCTGAGGCAGAAGGACAGAGACAGCGGTCTGAGATAGACGGACGGAGGCAGGCGGTCTGAGACAGACGGTCTGAGACAGACGGTCTGAGACAGACGGTCTGAGACAGACGGTCTGAGACAGACGGTCTGAGACAGACGGTCTGAGACAGACGGTCTGAGACAGACGGTCTGAGACAGACGGTCTGAGACAGGCTGTCTGACACACACGTTCTTTGACAGACGGTGTGAGACAGACGGTCTGAGACAGGCTGTCTGACACACACGTTCTTTGACAGACGGTCTGAGACGGACGGACTGAGACAGGCGGTCAGAGACAGACGGTCTGATATAGGCGGTCTGAAACAGACGGTCTGAGACAGACGGTCTGAGACAGACTTTCTGAGACAGACGGTCTGAGATAGACGGTCTGAGACAGGCTGTCTGACACACACGTTCTTTGACAGACGGTGTGAGACAGACGGTCTGAGACAGGCTGTCTGACACACACGTTCTTTGACAGACGGTGTGAGACAGACGGTCTGAGACAGGCTGTCTGTCACACACGTTCTTTGACAGACGGTCTGAGACAGACGGGCGGCGACAGGCGGGCTGAGACAGACGGACAGAGACAGCGGTCTGAGAAAGACGGACGGAGGCAGACGGTCTGAGACAGACGGTCTGAGGCAGACGGTTTGAGACAGACGGTCTGAGGCAGACGGTCTGAGACAGACGGTCTGAGACAGACTGTAGGAGACAGGCGGGCTCAGACAGATGGACAGAGACAGCGGTCTGATACAGACGGTCTGAGACCGACGGACAGATACAGGCGGGCTGAGACTGACGGGGTAAGACCAACGGTCTGAGACAGACGATCTGAGACAGACGGTCGGAGACAGGCGGGCTGAGACAGACGGACAGAGACAGGCGGGCCGAGACAGACGGACAAAGACAGCGGTCTGATACAGACGGTCTGAGACAGACGGTCGAAGACAGGCGGGCTGAGACAGACCGACGGAGACAGCGGTCTGATACAGACGGTCTGACACAGACGGTCGGAGACAGGCGGGCTGAGACAGACGGACAGAGACAGGCGGGCTGAGACAGACGGACAAAGACAGCGGTCTGATACAGCGGGTCTGAGACAGACGGTCGGAGACAGGCGGGCTGAGACAGACTGACATAGACAGGCGGGCTGAGACAGACGATCTGAGACAGACGGACAGAGATAGACGGTCTGAGATAGACGGTCTGACACAGACGGTCGAAGACAGGCGGGCTGAGACAGACGGACAGAGACAGGCGGGCTGAGACAGACGGACAGAGACAGCGGTCTGAGATAGACGGACGGAGGCAGACGGTCTGAGACAGACGGTCTGAGACAGACGGTCTGAGACAGACGGGCTAAAACCGACGGCCTGGGACAGATGGTCTGAGACGGACAGACTGAGACAGGCGGTCTGAGACAGACGGTCTGATATAGGCGGTCTGAAACAGACGGTCTGAGACAGACGGTCTGAGACAGACGTTCTGAGACAGACGGTCTGAGACAGACGGTCTGAGACAGACGGGCTAAAACCGACGGCCTGGGACAGATGGTCTGAGACGGATGGTCTGAGACAGACGGTCTGAGACAGGCGGACAGAGTCAGATAGACAGACACATACGGAGTGAGACAGGCGTTCAGTGACAGACGGTATGGGACAGACGGAGTGAGACAGGCGGCATGAGGCAGACGGACAGAGACAGACGGAGTGAGACAGGCGTTCAGTGACAGACGGACAGAGACTGGCGGGCTGAGACTGACGGGGTAAGACCAACGGTCTGAGACGGACGATCTGAGACAGACGGTCTGAGACAGACGGTCCGAGACAGACGGTCTGAGACATACGGTCTGAGACAGGCGCGCTGAGACAGACGGTCAGAGACAACGGTCTGAGACAGCGGTCTGATACAGACGGTCTGAGACAGACGGGCGGAGACAGACGTTCTGAGACAGACAGAGAGAGACTGGCGGGCTGAGACTGACGGGGTAAGACCAACGGTCTGAGACGGACGATCTGAGACAGACGGTCTGAGACAGACGGTCCGAGACAGACGGTCCGAGACAGACGGTCTGAGACATACGGTCTGAGACAGGCGCGCTGAGACAGACGGTCAGAGACCACGGTCTGAGACAGCGGTCTGATACAGACGGTCTGAGACAGACGGGCGGAGACAGGCGGGCTGAGACAGACGGACAGAGACAGCGGTCTGAGATAGACGGACGCAGGCAGACGGTCTGAGACAGACGGTCTGAGGCAGACGGTTTGAGACCGACGGACAGAGACAGGCGGGCTGAGACTGACGGGGTAAGACCAACGGTCTGAGCCAGACGATCTGAGACAGACGGTCGGAGACAGGCGGGCTGAGAGAGACGGACAGAGACAGCGGTCTGATACAGACGGTCTGAGACAGACGGTCGGAGACAGAGAGTCTGAGACAGACGGCCTGAGACAGACGGTCTGAGACAGACGGTTTGAGACAGACCGTCTGAGACAGACGGTCTGAGACAGAGGGTATCAGAAAGACACTCTGAGAAAGACGGTCTGAGACAGACGGTCTGAGACAGGCGGTCTGAGACAGACGGTCTGAGAGAGACGGTCTGAGACAGGCGGTCTGAGACAGAGGGTATCAGACAGACGCTCTGAGAAAGACGGTCTGAGACAGACGGTCTGAGACAGGCTGTCTGACACACACGTTCTTTGACAGACGGTCTGAGAAAGACGGACTGAGACAGACGTACTGAGACAGGCGGTCTGAGACAGGCGGTCTGAGAATGGCGGTCTGAGCCAGACGGTCTGTGGCAGACGGTCTGAGACAGACGGTCTGAGACAGTCGGACCGAGACAGCCGGTGTGAGACAGACGGTCTGAGACAGACGGTCTGAGACAGGCTGTCTGACACACACGTTCTTTGACAGACGGTCTGAGACAGGCGGTCTGAGACAGACGGTCTGAGAGAGACGGTCTGAGACAGGCGGCCTGAGACAGACGGTCTGAGACAGACGGTCTGAGACAGACGGTCTGAGACAGACGGTCTGAGACAGACGGTCTGAGACAGACGGTCTGAGCCAGACGGTCTGAGACAGACGGTCTGAGTCAGACGGTCTGAGAGAGACGGTCTGAGACAGGCGGTCTGAGACAGACGGACAGGGACAGGCGAATAGGCGCTGCCAGATAGCGGCAGACGGCTGAGACGGACGGTCTGAGACAGACGGTCCGAGACAGACAGTCTGAGACAGACGGTCTTAGACATACGGCCTGAGACAGACAGTCTGAGACAGACAGTCTGATACAGACGGTCTGATACAGACGGTCTGATACAGACGGTCTGAGACAGACGGTCTGAGACGCACGGTCTGAGACAGACGGTCTGAGACAGACGGTCTGAGACAGACGGTCTGAGACAGACGGTCTGAGTCAGACGGTCTGATAGAGACGGTCTGAGACAGGCGGTCTGAGACAGACGGACAGGGACAGGCGAATAGGCGCTGCCCGATAGCGGCAGACGGACTGAGACGGACGGTCTGAGATAGGCTGACTGAGACAGACGGTCTGAGACAGACGGTTTGAGACAGACCGACTGAGACAGACGGTCTGAGACAGACGGTGTGAGACAGACGGTCTGAGACAGACGGTCTGAGACAGGCGGTCTGATACAAACGGTCTGAGACAGACGGCCTGAGACAGACGGTCTGATACAGACGGTCTGATACAGACGGTCTGAGACAGTCGGTCTGAGACAGACGGTCTGAGACAGACGGTTCGAGACAGAGGGATTGAGACAGACGGCCTGAGACTGGCGGTCTGAGACAGACGGTCTGAGACAGACGGTCTGAGACAGACGGTCTGAGACAGACGGTCTGAGACAGACGGTCTGAGACAGACGGTCTGAGACAGACGGTCTGAGACGCACGGTCTGAGACAGACGGTCTGAGACATACGGTCTGAGACAGACGGTCTGAGACAGACGGTCTGAGACAGACGGTCTGAGACAGACGGTCTGAGACAGACGGTCTGAGACAGACGGCCTGAGACAGACGGTTCGAGACAGCGGGATTCAGACAGACGGTCTGAGACAGACGGTCTGATACAGACGGTCTGATACAGACGGTCTGATACAGACGGTCTGAGACAGACGGTCTGAGACAGACGGTTCGAGACAGAGGGATTGAGACAGACGGCCTGAGACTGGCGGTCTGAGACAGACGGTCTGAGACAGACGGTCTGAGACAGACGGTCTGAGACAGACGGTCTGAGACAGACGGTCTGAGACAGACGGTCTGAGACAGACGGTCTGAGACGCACGGTCTGAGACAGACGGTCTGAGACAGACGGTCTGAGACAGACGGTCTGAGACAGACGGTCTGAGACAGACGGTCTGAGACAGACGGTCTGAGACAGACGGACAGAGACAGGCCGGCTGAGACTGACGGTCTGAGTCGGACGGTCTGAGACCGGCGGACGGAGACAGACGGACTGAGACAGACGGACTGAGACAGACGGTCTGAGACAGACGGTCTGAGACAGACGGTCAGAGACAGGCGGCCTGAGACAGACGGCCTGACACAGACGGTCTGAGACCGACGGTCCGAGACAGACAGTCTGAGACAGACGGTCTTAGACATACGGCCTGAGACAGACAGTCTGAGACAGACAGTCTGATACAGACGGTCTGATACAGACGGTCTGATACAGACGGTCTGAGACAGACGGTCTGAGACGCACGGTCTGAGACAGACGGTCTGAGACAGACGGTCTGAGACAGACGGTCTGAGACAGACCGTCTGAGTCAGACGGTCTGATAGAGACGGTCTGAGACAGGCGGTCTGAGACAGACGGACAGGGACAGGCGAATAGGCGCTGCCCGATAGCGGCAGACGGACTGAGACGGACGGTCTGAGATAGGCTGACTGAGATAGACGGGTCTGAGACAGACGCTCTGAGACAGACGGTCTGAGACAGACGGCCTGAGACAGACGGTCTGAGACAGACGGTTTGAGACAGACCGTCTGAGACAGACGGTCTGAGACACACGGTGTGAGACAGACGGTCTGAGACAGACGGTCTGAGACAGACGGTCTGAGACAGACGGTCTGAGACAGACGGTCTGAGACAGACGGTCTGAGCCAGACGGTCTGAGACAGACGGTCTGAGTCAGACGGTCTGAGAGAGACGGTCTGAGACAGGCGGTCTGAGACAGACGGACAGGGACAGGCGAATAGGCGCTGCCAGATAGCGGCAGACGGACTGAGACGGACGGTCTGAGACAGACGGTCCGAGACAGACAGTCTGAGACAGACGGTCTTAGACATACGGCCTGAGACAGACAGTCTGAGACAGACAGTCTGATACAGACGGTCTGATACAGACGGTCTGAGACAGACGGTCTGAGACGCACGGTCTGAGACAGACGGTCTGAGACAGACGGTCTGAGACAGACGGTCTGAGACAGACGGTCTGAGTCAGACGGTCTGATAGAGACGGTCTGAGACAGGCGGTCTGAGACAGACGGACAGGGACAGGCGAATAGGCGCTGCCCGATAGCGGCAGACGGACTGAGACGGACGGTCTGAGATAGGCTGACTGAGACAGACGGTCTGAGACAGACGGTTTGAGACAGACCGACTGAGACAGACGGTCTGAGACAGACGGTGTGAGACAGACGGTCTGAGACAGACGGTCTGAGACAGGCGGTCTGATACAAACGGTCTGAGACAGACGGCCTGAGACAGACGGTCTGATACAGACGGTCTGATACAGACGGTCTGAGACAGTCGGTCTGAGACAGACGGTCTGAGACAGACGGTTCGAGACAGAGGGATTGAGACAGACGGCCTGAGACTGGCGGTCTGAGACAGACGGTCTGAGACAGACGGTCTGAGACAGACGGTCTGAGACAGACGGTCTGAGACAGACGGTCTGAGACAGACGGTCTGAGACAGACGGTCTGAGACGCACGGTCTGAGACAGACGGTCTGAGACATACGGTCTGAGACAGACGGTCTGAGACAGACGGTCTGAGACAGACGGTCTGAGACAGACGGTCTGAGACAGACGGTCTGAGACAGACGGCCTGAGACAGACGGTTCGAGACAGCGGGATTCAGACAGACGGTCTGAGACAGACGGTCTGAGACAGACGGTCAGAGACAGACGGTCTGAGACAGACGGTCTGACACAGACGGTCTGAGACAGACGGTCTGAGACAGACGGTCTGAGACAGACGGTCTGAGACAGACGGTTCGAGACAGAGGGATTGAGACAGACGGCCTGAGACTGGCGGTCTGAGACAGACGGTCTGAGACAGACGGTCTGAGACAGACGGTCTGAGACAGACGGTCAGAGACAGGCGGCCTGAGACAGACGGCCTGACACAGACGGTCTGAGACAGACGGTCCGAGACAGACAGTCTGAGACAGACGGTCTTAGACATACGGCCTGAGACAGACAGTCTGAGACAGACAGTCTGATACAGACGGTCTGATACAGACGGTCTGATACAGACGGTCTGAGACAGACGGTCTGAGACGCACGGTCTGAGACAGACGGTCTGAGACAGACGGTCTGAGACAGACGGTCTGAGACAGACGGTCTGAGTCAGACGGTCTGATAGAGACGGTCTGAGACAGGCGGTCTGAGACAGACGGACAGGGACAGGCGAATAGGCGCTGCCCGATAGCGGCAGACGGACTGAGACGGACGGTCTGAGATAGGCTGACTGAGACAGACGGTCTGAGACAGACGGTTTGAGACAGAGCGACTGAGACAGACGGTCTGAGACAGACGGTGTGAGACAGACGGTCTGAGACAGACGGTCTGGGACAGGCGGTCTGATACAAACGGTCTGAGACAGACGGTCTGAGACAGACGGCCTGAGACAGGCGGTCTGAGACAGGGGGACAGGGGCAGGCGAATAGACGTTGCGCGATAGGGGCAGACGGTCTGAGATAGACGCTCTGAGACAGACAGTCTGAGACAGACGGTCTGAGACAGACGGTCTGACACAGACGGTCTGAGACAGACGGTCTGAGACAGACGGTCTGAGACAGACGGTCTGAGACAGACGGTCTGAGACAGACGGTTCGAGACAGAGGGATTGAGACAGACGGCCTGAGACTGGCGGTCTGAGACAGACGGTCTGAGACAGACGGTCTGAGACAGACGGTCAGAGACAGGCGGCCTGAGACAGACGGCCTGACACAGACGGTCTGAGACAGACGGTCCGAGACAGACAGTCTGAGACAGACGGTCTTAGACATACGGCCTGAGACAGACAGTCTGAGACAGACAGTCTGATACAGACGGTCTGATACAGACGGTCTGATACAGACGGTCTGAGCCAGACGGTCTGAGACGCACGGTCTGAGACAGACGGTCTGAGACAGACGGTCTGAGTCAGACGGTCTGATAGAGACGGTCTGAGACAGGCGGTCTGAGACAGACGGACCGGGACAGGCGAATGGGCGCTGCCCGATAGCGGCAGACGGACTGAGACGGACGGTCTGAGATAGGCTGACTGAGATAGACGGGTCTGAGACAGACGCTCTGAGACAGAGAGTCTGAGACAGACGGCCTGAGACAGACGGTCTGAGACAGACGGTTTGAGACAGACCGTCTGAGACAGACGGTCTGAGACAGACGGTGTGAGACAGACGGTCTGAGACAGACGGTCTGAGACAGGCGGTCTGATACAAACGGTCTGAGACAGACGGTCTGAGACAGACGGCCTGAGACAGGCGGTCTGAGACAGGGGGACAGGGACAGGCGAATAGACGCTGCGCGATAGCGGCAGACGGTCTGAGATAGACGCTCTGAGACAGACAGTCTGAGACAGACGGTCTGAGACAGACGGTCTGAGACAGGCGGTCTGAGACAGACGGTCTGAGAGAGACGGTCTGAGACAGGCGGCCTGAGACAGACGGTCTGAGACAGACGGTCTGAGACAGACGGTCTGAGACAGACGGTCTGAGACAGACGGTCTGAGACAGACGGTCTGAGACAGACGGTCTGAGACAGACGGTCTGAGACAGACGGTCTGAGTCAGACGGACTGAGAGAGACGGTCTGAGACAGGCGGTCTGAGACAGACGGACAGGGACAGGCGAATAGGCGCTGCCCGATAGCGGCAGACGGACTGAGACGGACGGTCTGAGATAGGCTGACTGAGACAGACGGTCTGAGACAGACGGTTTGAGACAGACCGACTGAGACAGACGGTCTGAGACAGACGGTCTGAGACAGACGGTGTGAGACAGACGGTCTGAGACAGACGGTCTGAGACAGGCGGTCTGATACAAACGGTCTGAGACAGACGGCCTGAGACAGACGGTCTGATACAGACGGTCTGATACAGACGGTCTGAGACAGTCGGTCTGAGACAGACGGTCTGAGACAGACGGTTCGAGACAGAGGGATTGAGACAGACGGCCTGAGACTGGCGGTCTGAGACAGACGGTCTGAGACAGACGGTCTGAGACAGACGGTCTGAGACAGACGGTCTGAGACAGACGGTCTGAGACAGACGGTCTGAGACGCACGGTCTGAGACAGACGGTCTGAGACATACGGTCTGAGACAGACGGTCTGAGACAGACGGTCTGAGACAGACGGTCTGAGACAGACGGTCTGAGACAGACGGTCTGAGACAGACGGCCTGAGACAGACGGTTCGAGACAGAGGGATTCAGACAGACGGTCTGAGACAGACGGTCTGAGACAGACGGTCAGAGACAGACGGTCTGAGACAGACGGTCTGACACAGACGGTCTGAGACAGACGGTCTGAGACAGACGGTCTGAGACAGACGGTCTGAGACAGACGGTTCGAGACAGAGGGATTGAGACAGACGGCCTGAGACTGGCGGTCTGAGACAGACGGTCTGAGACAGACGGTCTGAGACAGACGGTCTGAGACAGACGGCCTGAGACAGACGGTTCGAGACAGAGGGATTCAGACAGACGGTCTGAGACAGACGGTCTGAGACAGACGGTCAGAGACAGACGGTCTGAGACAGACGGTCTGACACAGACGGTCTGAGACAGACGGTCTGAGACAGACGGTCTGAGACAGACGGTCTGAGACAGACGGTTCGAGACAGAGGGATTGAGACAGACGGCCTGAGACTGGCGGTCTGAGACAGACGGTCTGAGACAGACGGTCTGAGACAGACGGTCTGAGACAGACGGTCTGAGACAGACGGTCAGCGACAGGCGGCCTGAGACAGACGGCCTGACACAGACGGTCTGAGACAGGCGGTCTGATACAAACGGTCTGAGACAGACGGTCTGAGACAGACGGCCTGAGACAGGCGGTCTGAGACAGGGGGACAGGGACAGGCGAATAGACGCTGCGCGATAGCGGCAGACGGTCTGAGATAGACGCTCTGAGACAGACAGTCTGAGACAGACGGTCTGAGACAGACGGTCTGAGACAGGCGGTCTGAGACGGACGGTCTGAGACAGGTGGTCTGAGACAGACGGTCTGAGAGAGACGGTCTGAGACAGGCGGCCTGAGACAGACGGTCTGAGACAGACGGTCTGAGACAGACGGTCTGAGACAGACGGTCTGAGACAGACGGTCTGAGACAGACGGTCTGAGACAGACGGTCTGAGACAGACGGTCTGAGACAGACGGTCTGAGTCAGACGGTCTGTGAGAGACGGTCTGAGACAGGCGGTCTGAGACAGACGGACAGGGACAGGCGAATAGGCGCTGCCCGATAGCGGCAGACGGACTGAGACGGACGGTCCGAGATAGGCTGACTGAGACAGACGGTCTGAGACAGACGGTTTGAGACAGACCGTCTGAGACAGACGGTCTGAGACAGACGGTGTGAGACAGACGGTCTGAGACAGACGGTCTGAGACAGGCGGTCTGATACAAACGGTCTGAGACAGACGGTCTGAGACAGACGGCCTGAGACAGGCGGTCTGAGACAGGGGGACAGGGACAGGCGAATAGACGCTGCGCGATAGCGGCAGACGGTCTGAGATAGACGCTCTGAGACAGACAGTCTGAGACAGACGGTCTGAGACAGACGGTCTGACACAGACGGTCTGAGACAGACGGTGTGAGACAGACGGTCTGAGACAGACGGCCTGAGACAGGCGGTCTGATACAAACGGTCTGAGACAGACCGTCTGAGACAGACGGTCTGAGACAGACGGTGTGAGACAGACGGTCTGAGACAGACGGTCTGAGACAGGCGGTCTGATACAAACGGTCTGAGACAGACGGTCTGAGACAGACGGTCTGAGAGAGACGGTTCGAGACAGAGGGATTGAGACAGACGGCCTGAGACTGGCGGTCTGAGACAGACGGTCTGAGACAGACGGTCTGAGACAGACGGTCTGAGACAGACGGTCTGAGACAGACGGTCAGAGACAGGCGGCCTGAGACAGACGGCCTGACACAGACGGTCTGAGACAGACGGTCCGAGACAGACAGTCTGAGACAGACGGTCTTAGACATACGGCCTGAGACAGACAGTCTGAGACAGACAGTCTGATACAGACGGTCTGATACAGACGGTCTGATACAGACGGTCTGAGACAGACGGTCTGAGACAGGCGGTCTGAGACAGACGGACAGGGACAGGCGAATAGGCGCTGCCCGATAGCGGCAGACGGACTGAGACGGACGGTCTGAGATAGGCTGACTGAGATAGACGGGTCTGAGACAGACGCTCTGAGACAGAGAGTCTGAGACAGACGGCCTGAGACAGACGGTCTGAGACAGACGGTTTGAGACAGACCGTCTGAGACAGACGGTCTGAGACAGACGGTGTGAGACAGACGGTCTGAGACAGACGGTCTGAGACAGGCGGTCTGATACAAACGGTCTGAGACAGACGGTCTGAGACAGACGGCCTGAGACAGGCGGTCTGAGACAGGGGGACAGGGACAGGCGAATAGACGCTGCGCGATAGCGGCAGACGGTCTGAGATAGACGCTCTGAGACAGACAGTCTGAGACAGACGGTCTGAGACAGACGGTCTGAGACAGGCGGTCTGAGACAGACGGTCTGAGAGAGACGGTCTGAGACAGGCGGCCTGAGACAGACGGTCTGAGACAGACGGTCTGAGACAGACGGTCTGAGACAGACGGTCTGAGACAGACGGTCTGAGACAGACGGTCTGAGAGAGACGGTCTGAGACAGACGGTCTGAGTCAGACGGTCTGAGAGAGACGGTCTGAGACAGGCGGTCTGAGACAGACGGACAGGGACAGGCGAATAGGCGCTGCCCGATAGCGGCAGACGGACTGAGACGGACGGTCTGAGATAGGCTGACTGAGACAGACGGTCTGAGACAGACGGTTTGAGACAGACCGACTGAGACAGACGGTCTGAGACAGACGGTGTGAGACAGACGGTCTGAGACAGACGGTCTGAGACAGGCGGTCTGATACAAACGGTCTGAGACAGACGGCCTGAGACAGACGGTCTGATACAGACGGTCTGATACAGACGGTCTGAGACAGTCGGTCTGAGACAGACGGTCTGAGACAGACGGTTCGAGACAGAGGGATTGAGACAGACGGCCTGAGACTGGCGGTCTGAGACAGACGGTCTGAGACAGACGGTCTGAGACAGACGGTCTGAGACAGACGGTCTGAGACAGACGGTCTGAGACAGACGGTCTGAGACAGACGGTCTGAGACGCACGGTCTGAGACAGACGGTCTGAGACATACGGTCTGAGACAGACGGTCTGAGACAGACGGTCTGAGACAGACGGTCTGAGACAGACGGTCTGAGACAGACGGTCTGAGACAGACGGTCTGATACAGACGGTCTGAGACAGTCGGTCTGAGACAGACGGTCTGAGACAGACGGTTCGAGACAGAGGGATTGAGACAGACGGCCTGAGACTGGCGGTCTGAGACAGACGGTCTGAGACAGACGGTCTGAGACAGACGGTCTGAGACAGACGGTCTGAGACAGACGGTCTGAGACAGACGGTCTGAGACGCACGGTCTGAGACAGACGGTCTGAGACATACGGTCTGAGACAGACGGTCTGAGACAGACGGTCTGAGACAGACGGTCTGAGACAGACGGTCTGAGACAGACGGTCTGAGACAGACGGCCTGAGACAGACGGTTCGAGACAGAGGGATTCAGACAGACGGTCTGAGACAGACGGTCTGAGACAGACGGTCAGAGACAGACGGTCTGAGACAGACGGTCTGACACAGACGGTCTGAGACAGACGGTCTGAGACAGACGGTCTGAGACAGACGGTCTGAGACAGACGGTTCGAGACAGAGGGATTGAGACAGACGGCCTGAGACTGGCGGTCTGAGACAGACGGTCTGAGACAGACGGTCTGAGACAGACGGTCTGAGACAGACGGCCTGAGACAGACGGTTCGAGACAGAGGGATTCAGACAGACGGTCTGAGACAGACGGTCTGAGACAGACGGTCAGAGACAGACGGTCTGAGACAGACGGTCTGACACAGACGGTCTGAGACAGACGGTCTGAGACAGACGGTCTGAGACAGACGGTCTGAGACAGACGGTTCGAGACAGAGGGATTGAGACAGACGGCCTGAGACTGGCGGTCTGAGACAGACGGTCTGAGACAGACGGTCTGAGACAGACGGTCTGAGACAGACGGTCAGCGACAGGCGGCCTGAGACAGACGGCCTGACACAGACGGTCTGAGACAGGCGGTCTGATACAAACGGTCTGAGACAGACGGTCTGAGACAGACGGCCTGAGACAGGCGGTCTGAGACAGGGGGACAGGGACAGGCGAATAGACGCTGCGCGATAGCGGCAGACGGTCTGAGATAGACGCTCTGAGACAGACAGTCTGAGACAGACGGTCTGAGACAGACGGTCTGAGACAGGCGGTCTGAGACGGACGGTCTGAGACAGGTGGTCTGAGACAGACGGTCTGAGAGAGACGGTCTGAGACAGGCGGCCTGAGACAGACGGTCTGAGACAGACGGTCTGAGACAGACGGTCTGAGACAGACGGTCTGAGACAGACGGTCTGAGACAGACGGTCTGAGACAGACGGTCTGAGACAGACGGTCTGAGACAGACGGTCTGAGTCAGACGGTCTGTGAGAGACGGTCTGAGACAGGCGGTCTGAGACAGACGGACAGGGACAGGCGAATAGGCGCTGCCCGATAGCGGCAGACGGACTGAGACGGACGGTCCGAGATAGGCTGACTGAGACAGACGGTCTGAGACAGACGGTTTGAGACAGACCGTCTGAGACAGACGGTCTGAGACAGACGGTGTGAGACAGACGGTCTGAGACAGACGGTCTGAGACAGGCGGTCTGATACAAACGGTCTGAGACAGACGGTCTGAGACAGACGGCCTGAGACAGGCGGTCTGAGACAGGGGGACAGGGACAGGCGAATAGACGCTGCGCGATAGCGGCAGACGGTCTGAGATAGACGCTCTGAGACAGACAGTCTGAGACAGACGGTCTGAGACAGACGGTCTGACACAGACGGTCTGAGACAGACGGTGTGAGACAGACGGTCTGAGACAGACGGTCTGAGACAGGCGGTCTGATACAAACGGTCTGAGACAGACCGTCTGAGACAGACGGTCTGAGACAGACGGTGTGAGACAGACGGTCTGAGACAGACGGTCTGAGACAGGCGGTCTGATACAAACGGTCTGAGACAGACGGTCTGAGACAGACGGTCTGAGAGAAACGGTTCGAGACAGAGGGATTGAGACAGACGGCCTGAGACTGGCGGTCTGAGACAGACGGTCTGAGACAGACGGTCTGAGACAGACGGTCTGAGACAGACGGTCTGAGACAGACGGTCAGAGACAGGCGGCCTGAGACAGACGGCCTGACACAGACGGTCTGAGACAGACGGTCCGAGACAGACAGTCTGAGACAGACGGTCTTAGACATACGGCCTGAGACAGACAGTCTGAGACAGACAGTCTGATACAGACGGTCTGATACAGACGGTCTGATACAGACGGTCTGAGACAGACGGTCTGAGACGCACGGTCTGAGACAGACGGTCTGAGACAGACGGTCTGAGACAGACGGTCTGAGACAGACGGTCTGAGTCAGACGGTCTGATAGAGACGGTCTGAGACAGGCGGTCTGAGACAGACGGACAGGGACAGGCGAATAGGCGCTGCCCGATAGCGGCAGACGGACTGAGACGGACGGTCTGAGATAGGCTGACTGAGATAGACGGGTCTGAGACAGACGCTCTGAGACAGAGAGTCTGAGACAGACGGCCTGAGACAGACGGTCTGAGACAGACGGTTTGAGACAGACCGTCTGAGACAGACGGTCTGAGACAGACGGTGTGAGACAGACGGTCTGAGACAGACGGTCTGAGACAGGCGGTCTGATACAAACGGTCTGAGACAGACGGTCTGAGACAGACGGCCTGAGACAGGCGGTCTGAGACAGGGGGACAGGGACAGGCGAATAGACGCTGCGCGATAGCGGCAGACGGTCTGAGATAGACGCTCTGAGACAGACAGTCTGAGACAGACGGTCTGAGACAGACGGTCTGAGACAGGCGGTCTGAGACAGACGGTCTGAGAGAGACGGTCTGAGACAGGCGGCCTGAGACAGACGGTCTGAGACAGACGGTCTGAGACAGACGGTCTGAGACAGACGGTCTGAGACAGACGGTCTGAGACAGACGGTCTGAGAGAGACGGTCTGAGACAGACGGTCTGAGTCAGACGGTCTGAGAGAGACGGTCTGAGACAGGCGGTCTGAGACAGACGGACAGGGACAGGCGAATAGGCGCTGCCCGATAGCGGCAGACGGACTTAGACGGACGGTCTGAGATAGGCTGACTGAGACAGACGGTCTGAGACAGACGGTTTGAGACAGACCGTCTGAGACAGACGGTCTGAGACAGACGGTGTGAGACAGACGGTCCGGGACAGACGGTCTGAGACAGACGGTCAGAGACAGACGGTATGATACAGACCGACAGGGACAGGCGAATAGACGGTGCCCGATAGCGACAGACGGACTGAGACGGACGGTCTGAGATAGGCTGACTGAGATAGACGGTCTGAGACAGACGGCCTGAGACAGACGGTCTGAGACAGACGGTCAGAGACAGGCGGTCTGATACAGACGGACAGGGACAGGCGAATAGACGCTGCCCGATAGCGGCAGACAGACTGAGACGGACGGTCTCAGATAGGCTGACTGAGATAGACGGTCTGAGACAGACGGTTCGAGACAGAGGGATTGAGACAGACGGTCTGAGACTGGCGGTCTGATACAGACGGTCTGATACAGACGGTCTGAGACGCACGGTCTGAGACAGACGGTCTGAGACAGACGGTCTGAGACAGGCGGTCAGAGACAGGCGGCCTGAGACAGACGGCCTGAGACAGACGGTCTGGGACAGACGGTCTGAGACGGACGGTTCGAGACAGAGGGATTGAGACAGACGGCCTGAGACTGGCGGTCTGAGACAGACGGTCTGAGACAGACGGTCTGAGACAGACGGTCTGAGACAGACGGTCAGAGACAGGCGGCCTGAGACAGACGGCCTGACACAGACGGTCTGAGACAGACGGTCTGAGACAGACGGTCTGAGACAGACGGTCTGAGACAGACGGTCTGAGACAGACGGTCTGGGACAGACGGTCTGAGACAGACGGTCAGAGACAGACGGTATGATACAGACCGACAGGGACAGGCGAATAGACGGTGCCCGATAGCGGCAGACGGACTGAGACGGACGGTCTGAGATAGGCTGACTGAGATAGACGGTCTGAGACAGACGGTCAGAGACAGGCGGTCTGATGCAGACGGACAGGGACAGGCGAATAGACGCTGCCCGATAGCGGCAGACAGACTGAGACGGACGGTCTCAGATAGGCTGACTGAGATAGACGGTCTGAGACAGACGGTCTGAGACAGACGGTCTGAGACAGACGGTCTGAGACGCACGGTCTGAGACAGACGGTCTGAGACATACGGCCTGAGACAGACAGTCTGAGACAGACAGTCTGATACAGACGGTCTGATACAGACGGTCTGATACAGACGGTCTGAGACAGACGGTCTGAGACAGACGGTCTGAGACAGACGGTCAGAGACAGGCGGCCTGAGACAGACGGCCTGAGACAGACGGTCTGAGACAGACGGTCAGAGACAGGCGGCCTGAGACAGACGGCCTGAGACAGACGGTCTGATACAGACGGTCTGATACAGACGGTCTGATACAGACGGACTGAGACAGTCGGTCTGAGACGCACGGTCTGAGACAGACGGTCTGAGACAGACGGTCTGAGACATACGGCCTGAGACAGACAGTCTGAGACAGACAGTCTGATACAGACGGTCTGAGACAGACGGTGTGAGACAGACGGTCTGAGACAGACGGTCTGAGACAGACGGTCTGAGACAGACGGTCTGACACAGACGGTCTGAGACAGACGGTCTGAGACAGACGGTCGGAGACAGACGGTCTGAGACAGACGGTTCGAGACAGAGGGATTGAGACAGACGGCCTGAGACTGGCGGTCTGAGACAGACGGTCTGAGACAGACGGTCTGAGACAGACGGTCAGAGACAGGCGGCCTGAGACAGATGGCCTGACACAGACGGTCTGAGACAGACGGCCTGAGACAGACGGTCTGAGACAGACGGTCTGAGACAGACGGTCTTAGACATACGGCCTGAGACAGACAGTCTGAGACAGACAGTCTGATACAGACGGTCTGATACAGACGGTCTGAGACAGACGGTCTGAGACGCACGGTCTGAGACAGACGGTCTGAGACAGACGGTCTGAGACAGACGGTCTGAGACAGACGGTCTGAGACAGACGGTCTGAGACAGACGGTCTGAGACAGACGGTCTGAGACAGACGGTCTGACACAGACGGTCTGAGACAGACGGTGTGAGACAGACGGTCTGAGACAGACGGTCTGAGACAGGCGGTCTGATACAAACGGTCTGAGACAGACCGTCTGAGACAGACGGTCTGAGACAGACGGTGTGAGACAGACGGTCTGAGACAGACGGTCTGAGACAGGCGGTCTGATACAAACGGTCTGAGACAGACGGTCTGAGACAGACGGTCTGAGACAGACGGTTCGAGACAGAGGGATTGAGACAGACGGCCTGAGACTGGCGGTCTGAGACAGACGGTCTGAGACAGACGGTCTGAGACAGACGGTCTGAGACAGACGGTCTGAGACAGACGGTCTGAGACAGACGGTCAGAGACAGGCGGCCTGAGACAGACGGCCTGACACAGACGGTCTGAGACAGACGGTCCGAGACAGACAGTCTGAGACAGACGGTCTTAGACATACGGCCTGAGACAGACAGTCTGAGACAGACAGTCTGATACAGACGGTCTGATACAGACGGTCTGATACAGACGGTCTGAGACAGACGGTCTGAGACGCACGGTCTGAGACAGACGGTCTGAGACAGACGGTCTGAGACAGACGGTCTGAGACAGACGGTCTGAGTCAGACGGTCTGATAGAGACGGTCTGAGACAGGCGGTCTGAGACAGACGGACAGGGACAGGCGAATAGGCGCTGCCCGATAGCGGCAGACGGACTGAGACGGACGGTCTGAGATAGGCTGACTGAGATAGACGGGTCTGAGACAGACGCTCTGAGACAGAGAGTCTGAGACAGACGGCCTGAGACAGACGGTCTGAGACAGACGGTTTGAGACAGACCGTCTGAGACAGACGGTCTGAGACAGACGGTGTGAGACAGACGGTCTGAGACAGACGGTCTGAGACAGGCGGTCTGATACAAACGGTCTGAGACAGACGGTCTGAGACAGACGGCCTGAGACAGGCGGTCTGAGACAGGGGGACAGGGACAGGCGAATAGACGCTGCGCGATAGCGGCAGACGGTCTGAGATAGACGCTCTGAGACAGACAGTCTGAGACAGACGGTCTGAGACAGACGGTCTGAGACAGGCGGTCTGAGACAGACGGTCTGAGAGAGACGGTCTGAGACAGGCGGCCTGAGACAGACGGTCTGAGACAGACGGTCTGAGACAGACGGTCTGAGACAGACGGTCTGAGACAGACGGTCTGAGACAGACGGTCTGAGAGAGACGGTCTGAGACAGACGGTCTGAGTCAGACGGTCTGAGAGAGACGGTCTGAGACAGGCGGTCTGAGACAGACGGACAGGGACAGGCGAATAGGCGCTGCCCGATAGCGGCAGACGGACTGAGACGGACGGTCTGAGATAGGCTGACTGAGACAGACGGTCTGAGACAGACGGTTTGAGACAGACCGTCTGAGACAGACGGTCTGAGACAGACGGTGTGAGACAGACGGTCCGGGACAGACGGTCTGAGACAGACGGTCAGAGACAGACGGTATGATACAGACCGACAGGGACAGGCGAATAGACGGTGCCCGATAGCGACAGACGGACTGAGACGGACGGTCTGAGATAGGCTGACTGAGATAGACGGTCTGAGACAGACGGCCTGAGACAGACGGTCTGAGACAGACGGTCAGAGACAGGCGGTCTGATACAGACGGACAGGGACAGGCGAATAGACGCTGCCCGATAGCGGCAGACAGACTGAGACGGACGGTCTCAGATAGGCTGACTGAGATAGACGGTCTGAGACAGACGGTTCGAGACAGAGGGATTGAGACAGACGGTCTGAGACTGGCGGTCTGATACAGACGGTCTGATACAGACGGTCTGAGACGCACGGTCTGAGACAGACGGTCTGAGACAGACGGTCTGAGACAGGCGGTCAGAGACAGGCGGCCTGAGACAGACGGCCTGAGACAGACGGTCTGAGACAGACGGTCTGAGACGGACGGTTCGAGACAGAGGGATTGAGACAGACGGCCTGAGACTGGCGGTCTGAGACAGACGGTCTGAGACAGACGGTCTGAGACAGACGGTCTGAGACAGACGGTCTGATAGAGACGGTCTGAGACAGGCGGTCTGAGACAGACGGACCGGGACAGGCGAATGGGCGCTGCCCGATAGCGGCAGACGGACTGAGACGGACGGTCTGAGATAGGCTGACTGAGATAGACGGGTCTGAGACAGACGCTCTGAGACAGAGAGTCTGAGACAGACGGCCTGAGACAGACGGTCTGAGACAGACGGTTTGAGACAGACCGTCTGAGACAGACGGTCTGAGACAGACGGTGTGAGACAGACGGTCTGAGACAGACGGTCTGAGACAGGCGGTCTGATACAAACGGTCTGAGACAGACGGTCTGAGACAGACGGCCTGAGACAGGCGGTCTGAGACAGGGGGACAGGGACAGGCGAATAGACGCTGCGCGATAGCGGCAGACGGTCTGAGATAGACGCTCTGAGACAGACAGTCTGAGACAGACGGTCTGAGACAGACGGTCTGAGACAGGCGGTCTGAGACAGACGGTCTGAGAGAGACGGTCTGAGACAGGCGGCCTGAGACAGACGGTCTGAGACAGACGGTCTGAGACAGACGGTCTGAGACAGACGGTCTGAGACAGACGGTCTGAGACAGACGGTCTGAGACAGACGGTCTGAGACAGACGGTCTGAGACAGACGGTCTGAGTCAGACGGACTGAGAGAGACGGTCTGAGACAGGCGGTCTGAGACAGACGGACAGGGACAGGCGAATAGGCGCTGCCCGATAGCGGCAGACGGACTGAGACGGACGGTCTGAGATAGGCTGACTGAGACAGACGGTCTGAGACAGACGGTTTGAGACAGACCGTCTGAGACAGACGGTCTGAGACAGACGGTCTGAGACAGACGGTGTGAGACAGACGGTCTGAGACAGACGGTCTGAGACAGGCGGTCTGATACAAACGGTCTGAGACAGACGGCCTGAGACAGACGGTCTGATACAGACGGTCTGATACAGACGGTCTGAGACAGTCGGTCTGAGACAGACGGTCTGAGACAGACGGTTCGAGACAGAGGGATTGAGACAGACGGCCTGAGACTGGCGGTCTGAGACAGACGGTCTGAGACAGACGGTCTGAGACAGACGGTCTGAGACAGACGGTCTGAGACAGACGGTCTGAGACAGACGGTCTGAGACGCACGGTCTGAGACAGACGGTCTGAGACATACGGTCTGAGACAGACGGTCTGAGACAGACGGTCTGAGACAGACGGTCTGAGACAGACGGTCTGAGACAGACGGTCTGAGACAGACGGCCTGAGACAGACGGTTCGAGACAGAGGGATTCAGACAGACGGTCTGAGACAGACGGTCTGAGACAGACGGTCAGAGACAGACGGTCTGAGACAGACGGTCTGACACAGACGGTCTGACACAGACGGTCTGAGACAGACGGTCTGAGACAGACGGTCTGAGACAGACGGTCTGAGACAGACGGTTCGAGACAGAGGGATTGAGACAGACGGCCTGAGACTGGCGGTCTGAGACAGACGGTCTGAGACAGACGGTCTGAGACAGACGGTCTGAGACAGACGGCCTGAGACAGACGGTTCGAGACAGAGGGATTCAGACAGACGGTCTGAGACAGACGGTCTGAGACAGACGGTCAGAGACAGACGGTCTGAGACAGACGGTCTGACACAGACGGTCTGAGACAGACGGTCTGAGACAGACGGTCTGAGACAGACGGTCTGAGACAGACGGTTCGAGACAGAGGGATTGAGACAGACGGCCTGAGACTGGCGGTCTGAGACAGACGGTCTGAGACAGACGGTCTGAGACAGACGGTCTGAGACAGACGGTCTGAGACAGACGGTCAGCGACAGGCGGCCTGAGACAGACGGCCTGACACAGACGGTCTGAGACAGGCGGTCTGATACAAACGGTCTGAGACAGACGGTCTGAGACAGACGGCCTGAGACAGGCGGTCTGAGACAGGGGGACAGGGACAGGCGAATAGACGCTGCGCGATAGCGGCAGACGGTCTGAGATAGACGCTCTGAGACAGACAGTCTGAGACAGACGGTCTGAGACAGACGGTCTGAGACAGGCGGTCTGAGACGGACGGTCTGAGACAGGTGGTCTGAGACAGACGGTCTGAGAGAGACGGTCTGAGACAGGCGGCCTGAGACAGACGGTCTGAGACAGACGGTCTGAGACAGACGGTCTGAGACAGACGGTCTGAGACAGACGGTCTGAGACAGACGGTCTGAGACAGACGGTCTGAGACAGACGGTCTGAGACAGACGGTCTGAGACAGACGGTCTGAGACAGACGGTCTGAGTCAGACGGTCTGTGAGAGACGGTCTGAGACAGGCGGTCTGAGACAGACGGACAGGGACAGGCGAATAGGCGCTGCCCGATAGCGGCAGACGGACTGAGACGGACGATCCGAGATAGGCTGACTGAGACAGACGGTCTGAGACAGACGGTTTGAGACAGACCGTCTGAGACAGACGGTCTGAGACAGACGGTGTGAGACAGACGGTCTGAGACAGACGGTCTGAGACAGGCGGTCTGATACAAACGGTCTGAGACAGACGGTCTGAGACAGACGGCCTGAGACAGGCGGTCTGAGACAGGGGGACAGGGACAGGCGAATAGACGCTGCGCGATAGCGGCAGACGGTCTGAGATAGACGCTCTGAGACAGACAGTCTGAGACAGACGGTCTGAGACAGACGGTCTGACACAGACGGTCTGAGACAGACGGTGTGAGACAGACGGTCTGAGACAGACGGTCTGAGACAGGCGGTCTGATACAAACGGTCTGAGACAGACCGTCTGAGACAGACGGTCTGAGACAGACGGTGTGAGACAGACGGTCTGAGACAGACGGTCTGAGACAGGCGGTCTGATACAAACGGTCTGAGACAGACGGTCTGAGACAGACGGTCTGAGACAGACGGTTCGAGACAGAGGGATTGAGACAGACGGCCTGAGACTGGCGGTCTGAGACAGACGGTCTGAGACAGACGGTCTGAGACAGACGGTCTGAGACAGACGGTCTGAGACAGACGGTCAGAGACAGGCGGCCTGAGACAGACGGCCTGACACAGACGGTCTGAGACAGACGGTCCGAGACAGACAGTCTGAGACAGACGGTCTTAGACATACGGCCTGAGACAGACAGTCTGAGACAGACAGTCTGATACAGACGGTCTGATACAGACGGTCTGATACAGACGGTCTGAGACAGACGGTCTGAGACGCACGGTCTGAGACAGACGGTCTGAGACAGACGGTCTGAGACAGACGGTCTGAGACAGACGGTCTGAGTCAGACGGTCTGATAGAGACGGTCTGAGACAGGCGGTCTGAGACAGACGGACAGGGACAGGCGAATAGGCGCTGCCCGATAGCGGCAGACGGACTGAGACGGACGGTCTGAGATAGGCTGACTGAGATAGACGGGTCTGAGACAGACGCTCTGAGACAGAGAGTCTGAGACAGACGGCCTGAGACAGACGGTCTGAGACAGACGGTTTGAGACAGACCGTCTGAGACAGACGGTCTGAGACAGACGGTGTGAGACAGACGGTCTGAGACAGACGGTCTGAGACAGGCGGTCTGATACAAACGGTCTGAGACAGACGGTCTGAGACAGACGGCCTGAGACAGGCGGTCTGAGACAGGGGGACAGGGACAGGCGAATAGACGCTGCGCGATAGCGGCAGACGGTCTGAGATAGACGCTCTGAGACAGACAGTCTGAGACAGACGGTCTGAGACAGACGGTCTGAGACAGGCGGTCTGAGACAGACGGTCTGAGAGAGACGGTCTGAGACAGGCGGCCTGAGACAGACGGTCTGAGACAGACGGTCTGAGACAGACGGTCTGAGACAGACGGTCTGAGACAGACGGTCTGAGACAGACGGTCTGAGAGAGACGGTCTGAGACAGACGGTCTGAGTCAGACGGTCTGAGAGAGACGGTCTGAGACAGGCGGTCTGAGACAGACGGACAGGGACAGGCGAATAGGCGCTGCCCGATAGCGGCAGACGGACTTAGACGGACGGTCTGAGATAGGCTGACTGAGACAGACGGTCTGAGACAGACGGTTTGAGACAGACCGTCTGAGACAGACGGTCTGAGACAGACGGTGTGAGACAGACGGTCCGGGACAGACGGTCTGAGACAGACGGTCAGAGACAGACGGTATGATACAGACCGACAGGGACAGGCGAATAGACGGTGCCCGATAGCGACAGACGGACTGAGACGGACGGTCTGAGATAGGCTGACTGAGATAGACGGTCTGAGACAGACGGCCTGAGACAGACGGTCTGAGACAGACGGTCAGAGACAGGCGGTCTGATACAGACGGACAGGGACAGGCGAATAGACGCTGCCCGATAGCGGCAGACAGACTGAGACGGACGGTCTCAGATAGGCTGACTGAGATAGACGGTCTGAGACAGACGGTTCGAGACAGAGGGATTGAGACAGACGGTCTGAGACTGGCGGTCTGATACAGACGGTCTGATACAGACGGTCTGAGACGCACGGTCTGAGACAGACGGTCTGAGACAGACGGTCTGAGACAGGCGGTCAGAGACAGGCGGCCTGAGACAGACGGCCTGAGACAGACGGTCTGAGACAGACGGTCTGAGACGGACGGTTCGAGACAGAGGGATTGAGACAGACGGCCTGAGACTGGCGGTCTGAGACAGACGGTCTGAGACAGACGGTCTGAGACAGACGGTCTGAGACAGACGGTCAGAGACAGGCGGCCTGAGACAGACGGCCTGACACAGACGGTCTGAGACAGACGGTCTGAGACAGACGGTCTGAGACAGACGGTCTGAGACAGACGGTCTGAGACAGACGGTCTGGGACAGACGGTCTGAGACAGACGGTCAGAGACAGACGGTATGATACAGACCGACAGGGACAGGCGAATAGACGGTGCCCGATAGCGGCAGACGGACTGAGACGGACGGTCTGAGATAGGCTGACTGAGATAGACGGTCTGAGACAGACGGTCAGAGACAGGCGGTCTGATGCAGACGGACAGGGACAGGCGAATAGACGCTGCCCGATAGCGGCAGACAGACTGAGACGGACGGTCTCAGATAGGCTGACTGAGATAGACGGTCTGAGACAGACGGTCTGAGACAGACGGTCTGAGACAGACGGTCTGAGACGCACGGTCTGAGACAGACGGTCTGAGACATACGGCCTGAGACAGACAGTCTGAGACAGACAGTCTGATACAGACGGTCTGATACAGACGGTCTGATACAGACGGTCTGAGACAGACGGTCTGAGACAGACGGTCTGAGACAGACGGTCAGAGACAGGCGGCCTGAGACAGACGGCCTGAGACAGACGGTCTGAGACAGACGGTCAGAGACAGGCGGCCTGAGACAGACGGCCTGAGACAGACGGTCTGATACAGACGGTCTGATACAGACGGACTGAGACAGTCGGTCTGAGACGCACGGTCTGAGACAGACGGTCTGAGACAGACGGTCTGAGACATACGGCCTGAGACAGACAGTCTGAGACAGACAGTCTGATACAGACGGTCTGAGACAGACGGTGTGAGACAGACGGTCTGAGACAGACGGTCAGAGACAGGCGGCCTGAGACAGACGGCCTGAGACAGACGGTCTGAGACAGACGGTCTGAGACAGACGGTCAGAGACAGGCGGCCTGAGACAGACGGCCTGAGACAGACGGTCTGAGACAGACGGTCAGAGACAGGCGGCCTGAGACAGACGGCCTGAGACAGACGGTCTGATACAGACGGTCTGATACAGACGGTCTGATACAGACGGACTGAGACAGTCGGTCTGAGACGCACGGTCTGAGACAGACGGTCTGAGACAGACGGTCTGAGACATACGGCCTGAGACAGACAGTCTGAGACAGACAGTCTGATACAGACGGTCTGAGACAGACGGTGTGAGACAGACGGTCTGAGACAGACGGTCTGAGACAGACGGTCTGAGACAGACGGTCTGACACAGACGGTCTGAGACAGACGGTCTGAGACAGACGGTCGGAGACAGACGGTCTGAGACAGACGGTTCGAGACAGAGGGATTGAGACAGACGGCCTGAGACTGGCGGTCTGAGACAGACGGTCTGAGACAGACGGTCTGAGACAGACGGTCAGAGACAGGCGGCCTGAGACAGATGGCCTGACACAGACGGTCTGAGACAGACGGCCTGAGACAGACGGTCTGAGACAGACGGTCTGAGACAGACGGTCTTAGACATACGGCCTGAGACAGACAGTCTGAGACAGACAGTCTGATACAGACGGTCTGATACAGACGGTCTGAGACAGACGGTCTGAGACGCACGGTCTGAGACAGACGGTCTGAGACAGACGGTCTGAGACAGACGGTCTGAGACAGACGGTCTGAGACAGACGGTCTGAGACAGACGGTCTGAGACAGACGGTCTGAGACAGACGGTCTGAGACAGACGGTCTGAGACAGACGGTCTGAGACAGACGGTCTGAGACAGGCGGTCTGATACAAACGGTCTGAGACAGACGGTCTGAGACAGACGGTCAGAGACAGGCGGTCTGAGACAGGCGGCCTGAGGCAGACGGTCTGAGACAGACGGTCAGAGACAGGCGGCCTCAGACAGACGGCCTGATACAGACGGTCTGAGACAGACGGTCTGAGAGAGACGGTCTGGGACAGGCGGTCTGAGACAGATGGACAGGGACAGGCGAATAGACGCTGCCCGATAGCGGCAGACGGCCTGAGATAGACGCTCTGAGACAGACAGTCTGAGACAGACGGTCTGAGACAGACGGTCTGAGACAGGCGGTCTGAGACAGACGGTCTGAGAGAGACGGTCTGAGACAGGCGGCCTGAGACAGACGGTCTGAGACAGACGGTCTGAGACAGACGGTCTGAGACAGACGGTCTGAGACAGACGGTCTGAGACAGACGGTCAGAGACAGGCGGCCTGAGACAGAAGGCCTGAGACAGACGGTCTGAGACAGACGGTCAGAGACAGGCGGCCTGAGACAGACGGCCTGAGACAGACGGTCTGATACAGACGGTCTGATACAGACGGTCTGAGACAGTCGGTCTGAGACGCACGGTCTGAGACAGACGGTCTGAGACAGACGGTCTGAGACAGACGGTCTGAGACACGGTCTAAGACAGGCGGTCTGCGACAGACGGTCTGAGACAGACGGCCTGAGACAGGCGGTCTGCGACAGGGGGACAGGGACAGGCGAATAGACGCTGCGCGATAGCGGCAGACAGACTGAGACGGACGGTCTGAGATAGGCTGACTGATACAGACGGTCTGATACAGACGGTCTGATCCAGACGGTCTGATACAGACGGTCTGAGACAGACGGTCTGAGACGCACGGTCTGAGACAGACGGTCTGAGACAGACGGTCTGAGACAGACGGTCTGAGACAGACGGTCTGAGACAGACGGTCAGAGACAGACGGTATGATACAGACCGACAGGAACAGGCGAATAGACGGTGCCCGATAGCGGCAGACGGACTGAGACGCACGGTCTGAGATAGGCTGACTGAGATAGACGGTCTGAGACAGACGGTCTGAGACAGACGGTCAGAGACAGGCGGTCTGATACAGACGGACAGGGACAGGCGAATAGACGCTGCCCGATAGCGGCAGACAGACTGAGACGGACGGTCTCAGATAGGCTGACTGAGATAGACGGTCTGAGACAGACGGTTCGAGACAGACGGTCTGAGACAGACGGTCAGAGACAGGCGGTCGGATACAGACGGACAGGGACAGGCGAATAGACGCTGCCCGATAGCGGCAGACGGACTGAGACGGACGGTCTGAGATAGGCTGACTGCGATGGACGGTCTGAGACAGACGGTCTGAGACAGACGGTCTGAGACAGACGGTCTGAGACGCACGGTGTGAGACAGACGGCCTGAGACAGACGGTCTGAGACAGACGGTCTGAGACAGACGGTCTGAGACAGACGGTCTGAGACAGACGGTCTGAGACAGACGGTTCGAGACAGAGGGATTGAGACAGACGGCCTGAGACTGGCGGTCTGAGACAGACGGTCTGAGACAGACGGTCTGAGACAGACGGTCAGAGACAGGCGGCCTGAGACAGACGGTCTGAGACAGACGGTCTGAGACAGACGGTCTGAGACAGACGGTCTGAGACAGACGGTCTGAGACAGACGGTCTGAGAGAGACGGTCTGAGACAGACGGTCTGAGTCAGACGGTCTGAGAGAGACGGTCTGAGACAGGCGGTCTGAGACAGACGGACAGGGACAGGCGAATAGGCGCTGCCCGATAGCGGCAGACGGACTTAGACGGACGGTCTGAGATAGGCTGACTGAGACAGACGGTCTGAGACAGACGGTTTGAGACAGACCGTCTGAGACAGACGGTCTGAGACAGACGGTGTGAGACAGACGGTCCGGGACAGACGGTCTGAGACAGACGGTCAGAGACAGACGGTATGATACAGACCGACAGGGACAGGCGAATAGACGGTGCCCGATAGCGACAGACGGACTGAGACGGACGGTCTGAGATAGGCTGACTGAGATAGACGGTCTGAGACAGACGGCCTGAGACAGACGGTCTGAGACAGACGGTCAGAGACAGGCGGTCTGATACAGACGGACAGGGACAGGCGAATAGACGCTGCCCGATAGCGGCAGACAGACTGAGACGGACGGTCTCAGATAGGCTGACTGAGATAGACGGCCTGAGACAGACGGTCTGAGACAGACGGTCTGAGACGGACGGTTCGAGACAGAGGGATTGAGACAGACGGCCTGAGACTGGCGGTCTGAGACAGACGGTCTGAGACAGACGGTCTGAGACAGACGGTCTGAGACAGACGGTCAGAGACAGGCGGCCTGAGACAGACGGCCTGACACAGACGGTCTGAGACAGACGGTCTGAGACAGACGGTTCGAGACAGAGGGATTGAGACAGACGGCCTGAGACTGGCGGTCTGAGACAGACGGTCTGAGACAGACGGTCTGAGACAGACGGTCAGAGACAGGCGGCCTGAGACAGACGGTCTGAGACAGACGGTCTGAGACAGACGGTCTGAGACAGACGGTCTGAGACAGACGGTCTTAGACATACGGCCTGAGACAGACAGTCTGAGACAGACAGTCTGATACAGACGGTCTGATACAGACGGTCTGATACAGACGGTCTGATACAGACGGTCTGAGACAGACGGTCTGAGACGCACGGTCTGAGACAGACGGTCTGAGACAGACGGTCTGAGACAGACGGTCTGAGTCAGACGGTCTGAGAGAGACGGTCTGAGACAGGCGGTCTGAGACAGACGGACAGGGACAGGCGAATAGGCGCTGCCCGATAGCGGCAGACGGACTGAGACGGACGGTCTGAGATAGGCTGACTGAGATAGACGGGTCTGAGACAGACGCTCTGAGACAGAGAGTCTGAGACAGACGGCCTGAGACAGACGGTCTGAGACAGACGGTTTGAGACAGACCGTCGGAGACAGACGGTCTGAGACAGACGGTGTGAGACAGACGGTCTGAGACAGACGGTCTGAGACAGGCGGTCTGATACAAACGGTCTGAGACAGACGGTCTGAGAGAGACGGTCTGAGACAGGCGGTCTGAGACAGACGGACAGGGACAGGCGAATAGACGCTGCCCGATAGCGGCAGACGGTCTGAGATAGACGCTCTGAGACAGACAGTCTGAGACAGACGGTCTGAGACAGACGGTCTGAGACAGACGGTCTGAGACAGACGGTCTGAGACAGGCGGTCTGAGACAGACGGTCTGAGAGAGACGGTCTGAGACAGGCGGCCTGAGACAGACGGTCTGAGACAGACGGTCTGAGACAGACGGTCTGAGACAGACGGTCAGAGACAGGCGGTCTGAGACAGACGGCCTGAGACAGACGGTCTGAGACAGACGGTCAGAGACAGGCGGCCTGAGACAGACGGCCTGAGACAGACGGTCTGATACAGACGGTCTGATACAGACGGTCTGATACAGACGGTCTGAGACAGTCGGTCTGAGACGCACGGTCTGAGACAGACGGTCTGAGACAGACGGTCTGAGACAGACGGTCTGAGACACGGTCTAAGACAGGCGGTCTGCGACAGACGGTCTGAGACAGACGGCCTGAGACAGGCGGTCTGCGACAGGGGGACAGGGACAGGCGAATAGACGCTGCGCGATAGCGGCAGACAGACTGAGACGGACGGTCTGAGATAGGCTGACTGATACAGACGGTCTGATACAGACGGTCTGATCCAGACGGTCTGATGCAGACGGTCTGAGACAGACGGTCTGAGACGCACGGTCTGAGACAGACGGTCTGAGACAGACGGTCTGAGACAGACGGTCTGAGACAGACGGTCTGAGACGCACGGTCTGAGACAGACGATCTGAGACATACGGTCTGAGACAGACGGTCTGAGACAGACGGTCTGAGACAGACGGTCTGAGACAGACGGTCTGAGACGCACGGTCTGAGACAGACGGTCTGAGACATACGGTCTGAGACAGACGGTCTGAGACAGACGGTCTGAGACAGACGGTCTGAGACAGACGGTCTGAGACAGACGGTCTGAGACAGACGGTCTGAGACAGACGGTCTGAGACAGACGGCCTGAGACAGACGGTTCGAGACAGAGGGATTCAGACAGACGGTCTGAGACAGACGGTCTGAGACAGACGGTTAGAGACAGACGGTCTGAGACAGACGGTCTGACACAGACGGTCTGAGACAGACGGTCTGAGACAGACGGTCTGAGACAGACGGTCTGAGACAGACGGTCTGAGACAGACGGTCTGAGACAGACGGTCTGAGACAGACGGTTCGAGACAGAGGGATTGAGACGGACGGCCTGAGACTGGCGGTCTGAGACAGACGGTCTGAGACAGACGGTCTGAGACAGACGGTCAGAGACAGGCGGCCTGAGAAAGACGGCCTGACACAGACGGTCTGAGACAGACGGTCCGAGACAGACGGACAGGGACAGGCGAATAGGCGCTGCCCGATATCGGCAGACGGACTGAGACGGACGGTCTGAGATAGGCTGACTGAGATAGACGGGTCTGAGACAGACGCTCTGAGACAGAGAGTCTGAGACAGACGGCCTGAGAGAGACGGTCTGAGACAGGCGGTCTGAGACAGACGGACAGGGACAGGCGAATAGACGCTGCCCGATAGCGGCAGACGGTCTGAGATAGACGCTCTGAGACAGACAGTCTGAGACAGACGGTCTGAGACAGACGGTCTGAGACAGGCGGTCTGAGACAGACGGTCTGAGAGAGACGGTCTGAGACAGGCGGCCTGAGACAGACGGTCTGAGACAGACGGTCTGAGGCAGACGGTCTGAGACAGACGGTCTGAGACAGACGGTCTGAGACAGACGGTCTGACACAGACGGTCTGAGACAGACGGTCTAAGTCAGACGGTCTGAGAGAGACGGTCTGAGACAGGCGGTCTGAGCCAGGCGGTCTGATACAAACGGTCTGAGACAGACGGTCTGAGACAGACGGTCAGAGACAGGCGGCCTGAGACAGACGGCCTGAGACAGACGGCCTGAGACAGGCGGTCTGAGACAGGCGGTCTGAGACAGGCGGTCTGAGACAGACGGTCTGAGACAGACGGTCTGAGACAGACGGTCAGAGACAGGCGGCCTCAGACAGACGGCCTGATACAGACGGTCTGAGACAGACGGTCTGAGAGAGACGGTCTGGGACAGGCAGTCTGAGACAGATGGACAGGGACAGGCGAATAGACGCTGCCCGATAGCGGCAGACGGTCTGAGATAGACGCTCTGAGACAGACAGTCTGAGACAGACGGTCTGAGACAGACGGTCTGAGACAGGCGGTCTGAGACAGACGGTCTGAGAGAGACGGTCTGAGACAGGCGGCCTGAGACAGACGGTCTGAGACAGACGGTCAGAGACAGACGGTCTGAGACAGACGGTCAGAGACAGGCGGCCTGAGACAGACGGCCTGAGACAGACGGTCTGAGACAGACGGTCAGAGACAGGCGGCCTGAGACAGACGGCCTGAGACAGACGGTCTGATACAGACGGTCTGATACAGACGGTCTGAGACAGTCGGTCTGAGACGCACGGTCTGAGACAGACGGTCTGAGACAGACGGTCTGAGACACGGTCTAAGACAGGCGGTCTGCGACAGACGGTCTGAGACAGACGGCCTGAGACAGGCGGTCTGCGACAGGGGGACAGGGACAGGCGAATAGACGCTGCGCGATAGCGGCAGACAGACTGAGACGAACGGTCTGAGATAGGCTGACTGATACAGACGGTCTGATACAGACGGTCTGATCCAGACGGTCTGATGCAGACGGTCTGAGACAGACGGTCTGAGACAGACGGTCTGAGACAGACGGTCTGAGACAGACGGTCTGAGACAGACGGTCTGAGACAGACGGTCTGAGACAGACGGATCGAGACAGAGGGATTGAGACGGACGGTCTGAGACAGACGGTCAGAGACAGACGGTCTGAGACAGACGGTCTGACACAGACGGTCTGAGACAGTCGGTCTGAGTCTGACGGTCTGACAAACACGTTCTTTGACAGACGGTCTGAGTCAGACGGACTGAGACAGACGGACTGAGACAGGCGGTCTGAGACAGACGGTCTGAGACAGACGGTCTGAGGCAGACGGTCTGAGACATACGGTCTGAGACAGACGGCCTGAGACAGACGGTCTGAAACAGACGGACTGCGACAGACGGACTGTGACAGGCGGTCTGAGACAGACGCTCTGAGACAGACGGTCTGAGACAGATGGACAGAGACAGGCGGGCTGAGACAGACGGTCTGAGACAGGCTGTCTGACACACACGTTCTTTGACAGACGGTCTGAGACTGACGGCCTAAGACAGACGGTCTGAGACAGGCGGTCTGAGACAGACGTTCTGATATAGGCGGTCTGAGACAGACGGTCTGAGACAGACGGTCTGAGACAGACGGTCTGAGACAGACGGTCTGAGACAGACGGTCTGAGACAGACGGTCTGAGACAGACGGTCTGAGACAGACGGTCTGAGACAGACGGTCTGAGACAGACGGTGTGAGACAGACGGTCTGAGACAGACGGCCTGAGACAGACGGTCTGAGACAGGCGGTCCGAGACAGGCGGTCTGAGCCAGACGGTCTGTGGCAGACGGTCTGAGACAGACGGTCTGACAAACATGTTCTTTGACAGACGGTCTGAGTCAGACGGACGGAGACAGACGGACTGAGACAGGCGGTCTGAGACAGACGGTCTGAGACAGACGGTCCGAGACAGACGGTCTCAGACAGACAGTCCGAGACAGACGGTCTGAGACAGGCGGTCTGAGTCGGACGGTCTGAGACCGGCGGACTGAGGCAGACGGACTGAGACAGATGGTCTGAGACAGGCGGTCTGAGACAGACGGTCCGAGACAGACGGTCTGAGACAGACGGCCTGAGACAGACGGGCTGAGACATGCGGGCTGAGACAGACGTTCTGACACAGGCGGTTCGAGACAGACGGTCTGAGACAGACGGTCTGAGACAGACGGTCTGAGACAGACGGTCTGAGACAGACGGTCTGAGACAGACGTTCTGAGACAGGCGGTCTGAGACATACGGACAGAGACAGACGGTCTGACACTGACGTTCGGAGACAGACCGTCTGAAACAGACGGGCTGAGACATGCGGGCTGAGACAGACGTTCTGACACAGGCGGTTCGAGACAGACGGTCTGAGACAGACGGTCTGAGACAGACGGTCTGAGACAGACGGTCTCCGACAGACAGTCCGAGACAGGCGGTCTGAGAAAGGCGGTCTGAGAAAGGCGGTCTGAGCCAGAGTGTCTGAGACAGACGGTCTGAGACAGATGGACAGAGACAGGCGGGCTGAGTCGGACGGTCTGAGACCGGCGGACTGAGGGAGACGGACTGAGACAGGCGGACTGAGACAGACGGTCCGAGACAGGCGGTCTGAGAAAGGCGGTCTGAGAAAGGCGGTCTGAGCCAGAGTGTCTGAGACAGACGGTCTGAGACAGATGGACAGAGACAGGCGGGCTGAGACAGACGGTCTGAGACAGACGGTCTGAGACAGGCTGTCTGACACACACGTTCTTTGACAGACGGTCTGAGACTGACGGCCTGAGACAGACGGTCTGAGACAGGCGGTCTGAGACAGACGTTCTGATATAGGCGGTCTGAGACAGACGGTCTGAGACAGACGGTCTGAGACAGACGGTCTGAGACAGACGGTCTGAGACAGACGGTCTGAGACAGACGGTCTGAGACAGGCGGTCTGAGACAGACGTTCTGATATAGGCGGTCTGAGACAGACGGTCCGAGACAGACGGTCTGAGACAGACGGTCTGAGACAGACGGTCTGAGACAGACGGTCTGAGACAGACGGTCTGAGACAGACGGTCTGAGACAGACGGATCGAGACAGAGGGATTGAGACGGACGGCCTGAGACTGGCGGTCTGAGACAGACGGTCTGAGACAGACGGTCTGAGACAGACGGTCAGAGACAGGCGGCCTGAGAAAGACGGCCTGACACAGACGGTCTGAGACAGACGGTCCGAGACAGACAGTCTGAGACAGACGGTCTTAGACATACGGCCTGAGACAGACAGTCTGAGACAGACAGTCTGATACAGACGGTCTGATACAGACGGTCTGATACAGACGGTCTGAGACAGACGGTCTGAGACGCACGGTCTGAGACAGACGGTCTGAGACAGACGGTCTGAGACAGACGGTCTGAGACAGACGGTCTGAGTCAGACGGTCTGATAGAGACGGTCTGAGACAGGCGGTCTGAGACAGACGGACAGGGACAGGCGAATAGGCGCTGCCCGATATCGGCAGACGGACTGAGACGGACGGTCTGAGATAGGCTGACTGAGATAGACGGGTCTGAGACAGCCGCTCTGAGACAGAGAGTCTGAGACAGACGGCCTGAGACAGACGGTCTGAGACAGACGGTTTGAGACAGACCGTCTGAGACAGACGGTCTGAGACAGACGGTGTGAGACAGACGGTCTGAGACAGACGGTCTGAGACAGGCGGTCTGATACAAACGGTCTGAGACAGACGGTCTGAGACAGACGGCCTGAGACAGGCGGTCTGAGACAGGGGGACAGGGACAGGCGAATAGACGCTGCGCGATAGCGGCAGACGGTCTGAGATAGACGCTCTGAGACAGACAGTCTGAGACAGACGGTCTGAGACAGACGGTCTGAGGCAGGCGGTCTGAGACAGACGGTCTGAGAGAGACGGTCTGAGACAGGCGGCCTGAGACAGACGGTCTGAGACAGACGGTCTGAGACAGACGGTCTGAGACAGACGGTCTGAGACAGACGGTCTGAGACAGACGGTCTGAGACAGACGGTCTGAGACAGACGGTCTGAGACAGACGGTCTGAGACAGACGGTCTGAGTCAGACGGTCTGAGAGAGACGGTCTGAGACAGGCGGTCTGAGACAGACGGACAGGGACAGGCGAATAGGCGCTGCCCGATAGCGGCAGACGGACTGAGACGGACGGTCCGAGATAGGCTGACTGAGACAGACGGTCTGAGACAGACGGTTTGAGACAGACCGTCTGAGACAGACGGTCTGAGACAGACGGTGTGAGACAGACGGTCTGAGACAGACGGTCTGAGACAGGCGGTCTGATACAAACGGTCTGAGACAGACGGTCTGAGACAGACGGCCTGAGACAGGCGGTCTGAGACAGGGGGACAGGGACAGGCGAATAGACGCTGCGCGATAGCGGCAGACGGTCTGAGATAGACGCTCTGAGACAGACAGTCTGAGACAGACGGTCTGAGACAGACGGTCTGAGACAGGCGGTCTGAGACAGACGGTCTGAGAGAGACGGTCTGAGACAGGCGGCCTGAGACAGACGGTCTGAGACAGACGGTCTGAGACAGACGGTCTGAGACAGACGGTCTGAGACAGACGGTCTGACACAGACGGTCTGAGACAGACGGTCTAAGTCAGACGGTCTGAGAGAGACGGTCTGAGACAGGCGGTCTGAGCCAGGCGGTCTGATACAAACGGTCTGAGACAGACGGTCTGAGACAGACGGTCAGAGACAGGCGGCCTGAGACAGACGGCCTGAGACAGACGGCCTGAGACAGGCGGTCTGAGACAGGCGGTCTGAGACAGGCGGTCTGAGACAGACGGTCTGAGACAGACGGTCTGAGACAGACGGTCAGAGACAGGCGGCCTCAGACAGACGGCCTGATACAGACGGTCTGAGACAGACGGTCTGAGAGAGACGGTCTGGGACAGGCGGTCTGAGACAGATGGACAGGGACAGGCGAATAGACGCTGCCCGATAGCGGCAGACGGTCTGAGACAGACGGTCTGAGACAGGCGGTCTGAGACAGACGGTCTGAGAGAGACGGTCTGAGACAGGCGGCCTGAGACAGACGGTCTGAGACAGACGGTCAGAGACAGACGGTCTGAGACAGACGGTCAGAGACAGGCGGCCTGAGACAGACGGCCTGAGACAGACGGTCTGAGACAGACGGTCAGAGACAGGCGGCCTGAGACAGACGGCCTGAGACAGACGGTCTGATACAGACCGTCTGATACAGACGGTCTGAGACAGTCGGTCTGAGACGCACGGTCTGAGACAGACGGTCTGAGACAGACGGTCTGAGACAGACGGTCTGAGACACGGTCTAAGACAGGCGGTCTGCGACAGACGGTCTGAGACAGACGGCCTGAGACAGGCGGTCTGCGACAGGGGGACAGGGACAGGCGAATAGACGCTGCGCGATAGCGGCAGACAGACTGAGACGGACGGTCTGAGATAGGCTGACTGATACAGACGGTCTGATACAGACGGTCTGATCCAGACGGTCTGATGCAGACGGTCTGAGACAGACGGTCTGAGACGCACGGTCTGAGACAGACGGTCTGAGACAGACGGTCTGAGACAGACGGTCTGAGACAGACGGTCTGAGACAGACGGTCTGAGACAGACGGTCTGAGACAGACGGTCTGAGACAGACGGTCTGAGACATACGGTCTGAGACATACGGTCTGAGACAGACGGTCTGAGACAGACGGTCTGAGACAGACGGTCTGAGACGCACGGTCTGAGACAGACGTTCTGAGACATACGGTCTGAGACAGACGGTCTGAGACAGACGGTCTGAGACAGACGGTCTGAGACAGACGGTCTGAGACAGACGGTCTGAGACAGACGGCCTGAGACAGACGGTTCGAGACAGACGGATTCAGACAGACGGTCTGAGACAGACGGTCTGAGACAGACGGTCAGAGACAGGCGGCCTGAGACAGACGGCCTGACACAGACGGTCTGAGACAGACGGTCCGAGACAGACAGTCTGAGACAGACGGTCTTAGACATACGGCCTGAGACAGACAGTCTGAGACAGACAGTCTGATACAGACGGTCTGATACAGACGGTCTGATACAGACGGTCTGATACAGACGGTCTGAGACAGACGGTCTGAGACGCACGGTCTGAGACAGACGGTCTGAGACAGACGGTCTGAGACAGACGGTCTGAGTCAGACGGTCTGAGAGAGACGGTCTGAGACAGGCGGACTGAGACAGACGGACAGGGACAGGCGAATAGGCGCTGCCCGATAGCGGCAGACGGACTGAGACGGACGGTCTGAGATAGGCTGACTGAGATAGACGGGTCTGAGACAGACGCTCTGAGACAGAGAGTCTGAGACAGACGGCCTGAGACAGACGGTCTGAGACAGACGGTTTGAGACAGACCGTCTGAGACAGACGGTCTGAGACAGACGGTGTGAGACAGACGCTCTGAGACAGACAGTCTGAGACAGACGGTCTGAGACAGACGGTCTGAGACAGACGGTCTGAGACAGGCGGTCTGAGACAGACGGTCTGAGAGAGACGGTCTGAGACAGGCGGCCTGAGACAGACGGTCTGAGACAGACGGTCTGAGACAGACGGTCTGAGACAGACGGTCTGAGACAGACGGTCTGAGACAGACGGTCTGAGACAGACGGTCTGAGACAGACGGTCTGAGACAGACGGTCTGAGACAGACGGTCTGAGTCTGACAGTCTGAGACAGACGGTCTTAGACATACGGCCTGAGACAGACAGTCTGAGACAGACAGTCTGATACAGACGGTCTGATACAGACGGTCTGATACAGACGGTCTGATACAGACGGTCTGAGACAGACGGTCTGAGACGCACGGTCTGAGACAGACGGTCTGAGACAGACGGTCTGAGACAGACGGTCTGAGACAGACGGTCTGAGTCAGACGGTCTGAGACAGGCGGTCTGAGACAGACGGACAGGGACAGGCGAATAGGCGCTGCCCGATAGCGGCAGACGGACTGAGACGGACGGTCTGAGATAGGCTGACTGAGATACACGGGTCTGAGACAGACGCTCTGAGACAGAGAGTCTGAGACAGACGGCCTGAGACAGACGGTCTGAGACAGACGGTTTGAGACAGACCGTCTGAGACAGACGGTCTGAGACAGACGGTGTGAGACAGACGCTCTGAGACAGACAGTCTGAGACAGACGGTCTGAGACAGACGGTCTGAGACAGACGGTCTGAGACAGGCGGTCTGAGACAGACGGTCTGAGAGAGACGGTCTGAGACAGGCGGCCTGAGACAGACGGTCTGAGACAGACGGTCTGAGACAGACGGTCTGAGACAGACGGTCTGAGACAGACGGTCTGAGACAGACGGTCTGAGACAGACGGTCTGAGACAGACGGTCTGAGACAGACGGTCTGAGTCTGACGGTCTGAGAGAGACGGTCTGAGACAGGCGGTCTGAGACAGACGGACAGGGACAGGCGAATAGGCGCTGCCCGATAGCGGCAGACGGACTGAGACGGACGGTCTGAGATAGGCTGACTGAGACAGACGGTCTGAGACAGACGGTTTGAGACAGACCGTCTGAGACAGACGGTCTGAGACAGACGGTGTGAGACAGACGGTCTGAGACAGACGGTCTGAGACAGGCGGTCTGATACAAACGGTCTGAGACAGACGGTCTGAGACAGACGGCCTGAGACAGGCGGTCTGAGACAGGGGGACAGGGACAGGCGAATAGACGCTGCGCGATAGCGGCAGACGGTCTGAGATAGACGCTCTGAGACAGACAGTCTGAGACAGACGGTCTGAGACAGACGGTCTGAGACAGGCGGTCTGAGACAGACGGTCTGAGAGAGACGGTCTGAGACAGGCGGCCTGAGACAGACGGTCTGAGACAGACGGTCTGAGACAGACGGTCTGAGACAGACGGTCTGAGACAGACGGTCTAAGTCAGACGGTCTGAGAGAGACGGTCTGAGACAGACGGTCTGAGACAGACGGTCTGAGACAGACGGTCTGAGACAGACGGTCTGAGACAGACGGTCTGAGACGCACGGTCTGAGACATACGGTCTGAGACAGACGGTCTGAGACAGACGGTCTGAGACAGACGGTCTGAGACGCACGGTCTGAGACAGACGGTCTGAGACATACGGTCTGAGACAGACGGTCTGAGACAGACGGTCTGAGACAGACGGTCTGAGACAGACGGTCTGAGACAGACGGCCTGAGACAGACGGTTCGAGACAGAGGGATTCAGACAGACGGTCTGAGACAGACGGCCTGAGACAGACGGTCAGAGACAGACGGTCTGAGACAGACGGTCTGAGACAGACGGTCTGAGACAGACGGTCTGAGACAGACGGTCTGAGACAGACGGTTCGAGACAGAGGGATTGAGACAGACAGCCTGAGACTGGCGGTCTGAGACAGACGGTCTGAGACAGACGGTCTGAGACAGACGGTCTGAGACAGACGGTCAGAGACAGGCGGCCTGAGACAGACGGCCTGACACAGACGGTCTGAGACAGACGGTCCGAGACAGACAGTCTGAGACAGACGGTCTTAGACATACGGCCTGAGACAGACAGTCTGAGACAGACAGTCTGATACAGACGGTCTGATACAGACGGTCTGATACAGACGGTCTGAGACAGACGGTCTGAGACGCACGGTCTGAGACAGACGGTCTGAGACAGACGGTCTGAGACAGACGGTCTGAGACAGACGGTCTGAGTCAGACGGTCTGATAGAGACAGACGGTCTGAGACAGACGGTCTGAGACAGACGGTCTGAGACAGACGGTCTGAGACAGACGGTCTGAGACAGACGGTCTGAGACAGACGGTCTGAGACAGACGGTCTGAGTCAGACGGTCTGAGAGAGACGGTCTGAGACAGGCGGTCTGAGACAGACGGACAGGGACAGGCGAATAGGCGCTGCCCGATAGCGGCAGACGGACTGAGACGGACGGTCTGAGATAGGCTGACTGAGACAGACGGTCTGAGACAGACGGTTTGAGACAGACCGTCTGAGACAGACGGTCTGAGACAGACCGTCTGAGACAGACGGTCTGAGACAGACGGTGTGAGACAGACGGTCTGAGACAGACGGTCTGAGACAGGCGGTCTGATACAAACGGTCTGAGACAGACGGTCTGAGACAGACGGCCTGAGACAGGCGGTCTGAGACAGGGGGACAGGGACAGGCGAATAGACGCTGCGCGATAGCGGCAGACGGTCTGAGATAGACGCTCTGAGACAGACAGTCTGAGACAGACGGTCTGAGACAGACGGTCTGAGACAGGCGGTCTGAGACAGACGGTCTGAGAGAGACGGTCTGAGACAGGCGGCCTGAGACAGACGGTCTGAGACAGACGGTCTGAGACAGACGGTCTGAGACAGACGGTCTGAGACAGACGGTCTGAGACAGACGGTCTGAGACAGACGGTCTGAGACAGACGGTCTGAGACAGACGGTCTGAGACAGACGGTCAGAGACAGGCGGTCGGATACAGACGGACAGGGACAGGCGAATAGACGCTGCCCGATAGCGGCAGACGGACTGAGACGGACGGTCTGAGATAGGCTGACTGCGATAGACGGTCTGAGACAGACGGTCTGAGACAGACGGTCTGAGACAGACGGTCTGAGACAGACGGTCTGAGACAGACGGTCAGAGACAGGCGGTCTGAGACAGGCGGTCTGAGACAGACGGTCTGAGACAGACGGTCTGAGACAGACGGTCAGAGACAGGCGGCCTCAGACAGACGGCCTGATACAGACTTTCTGAGACAGACGGTCTGAGACAGACGGTCTGAGACAGACGGTCGGAGACAGACGGTCTGAGACAGACGGTCTGAGACAGACGGTCAGAGACAGACGGTCTGAGACAGACGGTCTGACACAGACGGTCTGAGACAGACGGTCTGAGACAGACGGTCTGAGACAGACGGTCTGAGACAGACGGTCTGAGACAGACGGTCTGAGACAGACGGTCTGAGACAGACGGTCTGAAACAGACGGTCTGAGACAGACGGTTCGAGACAGAGGGATTGAGACAGACGGCCTGAGACTGGCGGTCTGAGACAGACGGTCTGAGACAGACGGTCTGAGACAGACGGTCAGAGACAGGCGGCCTGAGACAGACGGCCTGACACAGACGGTCTGAGACAGTCGGTCCGAGACAGACAGTCTGAGACAGACGGTCTTAGACATACGGCCTGAGACAGACAGTCTGAGACAGACAGTCTGATACAGACGGTCTGATACAGACGGTCTGATACAGACGGTCTGATACAGACGGTCTGAGACAGACGGTCTGAGACGCACGGTCTGAGACAGACGGTCTGAGACAGACGGTCTGAGACAGACGGTCTGAGTCAGACGGTCTGAGAGAGACGGTCTGAGACAGGCGGACTGAGACAGACGGACAGGGACAGGCGAATAGGCGCTGCCCGATAGCGGCAGACGGACTGAGACGGACGGTCTGAGATAGGCTGACTGAGATAGACGGGTCTGAGACAGACGCTCTGAGACAGAGAGTCTGAGACAGACGGCCTGAGACAGACGGTCTGAGACAGACGGTCAGAGACAGGCGGCCTGAGACAGACGGCCTGAGACAGACGGTCTGAGACAGACGGTCAGAGACAGGCGGCCTGAGACAGACGGCCTGAGACAGACGGTCTGATACAGACGGACAGGGACAGGCGAATAGACGCTGCCCGATAGCGGCAGACAGACTGAGACGGACGGTCTCAGATAGGCTGACTGAGATAGACGGTCTGAGACGCACGGTCTGAGACAGACGGTCTGAGACAGACGGTCTGAGACAGACGGTCTGAGACAGACGGTCAGAGACAGGCGGTCGGATACAGACGGACAGGGACAGGCGAATAGACGCTGCCCGATAGCGGCAGACGGACTGAGACGGACGGTCTGAGATAGGCTGACTGCGATAGACGGTCTGAGACAGACGGTCTGAGACAGACGGTCTGAGACAGACGGTCTGAGACAGACGGTCTGAGACAGACGGTCTGAGACAGACGGTCAGAGACAGGCGGTCTGAGACAGGCGGTCTGAGACAGACGGTCTGAGACAGACGGTCTGAGACAGACGGTCAGAGACAGGCGGCCTCAGACAGACGGCCTGATACAGACGGTCTGAGACAAACGGTCTGAGACAGACGGTCTGAGACAGACGGTCTGAGACAGACGGTCTGAGACAGACGGTCTGAGACAGACGGTCTGAGACAGACGGTCAGAGACAGACGGTCTGAGACAGACGGTCTGACACAGACGGTCTGAGACAGACGGTCTGACACAGACGGTCTGAGACAGACGGTCTGAGACAGACGGTCTGAGACAGACGGTCTGAGACAGACGGTCTGAGACAGACGGTTCGAGACAGAGGGATTGAGACAGACGGCCTGAGACTGGCGGTCTGAGACAGACGGTCTGAGACAGACGGTCTGAGACAGACGGTCTGAGACAGACGGTCAGAGACAGGCGGCCTGAGACAGACGGCCTGACACAGACGGTCTGAGAGAGTCGGTCCGAGACAGACAGTCTGATACAGACGGTCTGATACAGACGGTCTGATACAGACGGTCTGAGACAGACGGTCTGAGACGCACGGTCTGAGACAGACGGTCTGAGACAGACGGTCTGAGACAGACGGTCTGAGACAGACGGTCTGAGGCAGACGGTCTGAGAGAGACGGTCTGAGACAGGCGGTCTAAGACAGGCGGTCTGAGACAGACGGACAGGGACAGGCGAATAGGCGCTGCCCGATAGCGGCAGACAGACTGAGACGGACGGTCTCAGATAGGCTGACTGAGATAGACGGTCTGAGACGCACGGTCTGAGACAGACGGTCTGAGACAGACGGTCTGAGACAGACGGTCTGAGACAGACGGTCTGAGACAGACGGTCTGGGACAGACGGTCTGAGATAGGCTGACTGATACAGACGGTCTGATACAGACGGTCTGATACAGACGGTGTGAGACAGACGGTCTGAGACAGATGGTCTGAGACAGACGGCCGAAGACAGACGGACTGGGACAGGCGGGATGAGACAGACGGTCTGAGACAGACAGACAGAGACAGACGGTCTGAGATAGATGCTCTGAGACGGACGGTCAATGACAGACGGACTGGGACAGGCGGGATGAGACAGACGGTCTGAGACAGACGGATAGAGACAGACGGTCTGAGACAGACGGCCTGAGACAGACGGTCTGAGACAGACGGCCTGAGACAGACGGTCTGAGACAGACGGTCTGAGACAGACGGTCTGAGACAGACGGTCTGAGACAGACGGTGTGAGACAGACGGCCTGAGACAGACGGTCTGAGACAGACGGTCTGAGACAGACGGTCAGAGACAGGCGGCCTGAGACAGACGGCCTGAGACAGACGGTCTGAGACAGACGGTCAGAGACAGGCGGCCTGAGACAGACGGCCTGAGACAGACGGTCTGATACAGACGGACAGGGACAGGCGAATAGACGCTGCCCGATAGCGGCAGACAGACTGAGACGGACGGTCTCAGATAGGCTGACTGAGATAGACGGTCTGAGACGCACGGTCTGAGACAGACGGTCTGAGACAGACTGTCTGAGACAGACGGTCTGAGACAGACGGTCTGAGACAGACGGTCTGAGACAGACGGTCAGAGACAGGCGGTCGGATACAGACGGACAGGGACAGGCGAATAGACGCTGCCCGATAGCGGCAGACGGACTGAGACGGACGGTCTGAGACAGATGGTCTGAGACAGACGGCCGAAGACAGACGGACTGGGACAGGCGGGATGAGACAGACGGTCTGAGACAGACAGACAGAGACAGACGGTCTGAGATAGATGCTCTGAGACGGACGGTCAATGACAGACGGACTGGGACAGGCGGGATGAGACAGACGGTCTGAGACAGACGGTCAGAGACAGGCGGCCTGAGACAGACGGCCTGAGACAGACGGTCTGATACAGACGGTCTGATACAGACGGTGTGAGACAGACGGTCTGAGACAGATGGTCTGAGACAGACGGCCGAAGACAGACGGACTGGGACAGGCGGGATGAGACAGACGGTCTGAGACAGACAGACAGAGACAGACGGTCTGAGATAGATGCTCTGAGACGGACGGTCAATGACAGACGGACTGGGACAGGCGGGATGAGACAGACGGTCTGAGACAGACGGATAGAGACAGACGGTCTGAGACAGACGGCCTGAGACAGACGGTCTGAGACAGACGGCCTGAGACAGACGGTCTGAGACAGACGGTCTGAGACAGACGGTCTGAGACAGACGGTCTGAGACAGACGGTGTGAGACAGACGGCCTGAGACAGACGGTCTGAGACAGACGGTCTGAGACAGACGGTCTGAGACAGACGGTCAGAGACAGGCGGCCTGAGACAGACGGCCTGAGACAGACGGTCTGAGACAGACGGTCAGAGACAGGCGGCCTGAGACAGACGGCCTGAGACAGACGGTCTGATACAGACGGACAGGGACAGGCGAATAGACGCTGCCCGATAGCGGCAGACAGACTGAGACGGACGGTCTCAGATAGGCTGACTGAGATAGACGGTCTGAGACGCACGGTCTGAGACAGACGGTCTGAGACAGACGGTCTGAGACAGACGGTCTGAGACAGACGGTCTGAGACAGACGGTCTGAGACAGACGGTCTGAGACAGACGGTCAGAGACAGGCGGTCGGATACAGACGGACAGGGACAGGCGAATAGACGCTGCCCGATAGCGGCAGACGGACTGAGACGGACGGTCTGAGATAGGCTGACTGCGATAGGCGGTCTGAGACAGACGGTCTGAGACAGACGGTCTGAGACAGACGGTCAGAGACAGGCGGTCTGAGACAGGCGGTCTGAGACAGACGGTCTGAGACAGACGGTCTGAGACAGACGGTCAGAGACAGGCGGCCTCAGACAGACGGCCTGATACAGACGGTCTGAGACAGACGGTCTGAGACAGACGGTCTGAGACAGACGGTCTGAGACAGACGGTCTGAGACAGACGGTCTGAGACAGACGGTCTGAGACAGACGGTCTGAGACAGACGGTCTGAGACAGACGGTCAGAGACAGACGGTCTGAGACAGACGGTCTGACACAGACGGTCTGAGACAGACGGTCTGAGACAGACGGTCTGAGACAGACGGTCAGAGACAGGCGGCCTCAGACAGACGGCCTGATACAGACGGTCTGAGACAGACGGTCTGAGAGAGACGGTCTGGGACAGGCGGTCTGAGACAGATGGACAGGGACAGGCGAATAGACGCTGCCCGATAGCGGCAGACGGTCTGAGATAGACGCTCTGAGACAGACAGTCTGAGACAGACGGTCTGAGACAGACGGTCTGAGACAGGCGGTCTGAGACAGACGGTCTGAGAGAGACGGTCTGAGACAGGCGGCCTGAGACAGACGGTCTGAGACAGACGGTCTGAGACAGACGGTCTGAGACAGACGGTCAGAGACAGGCGGCCTGAGACAGACGGCCTGAGACAGACGGTCTGAGACAGACGGTCAGAGACAGGCGGCCTGAGACAGACGGCCTGAGACAGACGGTCTGATACAGACGGTCTGATACAGACGGTCTGAGACAGTCGGTCTGAGACGCACGGTCTGAGACAGACGGTCTGAGACAGACGGTCTGAGACACGGTCTAAGACAGGCGGTCTGCGACAGACGGTCTGAGACAGACGGCCTGAGACAGGCGGTCTGCGACAGGGGGACAGGGACAGGCGAATAGACGCTGCGCGATAGCGGCAGACAGACTGAGACGGACGGTCTGAGATAGGCTGACTGATACAGACGGTCTGATACAGACGGTCTGATCCAGACGGTCTGATGCAGACGGTCTGAGACAGACGGTCTGAGACGCACGGTCTGAGACAGACGGTCTGAGACAGACGGTCTGAGACAGACGGTCTGAGACAGACGGTCTGAGACAGACGGTCTGAGACAGACGGTCTGAGACGCACGGTCTGAGGAATACGGTCTGAGACAGACGGTCTGAGACAGACGGTCTGAGACGCACGGTCTGAGACAGACGGTCTGAGACATACGGTCTGAGACAGACGGTCTGAGACAGACGGTCTGAGACAGACGGTCTGAGACAGACGGTCTGAGACAGACGGCCTGAGACAGACGGTCAGAGACAGACGGTCTGAGACAGACGGTCTGAGACAGACGGTCTGAGACAGACGGTCTGAGACAGACGGTCTGAGACAGACGGTCTGAGACAGACGGTCTGAGACAGACGGTTCGAGACAGAGGGATTGAGACAGACAGCCTGAGACTGGCGGTCTGAGACAGACGGTCTGAGACAGACGGTCTGAGACAGACGGTCTGAGACAGACGGTCTGAGACAGACGGTCTGAGACAGACGGTCAGAGACAGGCGGCCTGAGACAGACGGCCTGACACAGACGGTCTGAGACAGACGGTCCGAGACAGACAGTCTGAGACAGACGGTCTGAGACAGACGGTCTGAGACAGACGGTCTGAGACAGACGGTCTGAGACAGACGGTCTGAGACAGACGGCCTGAGACAGGCGGTCTGAGACAGGGGGACAGGGACAGGCGAATAGACGCTGCGCGATAGCGGCAGACGGTCTGAGATAGACGCTCTGAGACAGACAGTCTGAGACAGACGGTCTGAGACAGACGGTCTGAGACAGGCGGTCTGAGACAGACGGTCTGAGAGAGACGGTCTGAGACAGGCGGCCTGAGACAGACGGTCTGAGACAGACGGTCTGAGACAGACGGTCTGAGACAGACGGTCTGAGACAGACGGTCTGAGACAGACGGTCTGAGACAGACGGTCTGAGACAGACGGTCTGAGACAGACGGTCTGAGACAGACGGTCTGAGACAGACGGTCAGAGACAGGCGGTCGGATACAGACGGACAGGGACAGGCGAATAGACGCTGCCCGATAGCGGCAGACGGACTGAGACGGACGGTCTGAGATAGGCTGACTGCGATAGACGGTCTGAGACAGACGGTCTGAGACAGACGGTCTGAGACAGACGGTCTGAGACAGACGGTCAGAGACAGGCGGTCTGAGACGCACGGTCTGAGACAGACGGTCTGAGACTGACGGTCTGAGACAGACGGTCTGAGACACGGTCTGAGACAGGCGGTCTGCGACAGACGGTCTGAGACAGACGGTCTGAGACAGACGGCCTGAGACAGGCGGTCTGCGACAGAGGGACAGGGACAGGCGAATAGACGCTGCGCGATAGCGGCAGACAGACTGAGAAGGACGGTCTGAGATAGGCTGACTGAGATAGACGGTCTGAGACAGACGGCCTGAGACAGACGGTCTGAGACAGACGGTCTGAGACAGACGGTCTGAGACAGACGGTCTGAGACAGACGGTCTGAGACAGACGGTCTGAGGCAGACGGTCTGAGACTGGCGGTCTGATACAGACGGTCTGAGACAGACGGTCTGAGACAGGCGGTCAGAGACAGGCGGCCTGAGACAGACGGCCTGACACAGACGGTCTGAGACAGACGGTCTGAGAGAGACGGTCTGAGACAGACGGTCTGAGACAGACGGTCTGAGACAGACGGTCTGAGACAGACGGTCTGAGACAGACGGTCAGAGACAGGCGGTCTGAGACAGGCGGTCTGAGACAGACGGTCTGAGACAGACGGTCTGAGACAGACGGTCAGAGACAGGCGGCCTCAGACAGACGGCCTGATACAGACGGTCTGAGACAGACGGTCTGAGAGAGACGGTCTGGGACAGGCGGTCTGAGACAGATGGACAGGGACAGGCGAATAGACGCTGCCCGATAGCGGCAGACGGTCTGAGATAGACGCTCTGAGACAGACAGTCTGAGACAGACGGTCTGAGACAGACGGTCTGAGACAGGCGGTCTGAGACAGACGGTCTGAGAGAGACGGTCTGAGACAGGCGGCCTGAGACAGACGGTCTGAGACAGACGGTCTGAGACAGACGGTCTGAGACAGACGGTCAGAGACAGGCGGCCTGAGACAGACGGCCTGAGACAGACGGTCTGAGACAGACGGTCAGAGACAGGCGGCCTGAGACAGACGGCCTGAGACAGACGGTCTGATACAGACGGTCTGATACAGACGGTCTGAGACAGTCGGTCTGAGACGCACGGTCTGAGACAGACGGTCTGAGACAGACGGTCTGAGACACGGTCTAAGACAGGCGGTCTGCGACAGACGGTCTGAGACAGACGGCCTGAGACAGGCGGTCTGCGACAGGGGGACAGGGACAGGCGAATAGACGCTGCGCGATAGCGGCAGACAGACTGAGACGGACGGTCTGAGATAGGCTGACTGATACAGACGGTCTGATACAGACGGTCTGATCCAGACGGTCTGATGCAGACGGTCTGAGACAGACGGTCTGAGACGCACGGTCTGAGACAGACGGTCTGAGACAGACGGTCTGAGACAGACGGTCTGAGACAGACGGTCTGAGACAGACGGTCTGAGACAGACGGTCTGAGACGCACGGTCTGAGGAATACGGTCTGAGACAGACGGTCTGAGACAGACGGTCTGAGACGCACGGTCTGAGACAGACGGTCTGAGACATACGGTCTGAGACAGACGGTCTGAGACAGACGGTCTGAGACAGACGGTCTGAGACAGACGGTCTGAGACAGACGGCCTGAGACAGACGGTCAGAGACAGACGGTCTGAGACAGACGGTCTGAGACAGACGGTCTGAGACAGACGGTCTGAGACAGACGGTCTGAGACAGACGGTCTGAGACAGACGGTCTGAGACAGACGGTTCGAGACAGAGGGATTGAGACAGACAGCCTGAGACTGGCGGTCTGAGACAGACGGTCTGAGACAGACGGTCTGAGACAGACGGTCTGAGACAGACGGTCTGAGACAGACGGTCTGAGACAGACGGTCTGAGACAGACGGTCTGAGACAGACGGTCTGAGACAGACGGTCTGAGACAGACGGTCTGAGACAGACGGTCTGAGACAGACGGTCTGAGACAGACGGTCAGAGACAGGCGGTCGGATACAGACGGACAGGGACAGGCGAATAGACGCTGCCCGATAGCGGCAGACGGACTGAGACGGACGGTCTGAGATAGGCTGACTGCGATAGACGGTCTGAGACAGACGGTCTGAGACAGACGGTCTGAGACAGACGGTCTGAGACAGACGGTCAGAGACAGGCGGTCTGAGACAGGCGGTCTGAGACAGACGGTCTGAGACAGACGGTCTGAGACAGACGGTCTGAGACAGACGGTCTGACACAGACGGTCTGAGACAGACAGTCTGATACAGACGGTCTGAGACAGACGGTCTGAGACAGACGGTCTGAGACAGACGGTCTGAGACAGACGGTCTGAGACAGGCGGTCTGATACAGACGGTCAGAGACAGACGGTCTGATACAGACGGTCTGATACAGACGGTCTGATACAGACGGTCTGATACAGACGGTCTTATACAGACGGTCTGATACAGACGGTCTGTGACAGTCGGTCTGAGACGCACGGTCTGAGACAGACGGTCTGAGACTGACGGTCTGAGACAGACGGTCTGAGACACGGTCTGAGACAGGCGGTCTGCGACAGACGGTCTGAGACAGACGGTCTGAGACAGACGGCCTGAGACAGGCGGTCTGCGACAGAGGGACAGGGACAGGCGAATAGACGCTGCGCGATAGCGGCAGACAGACTGAGAAGGACGGTCTGAGATAGGCTGACTGAGATAGACGGTCTGAGACAGACGGCCTGAGACAGACGGTCTGAGACAGACGGTCTGAGACAGACGGTCTGAGACAGACGGTCTGAGACAGACGGTCTGAGACAGACGGTCTGAGGCAGACGGTCTGAGACTGGCGGTCTGATACAGACGGTCTGAGACAGACGGTCTGAGACAGGCGGTCAGAGACAGGCGGCCTGAGACAGACGGCCTGACACAGACGGTCTGAGACAGACGGTCTGAGAGAGACGGTCTGAGACAGACGGTCTGAGACAGACGGTCTGAGACAGACGGTCTGAGACAGACGGTCAGAGACAGGCGGTCTGAGACAGGCGGTCTGAGACAGACGGTCTGAGACAGACGGTCTGAGACAGACGGTCTGAGACAGACGGTCTGACACAGACGGTCTGAGACAGACAGTCTGATACAGACGGTCTGAGACAGACGGTCTGAGACAGACGGTCTGAGACAGACGGTCTGAGACAGACGGTCTGAGACAGACGGTCTGAGACAGGCGGTCTGATACAGACGGTCAGAGACAGACGGTCTGATACAGACGGTCTGATACAGACGGTCTGATACAGACGGTCTGATACAGACGGTCTTATACAGACGGTCTGATACAGACGGTCTGTGACAGTCGGTCTGAGACGCACGGTCTGAGACAGACGGTCTGAGACTGACGGTCTGAGACAGACGGTCTGAGACACGGTCTGAGACAGACGGTCTGCGACAGACGGTCTGAGACAGACGGTCTGAGACAGACGGCCTGAGACAGGCGGTCTGCGACAGAGGGACAGGGACAGGCGAATAGACGCTGCGCGATAGCGGCAGACAGACTGAGAAGGACGGTCTGAGATAGGCTGACTGAGATAGACGGTCTGAGACAGACGGCCTGAGACAGACGGTCTGAGACAGACGGTCTGAGACAGACGGTGTGAGACAGACGGTCTGAGACAGACGGTCTGAGACAGGCGGTCTGATACAAACGGTCTGAGACAGACGGTCTGAGATAGACGCTCTGAGACAGACAGTCTGAGACAGACGGTCTGAGACAGACGGTCTGAGACAGGCGGTCTGAGACAGACGGTCTGAGAGAGACGGTCTGAGACAGACGGTCTGAGACAGACGGTCTGAGACAGACGGTCTGAGACAGACGGTCTGAGACAGACGGTCTGAGACAGACGGTCTGAGACAGACGGTCTGAGACAGACGGTCTGAGTCAGACGGTCAGATAGAGACGGACTGAGACAGGCGGTCTGAGACAGACGGACAGGGACAGGCGAATAGGCGCTGCCCGATAGCGGCAGACGGACTGAGACGGACGGTCTGAGATAGGCTGACTGAGATAGACGGGTCTGAGACAGACGCTCTGAGACAGAGAGTCTGAGACAGACGGCCTGAGACAGACGGTCTGAGACAGACGGTTTGAGACAGACCGTCTGAGACAGACGGTCTGAGACAGACGGTGTGAGACAGACGGTCTGAGACAGACGGTCTGAGACAGGCGGTCTGATACAAACGGTCTGAGACAGACGGTCTGAGACAGACGGCCTGAGACAGGCGGTCTGAGACAGACGGTCTGAGAGAGACGGTCTGAGACAGGCGGCCTGAGACAGACGGTCTGAGACAGACGGTCTGAGACAGACGGTCTGAGACAGACGGTCTGAGACAGACGGTCTGAGACAGACGGTCTGAGACAGACGGTCTGAGACAGACGGTCTGAGTCAGACGGTCTGAGAGAGACGGTCTGAGACAGGCGGTCTGAGACAGACGGACAGGGACAGGCGAATAGGCGCTGCCCGATAGCGGCAGACGGACTGAGACGGACGGTCTGAGATAGGCTGACTGAGACAGACGGTCTGAGACAGACGGTTTGAGACAGACCGTCTGAGACAGACGGTCTGAGACAGACGGTGTGAGACAGACGGTCTGAGACAGACGGTCTGAGACAGGCGGTCTGATACAAACGGTCTGAGACAGACGGCCTGAGACAGGCGGTCTGAGACAGGGGGACAGGGACAGGCGAATAGACGCTGCGCGATAGCGGCAGACGGTCTGAGATAGACGCTCTGAGACAGACAGTCTGAGACAGACGGTCTGAGACAGACGGTCTGAGACAGGCGGTCTGAGACAGACGGTCTGAGAGAGACGGTCTGAGACAGGCGGCCTGAGACAGACGGTCTGAGACAGACGGTCTGAGACAGACGGTCTGAGACAGACGGTCTGAGACAGACGGTCTGAGACAGACGGTCTGAGACAGACGGTCTGAGACAGACGGTCTGAGACAGACGGTCAGAGACAGGCGGTCGGATACAGACGGACAGGGACAGGCGAATAGACGCTGCCCGATAGCGGCAGACGGACTGAGACGGACGGTCTGAGATAGGCTGACTGCGATAGACGGTCTGAGACAGACGGTCTGAGACAGACGGTCTGAGACAGACGGTCTGAGACAGACGGTCAGAGACAGGCGGTCTGAGACAGGCGGTCTGAGACAGACGGTCTGAGACAGACGGTCTGAGACAGACGGTCTGAGACAGACGGTCTGACACAGACGGTCTGAGACAGACAGTCTGATACAGACGGTCTGAGACAGACGGTCTGAGACAGACGGTCTGAGACAGACGGTCTGAGACAGACGGTCTGAGACAGGCGGTCTGATACAGACGGTCAGAGACAGACGGTCTGATACAGACGGTCTGATACAGACGGTCTGATACAGACGGTCTGATACAGACGGTCTTATACAGACGGTCTGATACAGACGGTCTGTGACAGTCGGTCTGAGACGCACGGTCTGAGACAGACGGTCTGAGACTGACGGTCTGAGACAGACGGTCTGAGACACGGTCTGAGACAGGCGGTCTGCGACAGACGGTCTGAGACAGACGGTCTGAGACAGACGGCCTGAGACAGGCGGTCTGCGACAGAGGGACAGGGACAGGCGAATAGACGCTGCGCGATAGCGGCAGACAGACTGAGAAGGACGGTCTGAGATAGGCTGACTGAGATAGACGGTCTGAGACAGACGGCCTGAGACAGACGGTCTGAGACAGACGGTCTGAGACAGACGGTCTGAGACAGACGGTCTGAGACAGACGGTCTGAGGCAGACGGTCTGAGACTGGCGGTCTGATACAGACGGTCTGAGACAGACGGTCTGAGACAGGCGGTCAGAGACAGGCGGCCTGAGACAGACGGCCTGACACAGACGGTCTGAGACAGACGGTCTGAGAGAGACGGTCTGAGACAGACGGTCTGAGACAGACGGTCTGAGACAGACGGTCTGAGACAGACGGTCAGAGACAGGCGGTCTGAGACAGGCGGTCTGAGACAGACGGTCTGAGACAGACGGTCTGAGACAGACGGTCTGAGACAGACGGTCTGACACAGACGGTCTGAGACAGACAGTCTGATACAGACGGTCTGAGACAGACGGTCTGAGACAGACGGTCTGAGACAGACGGTCTGAGACAGACGGTCTGAGACAGGCGGTCTGATACAGACGGTCAGAGACAGACGGTCTGATACAGACGGTCTGATACAGACGGTCTGATACAGACGGTCTGATACAGACGGTCTTATACAGACGGTCTGATACAGACGGTCTGTGACAGTCGGTCTGAGACGCACGGTCTGAGACAGACGGTCTGAGACTGACGGTCTGAGACAGACGGTCTGAGACACGGTCTGAGACAGGCGGTCTGCGACAGACGGTCTGAGACAGACGGTCTGAGACAGACGGCCTGAGACAGGCGGTCTGCGACAGAGGGACAGGGACAGGCGAATAGACGCTGCGCGATAGCGGCAGACAGACTGAGAAGGACGGTCTGAGATAGGCTGACTGAGATAGACGGTCTGAGACAGACGGCCTGAGACAGACGGTCTGAGACAGACGGTCTGAGACAGACGGTCTGAGACAGACGGTCTGAGACAGACGGTCTGAGACAGACGGTCTGAGGCAGACGGTCTGAGACTGGCGGTCTGATACAGACGGTCTGAGACAGACGGTCTGAGACAGGCGGTCAGAGACAGGCGGCCTGAGACAGACGGCCTGACACAGACGGTCTGAGACAGGCGGCCTGAGACAGACGGCCTGAGACAGACGGCCTGAGACAGACGGTCTGAGACAGACGGTCTGAGACAGACGGCCTGAGACACACGGTTCGAGACAGAGGGATTGAGACAGACGGTCTGAGACAGAAGGTCTGAGACAGGCGGTCTGAGACAGGCGGTCTGAGACAGACGGCCTGAGACAGACGGTTCGAGACAGAGGGATTGAGACAGACGGTCTGAGGCAGACGGTCTGAGACAGGCGGTCTGAGACAGGCGGTCTGAGACAGACGGTCGGAGACAGACGGTCTGAGACAGACGGTCTGAGACAGACGGTCTGAGACAGACGGTCTGAGACAGACGGTCTGAGACAGACGGTCTGAGACAGACGGTCTGAGACAGACGGTCTGATACAGACGGTCTGAGACAGACGGTCTGAGACAGACGGTCTGACACAGACGGTCTGAGACAGACGGTTCGAGACAGAGGGATTGAGACAGACGGTCTGAGACAGACGGTCTGAGACAGACGGTCTGAGACAGGCGGTCTGATACAGACGGTCTGAGACAGACGGTCAGAGACAGGCGGCCTGAGACAGACGGCCTGAGACAGACGGTCTGATACAGACGGTCTGATACAGACGGTCTGATACAGACGGTCTGATACAGACGGTCTGTGACAGTCGGTCTGAGACGCACGGTCTGAGACAGACGGTCTGAGACTGACGGTCTGAGACAGAAGGTCTGAGACAGGCGGTCTGAGACAGGCGGCCTGAGACAGACGGCCTGAGACAGACGGTCAGAGACAGGCGGCCTGAGACAGACGGCCTGAGACAGACGGTCTGAGACAGGCGGTCTGAGACAGACGGTCTGAGACAGACGGTCTGAGAGAGACGGTCTGAGACAGGCGGTCTGAGACAGACGGACAGGGGCAGGCGAATAGACGCTGCCCGATAGCGGCAGACGGACTGAGACGGACGGTCTGAGATAGGCTGACTGAGATAGACGGTCTGAGACAGAGGCTCTGAGACAGACAGTCTGAGACAGACGGTCTGAGACAGACGGTCTGAGACAGACGGTCTGAGACAGGCGGTCTGAGGCAGGCGGTCTGAGACAGACGGTCGGAGACAGACGGCCTGAGACAGACGGTCTGAGACAGACGGTCTGAGACAGGCGGCCTGAGACAGACGGCCTGAGACAGACGGCCTGAGACAGACGGTCTGAGACAGACGGTCTGAGACAGACGGCCTGAGACACACGGTTCGAGACAGAGGGATTGAGACAGACGGTCTGAGACAGAAGGTCTGAGACAGGCGGTCTGAGACAGGCGGCCTGAGACAGACGGCCTGACACAGACGGTCTGAGACAGGCGGCCTGAGACAGACGGCCTGAGACAGACGGCCTGAGACAGACGGCCTGACACAGACGGTCTGAGACAGGCGGCCTGAGACAGACGGTTCGAGACAGAGGGATTGAGACAGACGGTCTGAGACAGATGGTCTGAGACAGGCGGTCTGAGACAGGCGGTCTGAGACAGACGGTCAGAGACAGGCGGCCTGACACAGACGGCCTGAGACAGACGGTCTGAGAGAGACGGTCTGAGACAGGCGGTCTGAGACAGACGGACAGGGGCAGGCGAATAGACGCTGCCCGATAGCGGCAGACGGACTGAGACGGACGGTCTGAGATAGGCTGACTGAGATAGACGGTCTGAGACAGAGGCTCTGAGACAGACAGTCTGAGACAGACGGTCTGAGACAGACGGTCTGAGACAGACGGTCTGAGACAGGCGGTCTGAGGCAGGCGGTCTGAGACAGACGGTCGGAGACAGACGGCCTGAGACAGACGGTCTGAGACAGACGGTCTGAGACAGGCGGCCTGAGACAGACGGCCTGAGACAGACGGCCTGAGACAGACGGTCTGAGACAGACGGTCTGAGACAGACGGCCTGAGACACACGGTTCGAGACAGAGGGATTGAGACAGACGGTCTGAGACAGAAGGTCTGAGACAGGCGGTCTGAGACAGGCGGCCTGAGACAGACGGCCTGACACAGACGGTCTGAGACAGGCGGCCTGAGACAGACGGCCTGAGACAGACGGCCTGAGACAGACGGCCTGACACAGACGGTCTGAGACAGGCGGCCTGAGACAGACGGTTCGAGACAGAGGGATTGAGACAGACGGTCTGAGACAGATGGTCTGAGACAGGCGGTCTGAGACAGGCGGTCTGAGACAGACGGTCAGAGACAGGCGGCCTGACACAGACGGCCTGAGACAGACGGTCTGTGACAGTCGGTCTGAGACGCACGGTCTGAGACAGACGGTCTGAGACTGACGGTCTGAGACAGAAGGTCTGAGACAGGCGGTCTGAGACAGGCGGTCTGAGACAGACGGCCTGAGACAGACGGTCAGAGACAGGCGGCCTGAGACAGACGGCCTGAGACAGACGGTCTGAGACAGGCGGTCTGAGACAGACGGTCTGACACAGACGGTCTGAGACAGGCGGCCTGAGACAGACGGCCTGAGACAGGCGGCCTGAGACAGACGGTCTGAGACAGACGGTCTGAGACAGACGGCCTGAGACACACGGTTCGAGACAGAGGGATTGAGACAGACGGTCTGAGACAGAAGGTCTGAGACAGGCGGTCTGAGACAGGCGGTCTGAGACAGACGGCCTGAGACAGACGGTTCGAGACAGAGGGATTGAGACAGACGGTCTGAGGCAGACGGTCTGAGACAGGCGGTCTGAGACAGGCGGTCTGAGACAGACGGTCGGAGACAGACGGTCTGAGACAGACGGTCTGAGACAGACGGTCTGAGACAGACGGTCTGAGACAGACGGTCTGAGACAGACGGTCTGAGACAGACGGTCTGAGACAGACGGTCTGAGACAGACGGTCTGAGACAGACGGTCTGAGACAGACGGTCTGACACAGACGGTCTGAGACAGACGGTTCGAGACAGAGGGATTGAGACAGACGGTCTGAGACAGACGGTCTGAGACAGACGGTCTGAGACAGGCGGTCTGATACAGACGGTCTGAGACAGACGGTCAGAGACAGGCGGCCTGAGACAGACGGCCTGAGACAGACGGTCTGATACAGACGGTCTGATACAGACGGTCTGATACAGACGGTCTGATACAGACGGTCTGATACAGACGGTCTGTGACAGTCGGTCTGAGACGCACGGTCTGAGACAGACGGTCTGAGACACGGTCTGAGACAGACGGTCTGAGACAGACGGTCTGAGACAGACGGTCTGAGACAGACGGTCTGAGACAGACGGTCTGAGACAGACGGTCTGAGACAGACGGTCTGAGACAGACGGTCTGACACAGACGGTCTGAGACAGACGGTTCGAGACAGAGGGATTGAGACAGACGGTCTGAGACAGACGGTCTGAGACAGACGGTCTGAGACAGGCGGTCTGATACAGACGGTCTGAGACAGACGGTCAGAGACAGGCGGCCTGAGACAGACGGCCTGAGACAGACGGTCTGATACAGACGGTCTGATACAGACGGTCTGATACAGACGGTCTGATACAGACGGTCTGTGACAGTCGGTCTGAGACGCACGGTCTGAGACAGACGGTCTGAGACACGGTCTGAGACAGACGGTCTGAGACAGACGGTCTGAGACAGACGGTCTGAGACAGACGGTCTGAGACAGACGGTCTGAGACAGACGGCCTGAGACAGACGGTCTGAGACAGACGGTCTGAGACAGACGGCCTGAGACACACGGTTCGAGACAGAGGGATTGAGACAGACGGTCTGAGACAGAAGGTCTGAGACAGGCGGTCTGAGACAGGCGGTCTGAGACAGACGGTCTGAGACAGACGGTCTGAGACAGACGGTCTGAGACAGACGGACAGGGACAGGCGAATAGACGCTGCCCGATAGCGGCAGACGGACTGAGACGGACGGCCTGAGATAGGCTGACTGAGATAGACGGTCTGAGACAGACGCTCTGAGACAGACAGTCTGAGACAGGCGGCCTGAGACGGACGGTCTGAGACAGACGGTCTGAGACAGACGGTCTGAGACAGACGGTCTGAGACAGACGGTGTGAGACAGAGGGTCAGAGACAGGCGGTCTGAGACAGGCGGTCTGAGACAGACGGTCTGAGACAGACGGTCTGAGACAGACGGTCTTAGACAGACGGTCTTAGACATACGGCCTGAGACAGACAGTCTGAGACAGACAGTCTGAGACAGACAGTCTGATACAGACGGTCTGAGACAGACGGTCTGAGACAGACGGTCTGAGACAGACGGTCTGAGACACACGGTCTGAGACAGACGGTCTGAGACAGACGGTTGGAGACAGAGGGATTGAGACAGATGGTCTGAGACAGACGGTCTGAGACAGGCGGTCTGATACAGACGATCTGAGACAGATGGTCAGAGACAGGCGGCCTGAGACAGACGGCCTGAGACAGACGGTCTGATACAGACGGTCTGATACAGACGGTCTGATACAGACTGTCTGATACAGACGGTCTGATACAGACGGTCTGATACAGACGGTCTGATACAGACGGTCTGATACAGACGGTCTGTGACAGTCGGTCAGAGACGCACGGTCTGAGACAGACGGTCTGAGACTGACGGTCTGAGACAGACGGTCTGAGACACGGTCTGAGACAGGCGGTCTGCGACAGACGGTCTGAGACAGACGGTCTGAGACAGACGGCCTGAGACAGGCGGTCTGCGACAGAGGGACAGGGACAGGCGAATAGACGCTGCCCGATAGCGGCAGACGGACTGAGACGGACGGTCTGAGATAGGCTGACTGAGATAGACGGTCTGAGACAGACGCTCTGAGACAGACAGTCTGAGACAGGCGGCCTGAGACAGACGGTCTGAGACTGACGGTCTGAGACAGAAGGTCTGAGAGAGGCGGTCTGAGACAGGCGGTCTGAGACAGACGGCCTGAGACAGACGGTCAGAGACAGGCGGCCTGAGACAGACGGCCTGAGACAGACGGTCTGAGACAGACGGTCCGAGACAGACGGTCTGAGACAGACGGTCAGAGACAGGCGGCCTGAGACAGACGGCCTGAGACAGACGGTCTGAGACAGACGGTCTGAGAGAGACGGTCTGAGACAGGCGGTCTGAGACAGACGGACAGGGACAGGCGAATAGACGCTGCCCGATAGCGGCAGACGGACTGAGACGGACGGTCTGAGATAGGCTGACTGAGATAGACGGTCTGAGACAGACGCTCTGAGACAGACAGTCTGAGACAGACGGTCTGAGACAGACGGTCTGAGACAGACGGTCTGAGACAGGCGGTCTGAGACAGGCGGTCTGAGACAGACGGTCGGAGACAGACGGCCTGAGACAGACGGTCTGAGACAGACGGTCTGAGACAGACGGTCTGAGACAGACGGTCTGAGACAGACGGTCTGAGACAGACGGTCTGAGACAGGCGGTCAGAGACAGGCGGCCTGAGACAGACGGTCTGAGACAGGCGGTCTGAGGCAGGCGGTCTGAGACAGACGGTCGGAGACAGACGGCCTGAGACAGACGGTCTGAGACAGACGGTCTGAGACAGACGGTCTGAGACAGACGGTCTGAGACAGACGGTCTGAGACAGACGGCCTGAGACAGGCGGTCTGCGACAGAGGGACAGGGACAGGCGAATAGACGCTGCGCGATAGCGGCAGACAGACTGAGAAGGACGGTCTGAGATAGGCTGACTGAGATAGACGGTCTGAGACAGACGGCCTGAGACAGACGGTCTGAGACAGACGCTCTGAGACAGACGGCCTGAGACAGACGGCCTGAGACAGACGGCCTGACACAGACGGTCTGAGACAGGCGGTCTGAGACAGACGGTCTGAGAGAGACGGTCTGAGACAGGCGGTCTGAGACAGACGGACAGGGACAGGCGAATAGACGCTGCCCGATAGCGGCAGACGGACTGAGACGGACGGTCTGAGATAGGCTGACTGAGATAGACGGTCTGAGACAGACGCTCTGAGACAGACAGTCTGAGACAGGCAGCCTGAGACAGACGGTCTGAGACAGACGGTCTGAGACAGGCGGTCTGAGGCAGGCGGTCTGAGACAGACGGTCGGAGACAGACGGCCTGAGACAGACGGTCTGAGACAGACGGTCTGAGACAGACGGTCTGAGACAGACGGTCTGAGACAGACGGTCTGAGACAGACGGTCTGAGACAGACGGTCTGAGACAGACGGTCTGAGACAGACGGTCTGAGACAGACGGTCTGAGACAGACGGTCTGAGACAGACGGTCTGAGACAGACGGCCTGAGACAGGCGGTCTGCGACAGAGGGACAGGGACAGGCGAATAGACGCTGCGCGATAGCGGCAGACGGACTGAGACGGACGGTCTGAGATAGGCTGACTGAGATAGACGGTCTGAGACAGACGCTCTGAGACAGACAGTCTGAGACAGGCGGCCTGAGACAGACGGTCTGAGACAGACGGTCTGAGACAGACGGTCTGAGACAGGCGGTCTGAGGCAGGCGGTCTGAGACAGACAGTCTGAGACAGACGGTCTGAGACAGACGGTCTGAGACAGACGGTCTGTGACAGTCGGTCTGAGACGCACGGTCTGAGACAGACGGTCTGAGACTGACGGTCTGAGACAGAAGGTCTGAGACAGGCGGTCTGAGACAGGCGGTCTGAGACAGACGGCCTGAGACAGACGGTCAGAGACAGGCGGCCTGAGATAGACGGCCTGAGACAGACGGTCTGAGACAGACGGTCCGAGACAGACGGTTCGAGACAGAGGGATTGAGACAGACGGTCTGAGACTGGCGGTCTGATACAGACGGTCTGAGACAGACGGTCTGAGACAGGCGGTCAGAGACAGGCGGCCTGAGACAGACGGCCTGACACAGACGGTCTGAGACAGGCGGCCTGAGACAGACGGCCTGAGACAGACGGCCTGAGACAGACGTTCTGAGACAGACGGTCTGAGACAGACGGCCTGAGACACACGGTTCGAGACAGAGGGATTGAGACAGACGGTCTGAGACAGAAGGTCTGAGACAGGCGGTCTGAGACAGGCGGCCTGAGACAGACGGCCTGACACAGACGGTCTGAGACAGGCGGCCTGAGACAGACGGCCTGAGACAGACGGCCTGAGACAGACGGCCTGACACAGACGGTCTGAGACAGGCGGCCTGAGACAGACGGTTCGAGACAGAGGGATTGAGACAGACGGTCTGAGACAGATGGTCTGAGACAGACGGTCTGAGACAGGCGGTCTGAGACAGGCGGTCTGAGACAGACGGTCAGAGACAGGCGGCCTGACACAGACGGCCTGAGACAGACGGTCTGTGACAGTCGGTCTGAGACGCACGGTCTGAGACAGACGGTCTGAGACTGACGGTCTGAGACAGAAGGTCTGAGACAGGCGGTCTGAGACAGGCGGTCTGAGACAGACGGCCTGAGACAGACGGTCAGAGACAGGCGGCCTGAGACAGACGGCCTGAGACAGACGGTCTGAGACAGACGGTCCGAGACAGACGGTCTGAGACAGACGGTCAGAGACAGGCGGCCTGAGACAGACGGCCTGAGACAGACGGTCTGAGACAGACGGTCTGAGAGAGACGGTCTGAGACAGGCGGTCTGAGACAGGCGGTCTGAGACAGGCGGTCTGAGACAGGCGGTCTGAGACAGACGGTCGGAGACAGACGGCCTGAGACAGACGGTCTGAGACAGACGGTCTGAGACAGACGGTCTGAGACAGACGGTCTGAGACAGACGGTCTGAGACAGACGGTCTGAGACAGGCGGTCAGAGACAGGCGGCCTGAGACAGACGGTCTGAGACAGGCGGTCTGAGGCAGGCGGTCTGAGACAGACGGTCGGAGACAGACGGCCTGAGACAGACGTTCTGAGACAGACGGTCTGAGACAGACGGCCTGAGACACACGGTTCGAGACAGAGGGATTGAGACAGACGGTCTGAGACAGAAGGTCTGAGACAGGCGGTCTGAGACAGGCGGCCTGAGACAGACGGCCTGACACAGACGGTCTGAGACAGGCGGCCTGAGACAGACGGCCTGAGACAGACGGCCTGAGACAGACGGCCTGACACAGACGGTCTGAGACAGGCGGCCTGAGACAGACGGTTCGAGACAGAGGGATTGAGACAGACGGTCTGAGACAGATGGTCTGAGACAGACGGTCTGAGACAGGCGGTCTGAGACAGGCGGTCTGAGACAGACGGTCAGAGACAGGCGGCCTGACACAGACGGCCTGAGACAGACGGTCTGTGACAATCGGTCTGAGACGCACGGTCTGAGACAGACGGTCTGAGACTGACGGTCTGAGACAGAAGGTCTGAGACAGGCGGTCTGAGACAGGCGGTCTGAGACAGACGGCCTGAGACAGACGGTCAGAGACAGGCGGCCTGAGACAGACGGCCTGAGACAGACGGTCTGAGACAGACGGTCTGAGACAGACGGTCTGAGAGAGACGGTCTGAGACAGGCGGTCTGAGACAGACGGACAGGGACAGGCGAATAGACGCTGCCCGATAGCGGCAGACGGACTGAGACGGACGGTCTGAGATAGGCTGACTGAGATAGACGGTCTGAGACAGACGCTCTGAGACAGACAGTCTGAGACAGACGGTCTGAGACAGACGGTCTGAGACAGACGGTCTGAGACAGACGGTCTGAGACAGGCGGTCTGAGACAGGCGGTCTGAGACAGACGGTCGGAGACAGACGGCCTGAGACAGACGGTCTGAGACAGACGGTCTGAGACAGACGGTCTGAGACAGACGGTCTGAGACAGACGGTCTGAGACAGGCGGTCAGAGACAGGCGGCCTGAGACAGACGGTCTGAGACAGACGGTCTGAGGCAGGCGGTCTGAGACAGACGGTCGGAGACAGACGGCCTGAGACAGACGGTCTGAGACAGACGGTCTGAGACAGACGGTCTGAGACAGACGGTCTGAGACAGACGGTCTGAGACAGACGGTCTGAGACAGACGGTCTGAGACAGACGGTCTGAGACAGACGGCCTGAGACAGGCGGTCTGCGACAGAGGGACAGGGACAGGCGAATAGACGCTGCGCGATAGCGGCAGACAGACTGAGAAGGACGGTCTGAGATAGGCTGACTGAGATAGACGGTCTGAGACAGACGGCCTGAGACAGACGGTCAGAGACAGACGCTCTGAGACAGACGGTCTGAGACAGACGGTCTGAGACAGACGGTCTGAGACAGACGGTCTGTGACAGTCGGTCTGAGACGCACGGTCTGAGACAGACGGTCTGAGACTGACGGTCTGAGACAGAAGGTCTGAGACAGGCGCTCTGAGACAGGCGGCCTGAGACAGACGGTCAGAGACAGGCGGCCTGAGACAGACGGCCTGAGACAGACGGTCTGAGACAGACGGTCCGAGACAGACGGTTCGAGACAGACGGATTGAGACAGACGGTCTGAGACTGGCGGTCTGATACAGACGGTCTGAGACAGACGGTCTGAGACAGGCGGTCAGAGACAGGCGGCCTGAGACAGACGGCCTGACACAGACGGTCTGAGACAGGCGGCCTGAGACAGACGGCCTGAGACAGACGGCCTGAGACAGACGGCCTGACACAGACGGTCTGAGACAGGCGGCCTGAGACAGACGGTTCGAGACAGAGGGATTGAGACAGACGGTCTGAGACAGATGGTCTGAGACAGACGGTCTGAGACAGGCGGTCTGAGACAGGCGGTCTGAGACAGACGGTCAGAGACAGGCGGCCTGACACAGACGGCCTGAGACAGACGGTCTGTGACAGTCGGTCTGAGACGCACGGTCTGAGACAGACGGTCTGAGACTGACGGTCTGAGACAGAAGGTCTGAGACAGGCGGTCTGAGACAGGCGGTCTGAGACAGACGGCCTGAGACAGACGGTCTGATACAGACGGTCTGATACAGACGGTCTGATACAGACGGTCTGATACAGACGGTCTGATACAGACGGTCTGACACAGACGGTCTGAGACAGGCGGCCTGAGACAGACGGCCTGAGACAGACGGCCTGAGACAGACGGCCTGAGACAGACGGCCTGACACAGACGGTCTGAGACAGGCGGTCTGAGACAGACGGTCTGAGAGAGACGGTCTGAGACAGGCGGTCTGAGACAGACGGACAGGGACAGGCGAATAGACGCTGCCCGATAGCGGCAGACGGACTGAGACGGACGGTCTGAGATAGGCTGACTGAGATAGACGGTCTGAGACAGACGCTCTGAGACAGACAGTCTGAGACAGGCGGCCTGAGACAGACGGTCTGAGACAGACGGTCTGAGACAGGCGGTCTGAGGCAGGCGGTCTGAGACAGACGGTCGGAGACAGACGGCCTGAGACAGACGGTCTGACACAGACGGTCTGAGACAGGCGGCCTGAGACAGACGGCCTGAGACAGACGGCCTGAGACAGACGGCCTGAGACAGACGGCCTGACACAGACGGTCTGAGACAGGCGGTCTGAGACAGACGGTCTGAGAGAGACGGTCTGAGACAGGCGGTCTGAGACAGACGGACAGGGACAGGCGAATAGACGCTGCCCGATAGCGGCAGACGGACTGAGACGGACGGTCTGAGATAGGCTGACTGAGATAGACGGTCTGAGACAGACGCTCTGAGACAGACAGTCTGAGACAGGCGGCCTGAGACAGACGGTCTGAGACAGACGGTCTGAGACAGGCGGTCTGAGGCAGGCGGTCTGAGACAGACGGTCGGAGACAGACGGCCTGAGACAGACGGTCTGAGACAGACGGTCTGAGACAGACGGTCTGAGACAGACGGTCTGAGACAGACGGTCTGAGACAGACGGTCTGAGACAGACGGTCTGAGACAGACGGTCTGAGACAGACGGTCTGAGACAGACGGTCTGAGACAGACGGTCTGAGACAGACGGTCTGAGACAGGCGGTCTGAGGCAGGCGGTCTGAGACAGACGGTCGGAGACAGACGGTCTGAGACAGACGGTCTGAGACAGACGGTCTGAGACAGACGGTCTGAGACAGACGGTCTGAGACAGACGGACTGAGACAGACGGTCTGAGACAGACGGTCTGAGACAGGCGGTCTGATACGGACGGTCTGAGACAGACGGTCTGAGACAGACGGTCTGAGACAGACGGCCTGAGACAGGCGGTCTGCGACAGAGGGACAGGGACAGGCGAATAGACGCTGCGCGATAGCGGCAGACGGACTGAGACGGACGGTCTGAGATAGGCTGACTGAGATAGACGGTCTGAGACAGACGCTCTGAGACAGAAGGTCTGAGACAGGCGGTCTGAGACAGGCGGTCTGAGACAGACGGCCTGAGACAGAAGGTCAGAGACAGGCGGCCTGAGATAGACGGCCTGAGACAGACGGTCTGAGACAGACGGTCCGAGACAGACGGTTCGAGACAGAGGGATTGAGACAGACGGTCTGAGACTGGCGGTCTGATACAGACGGTCTGAGACAGACGGTCTGAGACAGGCGGTCAGAGACAGGCGGCCTGAGACAGACGGCCTGACACAGACGGTCTGAGACAGGCGGCCTGAGACAGACGGCCTGAGACAGACGGCCTGAGACAGACGTTCTGAGACAGACGGTCTGAGACAGACGGCCTGAGACACACGGTTCGAGACAGAGGGATTGAGACAGACGGTCTGAGACAGAAGGTCTGAGACAGGCGGTCTGAGACAGGCGGCCTGAGACAGACGGCCTGACACAGACGGTCTGAGACAGGCGGCCTGAGACAGACGGCCTGAGACAGACGGCCTGAGACAGACGGCCTGACACAGACGGTCTGAGACAGGCGGCCTGAGACAGACGGTTCGAGACAGAGGGATTGAGACAGACGGTCTGAGACAGATGGTCTGAGACAGACGGTCTGAGACAGGCGGTCTGAGACAGGCGGTCTGAGACAGACGGTCAGAGACAGGCGGCCTGACACAGACGGCCTGAGACAGACGGTCTGTGACAGTCGGTCTGAGACGCACGGTCTGAGACAGACGGTCTGAGACTGACGGTCTGAGACAGAAGGTCTGAGACAGACGGTCTGAGACAGGCGGTCTGAGACAGACGGTCTGAGAGAGACGGTCTGAGACAGGCGGTCTGAGACAGACGGACAGGGACAGGCGAATAGACGCTGCCCGATAGCGGCAGACGGACTGAGACGGACGGTCTGAGATAGGCTGACTGAGATAGACGGTCTGAGACAGACGCTCTGAGACAGACAGTCTGAGACAGACGGTCTGAGACAGACGGTCTGAGACAGACGGTCTGAGACAGACGGTCTGAGACAGGCGGTCTGAGACAGGCGGTCTGAGACAGACGGTCGGAGACAGACGGCCTGAGACAGACGGTCTGAGACAGACGGTCTGAGACAGACGGTCTGAGACAGACGGTCTGAGACAGACGGTCTGAGACAGGCGGTCAGAGACAGGCGGCCTGAGACAGACGGTCTGAGACAGACGGTCTGAGGCAGGCGGTCTGAGACAGACGGTCGGAGACAGACGGCCTGAGACAGACGGTCTGAGACAGACGGTCTGAGACAGACGGTCTGAGACAGACGGTCTGAGACAGACGGTCTGAGACAGACGGTCTGAGACAGACGGTCTGAGACAGACGGCCTGAGACAGGCGGTCTGCGACAGAGGGACAGGGACAGGCGAATAGACGCTGCGCGATAGCGGCAGACAGACTGAGAAGGACGGTCTGAGATAGGCTGACTGAGATAGACGGTCTGAGACAGACGGCCTGAGACAGACGGTCAGAGACAGACGCTCTGAGACAGACGGTCTGAGACAGACGGTCTGAGACAGACGGTCTGAGACAGACGGTCTGTGACAGTCGGTCTGAGACGCACGGTCTGAGACAGACGGTCTGAGACTGACGGTCTGAGACAGAAGGTCTGAGACAGGCGCTCTGAGACAGGCGGCCTGAGACAGACGGTCAGAGACAGGCGGCCTGAGACAGACGGCCTGAGACAGACGGTCTGAGACAGACGGTCCGAGACAGACGGTCTGAGACAGGCGGTCAGAGACAGGCGGCCTGAGACAGACGGCCTGACACAGACGGTCTGAGACAGGCGGCCTGAGACAGACGGCCTGAGACAGACGGCCTGAGACAGACGGCCTGACACAGACGGTCTGAGACAGGCGGCCTGAGACAGACGGTTCGAGACAGAGGGATTGAGACAGACGGTCTGAGACAGATGGTCTGAGACAGACGGTCTGAGACAGGCGGTCTGAGACAGGCGGTCTGAGACAGACGGTCAGAGACAGGCGGCCTGACACAGACGGCCTGAGACAGACGGTCTGTGACAGTCGGTCTGAGACGCACGGTCTGAGACAGACGGTCTGAGACTGACGGTCTGAGACAGAAGGTCTGAGACTGGCGGTCTGAGACAGGCGGTCTGAGACAGACGGCCTGAGACAGACGGTCTGATACAGACGGTCTGATACAGACGGTCTGATACAGACGGTCTGATACAGACGGTCTGATACAGACGGTCTGACACAGACGGTCTGAGACAGGCGGCCTGAGACAGACGGCCTGAGACAGACGGCCTGAGACAGACGGCCTGAGACAGACGGCCTGACACAGACGGTCTGAGACAGGCGGTCTGAGACAGACGGTCTGAGAGAGACGGTCTGAGACAGGCGGTCTGAGACAGACGGACAGGGACAGGCGAATAGACGCTGCCCGATAGCGGCAGACGGACTGAGACGGACGGTCTGAGATAGGCTGACTGAGATAGACGGTCTGAGACAGACGCTCTGAGACAGACAGTCTGAGACAGGCGGCCTGAGACAGACGGTCTGAGACAGACGGTCTGAGACAGGCGGTCTGAGGCAGGCGGTCTGAGACAGACGGTCGGAGACAGACGGCCTGAGACAGACGGTCTGACACAGACGGTCTGAGACAGGCGGCCTGAGACAGACGGCCTGAGACAGACGGCCTGAGACAGACGGCCTGAGACAGACGGCCTGACACAGACGGTCTGAGACAGGCGGTCTGAGACAGACGGTCTGAGAGAGACGGTCTGAGACAGGCGGTCTGAGACAGACGGACAGGGACAGGCGAATAGACGCTGCCCGATAGCGGCAGACGGACTGAGACGGACGGTCTGAGATAGGCTGACTGAGATAGACGGTCTGAGACAGACGCTCTGAGACAGACAGTCTGAGACAGGCGGCCTGAGACAGACGGTCTGAGACAGACGGTCTGAGACAGGCGGTCTGAGGCAGGCGGTCTGAGACAGACGGTCGGAGACAGACGGCCTGAGACAGACGGTCTGAGACAGACGGTCTGAGACAGACGGTCTGAGACAGACGGTCTGAGACAGACGGTCTGAGACAGACGGTCTGAGACAGACGGTCTGAGACAGACGGTCTGAGACAGACGGTCTGAGACAGACGGTCTGAGACAGACGGTCTGAGACAGACGGTCTGAGACAGGCGGTCTGAGGCAGGCGGTCTGAGACAGACGGTCGGAGACAGACGGTCTGAGACAGACGGTCTGAGACAGACGGTCTGAGACAGACGGTCTGAGACAGACGGTCTGAGACAGACGGACTGAGACAGACGGTCTGAGACAGACGGTCTGAGACAGGCGGTCTGATACGGACGGTCTGAGGCAGACGGTCTGAGACAGACGGTCTGAGACAGACGGCCTGAGACAGGCGGTCTGCGACAGAGGGACAGGGACAGGCGAATAGACGCTGCGCGATAGCGGCAGACGGACTGAGACGGACGGTCTGAGATAGGCTGACTGAGATAGACGGTCTGAGACAGACGCTCTGAGACAGACAGTCTGAGACAGGCGGCCTGAGACAGACGGTCTGAGACAGACGGTCTGAGACAGACGGTCTGAGACAGGCGGTCTGAGGCAGGCGGTCTGAGACAGACGGTCTGAGACAGACGGTCTGAGACAGACGGTCTGAGACAGACGGTCTGTGACAGTCGGTCTGAGACGCACGGTCTGAGACAGACGGTCTGAGACTGACGGTCTGAGACAGAAGGTCTGAGACAGGCGGTCTGAGACAGGCGGTCTGAGACAGACGGCCTGAGACAGACGGTCAGAGACAGGCGGCCTGAGATAGACGGCCTGAGACAGACGGTCTGAGACAGACGGTCCGAGACAGACGGTTCGAGACAGAGGGATTGAGACAGACGGTCTGAGACTGGCGGTCTGATACAGACGGTCTGAGACAGACGGTCTGAGACAGGCGGTCAGAGACAGGCGGCCTGAGACAGACGGCCTGACACAGACGGTCTGAGACAGGCGGCCTGAGACAGACGGCCTGAGACAGACGGCCTGAGACAGACGTTCTGAGACAGACGGTCTGAGACAGACGGCCTGAGACACACGGTTCGAGACAGAGGGATTGAGACAGACGGTCTGAGACAGAAGGTCTGAGACAGGCGGTCTGAGACAGGCGGCCTGAGACAGACGGCCTGACACAGACGGTCTGAGACAGGCGGCCTGAGACAGACGGCCTGAGACAGACGGCCTGAGACAGACGGCCTGACACAGACGGTCTGAGACAGGCGGCCTGAGACAGACGGTTCGAGACAGAGGGATTGAGACAGACGGTCTGAGACAGATGGTCTGAGACAGACGGTCTGAGACAGGCGGTCTGAGACAGGCGGTCTGAGACAGACGGTCAGAGACAGGCGGCCTGACACAGACGGCCTGAGACAGACGGTCTGTGACAGTCGGTCTGAGACGCACGGTCTGAGACAGACGGTCTGAGACTGACGGTCTGAGACAGAAGGTCTGAGACAGGCGGTCTGAGACAGGCGGTCTGAGACAGACGGCCTGAGACAGACGGTCAGAGACAGGCGGCCTGAGACAGACGGCCTGAGACAGACGGTCTGAGACAGACGGTCCGAGACAGACGGTCTGAGACAGACGGTCAGAGACAGGCGGCCTGAGACAGACGGCCTGAGACAGACGGTCTGAGACAGACGGTCTGAGAGAGACGGTCTGAGACAGGCGGTCTGAGACAGGCGGTCTGAGACAGGCGGTCTGAGACAGGCGGTCTGAGACAGACGGTCGGAGACAGACGGCCTGAGACAGACGGTCTGAGACAGACGGTCTGAGACAGACGGTCTGAGACAGACGGTCTGAGACAGACGGTCTGAGACAGACGGTCTGAGACAGGCGGTCAGAGACAGGCGGCCTGAGACAGACGGTCTGAGACAGGCGGTCTGAGGCAGGCGGTCTGAGACAGACGGTCGGAGACAGACGGCCTGAGACAGACGTTCTGAGACAGACGGTCTGAGACAGACGGCCTGAGACACACGGTTCGAGACAGAGGGATTGAGACAGACGGTCTGAGACAGAAGGTCTGAGACAGGCGGTCTGAGACAGGCGGCCTGAGACAGACGGCCTGACACAGACGGTCTGAGACAGGCGGCCTGAGACAGACGGCCTGAGACAGACGGCCTGAGACAGACGGCCTGACACAGACGGTCTGAGACAGGCGGCCTGAGACAGACGGTTCGAGACAGAGGGATTGAGACAGACGGTCTGAGACAGATGGTCTGAGACAGACGGTCTGAGACAGGCGGTCTGAGACAGGCGGTCTGAGACAGACGGTCAGAGACAGGCGGCCTGACACAGACGGCCTGAGACAGACGGTCTGTGACAATCGGTCTGAGACGCACGGTCTGAGACAGACGGTCTGAGACTGACGGTCTGAGACAGAAGGTCTGAGACAGGCGGTCTGAGACAGGCGGTCTGAGACAGACGGCCTGAGACAGACGGTCAGAGACAGGCGGCCTGAGACAGACGGCCTGAGACAGACGGTCTGAGACAGACGGTCTGAGACAGACGGTCTGAGAGAGACGGTCTGAGACAGGCGGTCTGAGACAGACGGACAGGGACAGGCGAATAGACGCTGCCCGATAGCGGCAGACGGACTGAGACGGACGGTCTGAGATAGGCTGACTGAGATAGACGGTCTGAGACAGACGCTCTGAGACAGACAGTCTGAGACAGACGGTCTGAGACAGACGGTCTGAGACAGACGGTCTGAGACAGACGGTCTGAGACAGACGGTCTGAGACAGGCGGTCTGAGACAGGCGGTCTGAGACAGACGGTCGGAGACAGACGGCCTGAGACAGAAGGTCTGAGACAGACGGTCTGAGACAGACGGTCTGAGACAGACGGTCTGAGACAGACGGTCTGAGACAGGCGGTCAGAGACAGGCGGCCTGAGACAGACGGTCTGAGACAGACGGTCTGAGGCAGGCGGTCTGAGACAGACGGTCGGAGACAGACGGCCTGAGACAGACGGTCTGAGACAGACGGTCTGAGACAGACGGTCTGAGACAGACGGTCTGAGACAGACGGTCTGAGACAGACGGTCTGAGACAGACGGTCTGAGACAGACGGTCTGAGACAGACGGTCTGAGACAGACGGTCTGAGACAGACGGCCTGAGACAGGCGGTCTGCGACAGAGGGACAGGGACAGGCGAATAGACGCTGCGCGATAGCGGCAGACAGACTGAGAAGGACGGTCTGAGATAGGCTGACTGAGATAGACGGTCTGAGACAGACGGCCTGAGACAGACGGTCAGAGACAGACGCTCTGAGACAGACGGTCTGAGACAGACGGTCTGAGACAGACGGTCTGAGACAGACGGTCTGTGACAGTCGGTCTGAGACGCACGGTCTGAGACAGACGGTCTGAGACTGACGGTCTGAGACAGAAGGTCTGAGACAGGCGCTCTGAGACAGGCGGCCTGAGACAGACGGTCAGAGACAGGCGGCCTGAGACAGACGGCCTGAGACAGACGGTCTGAGACAGACGGTCCGAGACAGACGGTTCGAGACAGACGGATTGAGACAGACGGTCTGAGACTGGCGGTCTGATACAGACGGTCTGAGACAGACGGTCTGAGACAGGCGGTCAGAGACAGGCGGCCTGAGACAGACGGCCTGACACAGACGGTCTGAGACAGGCGGCCTGAGACAGACGGCCTGAGACAGACGGCCTGAGACAGACGGCCTGACACAGACGGTCTGAGACAGGCGGCCTGAGACAGACGGTTCGAGACAGAGGGATTGAGACAGACGGTCTGAGACAGATGGTCTGAGACAGACGGTCTGAGACAGGCGGTCTGAGACAGGCGGTCTGAGACAGACGGTCAGAGACAGGCGGCCTGACACAGACGGCCTGAGACAGACGGTCTGTGACAGTCGGTCTGAGACGCACGGTCTGAGACAGACGGTCTGAGACTGACGGTCTGAGACAGAAGGTCTGAGACAGGCGGTCTGAGACAGGCGGTCTGAGACAGACGGCCTGAGACAGACGGTCTGATACAGACGGTCTGATACAGACGGTCTGATACAGACGGTCTGATACAGACGGTCTGATACAGACGGTCTGACACAGACGGTCTGAGACAGGCGGCCTGAGACAGACGGCCTGAGACAGACGGCCTGAGACAGACGGCCTGAGACAGACGGCCTGACACAGACGGTCTGAGACAGGCGGTCTGAGACAGACGGTCTGAGAGAGACGGTCTGAGACAGGCGGTCTGAGACAGACGGACAGGGACAGGCGAATAGACGCTGCCCGATAGCGGCAGACGGACTGAGACGGACGGTCTGAGATAGGCTGACTGAGATAGACGGTCTGAGACAGACGCTCTGAGACAGACAGTCTGAGACAGGCGGCCTGAGACAGACGGTCTGAGACAGACGGTCTGAGACAGGCGGTCTGAGGCAGGCGGTCTGAGACAGACGGTCGGAGACAGACGGCCTGAGACAGACGGTCTGACACAGACGGTCTGAGACAGGCGGCCTGAGACAGACGGCCTGAGACAGACGGCCTGAGACAGACGGCCTGAGACAGACGGCCTGACACAGACGGTCTGAGACAGGCGGTCTGAGACAGACGGTCTGAGAGAGACGGTCTGAGACAGGCGGTCTGAGACAGACGGACAGGGACAGGCGAATAGACGCTGCCCGATAGCGGCAGACGGACTGAGACGGACGGTCTGAGATAGGCTGACTGAGATAGACGGTCAGAGACAGGCGGCCTGAGACAGACGGCCTGAGACAGACGGTCTGAGACAGACGGTCCGAGACAGACGGTTCGAGACAGACGGATTGAGACAGACGGTCTGAGACTGGCGGTCTGATACAGACGGTCTGAGACAGACGGTCTGAGACAGGCGGTCAGAGACAGGCGGCCTGAGACAGACGGCCTGACACAGACGGTCTGAGACAGGCGGCCTGAGACAGACGGCCTGAGACAGACGGCCTGAGACAGACGGCCTGACACAGACGGTCTGAGACAGGCGGCCTGAGACAGACGGTTCGAGACAGAGGGATTGAGACAGACGGTCTGAGACAGATGGTCTGAGACAGACGGTCTGAGACAGGCGGCCTGAGACAGACGGTCTGAGACAGACGGTCTGAGACAGACGGTCTGAGACAGGCGGTCTGAGGCAGTTGGTCTGAGACAGACGGTCTGAGACAGACGGTCTGAGACAGACGGTCTGAGACAGACGGTCTGTGACAGTCGGTCTGAGACGCACGGTCTGAGACAGACGGTCTGAGACTGACGGTCTGAGACAGAAGGTCTGAGACAGGCGGTCTGAGACAGGCGGTCTGAGACAGACGGCCTGAGACAGACGGTCAGAGACAGGCGGCCTGAGACAGACGGCCTGAGACAGACGGTCTGAGACAGACGGTCCGAGACAGACGGTTCGAGACAGAGGGATTGAGACAGACGGTCTGAGACTGGCGGTCTGATACAGACGGTCTGAGACAGACGGTCTGAGACAGGCGGTCAGAGACAGGCGGCCTGAGACAGACGGCCTGACACAGACGGTCTGAGAGAGGCGGCCTGAGACAGACGGCCTGAGACAGACGGCCTGAGACAGACGTTCTGAGACAGACGGTCTGAGACAGACGGCCTGAGACACACGGTTCGAGACAGAGGGATTGAGACAGACGGTCTGAGACAGAAGGTCTGAGACAGGCGGTCTGAGACAGGCGGCCTGAGACAGACGGCCTGACACAGACGGTCTGAGACAGGCGGCCTGAGACAGACGGCCTGAGACAGACGGCCTGAGACAGACGGCCTGACACAGACGGTCTGAGACAGGCGGCCTGAGACAGACGGTTCGAGACAGAGGGATTGAGACAGACGGTCTGAGACAGATGGTCTGAGACAGACGGTCTGAGACAGGCGGTCTGAGACAGGCGGTCTGAGACAGACGGTCAGAGACAGGCGGCCTGACACAGACGGCCTGAGACAGACGGTCTGTGACAGTCGGTCTGAGACAGACGGTTCGAGACAGAGGGATTGAGACAGACGGTCTGAGACAGATGGTCTGAGACAGACGGTCTGAGACAGGCGGTCTGAGACAGGCGGTCTGAGACAGACGGTCAGAGACAGGCGGCCTGACACAGACGGCCTGAGACAGACGGTCTGTGACAGTCGGTCTGAGACGCACGGTCTGAGACAGACGGTCTGAGACTGACGGTCTGAGACAGAAGGTCTGAGACAGGCGGTCTGAGACAGGCGGTTTGAGACAGACGGCCTGAGACAGACGGTCAGAGACAGGCGGCCTGAGACAGACGGCCTGAGACAGACGGTCTGAGACAGACGGTCCGAGACAGACGGTCTGAGACAGACGGTCAGAGACAGGCGGCCTGAGACAGACGGCCTGAGACAGACGGTCTGAGACAGACGGTCTGAGAGAGACGGTCTGAGACAGGCGGTCTGAGACAGGCGGTCTGAGACAGGCGGTCTGAGACAGGCGGTCTGAGACAGACGGTCGGAGACAGACGGCCTGAGACAGACGGTCTGAGACAGACGGTCTGAGACAGACGGTCTGAGACAGACGGTCTGAGACAGACGGTCTGAGACAGACGGTCTGAGACAGGCGGTCAGAGACAGGCGGCCTGAGACAGACGGTCTGAGACAGGCGGTCTGAGGCAGGCGGTCTGAGACAGACGGTCGGAGACAGACGGCCTGAGACAGACGTTCTGAGACAGACGGTCTGAGACAGACGGCCTGAGACACACGGTTCGAGACAGAGGGATTGAGACAGACGGTCTGAGACAGAAGGTCTGAGACAGGCGGTCTGAGACAGGCGGCCTGAGACAGACGGCCTGACACAGACGGTCTGAGACAGGCGGCCTGAGACAGACGGCCTGAGACAGACGGCCTGAGACAGACGGCCTGAGACAGACGGCCTGACACAGACGGTCTGAGACAGGCGGCCTGAGACAGACGGTTCGAGACAGAGGGATTGAGACAGACGGTCTGAGACAGATGGTCTGAGACAGACGGTCTGAGACAGGCGGTCTGAGACAGGCGGTCTGAGACAGACGGTCAGAGACAGGCGGCCTGACACAGACGGCCTGAGACAGACGGTCTGTGACAGTCGGTCTGAGACGCACGGTCTGAGACAGACGGTCTGAGACTGACGGTCTGAGACAGAAGGTCTGAGACAGGCGGTCTGAGACAGGCGGTCTGAGACAGACGGCCTGAGACAGACGGTCAGAGACAGGCGGCCTGAGACAGACGGCCTGAGACAGACGGTCTGAGACAGACGGTCTGAGACAGACGGTCTGAGAGAGACGGTCTGAGACAGGCGGTCTGAGACAGACGGACAGGGACAGGCGAATAGACGCTGCCCGATAGCGGCAGACGGACTGAGACGGACGGTCTGAGATAGGCTGACTGAGATAGACGGTCTGAGACAGACGCTCTGAGACAGACAGTCTGAGACAGACGGCCTGAGACAGACGGTCTGAGACAGACGGTCTGAGGCAGGCGGTCTGAGACAGACGGCCTGACACAGACGGCCTGAGACAGACGGTCTGAGACAGACGGTCTGAGACAGACGGTCTGAGACAGACGGTCTGAGACAGACGGTCTGAGACAGACGGTCTGAGACAGACGGTCTGAGACAGACGGTCTGAGACAGACGGCCTGAGACAGGCGGTCTGCGACAGAGGGACAGGGACAGGCGAATAGACGCTGCGCGATAGCGGCAGACAGACTGAGAAGGACGGTCTGAGATAGGCTGACTGAGATAGACGGTCTGAGACAGACGGCCTGAGACAGACGGTCTGAGACAGACGCTCTGAGACAGACGGTCTGAGACAGACGGTCTGAGACAGACGGTCTGACACAGACGGTCTGAGACAGACGGTCTGTGACAGTCGGTCTGAGACGCACGGTCTGAGACAGACGGTCTGAGACTGACGGTCTGAGACAGAAGGTCTGAGACAGGCGGTCTGAGACAGGCGGCCTGAGACAGACGGTCAGAGACAGGCGGCCTGAGACAGACGGCCTGAGACAGACGGTCTGAGACAGACGGTCCGAGACAGACGGTTCGAGACAGAGGGATTGAGACAGACGGTCTGAGACTGGCGGTCTGATACAGACGGTCTGAGACAGACGGTCTGAGACAGACGGACAGGGACAGGCGAATAGACGCTGCCCGATAGCGGCAGACGGACTGAGACGGACGGTCTGAGATAGGCTGACTGAGATAGACGGTCTGAGACAGACGGCCTGAGACAGACGGTCAGAGACAGACGCTCTGAGACAGACGGTCTGAGACAGACGGTCTGAGACAGACGGTCTGAGACAGACGGTCTGTGACAGTCGGTCTGAGACGCACGGTCTGAGACAGACGGTCTGAGACTGACGGTCTGAGACAGAAGGTCTGAGACAGGCGCTCTGAGACAGGCGGCCTGAGACAGACGGTCAGAGACAGGCGGCCTGAGACAGACGGCCTGAGACAGACGGTCTGAGACAGACGGTCCGAGACAGACGGTTCGAGACAGACGGATTGAGACAGACGGTCTGAGACTGGCGGTCTGATACAGACGGTCTGAGACAGACGGTCTGAGACAGGCGGTCAGAGACAGGCGGCCTGAGACAGACGGCCTGACACAGACGGTCTGAGACAGGCGGCCTGAGACAGACGGCCTGAGACAGACGGCCTGAGACAGACGGCCTGACACAGACGGTCTGAGACAGGCGGCCTGAGACAGACGGTTCGAGACAGAGGGATTGAGACAGACGGTCTGAGACAGATGGTCTGAGACAGACGGTCTGAGACAGGCGGTCTGAGACAGGCGGTCTGAGACAGACGGTCAGAGACAGGCGGCCTGACACAGACGGCCTGAGACAGACGGTCTGTGACAGTCGGTCTGAGACGCACGGTCTGAGACAGACGGTCTGAGACTGACGGTCTGAGACAGAAGGTCTGAGACAGGCGGTCTGAGACAGGCGGTCTGAGACAGACGGCCTGAGACAGACGGTCTGATACAGACGGTCTGATACAGACGGTCTGATACAGACGGTCTGATACAGACGGTCTGATACAGACGGTCTGACACAGACGGTCTGAGACAGGCGGCCTGAGACAGACGGCCTGAGACAGACGGCCTGAGACAGACGGCCTGAGACAGACGGCCTGACACAGACGGTCTGAGACAGGCGGTCTGAGACAGACGGTCTGAGAGAGACGGTCTGAGACAGGCGGTCTGAGACAGACGGACAGGGACAGGCGAATAGACGCTGCCCGATAGCGGCAGACGGACTGAGACGGACGGTCTGAGATAGGCTGACTGAGATAGACGGTCTGAGACAGACGCTCTGAGACAGACAGTCTGAGACAGGCGGCCTGAGACAGACGGTCTGAGACAGACGGTCTGAGACAGGCGGTCTGAGGCAGGCGGTCTGAGACAGACGGTCGGAGACAGACGGCCTGAGACAGACGGTCTGACACAGACGGTCTGAGACAGGCGGCCTGAGACAGACGGCCTGAGACAGACGGCCTGAGACAGACGGCCTGAGACAGACGGCCTGACACAGACGGTCTGAGACAGGCGGTCTGAGACAGACGGTCTGAGAGAGACGGTCTGAGACAGGCGGTCTGAGACAGACGGACAGGGACAGGCGAATAGACGCTGCCCGATAGCGGCAGACGGACTGAGACGGACGGTCTGAGATAGGCTGACTGAGATAGACGGTCAGAGACAGGCGGCCTGAGACAGACGGCCTGAGACAGACGGTCTGAGACAGACGGTCCGAGACAGACGGTTCGAGACAGACGGATTGAGACAGACGGTCTGAGACTGGCGGTCTGATACAGACGGTCTGAGACAGACGGTCTGAGACAGGCGGTCAGAGACAGGCGGCCTGAGACAGACGGCCTGACACAGACGGTCTGAGACAGGCGGCCTGAGACAGACGGCCTGAGACAGACGGCCTGAGACAGACGGCCTGACACAGACGGTCTGAGACAGGCGGCCTGAGACAGACGGTTCGAGACAGAGGGATTGAGACAGACGGTCTGAGACAGATGGTCTGAGACAGACGGTCTGAGACAGGCGGCCTGAGACAGACGGTCTGAGACAGACGGTCTGAGACAGACGGTCTGAGACAGGCGGTCTGAGGCAGTTGGTCTGAGACAGACGGTCTGAGACAGACGGTCTGAGACAGACGGTCTGAGACAGACGGTCTGTGACAGTCGGTCTGAGACGCACGGTCTGAGACAGACGGTCTGAGACTGACGGTCTGAGACAGAAGGTCTGAGACAGGCGGTCTGAGACAGGCGGTCTGAGACAGACGGCCTGAGACAGACGGTCAGAGACAGGCGGCCTGAGACAGACGGCCTGAGACAGACGGTCTGAGACAGACGGTCCGAGACAGACGGTTCGAGACAGAGGGATTGAGACAGACGGTCTGAGACTGGCGGTCTGATACAGACGGTCTGAGACAGACGGTCTGAGACAGGCGGTCAGAGACAGGCGGCCTGAGACAGACGGCCTGACACAGACGGTCTGAGAGAGGCGGCCTGAGACAGACGGCCTGAGACAGACGGCCTGAGACAGACGTTCTGAGACAGACGGTCTGAGACAGACGGCCTGAGACACACGGTTCGAGACAGAGGGATTGAGACAGACGGTCTGAGACAGAAGGTCTGAGACAGGCGGTCTGAGACAGGCGGCCTGAGACAGACGGCCTGACACAGACGGTCTGAGACAGGCGGCCTGAGACAGACGGCCTGAGACAGACGGCCTGAGACAGACGGCCTGACACAGACGGTCTGAGACAGGCGGCCTGAGACAGACGGTTCGAGACAGAGGGATTGAGACAGACGGTCTGAGACAGATGGTCTGAGACAGACGGTCTGAGACAGGCGGTCTGAGACAGGCGGTCTGAGACAGACGGTCAGAGACAGGCGGCCTGACACAGACGGCCTGAGACAGACGGTCTGTGACAGTCGGTCTGAGACAGACGGTTCGAGACAGAGGGATTGAGACAGACGGTCTGAGACAGATGGTCTGAGACAGACGGTCTGAGACAGGCGGTCTGAGACAGGCGGTCTGAGACAGACGGTCAGAGACAGGCGGCCTGACACAGACGGCCTGAGACAGACGGTCTGTGACAGTCGGTCTGAGACGCACGGTCTGAGACAGACGGTCTGAGACTGACGGTCTGAGACAGAAGGTCTGAGACAGGCGGTCTGAGACAGGCGGTTTGAGACAGACGGCCTGAGACAGACGGTCAGAGACAGGCGGCCTGAGACAGACGGCCTGAGACAGACGGTCTGAGACAGACGGTCCGAGACAGACGGTCTGAGACAGACGGTCAGAGACAGGCGGCCTGAGACAGACGGCCTGAGACAGACGGTCTGAGACAGACGGTCTGAGAGAGACGGTCTGAGACAGGCGGTCTGAGACAGGCGGTCTGAGACAGGCGGTCTGAGACAGGCGGTCTGAGACAGACGGTCGGAGACAGACGGCCTGAGACAGACGGTCTGAGACAGACGGTCTGAGACAGACGGTCTGAGACAGACGGTCTGAGACAGACGGTCTGAGACAGACGGTCTGAGACAGGCGGTCAGAGACAGGCGGCCTGAGACAGACGGTCTGAGACAGGCGGTCTGAGGCAGGCGGTCTGAGACAGACGGTCGGAGACAGACGGCCTGAGACAGACGTTCTGAGACAGACGGTCTGAGACAGACGGCCTGAGACACACGGTTCGAGACAGAGGGATTGAGACAGACGGTCTGAGACAGAAGGTCTGAGACAGGCGGTCTGAGACAGGCGGCCTGAGACAGACGGCCTGACACAGACGGTCTGAGACAGGCGGCCTGAGACAGACGGCCTGAGACAGACGGCCTGAGACAGACGGCCTGAGACAGACGGCCTGACACAGACGGTCTGAGACAGGCGGCCTGAGACAGACGGTTCGAGACAGAGGGATTGAGACAGACGGTCTGAGACAGATGGTCTGAGACAGACGGTCTGAGACAGGCGGTCTGAGACAGGCGGTCTGAGACAGACGGTCAGAGACAGGCGGCCTGACACAGACGGCCTGAGACAGACGGTCTGTGACAGTCGGTCTGAGACGCACGGTCTGAGACAGACGGTCTGAGACTGACGGTCTGAGACAGAAGGTCTGAGACAGGCGGTCTGAGACAGGCGGTCTGAGACAGACGGCCTGAGACAGACGGTCAGAGACAGGCGGCCTGAGACAGACGGCCTGAGACAGACGGTCTGAGACAGACGGTCTGAGACAGACGGTCTGAGAGAGACGGTCTGAGACAGGCGGTCTGAGACAGACGGACAGGGACAGGCGAATAGACGCTGCCCGATAGCGGCAGACGGACTGAGACGGACGGTCTGAGATAGGCTGACTGAGATAGACGGTCTGAGACAGACGCTCTGAGACAGACAGTCTGAGACAGACGGCCTGAGACAGACGGTCTGAGACAGACGGTCTGAGGCAGGCGGTCTGAGACAGACGGTCGGAGACAGACGGCCTGAGACAGACGGTCTGAGACAGACGGTCTGAGACAGACGGTCTGAGACAGACGGTCTGAGACAGACGGTCTGAGACAGACGGTCTGAGACAGACGGTCTGAGACAGACGGTCTGAGACAGACGGCCTGAGACAGGCGGTCTGCGACAGAGGGACAGGGACAGGCGAATAGACGCTGCGCGATAGCGGCAGACAGACTGAGAAGGACGGTCTGAGATAGGCTGACTGAGATAGACGGTCTGAGACAGACGGCCTGAGACAGACGGTCTGAGACAGACGCTCTGAGACAGACGGTCTGAGACAGACGGTCTGAGACAGACGGTCTGACACAGACGGTCTGAGACAGACGGTCTGTGACAGTCGGTCTGAGACGCACGGTCTGAGACAGACGGTCTGAGACTGACGGTCTGAGACAGAAGGTCTGAGACAGGCGGTCTGAGACAGGCGGCCTGAGACAGACGGTCAGAGACAGGCGGCCTGAGACAGACGGCCTGAGACAGACGGTCTGAGACAGACGGTCCGAGACAGACGGTTCGAGACAGAGGGATTGAGACAGACGGTCTGAGACTGGCGGTCTGATACAGACGGTCTGAGACAGACGGTCTGAGACAGGCGGTCAGAGACAGGCGGCCTGAGACAGACGGCCTGACACAGACGGTCTGAGACAGGCGGCCTGAGACAGACGGCCTGAGACAGACGGCCTGAGACAGACGGCCTGACACAGACGGTCTGAGACAGGCGGCCTGAGACAGACGGTTCGAGACAGAGGGATTGAGACAGACGGTCTGAGACAGATGGTCTGAGACAGACGGTCTGAGACAGGCGGTCTGAGACAGGCGGTCTGAGACAGACGGTCAGAGACAGGCGGCCTGACACAGACGGCCTGAGACAGACGGTCTGTGACAGTCGGTCTGAGACGCACGGTCTGAGACAGACGGTCTGAGACTGACGGTCTGAGACAGAAGGTCTGAGACAGGCGGTCTGATACAGACGGTCTGATACAGACGGTCTGACACAGACGGTCTGAGACAGGCGGCCTGAGACAGACGGCCTGAGACAGACGGCCTGAGACAGACGGCCTGAGACAGACGGCCTGACACAGACGGTCTGAGACAGGCGGTCTGAGACAGACGGTCTGAGAGAGACGGTCTGAGACAGGCGGTCTGAGACAGACGGACAGGGACAGGCGAATAGACGCTGCCCGATAGCGGCAGACGGACTGAGACGGACGGTCTGAGATAGGCTGACTGAGATAGACGGTCTGAGACAGACGCTCTGAGACAGACAGTCTGAGACAGGCGGCCTGAGACAGACGGTCTGAGACAGACGGTCTGAGACAGGCGGTCTGAGGCAGGCGGTCTGAGACAGACGGTCGGAGACAGACGGCCTGAGACAGACGGTCTGAGACAGACGGTCTGAGACAGACGGTCTGAGACAGACGGTCTGAGACAGACGGTCTGAGACAGACGGTCTGAGACAGACGGTCTGAGACAGACGGTCTGAGACAGACGGTCTGAGACAGACGGCCTGAGACAGGCGGTCTGCGACAGAGGGACAGGGACAGGCGAATAGACGCTGCGCGATAGCGGCAGACGGACTGAGACGGACGGTCTGAGATAGGCTGACTGAGATAGACGGTCTGAGACAGACGCTCTGAGACAGACAGTCTGAGACAGGCGGCCTGAGACAGACGGTCTGAGACAGACGGTCTGAGACAGACGGTCTGAGACAGACGGTCTGAGACAGGCGGTCTGAGGCAGGCGGTCTGAGACAGACGGTCTGAGACAGACGGTCTGAGACAGACGGTCTGAGACAGACGGTCTGTGACAGTCGGTCTGAGACGCACGGTCTGAGACAGACGGTCTGAGACTGACGGTCTGAGACAGAAGGTCTGAGACAGGCGGTCTGAGACAGGCGGTCTGAGACAGACGGCCTGAGACAGACGGTCAGAGACAGGCGGCCTGAGACAGACGGCCTGAGACAGACGGTCTGAGACAGACGGTCCGAGACAGACGGTTCGAGACAGAGGGATTGAGACAGACGGTCTGAGACTGGCGGTCTGATACAGACGGTCTGAGACAGACGGTCTGAGACAGGCGGTCAGAGACAGGCGGCCTGAGACAGACGGCCTGACACAGACGGTCTGAGACAGGCGGCCTGAGACAGACGGCCTGAGACAGACGGCCTGAGACAGACGTTCTGAGACAGACGGTCTGAGACAGACGGCCTGAGACACACGGTTCGAGACAGAGGGATTGAGACAGACGGTCTGAGACAGAAGGTCTGAGACAGGCGGTCTGAGACAGGCGGCCTGAGACAGACGGCCTGACACAGACGGTCTGAGACAGGCGGCCTGAGACAGACGGCCTGAGACAGACGGCCTGAGACAGACGGCCTGACACAGACGGTCTGAGACAGGCGGCCTGAGACAGACGGTTCGAGACAGAGGGATTGAGACAGACGGTCTGAGACAGATGGTCTGAGACAGACGGTCTGAGACAGGCGGTCTGAGACAGGCGGTCTGAGACAGACGGTCAGAGACAGGCGGCCTGACACAGACGGCCTGAGACAGACGGTCTGTGACAGTCGGTCTGAGACGCACGGTCTGAGACAGACGGTCTGAGACTGACGGTCTGAGACAGAAGGTCTGAGACAGGCGGTCTGAGACAGGCGGTCTGAGACAGACGGCCTGAGACAGACGGTCAGAGACAGGCGGCCTGAGACAGACGGCCTGAGACAGACGGTCTGAGACAGACGGTCCGAGACAGACGGTCTGAGACAGACGGTCAGAGACAGGCGGCCTGAGACAGACGGCCTGAGACAGACGGTCTGAGACAGACGGTCTGAGAGAGACGGTCTGAGACAGGCGGTCTGAGACAGACGGACAGGGACAGGCGAATAGACGCTGCCCGATAGCGGCAGACGGACTGAGACGGACGGTCTGAGATAGGCTGACTGAGATAGACGGTCTGAGACAGACGCTCTGAGACAGACAGTCTGAGACAGACGGTCTGAGACAGACGGTCTGAGACAGACGGTCTGAGGCAGGCGGTCTGAGACAGGCGGTCTGAGACAGACGGTCGGAGACAGACGGCCTGAGACAGACGGTCTGAGACAGACGGTCTGAGACAGACGGTCTGAGACAGACGGTCTGAGACAGACGGTCTGAGACAGACGGTCTGAGACAGGCGGTCAGAGACAGGCGGCCTGAGACAGACGGTCTGAGACAGGCGGTCTGAGGCAGGCGGTCTGAGACAGACGGTCGGAGACAGACGGCCTGAGACAGACGGTCTGAGACAGACGGTCTGAGACAGACGGTCTGAGACAGACGGTCTGAGACAGACGGTCTGAGACAGACGGCCTGAGACAGGCGGTCTGCGACAGAGGGACAGGGACAGGCGAATAGACGCTGCGCGATAGCGGCAGACAGACTGAGAAGGACGGTCTGAGATAGGCTGACTGAGATAGACGGTCTGAGACAGACGGCCTGAGACAGACGGTCTGAGACAGACGCTCTGAGACAGACGGCCTGAGACAGACGGCCTGAGACAGACGGCCTGACACAGACGGTCTGAGACAGGCGGTCTGAGACAGACGGTCTGAGAGAGACGGTCTGAGACAGGCGGTCTGAGACAGACGGACAGGGACAGGCGAATAGACGCTGCCCGATAGCGGCAGACGGACTGAGACGGACGGTCTGAGATAGGCTGACTGAGATAGACGGTCTGAGACAGACGCTCTGAGACAGACGGTCTGAGACAGATGGTCTGAGACAGACGGTCTGAGACAGGCGGTCTGAGACAGGCGGTCTGAGACAGACGGTCAGAGACAGGCGGCCTGACACAGACGGCCTGAGACAGACGGTCTGTGACAGTCGGTCTGAGACGCACGGTCTGAGACAGACGGTCTGAGACTGACGGTCTGAGACAGAAGGTCTGAGACAGGCGGTCTGAGACAGGCGGTCTGAGACAGACGGCCTGAGACAGACGGTCAGAGACAGGCGGCCTGAGACAGACGGCCTGAGACAGACGGTCTGAGACAGACGGTCCGAGACAGACGGTCTGAGACAGACGGTCAGAGACAGGCGGCCTGAGACAGACGGCCTGAGACAGACGGTCTGAGACAGACGGTCTGAGAGAGACGGTCTGAGACAGGCGGTCTGAGACAGGCGGTCTGAGACAGGCGGTCTGAGACAGGCGGTCTGAGACAGACGGTCGGAGACAGACGGCCTGAGACAGACGGTCTGAGACAGACGGTCTGAGACAGACGGTCTGAGACAGACGGTCTGAGACAGACGGTCTGAGACAGACGGTCTGAGACAGGCGGTCAGAGACAGGCGGCCTGAGACAGACGGTCTGAGACAGGCGGTCTGAGGCAGGCGGTCTGAGACAGACGGTCGGAGACAGACGGCCTGAGACAGACGGTCTGAGACAGACGGTCTGAGACAGACGGTCTGAGACAGACGGTCTGAGACAGACGGTCTGAGACAGACGGTCTGAGACAGACGGTCTGAGACAGACGGCCTGAGACAGGCGGTCTGCGACAGAGGGACAGGGACAGGCGAATAGACGCTGCGCGATAGCGGCAGACAGACTGAGAAGGACGGTCTGAGATAGGCTGACTGAGATAGACGGTCTGAGACAGACGGCCTGAGACAGACGGTCTGAGACAGACGCTCTGAGACAGACGGTCTGAGACAGACGGTCTGAGACAGACGGTCTGAGACAGACGGTCTGTGACAGTCGGTCTGAGACGCACGGTCTGAGACAGACGGTCTGAGACTGACGGTCTGAGACAGAAGGTCTGAGACAGGCGGTCTGAGACAGGCGGTCTGAGACAGACGGCCTGAGACAGACGGTCAGAGACAGGCGGCCTGAGACAGACGGCCTGAGACAGACGGTCTGAGACAGACGGTCCGAGACAGACGGTTCGAGACAGAGGGATTGAGACAGACGGTCTGAGACTGGCGGTCTGATACAGACGGTCTGAGACAGACGGTCTGAGACAGGCGGTCAGAGACAGGCGGCCTGAGACAGACGGCCTGACACAGACGGTCTGAGACAGACGGTCTGAGACAGACGGTCTGAGACAGAAGGTTCGAGACAGAGGGATTGAGACAGACGGTCTGAGACAGACGGTCTGAGACAGGCGGTCTGAGACAGGCGGTCTGAGACAGACGGTCGGAGACAGACGGTCTGAGACAGACGGTCTGAGACAGACGGTCTGAGACAGACGGTCTGAGACAGACGGTCTGAGACAGACGGTCTGAGACAGACGGTCTGAGACAGACGGTCTGAGACAGACGGTCTGAGACAGACGGTCTGAGACAGACGGCCTGAGACAGGCGGTCTGCGACAGAGGGACAGGGACAGGCGAATAGACGCTGCGCGATAGCGGCAGACGGACTGAGACGGACGGTCTGAGATAGGCTGACTGAGATAGACGGTCTGAGACAGACGCTCTGAGACAGACAGTCTGAGACAGGCGGCCTGAGACAGACGGTCTGAGACAGACGGTCTGAGACAGACGGTCTGAGACAGGCGGTCTGAGGCAGGCGGTCTGAGACAGACGGTCTGAGACAGACGGTCTGAGACAGACGGTCTGAGACAGACGGTCTGAGACAGACGGTCTGTGACAGTCGGTCTGAGACGCACGGTCTGAGACAGACGGTCTGAGACTGACGGTCTGAGACAGAAGGTCTGAGACAGGCGGTCTGAGACAGGCGGTCTGAGACAGACGGCCTGAGACAGACGGTCAGAGACAGGCGGCCTGAGATAGACGGCCTGAGACAGACGGTCTGAGACAGACGGTCCGAGACAGACGGTTCGAGACAGAGGGATTGAGACAGACGGTCTGAGACTGGCGGTCTGATACAGACGGTCTGAGACAGACGGTCTGAGACAGGCGGTCAGAGACAGGCGGCCTGAGACAGACGGCCTGACACAGACGGTCTGAGACAGGCGGCCTGAGACAGACGGCCTGAGACAGACGGCCTGAGACAGACGTTCTGAGACAGACGGTCTGAGACAGACGGCCTGAGACACACGGTTCGAGACAGAGGGATTGAGACAGACGGTCTGAGACAGAAGGTCTGAGACAGGCGGTCTGAGACAGGCGGCCTGAGACAGACGGCCTGACACAGACGGTCTGAGACAGGCGGCCTGAGACAGACGGCCTGAGACAGACGGCCTGAGACAGACGGCCTGACACAGACGGTCTGAGACAGGCGGCCTGAGACAGACGGTTCGAGACAGAGGGATTGAGACAGACGGTCTGAGACAGATGGTCTGAGACAGACGGTCTGAGACAGGCGGTCTGAGACAGGCGGTCTGAGACAGACGGTCAGAGACAGGCGGCCTGACACAGACGGCCTGAGACAGACGGTCTGTGACAGTCGGTCTGAGACGCACGGTCTGAGACAGACGGTCTGAGACTGACGGTCTGAGACAGAAGGTCTGAGACAGGCGGTCTGAGACAGGCGGTCTGAGACAGGCGGCCTGAGACAGACGGCCTGAGACAGACGGTCTGAGACAGACGGTCCGAGACAGACGGTTCGAGACAGAGGGATTGAGACAGACGGTCTGAGACTGGCGGTCTGATACAGACGGTCTGAGACAGACGGTCTGAGACAGGCGGTCAGAGACAGGCGGCCTGAGACAGACGGCCTGACACAGACGGTCTGAGACAGACGGTCTGAGACAGACGGTCTGAGACAGACGGTCTGAGACAGACGGTCTGAGACAGACGGTCTGAGACAGACGGCCTGAGACAGGCGGTCTGCGACAGAGGGACAGGGACAGGCGAATAGACGCTGCGCGATAGCGGCAGACAGACTGAGAAGGACGGTCTGAGATAGGCTGACTGAGACAGACGGTCTGAGACAGACGGTCTGAGAGAGACGGTCTGAGACAGGCGGTCTGAGACAGACGGACAGGGACAGGCGAATAGACGCTGCCCGATAGCGGCAGACGGACTGAGACGGACGGTCTGAGATAGGCTGACTGAGATAGACGGTCTGAGACAGACGCTCTGAGACAGACAGTCTGAGACAGGCGGCCTGAGACAGACGGTCTGAGACAGACGGTCTGAGACAGACGGTCTGAGACAGGCGGTCTGAGGCAGGCGGTCTGAGACAGACGGTCGGAGACAGACGGCCTGAGACAGACGGTCAGAGACAGGCGGCCTGAGACAGACGGCCTGAGACAGACGGTCTGAGACAGACGGTCCGAGACAGACGGTTCGAGACAGAGGGATTGAGACAGACGGTCTGAGACTGGCGGTCTGATACAGACGGTCTGAGACAGACGCTCTGAGACAGACGGTCTGAGACAGACGGTCTGAGACAGACGGTCTGAGACAGACGGTCTGTGACAGTCGGTCTGAGACGCACGGTCTGAGACAGACGGTCTGAGACTGACGGTCTGAGACAGAAGGTCTGAGACAGGCGGTCTGAGACAGGCGGTCTGAGACAGACGGCCTGAGACAGACGGTCAGAGACAGGCGGCCTGAGACAGACGGCCTGAGACAGACGGTCTGAGACAGACGGTCCGAGACAGACGGTTCGAGACAGAGGGATTGAGACAGACGGTCTGAGACTGGCGGTCTGATACAGACGGTCTGAGACAGACGGTCTGAGACAGGCGGTCAGAGACAGGCGGCCTGAGACAGACGGCCTGACACAGACGGTCTGAGACAGACGGTCTGAGACAGACGGTCTGAGACAGAAGGTTCGAGACAGAGGGATTGAGACAGACGGTCTGAGACAGACGGTCTGAGACAGGCGGTCTGAGACAGGCGGTCTGAGACAGACGGTCGGAGACAGACGGTCTGAGACAGACGGTCTGAGACAGACGGTCTGAGACAGACGGTCTGAGACAGACGGTCTGAGACAGACGGTCTGAGACAGACGGTCTGAGACAGACGGTCTTAGACAGACGGTCTTAGACATACGGCCTGAGACAGACAGTCTGAGAGAGACAGTCTGAGACAGACAGTCTGATACAGACGGTCTGAGACAGACGGTCTGAGACAGACGGTCTGATACAGACGGCCTGAGACAGGCGGTCTGCGACAGAGGGACAGGGACAGGCGAATAGACGCTGCGCGATAGCGGCAGACAGACTGAGAAGGACGGTCTGAGATAGGCTGACTGAGACAGACGGTCTGAGACAGACGGTCTGAGAGAGACGGTCTGAGACAGGCGGTCTGAGACAGACGGACAGGGACAGGCGAATAGACGCTGCCCGATAGCGGCAGACGGACTGAGACGGACGGTCTGAGATAGGCTGACTGAGATAGACGGTCTGAGACAGACGCTCTGAGACAGACAGTCTGAGACAGGCGGCCTGAGACAGACGGTCTGAGACAGACGGTCTGAGACAGACGGTCTGAGACAGGCGGTCTGAGGCAGGCGGTCTGAGACAGACGGTCGGAGACAGACGGCCTGAGACAGATGGTCTGAGACAGACAGTCTGAGACAGACAGTCTGAGACAGACGGTCTTAGACAGACGGTCTTAGACATACGGCCTGAGACAGACGGTTCGAGACGGAGGGATTGAGACAGACGGTCTGAGACAGATGGTCTGAGACAGACGGTCTGGGCCAGGCGGTCTGAGACAGGCGGTCTGAGACAGACGGTCGGAGACAGACGGTCAGAGACAGGCGGCCTGAGACAGACGGCCTGAGACAGACGGTCTGAGACAGACGGTCTGAGACAGAAGGTTCGAGACAGAGGGATTGAGTCAGACGGTCTGAGACAGACGGTCTGAGACAGGCGGTCAGAGACAGGCGGTCTGAGACAGACGGTCGGAGACAGACGGCCTGAGACAGACGGTCTGAGACAGACGGTCTGAGACAGACGGTCTGAGACAGACGGTCTGAGACAGACGGTCTGAGACAGACGGTCTTAGACAGACGGTCTTAGACATACGGCCTGAGACAGACAGTCTGAGACAGACAGTCTGAGACAGACAGTCTGATACAGACGGTCTGAGACAGACGGTCTGAGACAGACGGTCTGAGACAGACGGTCTGAGAGAGACGGTCTGACACAGACGGTCTGAGACAGACAGTCTGATACAGACGGTCTGAGACAGACGGTCTGAGACAGACGGTCTGAGACAGACGGTCTGAGACAGGCGGTCTGATACAGACGGTCAGAGACAGGCGGCCTGAGACAGACGGCCTGAGACAGACGGTCTGATACAGACGGTCTGATACAGACGGTCTGATACAGACGGTCTGATACAGACGGTCTGTGACAGTCGGTCTGAGACGCACGGTCTGAGACAGACGGTCTGAGACTGACGGTCTGAGACAGACGGTCTGAGACACGGTCTGAGACAGGCGGTCTGCGACAGACGGTCTGAGACAGACGGTCTGAGACAGACGGCCTGAGACAGGCGGTCTGCGACAGAGGGACAGGGACAGGCGAATAGACGCTGCGCGATAGCGGCAGACAGACTGAGAAGGACGGTCTGAGATAGGCTGACTGAGATAGACGGTCTGAGACAGACGGCCTGAGACAGACGGTCTGAGACAGACGGTCTGAGACAGACGGTCTGAGACAGACGGTCTGAGACAGACGGTCTGAGACAGACGGTCTGAGGCAGACGGTCTGAGACTGGCGGTCTGATACAGACGGTCTGAGACAGACGGTCTGAGACAGGCGGTCAGAGACAGGCGGCCTGAGACAGACGGCCTGACACAGACGGTCTGAGACAGGCGGCCTGAGACAGACGGCCTGAGACAGACGGCCTGAGACAGACGGTCTGAGACAGACGGTCTGAGACAGACGGCCTGAGACACACGGTTCGAGACAGAGGGATTGAGACAGACGGTCTGAGACAGAAGGTCTGAGACAGGCGGTCTGAGACAGGCGGTCTGAGACAGACGGCCTGAGACAGACGGTTCGAGACAGAGGGATTGAGACAGACGGTCTGAGGCAGACGGTCTGAGACAGGCGGTCTGAGACAGGCGGTCTGAGACAGACGGTCGGAGACAGACGGTCTGAGACAGACGGTCTGAGACAGACGGTCTGAGACAGACGGTCTGAGACAGACGGTCTGAGACAGACGGTCTGAGACAGACGGTCTGAGACAGACGGTCTGAGACAGACGGTCTGAGACAGACGGTCTGAGACAGACGGTCTGAGACAGACGGTCTGAGACAGACGGTCTGAGACAGACGGTCTGAGACAGACGGTCTGACACAGACGGTCTGAGACAGACGGTTCGAGACAGAGGGATTGAGACAGACGGTCTGAGACAGACGGTCTGAGACAGACGGTCTGAGACAGGCGGTCTGATACAGACGGTCTGAGACAGACGGTCAGAGACAGGCGGCCTGAGACAGACGGCCTGAGACAGACGGTCTGATACAGACGGTCTGATACAGACGGTCTGATACAGACGGTCTGATACAGACGGTCTGATACAGACGGTCTGTGACAGTCGGTCTGAGACGCACGGTCTGAGACAGACGGTCTGAGACTGACGGTCTGAGACAGAAGGTCTGAGACAGGCGGTCTGAGACAGGCGGCCTGAGACAGACGGCCTGAGACAGACGGTCAGAGACAGGCGGCCTGAGACAGACGGCCTGAGACAGACGGTCTGAGACAGGCGGTCTGAGACAGACGGTCTGAGACAGACGGTCTGAGAGAGACGGTCTGAGACAGGCGGTCTGAGACAGACGGACAGGGGCAGGCGAATAGACGCTGCCCGATAGCGGCAGACGGACTGAGACGGACGGTCTGAGATAGGCTGACTGAGATAGACGGTCTGAGACAGAGGCTCTGAGACAGACAGTCTGAGACAGACGGTCTGAGACAGACGGTCTGAGACAGACGGTCTGAGACAGGCGGTCTGAGGCAGGCGGTCTGAGACAGACGGTCGGAGACAGACGGCCTGAGACAGACGGTCTGAGACAGACGGTCTGAGACAGACGGCCTGAGACACACGGTTCGAGACAGAGGGATTGAGACAGACGGTCTGAGACAGAAGGTCTGAGACAGGCGGTCTGAGACAGGCGGCCTGAGACAGACGGCCTGACACAGACGGTCTGAGACAGGCGGCCTGAGACAGACGGCCTGAGACAGACGGCCTGAGACAGACGGCCTGACACAGACGGTCTGAGACAGGCGGCCTGAGACAGACGGTTCGAGACAGAGGGATTGAGACAGACGGTCTGAGACAGATGGTCTGAGACAGGCGGTCTGAGACAGGCGGTCTGAGACAGACGGTCAGAGACAGGCGGCCTGACACAGACGGCCTGAGACAGACGGTCTGTGACAGTCGGTCTGAGACGCACGGTCTGAGACAGACGGTCTGAGACTGACGGTCTGAGACAGAAGGTCTGAGACAGGCGGTCTGAGACAGGCGGTCTGAGACAGACGGCCTGAGACAGACGGTCAGAGACAGGCGGCCTGAGACAGACGGCCTGAGACAGACGGTCTGAGACAGGCGGTCTGAGACAGACGGTCTGACACAGACGGTCTGAGACAGGCGGCCTGAGACAGACGGTCTGAGACAGACGGTCTGACACAGACGGTCTGAGACAGACGGTTCGAGACAGAGGGATTGAGACAGACGGTCTGAGACAGACGGTCTGAGACAGACGGTCTGAGACAGGCGGTCTGATACAGACGGTCTGAGACAGACGGTGTGAGACAGAGGGTCAGAGACAGGCGGTCTGAGACAGGCGGTCTGAGACAGACGGTCTGAGACAGACGGTCTGAGACAGACGGTCTTAGACAGGCGGTCTGAGACAGACGGTCGGAGACAGACGGTCTGAGACAGACGGTCTGAGACAGACGGTCTGAGACAGACGGTCTGAGACAGACGGTCTGAGACAGACGGTCTGAGACAGACGGTCTGAGACAGACGGTCTGAGACAGACGGTCTGAGACAGACGGTCTGAGACAGACGGTCTGAGACAGACGGTCTGAGACAGACGGTCTGAGACAGACGGTCTGACACAGACGGTCTGAGACAGACGGTTCGAGACAGAGGGATTGAGACAGACGGTCTGAGACAGACGGTCTGAGACAGACGGTCTGAGACAGGCGGTCTGATACAGACGGTCTGAGACAGACGGTGTGAGACAGAGGGTCAGAGACAGGCGGTCTGAGACAGGCGGTCTGAGACAGACGGTCTGAGACAGACGGTCTGAGACAGACGGTCTTAGACAGACGGTCTTAGACATACGGCCTGAGACAGACAGTCTGAGACAGACAGTCTGAGACAGACAGTCTGATACAGACGGTCTGAGACAGACGGTCTGAGACAGACGGTCTGAGACAGACGGTCTGAGACACACGGTCTGAGACAGACGGTCTGAGACAGACGGTTGGAGACAGAGGGATTGAGACAGATGGTCTGAGACAGACGGTCTGAGACAGGCGGTCTGAGACAGACGGTCAGAGACAGGCGGCCTGAGACAGACGGCCTGAGACAGACGGCCTGAGACAGACGGTCTGAGACAGACGGTCTGAGACAGACGGCCTGAGACACACGGTTCGAGACAGAGGGATTGAGACAGACGGTCTGAGACAGAAGGTCTGAGACAGGCGGTCTGAGACAGGCGGTCTGAGACAGACGGCCTGAGACAGACGGTTCGAGACAGAGGGATTGAGACAGACGGTCTGAGACAGACGGCCTGAGACAGACGGCCTGACACAGACGGTCTGAGACAGGCGGCCTGAGACAGACGGCCTGAGACAGAGGGATTGAGACAGACGGTCTGAGACAGATGGTCTGAGACAGGCGGTCTGAGACAGGCGGTCTGAGACAGACGGTCAGAGACAGGCGGCCTGACACAGACGGCCTGAGACAGACGGTCTGTGACAGTCGGTCTGAGACGCACGGTCTGAGACAGACGGTCTGAGACTGACGGTCTGAGACAGAAGGTCTGAGACAGGCGGTCTGAGACAGGCGGTCTGAGACAGACGGCCTGAGACAGACGGTCAGAGACAGGCGGCCTGAGACAGACGGCCTGAGACAGACGGTCTGAGACAGGCGGTCTGAGACAGACGGTCTGACACAGACGGTCTGAGACAGGCGGCCTGAGACAGACGGCCTGAGACAGACGGCCTGAGACAGACGGTCTGAGACAGACGGTCTGAGACAGACGGCCTGAGACACACGGTTCGAGACAGAGGGATTGAGACAGACGGTCTGAGACAGAAGGTCTGAGACAGGCGGTCTGAGACAGGCGGTCTGAGACAGACGGCCTGAGACAGACGGTTCGAGACAGAGGGATTGAGACAGACGGTCTGAGGCAGACGGTCTGAGACAGGCGGTCTGAGACAGGCGGTCTGAGACAGACGGTCGGAGACAGACGGTCTGAGACAGACGGTCTGAGACAGACGGTCTGAGACAGACGGTCTGAGACAGACGGTCTGAGACAGACGGTCTGAGACAGACGGTCTGAGACAGACGGTCTGAGACAGACGGTCTGAGACAGACGGTCTGAGACAGACGGTCTGAGACAGACGGTCTGAGACAGACGGTCTGAGACAGACGGTCTGACACAGACGGTCTGAGACAGACGGTTCGAGACAGAGGGATTGAGACAGACGGTCTGAGACAGACGGTCTGAGACAGACGGTCTGAGACAGGCGGTCTGATACAGACGGTCTGAGACAGACGGTCAGAGACAGGCGGCCTGAGACAGACGGCCTGAGACAGACGGTCTGATACAGACGGTCTGATACAGACGGTCTGATACAGACGGTCTGATACAGACGGTCTGATACAGACGGTCTGTGACAGTCGGTCTGAGACGCACGGTCTGAGACAGACGGTCTGAGACACGGTCTGAGACAGACGGTCTGAGACAGACGGTCTGAGACAGACGGTCTGAGACAGACGGTCTGAGACAGACGGTCTGAGACAGACGGTCTGAGACAGACGGTCTGAGACAGACGGTCTGAGACAGACGGTCTGAGACAGACGGCCTGAGACAGACGGTCTGAGACAGACGGTCTGAGACAGACGGCCTGAGACACACGGTTCGAGACAGAGGGATTGAGACAGACGGTCTGAGACAGAAGGTCTGAGACAGGCGGTCTGAGACAGGCGGTCTGAGACAGACGGTCTGAGACAGACGGTCTGAGACAGACGGTCTGAGACAGACGGACAGGGACAGGCGAATAGACGCTGCCCGATAGCGGCAGACGGACTGAGACGGACGGCCTGAGATAGGCTGACTGAGATAGACGGTCTGAGACAGACGCTCTGAGACAGACAGTCTGAGACAGGCGGCCTGAGACGGACGGTCTGAGACAGACGGTCTGAGACAGACGGTCTGAGACAGACGGTCTGAGACAGACGGTGTGAGACAGAGGGTCAGAGACAGGCGGTCTGAGACAGGCGGTCTGAGACAGACGGTCTGAGACAGACGGTCTGAGACAGACGGTCTTAGACAGACGGTCTTAGACATACGGCCTGAGACAGACAGTCTGAGACAGACAGTCTGAGACAGACAGTCTGATACAGACGGTCTGAGACAGACGGTCTGAGACAGACGGTCTGAGACAGACGGTCTGAGACACACGGTCTGAGACAGACGGTCTGAGACAGACGGTTGGAGACAGAGGGATTGAGACAGATGGTCTGAGACAGACGGTCTGAGACAGGCGGTCTGATACAGACGATCTGAGACAGATGGTCAGAGACAGGCGGCCTGAGACAGACGGCCTGAGACAGACGGTCTGATACAGACGGTCTGATACAGACGGTCTGATACAGACTGTCTGATACAGACGGTCTGATACAGACGGTCTGATACAGACGGTCTGATACAGACGGTCTGATACAGACGGTCTGTGACAGTCGGTCTGAGACGCACGGTCTGAGACAGACGGTCTGAGACTGACGGTCTGAGACAGACGGTCTGAGACACGGTCTGAGACAGGCGGTCTGCGACAGACGGTCTGAGACAGACGGTCTGAGACAGACGGCCTGAGACAGGCGGTCTGCGACAGAGGGACAGGGACAGCCGAATAGACGCTGCCCGATAGCGGCAGACGGACTGAGACGGACGGTCTGAGATAGGCTGACTGAGATAGACGGTCTGAGACAGACGCTCTGAGACAGACAGTCTGAGACAGGCGGCCTGAGACAGACGGTCTGAGACTGACGGTCTGAGACAGAAGGTCTGAGAGAGGCGGTCTGAGACAGGCGGTCTGAGACAGACGGCCTGAGACAGACGGTCAGAGACAGGCGGCCTGAGACAGACGGCCTGAGACAGACGGTCTGAGACAGACGGTCCGAGACAGACGGTCTGAGACAGACGGTCAGAGACAGGCGGCCTGAGACAGACGGCCTGAGACAGACGGTCTGAGACAGACGGTCTGAGAGAGACGGTCTGAGACAGGCGGTCTGAGACAGACGGACAGGGACAGGCGAATAGACGCTGCCCGATAGCGGCAGACGGACTGAGACGGACGGTCTGAGATAGGCTGACTGAGATAGACGGTCTGAGACAGACGCTCTGAGACAGACAGTCTGAGACAGGCGGCCTGAGACAGACGGTCTGAGACAGACGGTCTGAGACAGGCGGTCTGAGGCAGGCGGTCTGAGACAGACGGTCGGAGACAGACGGCCTGAGACAGATGGTCTGAGACAGACGGTCTGAGACAGACGGTCTGAGGCAGACGGTCTGAGACAGACGGTCTGAGACAGACGGTCTGAGACAGATGGTCTGAGGCAGGCGGTCTGAGACAGACGGTCTGAGACAGGCGGTCAGAGACAGGCGGCCTGAGACAGACGACCTGACACAGACGGTCTGAGACAGGCGGCCTGAGACAGACGGCCTGAGACAGACGGCCTGAGACAGACGGTCTGAGACAGACGGTCTGAGACAGACGGCCTGAGACACACGGTTCGAGACAGAGGGATTGAGACAGACGGTCTGAGACAGAAGGTCTGAGACAGGCGGTCTGAGACAGGCGGCCTGAGACAGACGGCCTGACACAGACGGTCTGACACAGGCGGCCTGAGACAGACGGCCTGAGACAGACGGTTCGAGACAGAGGGATTGAGACAGACGGTCTGAGACAGATGGTCTGAGACAGGCGGTCTGAGACAGGCGGTCTGAGACAGACGGTCAGAGACAGGCGGCCTGACACAGACGGCCTGAGACAGACGGTCTGTGACAGTCGGTCTGAGACGCACGGTCTGAGACAGACGGTCTGAGACTGACGGTCTGAGACAGAAGGTCTGAGACAGGCGGTCTGAGACAGGCGGCCTGAGACAGACGGCCTGAGACAGACGGTCAGAGACAGGCGGCCTGAGACAGACGGCCTGAGACAGACGGTCTGAGACAGGCGGTCTGAGACAGATGGTCTGAGACAGACGGTCTGAGAGAGACGGTCTGAGACAGGCGGTCTGAGACAGACGGACAGGGGCAGGCGAATAGACGCTGCCCGATAGCGGCAGACGGACTGAGACGGACGGTCTGAGATAGGCTGACTGAGATAGACGGTCTGAGACAGAGGCTCTGAGACAGACAGTCTGAGACAGACGGTCTGAGACAGACGGTCTGAGACAGACGGCCTGAGACACACGGTTCGAGACAGAGGGATTGAGACAGACGGTCTGAGACAGAAGGTCTGAGACAGGCGGTCTGAGACAGGCGGCCTGAGACAGACGGCCTGACACAGACGGTCTGAGACAGGCGGCCTGAGACAGACGGCCTGAGACAGACGGCCTGAGACAGACGGCCTGACACAGACGGTCTGAGACAGGCGGCCTGAGACAGACGGTTCGAGACAGAGGGATTGAGACAGACGGTCTGAGACAGATGGTCTGAGACAGGCGGTCTGAGGCAGGCGGTCTGAGACAGACGGTCAGAGACAGGCGGCCTGACACAGACGGCCTGAGACAGACGGTCTGTGACAGTCGGTCTGAGACGCACGGTCTGAGACAGACGGTCTGAGACTGACGGTCTGAGACAGAAGGTCTGAGACAGGCGGTCTGAGACAGGCGGTCTGAGACAGACGGCCTGAGACAGACGGTCAGAGACAGGCGGCCTGAGACAGACGGCCTGAGACAGACGGTCTGAGACAGGCGGTCTGAGACAGACGGTCTGAGACAGACGGTCTGAGAGAGACGGTCTGAGACAGGCGGTCTGAGACAGACGGACAGGGACAGGCGAATAGACGCTGCCCGATAGCGGCAGACGGACTGAGACGGACGGTCTGAGATAGGCTGACTGAGATAGACGGTCTGAGACAGACGCTCTGAGACAGACAGTCTGAGACAGACGGTCTGAGACAGACGGTCTGAGACAGACGGTCTGAGACAGGCGGTCTGAGGCAGGCGGTCTGAGACAGACGGTCGGAGACAGACGGTCTGAGACAGACGGTCTGAGACAGACGGTCTGAGACAGACGGTCTGAGACAGACGGTCTGAGACAGACGGACTGAGACAGACGGTCTGAGACAGACGGTCTGAGACAGGCGGTCTGATACGGACGGTCTGAGACAGACGGTCAGAGACAGGCGGCCTGAGACAGACGGCCTGAGACAGACGGTCTGATACAGACGGTCTGATACAGACGGTCTGATACAGACGGTCTGATACAGACGGTCTGATACAGACGGTCTGACACAGACGGTCTGAGACAGGCGGCCTGAGACAGACGGCCTGAGACAGACGGCCTGAGACAGACGGCCTGAGACAGACGGCCTGACACAGACGGTCTGAGACAGGCGGTCTGAGACAGACGGACAGGGACAGGCGAATAGACGCTGCCCGATAGCGGCAGACGGACTGAGACGGACGGTCTGAGATAGGCTGACTGAGATAGACGGTCTGAGACAGACGCTCTGAGACAGGCAGTCTGAGACAGGCGGCCTGAGACAGACGGTCTGAGACAGACGGTCTGAGACAGGCGGTCTGAGGCAGGCGGTCTGAGACAGACGGTCGGAGACAGACGGCCTGAGACAGACGGTCTGAGACAGACGGTCTGAGACAGACGGTCTGAGACAGACGGTCTGAGACAGACGGTCTGAGACAGACGGTCTGAGACAGACGGTCTGAGACAGACGGTCTGAGACAGACGGTCTGAGACAGACGGTCTGAGACAGACGGTCTGAGACAGACGGCCTGAGACAGGCGGTCTGCGACAGAGGGACAGGGACAGGCGAATAGACGCTGCGCGATAGCGGCAGACAGACTGAGAAGGACGGTCTGAGATAGGCTGACTGAGATAGACGGTCTGAGACAGACGGTCTGAGACAGACGGTCTGAGACAGACGGTCTGAGACAGACGGTCTGTGACAGTCGGTCTGAGACGCACGGTCTGAGACAGACGGTCTGAGACTGACGGTCTGAGACAGAAGGTCTGAGACAGGCGGTCTGAGACAGGCGGTCTGAGACAGACGGCCTGAGACAGACGGTCAGAGACAGGCGGCCTGAGACAGACGGCCTGAGACAGACGGTCTGAGACAGACGGTCCGAGACAGACGGTTCGAGACAGAGGGATTGAGACAGACGGTCTGAGACTGGCGGTCTGATACAGACGGTCTGAGACAGGCGGTCAGAGACAGGCGGCCTGAGACAGGCGGCCTGACACAGACGGTCTGAGACAGGCGGCCTGAGACAGACGGCCTGAGACACACGGCCTGAGACAGACGTTCTGAGACAGACGGTCTGAGACAGACGGCCTGAGACACACGGTTCGAGACAGAGGGATTGAGACAGACGGTCTGAGACAGAAGGTCTGAGACAGGCGGTCTGAGACAGGCGGCCTGAGACAGACGGCCTGACACAGACGGTCTGAGACAGGCGGCCTGAGACAGACGGCCTGAGACAGACGGCCTGAGACAGACGGCCTGACACAGACGGTCTGAGACAGGCGGCCTGAGACAGACGGTTCGAGACAGAGGGATTGAGACAGACGGTCTGAGACAGATGGTCTGAGACAGACGGTCTGAGACAGGCGGTCTGAGACAGGCGGTCTGAGACAGACGGTCAGAGACAGGCGGCCTGACACAGACGGCCTGAGACAGACGGTCTGTGACAGTCGGTCTGAGACGCACGGTCTGAGACAGACGGTCTGAGACTGACGGTCTGAGACAGAAGGTCTGAGACAGGCGGTCTGAGACAGGCGGTCTGAGACAGACGGCCTGAGACAGACGGTCAGAGACAGGCGGCCTGAGACAGACGGCCTGAGACAGACGGTCTGAGACAGACGGTCTGAGACAGACGGTCTGAGAGAGACGGTCTGAGACAGGCGGTCTGAGACAGACGGACAGGGACAGGCGAATAGACGCTGCCCGATAGCGGCAGACGGACTGAGACGGACGGTCTGAGATAGGCTGACTGAGATAGACGGTCTGAGACAGACGCTCTGAGACAGACAGTCTGAGACAGACGGTCTGAGACAGACGGTCTGAGACAGACGGTCTGAGACAGACGGTCTGAGACAGACGGTCTGAGACAGGCGGTCTGAGACAGGCGGTCTGAGACAGACGGTCGGAGACAGACGGCCTGAGACAGACGGTCTGAGACAGACGGTCTGAGACAGACGGTCTGAGACAGACGGTCTGAGACAGACGGTCTGAGACAGGCGGTCAGAGACAGGCGGCCTGAGACAGACGGTCTGAGACAGACGGTCTGAGGCAGGCGGTCTGAGACAGACGGTCGGAGACAGACGGCCTGAGACAGACGGTCTGAGACAGACGGTCTGAGACAGACGGTCTGAGACAGACGGTCTGAGACAGACGGTCTGAGACAGACGGTCTGAGACAGACGGTCTGAGACAGACGGTCTGAGACAGACGGCCTGAGACAGGCGGTCTGCGACAGAGGGACAGGGACAGGCGAATAGACGCTGCGCGATAGCGGCAGACAGACTGAGAAGGACGGTCTGAGATAGGCTGACTGAGATAGACGGTCTGAGACAGACGGCCTGAGACAGACGGTCTGAGACAGACGCTCTGAGACAGACGGTCTGAGACAGACGGTCTGAGACAGACGGTCTGAGACAGACGGTCTGTGACAGTCGGTCTGAGACGCACGGTCTGAGACAGACGGTCTGAGACTGACGGTCTGAGACAGAAGGTCTGAGACAGGCGGTCTGAGACAGGCGGCCTGAGACAGACGGTCAGAGACAGGCGGCCTGAGACAGACGGCCTGAGACAGACGGTCTGAGACAGACGGTCCGAGACAGACGGTTCGAGACAGAGGGATTGAGACAGACGGTCTGAGACTGGCGGTCTGATACAGACGGTCTGAGACAGACGGTCTGAGACAGGCGGTCAGAGACAGGCGGCCTGAGACAGACGGCCTGACACAGACGGTCTGAGACAGGCGGCCTGAGACAGACGGCCTGAGACAGACGGCCTGAGACAGACGGCCTGACACAGACGGTCTGAGACAGGCGGCCTGAGACAGACGGTTCGAGACAGAGGGATTGAGACAGACGGTCTGAGACAGATGGTCTGAGACAGACGGTCTGAGACAGGCGGTCTGAGACAGGCGGTCTGAGACAGACGGTCAGAGACAGGCGGCCTGACACAGACGGCCTGAGACAGACGGTCTGTGACAGTCGGTCTGAGACGCACGGTCTGAGACAGACGGTCTGAGACTGACGGTCTGAGACAGAAGGTCTGAGACAGGCGGTCTGAGACAGGCGGTCTGAGACAGACGGCCTGAGACAGACGGTCTGATACAGACGGTCTGATACAGACGGTCTGATACAGACGGTCTGACACAGACGGTCTGAGACAGGCGGCCTGAGACAGACGGCCTGAGACAGACGGCCTGAGACAGACGGCCTGAGACAGACGGCCTGACACAGACGGTCTGAGACAGGCGGTCTGAGACAGACGGTCTGAGAGAGACGGTCTGAGACAGGCGGTCTGAGACAGACGGACAGGGACAGGCGAATAGACGCTGCCCGATAGCGGCAGACGGACTGAGACGGACGGTCTGAGATAGGCTGACTGAGATAGACGGTCTGAGACAGACGCTCTGAGACAGACAGTCTGAGACAGGCGGCCTGAGACAGACGGTCTGAGACAGACGGTCTGAGACAGGCGGTCTGAGGCAGGCGGTCTGAGACAGACGGTCGGAGACAGACGGCCTGAGACAGACGGTCTGAGACAGACGGTCTGAGACAGACGGTCTGAGACAGACGGTCTGAGACAGACGGTCTGAGACAGACGGTCTGAGACAGACGGTCTGAGACAGACGGTCTGAGACAGACGGTCTGAGACAGACGGTCTGAGACAGACGGCCTGAGACAGGCGGTCTGCGACAGAGGGACAGGGACAGGCGAATAGACGCTGCGCGATAGCGGCAGACGGACTGAGACGGACGGTCTGAGATAGGCTGACTGAGATAGACGGTCTGAGACAGACGCTCTGAGACAGACAGTCTGAGACAGGCGGCCTGAGACAGACGGTCTGAGACAGACGGTCTGAGACAGGCGGTCTGAGGCAGGCGGTCTGAGACAGACGGTCTGAGACAGACGGTCTGAGACAGACGGTCTGAGACAGACGGTCTGTGACAGTCGGTCTGAGACGCACGGTCTGAGACAGACGGTCTGAGACTGACGGTCTGAGACAGAAGGTCTGAGACAGGCGGTCTGAGACAGGCGGTCTGAGACAGACGGCCTGAGACAGACGGTCAGAGACAGGCGGCCTGAGACAGACGGCCTGAGACAGACGGTCTGAGACAGACGGTCCGAGACAGACGGTTCGAGACAGAGGGATTGAGACAGACGGTCTGAGACTGGCGGTCTGATACAGACGGTCTGAGACAGACGGTCTGAGACAGGCGGTCAGAGACAGGCGGCCTGAGACAGACGGCCTGACACAGACGGTCTGAGACAGGCGGCCTGAGACAGACGGCCTGAGACAGACGGCCTGAGACAGACGTTCTGAGACAGACGGTCTGAGACAGACGGCCTGAGACACACGGTTCGAGACAGAGGGATTGAGACAGACGGTCTGAGACAGAAGGTCTGAGACAGGCGGTCTGAGACAGGCGGCCTGAGACAGACGGCCTGACACAGACGGTCTGAGACAGGCGGCCTGAGACAGACGGCCTGAGACAGACGGCCTGAGACAGACGGCCTGACACAGACGGTCTGAGACAGGCGGCCTGAGACAGACGGTTCGAGACAGAGGGATTGAGACAGACGGTCTGAGACAGATGGTCTGAGACAGACGGTCTGAGACAGGCGGTCTGAGACAGGCGGTCTGAGACAGACGGTCAGAGACAGGCGGCCTGACACAGACGGCCTGAGACAGACGGTCTGTGACAGTCGGTCTGAAACGCACGGTCTGAGACAGACGGTCTGAGACTGACGGTCTGAGACAGAAGGTCTGAGACAGGCGGTCTGAGACAGGCGGTCTGAGACAGACGGCCTGAGACAGACGGTCAGAGACAGGCGGCCTGAGACAGACGGCCTGAGACAGACGGTCTGAGACAGACGGTCCGAGACAGACGGTCTGAGACAGACGGTCAGAGACAGGCGGCCTGAGACAGACGGCCTGAGACAGACGGTCTGAGACAGACGGTCTGAGAGAGACGGTCTGAGACAGGCGGTCTGAGACAGACGGACAGGGACAGGCGAATAGACGCTGCCCGATAGCGGCAGACGGACTGAGACGGACGGTCTGAGATAGGCTGACTGAGATAGACGGTCTGAGACAGACGCTCTGAGACAGACAGTCTGAGACAGACGGTCTGAGACAGACGGTCTGAGACAGACGGCCTGAGACAGACGGCCTGACACAGACGGTCTGAGACAGGCGGCCTGAGACAGACGGTTCGAGACAGAGGGATTGAGACAGACGGTCTGAGACAGATGGTCTGAGACAGACGGTCTGAGACAGGCGGTCTGAGACAGGCGGTCTGAGACAGACGGTCAGAGACAGGCGGCCTGACACAGACGGCCTGAGACAGACGGTCTGTGACAGTCGGTCTGAGACGCACGGTCTGAGACAGACGGTCTGAGACTGACGGTCTGAGACAGAAGGTCTGAGACAGGCGGTCTGAGACAGGCGGTCTGAGACAGACGGCCTGAGACAGACGGTCTGATACAGACGGTCTGATACAGACGGTCTGATACAGACGGTCTGACACAGACGGTCTGAGACAGGCGGCCTGAGACAGACGGCCTGAGACAGACGGCCTGAGACAGACGGCCTGAGACAGACGGCCTGACACAGACGGTCTGAGACAGGCGGTCTGAGACAGACGGTCTGAGAGAGACGGTCTGAGACAGGCGGTCTGAGACAGACGGACAGGGACAGGCGAATAGACGCTGCCCGATAGCGGCAGACGGACTGAGACGGACGGTCTGAGATAGGCTGACTGAGATAGACGGTCTGAGACAGACGCTCTGAGACAGACAGTCTGAGACAGGCGGCCTGAGACAGACGGTCTGAGACAGACGGTCTGAGACAGGCGGTCTGAGGCAGGCGGTCTGAGACAGACGGTCGGAGACAGACGGCCTGAGACAGACGGTCTGAGACAGACGGTCTGAGACAGACGGTCTGAGACAGACGGTCTGAGACAGACGGTCTGAGACAGACGGTCTGAGACAGACGGTCTGAGACAGACGGTCTGAGACAGACGGTCTGAGACAGACGGTCTGAGACAGACGGTCTGAGACAGACGGCCTGAGACAGGCGGTCTGCGACAGAGGGACAGGGACAGGCGAATAGACGCTGCGCGATAGCGGCAGACGGACTGAGACGGACGGTCTGAGATAGGCTGACTGAGATAGACGGTCTGAGACAGACGCTCTGAGACAGACAGTCTGAGACAGGCGGCCTGAGACAGACGGTCTGAGACAGACGGTCTGAGACAGGCGGTCTGAGGCAGGCGGTCTGAGACAGACGGTCTGAGACAGACGGTCTGAGACAGACGGTCTGAGACAGACGGTCTGAGACAGACGGTCTGTGACAGTCGGTCTGAGACGCACGGTCTGAGACAGACGGTCTGAGACTGACGGTCTGAGACAGAAGGTCTGAGACAGGCGGTCTGAGACAGGCGGTCTGAGACAGACGGCCTGAGACAGACGGTCAGAGACAGGCGGCCTGAGACAGACGGCCTGAGACAGACGGTCTGAGACAGACGGTCCGAGACAGACGGTTCGAGACAGAGGGATTGAGACAGACGGTCTGAGACTGGCGGTCTGATACAGACGGTCTGAGACAGACGGTCTGAGACAGGCGGTCAGAGACAGGCGGCCTGAGACAGACGGCCTGACACAGACGGTCTGAGACAGGCGGCCTGAGACAGACGGCCTGAGACAGACGGCCTGAGACAGACGTTCTGAGACAGACGGTCTGAGACAGACGGCCTGAGACACACGGTTCGAGACAGAGGGATTGAGACAGACGGTCTGAGACAGAAGGTCTGAGACAGGCGGTCTGAGACAGGCGGCCTGAGACAGACGGCCTGACACAGACGGTCTGAGACAGGCGGCCTGAGACAGACGGCCTGAGACAGACGGCCTGAGACAGACGGCCTGACACAGACGGTCTGAGACAGGCGGCCTGAGACAGACGGTTCGAGACAGAGGGATTGAGACAGACGGTCTGAGACAGATGGTCTGAGACAGACGGTCTGAGACAGGCGGTCTGAGACAGGCGGTCTGAGACAGACGGTCAGAGACAGGCGGCCTGACACAGACGGCCTGAGACAGACGGTCTGTGACAGTCGGTCTGAAACGCACGGTCTGAGACAGACGGTCTGAGACTGACGGTCTGAGACAGAAGGTCTGAGACAGGCGGTCTGAGACAGGCGGTCTGAGACAGACGGCCTGAGACAGACGGTCAGAGACAGGCGGCCTGAGACAGACGGCCTGAGACAGACGGTCTGAGACAGACGGTCCGAGACAGACGGTCTGAGACAGACGGTCAGAGACAGGCGGCCTGAGACAGACGGCCTGAGACAGACGGTCTGAGACAGACGGTCTGAGAGAGACGGTCTGAGACAGGCGGTCTGAGACAGACGGACAGGGACAGGCGAATAGACGCTGCCCGATAGCGGCAGACGGACTGAGACGGACGGTCTGAGATAGGCTGACTGAGATAGACGGTCTGAGACAGACGCTCTGAGACAGACAGTCTGAGACAGACGGTCTGAGACAGACGGTCTGAGACAGACGGTCTGAGACAGGCGGTCTGAGACAGGCGGTCTGAGACAGACGGTCGGAGACAGACGGCCTGAGACAGACGGTCTGAGACAGACGGTCTGAGACAGACGGTCTGAGACAGACGGTCTGAGACAGACGGTCTGAGACAGGCGGTCAGAGACAGGCGGCCTGAGACAGACGGTCTGAGACAGGCGGTCTGAGGCAGGCGGTCTGAGACAGACGGTCGGAGACAGACGGCCTGAGACAGACGGTCTGAGACAGACGGTCTGAGACAGACGGTCTGAGACAGACGGTCTGAGACAGACGGTCTGAGACAGACGGTCTGAGACAGACGGTCTGAGACAGACGGCCTGAGACAGGCGGTCTGCGACAGAGGGACAGGGACAGGCGAATAGACGCTGCGCGATAGCGGCAGACAGACTGAGAAGGACGGTCTGAGATAGGCTGACTGAGATAGACGTTCTGAGACAGACGGCCTGAGACAGACGGTCTGAGACAGACGCTCTGAGACAGACGGCCTGAGACAGACGGCCTGAGACAGACGGCCTGACACAGACGGTCTGAGACAGGCGGTCTGAGACAGACGGTCTGAGAGAGACGGTCTGAGACAGGCGGTCTGAGACAGACGGACAGGGACAGGCGAATAGACGCTGCCCGATAGCGGCAGACGGACTGAGACGGACGGTCTGAGATAGGCTGACTGAGATAGACGGTCTGAGACAGACGCTCTGAGACAGACAGTCTGAGACAGGCGGCCTGAGACAGACGGTCTGAGACAGACGGTCTGAGACAGGCGGTCTGAGGCAGGCGGTCTGAGACAGACGGTCGGAGACAGACGGCCTGAGACAGACGGTCTGAGACAGACGGTCTGAGACAGACGGTCTGAGACAGACGGTCTGAGACAGACGGTCTGAGACAGACGGTCTGAGACAGACGGTCTGAGACAGACGGTCTGAGACAGACGGTCTGAGACAGACGGTCTGAGACAGACGGTCTGAGACAGACGGCCTGAGACAGGCGGTCTGCGACAGAGGGACAGGGACAGGCGAATAGACGCTGCGCGATAGCGGCAGACGGACTGAGACGGACGGTCTGAGATAGGCTGACTGAGATAGACGGTCTGAGACAGACGCTCTGAGACAGACAGTCTGAGACAGGCGGCCTGAGACAGACGGTCTGAGACAGACGGTCTGAGACAGACGGTCTGAGACAGGCGGTCTGAGGCAGGCGGTCTGAGACAGACGGTCTGAGACAGACGGTCTGAGACAGACGGTCTGAGACAGACGGTCTGTGACAGTCGGTCTGAGACGCACGGTCTGAGACAGACGGTCTGAGACTGACGGTCTGAGACAGAAGGTCTGAGACAGGCGGTCTGAGACAGGCGGTCTGAGACAGACGGCCTGAGACAGACGGTCAGAGACAGGCGGCCTGAGATAGACGGCCTGAGACAGACGGTCTGAGACAGACGGTCCGAGACAGACGGTTCGAGACAGAGGGATTGAGACAGACGGTCTGAGACTGGCGGTCTGATACAGACGGTCTGAGACAGACGGTCTGAGACAGGCGGTCAGAGACAGGCGGCCTGAGACAGACGGCCTGACACAGACGGTCTGAGACAGGCGGCCTGAGACAGACGGCCTGAGACAGACGGCCTGAGACAGACGTTCTGAGACAGACGGTCTGAGACAGACGGCCTGAGACACACGGTTCGAGACAGAGGGATTGAGACAGACGGTCTGAGACAGAAGGTCTGAGACAGGCGGTCTGAGACAGGCGGCCTGAGACAGACGGCCTGACACAGACGGTCTGAGACAGGCGGCCTGAGACAGACGGCCTGAGACAGACGGCCTGAGACAGGCGGCCTGAGACAGACGGTTCGAGACAGAGGGATTGAGACAGACGGTCTGAGACAGATGGTCTGAGACAGACGGTCTGAGACAGGCGGTCTGAGACAGGCGGTCTGAGACAGACGGTCAGAGACAGGCGGCCTGACACAGACGGCCTGAGACAGACGGTCTGTGACAGTCGGTCTGAGACGCACGGTCTGAGACAGACGGTCTGAGACTGACGGTCTGAGACAGAAGGTCTGAGACAGGCGGTCTGAGACAGGCGGTCTGAGACAGACGGCCTGAGACAGACGGTCAGAGACAGGCGGCCTGAGACAGACGGCCTGAGACAGACGGTCTGAGACAGACGGTCCGAGACAGACGGTCTGAGACAGACGGTCAGAGACAGGCGGCCTGAGACAGACGGCCTGAGACAGACGGTCTGAGACAGACGGTCTGAGAGAGACGGTCTGAGACAGGCGGTCTGAGACAGGCGGTCTGAGACAGGCGGTCTGAGACAGGCGGTCTGAGACAGGCGGTCTGAGACAGACGGTCGGAGACAGACGGCCTGAGACAGACGGTCTGAGACAGACGGTCTGAGACAGACGGTCTGAGACAGACGGTCTGAGACAGACGGTCTGAGACAGGCGGTCAGAGACAGGCGGCCTGAGACAGACGGTCTGAGACAGGCGGTCTGAGGCAGGCGGTCTGAGACAGACGGTCGGAGACAGACGGCCTGAGACAGACGTTCTGAGACAGACGGTCTGAGACAGACGGCCTGAGACACACGGTTCGAGACAGAGGGATTGAGACAGACGGTCTGAGACAGAAGGTCTGAGACAGGCGGTCTGAGACAGGCGGCCTGAGACAGACGGCCTGACACAGACGGTCTGAGACAGGCGGCCTGAGACAGACGGCCTGAGACAGACGGCCTGAGACAGACGGCCTGACACAGACGGTCTGAGACAGGCGGCCTGAGACAGACGGTTCGAGACAGAGGGATTGAGACAGACGGTCTGAGACAGATGGTCTGAGACAGACGGTCTGAGACAGGCGGTCTGAGACAGGCGGTCTGAGACATACGGTCAGAGACAGGCGGCCTGACACAGACGGCCTGAGACAGACGGTCTGTGACAGTCGGTCTGAGACGCACGGTCTGAGACAGACGGTCTGAGACTGACGGTCTGAGACAGAAGGTCTGAGACAGGCGGTCTGAGACAGGCGGTCTGAGACAGACGGCCTGAGACAGACGGTCAGAGACAGGCGGCCTGAGACAGACGGCCTGAGACAGACGGTCTGAGACAGACGGTCTGAGACAGACGGTCTGAGAGAGACGGTCTGAGACAGGCGGTCTGAGACAGACGGACAGGGACAGGCGAATAGACGCTGCCCGATAGCGGCAGATGGACTGAGACGGACGGTCTGAGATAGGCTGACTGAGATAGACGGTCTGAGACAGACGCTCTGAGACAGACAGTCTGAGACAGACGGTCTGAGACAGACGGTCTGAGACAGACGGTCTGAGACAGACGGTCTGAGACAGGCGGTCTGAGACAGGCGGTCTGAGACAGACGGTCGGAGACAGACGGCCTGAGACAGACGGTCTGAGACAGACGGTCTGAGACAGACGGTCTGAGACAGACGGTCTGAGACAGACGGTCTGAGACAGGCGGTCAGAGACAGGCGGCCTGAGACAGACGGTCTGAGACAGACGGTCTGAGGCAGGCGGTCTGAGACAGACGGTCGGAGACAGACGGCCTGAGACAGACGGTCTGAGACAGACGGTCTGAGACAGACGGTCTGAGACAGACGGTCTGAGACAGACGGTCTGAGACAGACGGTCTGAGACAGACGGTCTGAGACAGACGGTCTGAGACAGACGGCCTGAGACAGGCGGTCTGCGACAGAGGGACAGGGACAGGCGAATAGACGCTGCGCGATAGCGGCAGACAGACTGAGAAGGACGGTCTGAGATAGGCTGACTGAGATAGACGGTCTGAGACAGACGGCCTGAGACAGACGGTCTGAGACAGACGCTCTGAGACAGACGGTCTGAGACAGACGGTCTGAGACAGACGGTCTGAGACAGACGGTCTGTGACAGTCGGTCTGAGACGCACGGTCTGAGACAGACGGTCTGAGACTGACGGTCTGAGACAGAAGGTCTGAGACAGGCGGTCTGAGACAGGCGGCCTGAGACAGACGGTCAGAGACAGGCGGCCTGAGACAGACGGCCTGAGACAGACGGTCTGAGACAGACGGTCCGAGACAGACGGTTCGAGACAGAGGGATTGAGACAGACGGTCTGAGACTGGCGGTCTGATACAGACGGTCTGAGACAGACGGTCTGAGACAGGCGGTCAGAGACAGGCGGCCTGAGACAGACGGCCTGACACAGACGGTCTGAGACAGGCGGCCTGAGACAGACGGCCTGAGACAGACGGCCTGAGACAGACGGCCTGACACAGACGGTCTGAGACAGGCGGCCTGAGACAGACGGTTCGAGACAGAGGGATTGAGACAGACGGTCTGAGACAGATGGTCTGAGACAGACGGTCTGAGACAGGCGGTCTGAGACAGGCGGTCTGAGACAGACGGTCAGAGACAGGCGGCCTGACACAGACGGCCTGAGACAGACGGTCTGTGACAGTCGGTCTGAGACGCACGGTCTGAGACAGACGGTCTGAGACTGACGGTCTGAGACAGAAGGTCTGAGACAGGCGGTCTGAGACAGGCGGTCTGAGACAGACGGCCTGAGACAGACGGTCTGATACAGACGGTCTGATACAGACGGTCTGATACAGACGGTCTGACACAGACGGTCTGAGACAGGCGGCCTGAGACAGACGGCCTGAGACAGACGGCCTGAGACAGACGGCCTGAGACAGACGGCCTGAGACAGACGGCCTGACACAGACGGCCTGAGACAGACGGTCAGAGACAGGCGGCCTGAGACAGACGGCCTGAGACAGACGGTCTGAGACAGACGGTCCGAGACAGACGGTTCGAGACAGAGGGATTGAGACAGACGGTCTGAGACTGGCGGTCTGATACAGACGGTCTGAGACAGACGGTCTGAGACAGGCGGTCAGAGACAGGCGGCCTGAGACAGACGGCCTGACACAGACGGTCTGAGACAGGCGGCCTGAGACAGACGACCTGAGACAGACGGCCTGAGACAGACGTTCTGAGACAGACGGTCTGAGACAGACGGCCTGAGACACACGGTTCGAGACAGAGGGATTGAGACAGACGGTCTGAGACAGACGGCCTGAGACAGGCGGTCTGCGACAGAGGGACAGGGACAGGCGAATAGACGCTGCGCGATAGCGGCAGACAGACTGAGAAGGACGGTCTGAGATAGGCTGACTGAGATAGACGGTCTGAGACAGACGGCCTGAGACAGACGGTCTGAGACAGACGCTCTGAGACAGACGGTCTGAGACAGACGGTCTGAGACAGACGGTCTGAGACAGACGGTCTGTGACAGTCGGTCTGAGACGCACGGTCTGAGACAGACGGTCTGAGACTGACGGTCTGAGACAGAAGGTCTGAGACAGGCGGTCTGAGACAGGCGGCCTGAGACAGACGGTCTGATACAGACGGTCTGATACAGACGGTCTGACACAGACGGTCTGAGACAGGCGGCCTGAGACAGACGGCCTGAGACAGACGGCCTGAGACAGACGGCCTGAGACAGACGGCCTGAGACAGACGGCCTGACACAGACGGCCTGAGACAGACGGTCAGAGACAGGCGGCCTGAGACAGACGGCCTGAGACAGACGGTCTGAGACAGACGGTCCGAGACAGACGGTTCGAGACAGAGGGATTGAGACAGACGGTCTGAGACTGGCGGTCTGATACAGACGGTCTGAGACAGACGGTCTGAGACAGGCGGTCAGAGACAGGCGGCCTGAGACAGACGGCCTGACACAGACGGTCTGAGACAGGCGGCCTGAGACAGACGACCTGAGACAGACGGCCTGAGACAGACGTTCTGAGACAGACGGTCTGAGACAGACGGCCTGAGACACACGGTTCGAGACAGAGGGATTGAGACAGACGGTCTGAGACAGAAGGTCTGAGACAGGCGGTCTGAGACAGGCGGCCTGAGACAGACGGCCTGAGACAGACGGCCTGAGACAGACGGCCTGACACAGACGGTCTGAGACAGGCGGCCTGAGACAGACGGTTCGAGACAGAGGGATTGAGACAGACGGTCTGAGACAGATGGTCTGAGACAGACGGTCTGAGACAGGCGGTCTGAGACAGGCGGTCTGAGACAGACGGTCAGAGACAGGCGGCCTGACACAGACGGCCTGAGACAGACGGTCTGTGACAGTCGGTCTGAGACAGACGGTTCGAGACAGAGGGATTGAGACAGACGGTCTGAGACAGATGGTCTGAGACAGACGGTCTGAGACAGGCGGTCTGAGACAGGCGGTCTGAGACAGACGGTCAGAGACAGGCGGCCTGACACAGACGGCCTGAGACAGACGGTCTGTGACAGTCGGTCTGAGACGCACGGTCTGAGACAGACGGTCTGAGACAGACGGTCTGAGACAGACGGTCTGAGACAGACGGTCTGAGACAGACGGTCTGAGACAGACGGTCTGAGACAGACGGTCTGAGACAGACGGCCTGAGACAGGCGGTCTGCGACAGAGGGACAGGGACAGGCGAATAGACGCTGCGCGATAGCGGCAGACGGACTGAGACGGACGGTCTGAGATAGGCTGACTGAGATAGACGGTCTGAGACAGACGCTCTGAGACAGACAGTCTGAGACAGGCGGCCTGAGACAGACGGTCTGAGACAGACGGTCTGAGACAGACGGTCTGAGACAGGCGGTCTGAGGCAGGCGGTCTGAGACAGACGGTCTGAGACAGACGGTCTGAGACAGACGGTCTGAGACAGAAGGTCTGAGACAGGCGGTCTGAGACAGGCGGTCTGAGACAGACGGCCTGAGACAGACGGTCAGAGACAGGCGGCCTGAGACAGACGGCCTGAGACAGACGGTCTGAGACAGACGGTCCGAGACAGACGGTCTGAGACAGACGGTCTGAGACAGGCGGCCTGAGACAGACGGTCTGAGACAGACGGTCTGAGACAGGCGGTCTGAGGCAGGCGGTCTGAGACAGACGGTCGGAGACAGACGGCCTGAGACAGACGGTCTGAGACAGACGGTCTGAGACAGACGGTCTGAGACAGACGGTCTGAGACAGACGGTCTGAGACAGACGGTCTGAGACAGACGGTCTGAGACAGACGGTCTGAGACAGACGGTCTGAGACAGACGGTCTGAGACAGACGGTCTGAGGCAGGCGGTCTGAGACAGACGGTCTGAGACAGACGGTCTGAGACAGACGGTCTGAGACAGACGGTCTGTGACAGTCGGTCTGAGACGCACGGTCTGAGACAGACGGTCTGAGACTGACGGTCTGAGACAGAAGGTCTGAGACAGGCGGTCTGAGACAGGCGGTCTGAGACAGACGGCCTGAGACAGACGGTCAGAGACAGGCGGCCTGAGACAGACGGCCTGAGACAGACGGTCTGAGACAGACGGTCCGAGACAGACGGTTCGAGACAGAGGGATTGAGACAGACGGTCTGAGACTGGCGGTCTGATACAGACGGTCTGAGACAGACGGTCTGAGACAGGCGGTCAGAGACAGGCGGCCTGAGACAGACGGCCTGACACAGACGGTCTGAGACAGGCGGCCTGAGACAGACGGCCTGAGACAGACGGCCTGAGACAGACGTTCTGAGACAGACGGTCTGAGACAGACGGCCTGAGACACACGGTTCGAGACAGAGGGATTGAGACAGACGGTCTGAGACAGAAGGTCTGAGACAGGCGGTCTGAGACAGGCGGCCTGAGACAGACGGCCTGAGACAGACGGCCTGAGACAGACGGCCTGACACAGACGGTCTGAGACAGGCGGCCTGAGACAGACGGTTCGAGACAGAGGGATTGAGACAGACGGTCTGAGACAGATGGTCTGAGACAGACGGTCTGAGACAGGCGGTCTGAGACAGGCGGTCTGAGACAGACGGTCAGAGACAGGCGGCCTGACACAGACGGCCTGAGACAGACGGTCTGTGACAGTCGGTCTGAGACAGACGGTTCGAGACAGAGGGATTGAGACAGACGGTCTGAGACAGATGGTCTGAGACAGACGGTCTGAGACAGGCGGTCTGAGACAGGCGGTCTGAGACAGACGGTCAGAGACAGGCGGCCTGACACAGACGGCCTGAGACAGACGGTCTGTGACAGTCGGTCTGAGACGCACGGTCTGAGACAGACGGTCTGAGACTGACGGTCTGAGACAGAAGGTCTGAGACAGGCGGTCTGAGACAGGCGGTCTGAGACAGACGGCCTGAGACAGACGGTCAGAGACAGGCGGCCTGAGACAGACGGCCTGAGACAGACGGTCTGAGACAGACGGTCCGAGACAGACGGTCTGAGACAGACGGTCAGAGACAGGCGGCCTGAGACAGACGGCCTGAGACAGACGGTCTGAGACAGACGGTCTGAGAGAGACGGTCTGAGACAGGCGGTCTGAGACAGGCGGTCTGAGACAGGCGGTCTGAGACAGGCGGTCTGAGACAGACGGTCGGAGACAGACGGCCTGAGACAGACGGTCTGAGACAGACGGTCTGAGACAGACGGTCTGAGACAGACGGTCTGAGACAGACGGTCTGAGACAGACGGTCTGAGACAGGCGGTCAGAGACAGGCGGCCTGAGACAGACGGTCTGAGACAGGCGGTCTGAGGCAGGCGGTCTGAGACAGACGGTCGGAGACAGACGGCCTGAGACAGACGTTCTGAGACAGACGGTCTGAGACAGACGGCCTGAGACACACGGTTCGAGACAGAGGGATTGAGACAGACGGTCTGAGACAGAAGGTCTGAGACAGGCGGTCTGAGACAGGCGGCCTGAGACAGACGGCCTGACACAGACGGTCTGAGACAGGCGGCCTGAGACAGACGGCCTGAGACAGACGGCCTGAGACAGACGGCCTGACACAGACGGTCTGAGACAGGCGGCCTGAGACAGACGGTTCGAGACAGAGGGATTGAGACAGACGGTCTGAGACAGATGGTCTGAGACAGACGGTCTGAGACAGGCGGTCTGAGACAGGCGGTCTGAGACAGACGGTCAGAGACAGGCGGCCTGACACAGACGGCCTGAGACAGACGGTCTGTGACAGTCGGTCTGAGACGCACGGTCTGAGACAGACGGTCTGAGACTGACGGTCTGAGACAGAAGGTCTGAGACAGGCGGTCTGAGACAGGCGGTCTGAGACAGACGGCCTGAGACAGACGGTCAGAGACAGGCGGCCTGAGACAGACGGCCTGAGACAGACGGTCTGAGACAGACGGTCTGAGACAGACGGTCTGAGAGAGACGGTCTGAGACAGGCGGTCTGAGACAGACGGACAGGGACAGGCGAATAGACGCTGCCCGATAGCGGCAGACGGACTGAGACGGACGGTCTGAGATAGGCTGACTGAGATAGACGGTCTGAGACAGACGCTCTGAGACAGACAGTCTGAGACAGACGGTCTGAGACAGACGGTCTGAGACAGACGGTCTGAGACAGACGGTCTGAGACAGGCGGTCTGAGACAGGCGGTCTGAGACAGACGGTCGGAGACAGACGGCCTGAGACAGACGGTCTGAGACAGACGGTCTGAGACAGACGGTCTGAGACAGACGGTCTGAGACAGACGGTCTGAGACAGGCGGTCAGAGACAGGCGGCCTGAGACAGACGGTCTGAGACAGACGGTCTGAGGCAGGCGGTCTGAGACAGACGGTCGGAGACAGACGGCCTGAGACAGACGGTCTGAGACAGACGGTCTGAGACAGACGGTCTGAGACAGACGGTCTGAGACAGACGGTCTGAGACAGACGGTCTGAGACAGACGGTCTGAGACAGACGGTCTGAGACAGACGGTCTGAGACAGACGGCCTGAGACAGGCGGTCTGCGACAGAGGGACAGGGACAGGCGAATAGACGCTGCGCGATAGCGGCAGACAGACTGAGAAGGACGGTCTGAGATAGGCTGACTGAGATAGACGGTCTGAGACAGACGGCCTGAGACAGACGGTCTGAGACAGACGCTCTGAGACAGACGGTCTGAGACAGACGGTCTGAGACAGACGGTCTGAGACAGACGGTCTGTGACAGTCGGTCTGAGACGCACGGTCTGAGACAGACGGTCTGAGACTGACGGTCTGAGACAGAAGGTCTGAGACAGGCGGTCTGAGACAGGCGGCCTGAGACAGACGGTCAGAGACAGGCGGCCTGAGACAGACGGCCTGAGACAGACGGTCTGAGACAGACGGTCCGAGACAGACGGTTCGAGACAGAGGGATTGAGACAGACGGTCTGAGACTGGCGGTCTGATACAGACGGTCTGAGACAGACGGTCTGAGACAGGCGGTCAGAGACAGGCGGCCTGAGACAGACGGCCTGACACAGACGGTCTGAGACAGGCGGCCTGAGACAGACGGCCTGAGACAGACGGCCTGAGACAGACGGCCTGACACAGACGGTCTGAGACAGGCGGCCTGAGACAGACGGTTCGAGACAGAGGGATTGAGACAGACGGTCTGAGACAGATGGTCTGAGACAGACGGTCTGAGACAGGCGGTCTGAGACAGGCGGTCTGAGACAGACGGTCAGAGACAGGCGGCCTGACACAGACGGCCTGAGACAGACGGTCTGTGACAGTCGGTCTGAGACGCACGGTCTGAGACAGACGGTCTGAGACTGACGGTCTGAGACAGAAGGTCTGAGACAGGCGGTCTGAGACAGGCGGTCTGAGACAGACGGCCTGAGACAGACGGTCTGATACAGACGGTCTGATACAGACGGTCTGATACAGACGGTCTGACACAGACGGTCTGAGACAGGCGGCCTGAGACAGACGGCCTGAGACAGACGGCCTGAGACAGACGGCCTGAGACAGACGGCCCGACACAGACGGTCTGAGACAGGCGGTCTGAGACAGACGGTCTGAGAGAGACGGTCTGAGACAGGCGGTCTGAGACAGACGGACAGGGACAGGCGAATAGACGCTGCCCGATAGCGGCAGACGGACTGAGACGGACGGTCTGAGATAGGCTGACTGAGATAGACGGTCTGAGACAGACGCTCTGAGACAGACAGTCTGAGACAGGCGGCCTGAGACAGACGGTCTGAGACAGACGGTCTGAGACAGACGGTCTGAGACAGGCGGTCTGAGGCAGGCGGTCTGAGACAGACGGTCTGAGACAGACGGTCTGAGACAGACGGTCTGAGACAGACGGTCTGTGACAGTCGGTCTGAGACGCACGGTCTGAGACAGACGGTCTGAGACTGACGGTCTGAGACAGAAGGTCTGAGACAGGCGGTCTGAGACAGGCGGTCTGAGACAGACGGCCTGAGACAGACGGTCAGAGACAGGCGGCCTGAGACAGACGGCCTGAGACAGACGGTCTGAGACAGACGGTCCGAGACAGACGGTTCGAGACAGAGGGATTGAGACAGACGGTCTGAGACTGGCGGTCTGATACAGACGGTCTGAGACAGACGGTCTGAGACAGGCGGTCAGAGACAGGCGGCCTGAGACAGACGGCCTGACACAGACGGTCTGAGACAGGCGGCCTGAGACAGACGACCTGAGACAGACGGCCTGAGACAGACGTTCTGAGACAGACGGTCTGAGACAGACGGCCTGAGACACACGGTTCGAGACAGAGGGATTGAGACAGACGGTCTGAGACAGAAGGTCTGAGACAGGCGGTCTGAGACAGGCGGCCTGAGACAGACGGCCTGAGACAGACGGCCTGAGACAGACGGCCTGACACAGACGGTCTGAGACAGGCGGCCTGAGACAGACGGTTCGAGACAGAGGGATTGAGACAGACGGTCTGAGACAGATGGTCTGAGACAGACGGTCTGAGACAGGCGGTCTGAGACAGGCGGTCTGAGACAGACGGTCAGAGACAGGCGGCCTGACACAGACGGCCTGAGACAGACGGTCTGTGACAGTCGGTCTGAGACAGACGGTTCGAGACAGAGGGATTGAGACAGACGGTCTGAGACAGATGGTCTGAGACAGACGGTCTGAGACAGGCGGTCTGAGACAGGCGGTCTGAGACAGACGGTCAGAGACAGGCGGCCTGACACAGACGGCCTGAGACAGACGGTCTGTGACAGTCGGTCTGAGACGCACGGTCTGAGACAGACGGTCTGAGACAGACGGTCTGAGACAGACGGTCTGAGACAGACGGTCTGAGACAGACGGTCTGAGACAGACGGTCTGAGACAGACGGTCTGAGACAGACGGCCTGAGACAGGCGGTCTGCGACAGAGGGACAGGGACAGGCGAATAGACGCTGCGCGATAGCGGCAGACGGACTGAGACGGACGGTCTGAGATAGGCTGACTGAGATAGACGGTCTGAGACAGACGCTCTGAGACAGACAGTCTGAGACAGGCGGCCTGAGACAGACGGTCTGAGACAGACGGTCTGAGACAGACGGTCTGAGACAGGCGGTCTGAGGCAGGCGGTCTGAGACAGACGGTCTGAGACAGACGGTCTGAGACAGACGGTCTGAGACAGAAGGTCTGAGACAGGCGGTCTGAGACAGGCGGTCTGAGACAGACGGCCTGAGACAGACGGTCAGAGACAGGCGGCCTGAGACAGACGGCCTGAGACAGACGGTCTGAGACAGACGGTCCGAGACAGACGGTCTGAGACAGACGGTCTGAGACAGGCGGCCTGAGACAGACGGTCTGAGACAGACGGTCTGAGACAGGCGGTCTGAGGCAGGCGGTCTGAGACAGACGGTCGGAGACAGACGGCCTGAGACAGACGGTCTGAGACAGACGGTCTGAGACAGACGGTCTGAGACAGACGGTCTGAGACAGACGGTCTGAGACAGACGGTCTGAGACAGACGGTCTGAGACAGACGGTCTGAGACAGACGGTCTGAGACAGACGGTCTGAGACAGACGGCCTGAGACAGGCGGTCTGCGACAGAGGGACAGGGACAGGCGAATAGACGCTGCGCGATAGCGGCAGACGGACTGAGACGGACGGTCTGAGATAGGCTGACTGAGATAGACGGTCTGAAATAGACGCTCTGAGACAGACAGTCTGAGACAGGCGGCCTGAGACAGACGGTCTGAGACAGACGGTCTGAGACAGACGGTCTGAGACAGACGGTCTGAGACAGGCGGTCTGAGGCAGGCGGTCTGAGACAGACGGTCTGAGACAGACGGTCTGAGACAGACGGTCTGAGACAGACGGTCTGTGACAGTCGGTCTGAGACGCACGGTCTGAGACAGACGGTCTGAGACTGACGGTCTGAGACAGAAGGTCTGAGACAGGCGGTCTGAGACAGGCGGTCTGAGACAGACGGCCTGAGACAGACGGTCAGAGACAGGCGGCCTGAGACAGACGGCCTGAGACAGACGGTCTGAGACAGACGGTCCGAGACAGACGGTTCGAGACAGAGGGATTGAGACAGACGGTCTGAGACTGGCGGTCTGATACAGACGGTCTGAGACAGACGGTCTGAGACAGGCGGTCAGAGACAGGCGGCCTGAGACAGACGGCCTGACACAGACGGTCTGAGACAGGCGGCCTGAGACAGACGGCCTGAGACAGACGGCCTGAGACAGACGTTCTGAGACAGACGGTCTGAGACAGACGGCCTGAGACACACGGTTCGAGACAGAGGGATTGAGACAGACGGTCTGAGACAGAAGGTCTGAGACAGGCGGTCTGAGACAGGCGGCCTGAGACAGACGGCCTGAGACAGACGGCCTGAGACAGACGGCCTGACACAGACGGTCTGAGACAGGCGGCCTGAGACAGACGGTTCGAGACAGAGGGATTGAGACAGACGGTCTGAGACAGATGGTCTGAGACAGACGGTCTGAGACAGGCGGTCTGAGACAGGCGGTCTGAGACAGACGGTCAGAGACAGGCGGCCTGACACAGACGGCCTGAGACAGACGGTCTGTGACAGTCGGTCTGAGACAGACGGTTCGAGACAGAGGGATTGAGACAGACGGTCTGAGACAGATGGTCTGAGACAGACGGTCTGAGACAGGCGGTCTGAGACAGGCGGTCTGAGACAGACGGTCAGAGACAGGCGGCCTGACACAGACGGCCTGAGACAGACGGTCTGTGACAGTCGGTCTGAGACGCACGGTCTGAGACAGACGGTCTGAGACTGACGGTCTGAGACAGAAGGTCTGAGACAGGCGGTCTGAGACAGGCGGTCTGAGACAGACGGCCTGAGACAGACGGTCAGAGACAGGCGGCCTGAGACAGACGGCCTGAGACAGACGGTCTGAGACAGACGGTCCGAGACAGACGGTCTGAGACAGACGGTCAGAGACAGGCGGCCTGAGACAGACGGCCTGAGACAGACGGTCTGAGACAGACGGTCTGAGAGAGACGGTCTGAGACAGGCGGTCTGAGACAGGCGGTCTGAGACAGGCGGTCTGAGACAGGCGGTCTGAGACAGACGGTCGGAGACAGACGGCCTGAGACAGACGGTCTGAGACAGACGGTCTGAGACAGACGGTCTGAGACAGACGGTCTGAGACAGACGGTCTGAGACAGACGGTCTGAGACAGGCGGTCAGAGACAGGCGGCCTGAGACAGACGGTCTGAGACAGGCGGTCTGAGGCAGGCGGTCTGAGACAGACGGTCGGAGACAGACGGCCTGAGACAGACGTTCTGAGACAGACGGTCTGAGACAGACGGCCTGAGACACACGGTTCGAGACAGAGGGATTGAGACAGACGGTCTGAGACAGAAGGTCTGAGACAGGCGGTCTGAGACAGGCGGCCTGAGACAGACGGCCTGACACAGACGGTCTGAGACAGGCGGCCTGAGACAGACGGCCTGAGACAGACGGCCTGAGACAGACGGCCTGACACAGACGGTCTGAGACAGGCGGCCTGAGACAGACGGTTCGAGACAGAGGGATTGAGACAGACGGTCTGAGACAGATGGTCTGAGACAGACGGTCTGAGACAGGCGGTCTGAGACAGGCGGTCTGAGACAGACGGTCAGAGACAGGCGGCCTGACACAGACGGCCTGAGACAGACGGTCTGTGACAGTCGGTCTGAGACGCACGGTCTGAGACAGACGGTCTGAGACTGACGGTCTGAGACAGAAGGTCTGAGACAGGCGGTCTGAGACAGGCGGTCTGAGACAGACGGCCTGAGACAGACGGTCAGAGACAGGCGGCCTGAGACAGACGGCCTGAGACAGACGGTCTGAGACAGACGGTCTGAGACAGACGGTCTGAGAGAGACGGTCTGAGACAGGCGGTCTGAGACAGACGGACAGGGACAGGCGAATAGACGCTGCCCGATAGCGGCAGACGGACTGAGACGGACGGTCTGAGATAGGCTGACTGAGATAGACGGTCTGAGACAGACGCTCTGAGACAGACAGTCTGAGACAGACGGTCTGAGACAGACGGTCTGAGACAGACGGTCTGAGACAGACGGTCTGAGACAGGCGGTCTGAGACAGGCGGTCTGAGACAGACGGTCGGAGACAGACGGCCTGAGACAGACGGTCTGAGACAGACGGTCTGAGACAGACGGTCTGAGACAGACGGTCTGAGACAGACGGTCTGAGACAGGCGGTCAGAGACAGGCGGCCTGAGACAGACGGTCTGAGACAGACGGTCTGAGGCAGGCGGTCTGAGACAGACGGTCGGAGACAGACGGCCTGAGACAGACGGTCTGAGACAGACGGTCTGAGACAGACGGTCTGAGACAGACGGTCTGAGACAGACGGTCTGAGACAGACGGTCTGAGACAGACGGTCTGAGACAGACGGTCTGAGACAGACGGCCTGAGACAGGCGGTCTGCGACAGAGGGACAGGGACAGGCGAATAGACGCTGCGCGATAGCGGCAGACAGACTGAGAAGGACGGTCTGAGATAGGCTGACTGAGATAGACGGTCTGAGACAGACGGCCTGAGACAGACGGTCTGAGACAGACGCTCTGAGACAGACGGTCTGAGACAGACGGTCTGAGACAGACGGTCTGAGACAGACGGTCTGTGACAGTCGGTCTGAGACGCACGGTCTGAGACAGACGGTCTGAGACTGACGGTCTGAGACAGAAGGTCTGAGACAGGCGGTCTGAGACAGGCGGCCTGAGACAGACGGTCAGAGACAGGCGGCCTGAGACAGACGGCCTGAGACAGACGGTCTGAGACAGACGGTCCGAGACAGACGGTTCGAGACAGAGGGATTGAGACAGACGGTCTGAGACTGGCGGTCTGATACAGACGGTCTGAGACAGACGGTCTGAGACAGGCGGTCAGAGACAGGCGGCCTGAGACAGACGGCCTGACACAGACGGTCTGAGACAGGCGGCCTGAGACAGACGGCCTGAGACAGACGGCCTGAGACAGACGGCCTGACACAGACGGTCTGAGACAGGCGGCCTGAGACAGACGGTTCGAGACAGAGGGATTGAGACAGACGGTCTGAGACAGATGGTCTGAGACAGACGGTCTGAGACAGGCGGTCTGAGACAGGCGGTCTGAGACAGACGGTCAGAGACAGGCGGCCTGACACAGACGGCCTGAGACAGACGGTCTGTGACAGTCGGTCTGAGACGCACGGTCTGAGACAGACGGTCTGAGACTGACGGTCTGAGACAGAAGGTCTGAGACAGGCGGTCTGAGACAGGCGGTCTGAGACAGACGGCCTGAGACAGACGGTCTGATACAGACGGTCTGATACAGACGGTCTGATACAGACGGTCTGACACAGACGGTCTGAGACAGGCGGCCTGAGACAGACGGCCTGAGACAGACGGCCTGAGACAGACGGCCTGAGACAGACGGCCCGACACAGACGGTCTGAGACAGGCGGTCTGAGACAGACGGTCTGAGAGAGACGGTCTGAGACAGGCGGTCTGAGACAGACGGACAGGGACAGGCGAATAGACGCTGCCCGATAGCGGCAGACGGACTGAGACGGACGGTCTGAGATAGGCTGACTGAGATAGACGGTCTGAGACAGACGCTCTGAGACAGACAGTCTGAGACAGGCGGCCTGAGACAGACGGTCTGAGACAGACGGTCTGAGACAGGCGGTCTGAGGCAGGCGGTCTGAGACAGACGGTCGGAGACAGACGGCCGGAGACAGACGGTCTGAGACAGACGGTCTGAGACAGACGGTCTGAGACAGACGGTCTGAGACAGACGGTCTGAGACAGACGGTCTGAGACAGACGGTCTGAGACAGACGGTCTGAGACAGACGGTCTGAGACAGACGGTCTGAGACAGACGGTCTGAGACAGGCGGCCTGAGACAGACGGCCTGAGACAGACGGCCTGAGACAGACGTTCTGAGACAGACGGTCTGAGACAGACGGCCTGAGACACAGGGTTCGAGACAGAGGGATTGAGACAGACGGTCCGAGACAGAAGGTCTGAGACAGGCGGTCTGAGACAGGCGGCCTGAGACAGACGGCCTGACACAGACGGTCTGAGACAGGCGGCCTGAGACAGACGGCCTGAGACAGACGGCCTGAGACAGACGGCCTGACACAGACGGTCTGAGACAGGCGGCCTGAGACAGACGGTTCGAGACAGAGGGATTGAGACAGACGGTCTGAGACAGATGGTCTGAGACAGACGGTCTGAGACAGGCGGTCTGAGACAGGCGGTCTGAGACAGACGGTCAGAGACAGGCGGCCTGACACAGACGGCCTGAGACAGACGGTCTGTGACAGTCGGTCTGAGACGCACGGTCTGAGACAGACGGTCTGAGACTGACGGTCTGAGACAGAAGGTCTGAGACAGGCGGTCTGAGACAGGCGGTCTGAGACAGACGGCCTGAGACAGACGGTCAGAGACAGGCGGCCTGAGACAGACGGCCTGAGACAGACGGTCTGAGACAGACGGTCTGAGACAGACGGACAGGGACAGGCGAATAGACGCTGCCCGATAGCGGCAGACGGACTGAGACAGACGGTCTGAGACAGACGCTCTGAGACAGACAGTCTGAGACAGACGGTCTGAGACAGACGGTCTGAGACAGACGGTCTGAGACAGGCGGTCTGAGACAGGCGGTCTGAGACAGACGGTCGGAGACAGACGGCCTGAGACAGACGGTCTGAGACAGACGGTCTGAGACAGACGGTCTGAGACAGACGGTCTGAGACAGACGGTCTGAGACAGACGGTCTGAGACAGGCGGTCAGAGACAGGCGGCCTGAGACAGACGGTCTGAGACAGGCGGTCTGAGGCAGGCGGTCTGAGACAGACGGTCGGAGACAGACGGCCTGAGACAGACGGTCTGAGACAGACGGTCTGAGACAGACGGTCTGAGACAGACGGTCTGAGACAGAGGGACAGGGACAGGCGAATAGACGCTGCGCGATAGCGGCAGACAGACTGAGAAGGACGGTCTGAGATAGGCTGACTGAGATAGACGGTCTGAGACAGACGGCCTGAGACAGACGGTCTGAGACAGACGCTCTGAGACAGACGGCCTGAGACAGACGGCCTGAGACAGACGGCCTGACACAGACGGTCTGAGACAGGCGGTCTGAGACAGACGGTCTGAGAGAGACGGTCTGAGACAGGCGGTCTGAGACAGACGGACAGGGACAGGCGAATAGACGCTGCCCGATAGCGGCAGACGGACTGAGACGGACGGTCTGAGATAGGCTGACTGAGATAGACGGTCTGAGACAGACGCTCTGAGACAGACAGTCTGAGACAGGCGGCCTGAGACAGACGGTCTGAGACAGACGGTCTGAGACAGGCGGTCTGAGGCAGGCGGTCTGAGACAGACGGTCGGAGACAGACGGCCTGAGACAGACGGTCTGAGACAGACGGTCTGAGACAGACGGTCTGAGACAGACGGTCTGAGACAGACGGTCTGAGACAGACGGTCTGAGACAGACGGTCTGAGACAGACGGTCTGAGACAGACGGTCTGAGACAGACGGTCTGAGACAGACGGTCTGAGACAGACGGTCTGAGACAGACGGTCTGAGACAGACGGCCTGAGACAGGCGGTCTGCGACAGAGGGACAGGGACAGGCGAATAGACGCTGCGCGATAGCGGCAGACGGACTGAGACGGACGGTCTGAGATAGGCTGACTGAGATAGACGGTCTGAGACAGACGCTCTGAGACAGACAGTCTGAGACAGGCGGCCTGAGACAGACGGTCTGAGACAGACGGTCTGAGACAGACGGTCTGAGACAGGCGGTCTGAGGCAGGCGGTCTGAGACAGACGGTCTGAGACAGACGGTCTGAGACAGACGGTCTGAGACAGACGGTCTGTGACAGTCGGTCTGAGACGCACGGTCTGAGACAGACGGTCTGAGACTGACGGTCTGAGACAGAAGGTCTGAGACAGGCGGTCTGAGACAGGCGGTCTGAGACAGACGGCCTGAGACAGACGGTCAGAGACAGGCGGCCTGAGATAGACGGCCTGAGACAGACGGTCTGAGACAGACGGTCCGAGACAGACGGTTCGAGACAGAGGGATTGAGACAGACGGTCTGAGACTGGCGGTCTGATACAGACGGTCTGAGACAGACGGTCTGAGACAGGCGGTCAGAGACAGGCGGCCTGAGACAGACGGCCTGACACAGACGGTCTGAGACAGGCGGCCTGAGACAGACGGCCTGAGACAGACGGCCTGAGACAGACGTTCTGAGACAGACGGTCTGAGACAGACGGCCTGAGACACACGGTTCGAGACAGAGGGATTGAGACAGACGGTCTGAGACAGAAGGTCTGAGACAGGCGGTCTGAGACAGGCGGCCTGAGACAGACGGCCTGACACAGACGGTCTGAGACAGGCGGCCTGAGACAGACGGCCTGAGACAGACGGCCTGAGACAGACGGCCTGACACAGACGGTCTGAGACAGGCGGCCTGAGACAGACGGTTCGAGACAGAGGGATTGAGACAGACGGTCTGAGACAGATGGTCTGAGACAGACGGTCTGAGACAGGCGGTCTGAGACAGGCGGTCTGAGACAGACGGTCAGAGACAGGCGGCCTGACACAGACGGCCTGAGACAGACGGTCTGTGACAGTCGGTCTGAGACGCACGGTCTGAGACAGACGGTCTGAGACTGACGGTCTGAGACAGAAGGTCTGAGACAGGCGGTCTGAGACAGGCGGTCTGAGACAGACGGCCTGAGACAGACGGTCAGAGACAGGCGGCCTGAGACAGACGGCCTGAGACAGACGGTCTGAGACAGACGGTCCGAGACAGACGGTCTGAGACAGACGGTCAGAGACAGGCGGCCTGAGACAGACGGCCTGAGACAGACGGTCTGAGACAGACGGTCTGAGAGAGACGGTCTGAGACAGGCGGTCTGAGACAGGCGGTCTGAGACAGCCGGTCTGAGACAGGCGGTCTGAGACAGACGGTCGGAGACAGACGGCCTGAGACAGACGGTCTGAGACAGACGGTCTGAGACAGACGGTCTGAGACAGACGGTCTGAGACAGACGGTCTGAGACAGGCGGTCAGAGACAGGCGGCCTGAGACAGACGGTCTGAGACAGGCGGTCTGAGGCAGGCGGTCTGAGACAGACGGTCGGAGACAGACGGCCTGAGACAGACGGTCTGAGACAGACGGTCTGAGACAGACGGTCTGAGACAGACGGTCTGAGACAGACGGTCTGAGACAGACGGTCTGAGACAGACGGCCTGAGACAGGCGGTCTGCGACAGAGGGACAGGGACAGGCGAATAGACGCTGCGCGATAGCGGCAGACAGACTGAGAAGGACGGTCTGAGATAGGCTGACTGAGATAGACGGTCTGAGACAGACGGCCTGAGACAGACGGTCTGAGACAGACGCTCTGAGACAGACGGTCTGAGACAGACGGTCTGAGACAGACGGTCTGAGACAGACGGTCTGTGACAGTCGGTCTGAGACGCACGGTCTGAGACAGACGGTCTGAGACTGACGGTCTGAGACAGAAGGTCTGAGACAGGCGGTCTGAGACAGGCGGTCTGAGACAGACGGCCTGAGACAGACGGTCAGAGACAGGCGGCCTGAGACAGACGGCCTGAGACAGACGGTCTGAGACAGACGGTCCGAGACAGACGATTCGAGACAGAGGGATTGAGACAGACGGTCTGAGACTGGCGGTCTGATACAGACGGTCTGAGACAGACGGTCTGAGACAGGCGGTCAGAGACAGGCGGCCTGAGACAGACGGCCTGACACAGACGGTCTGAGACAGACGGTCTGAGACAGACGGTCTGAGACAGAAGGTTCGAGACAGAGGGATTGAGACAGACGGTCTGAGACAGACGGTCTGAGACAGGCGGTCTGAGACAGGCGGTCTGAGACAGACGGTCGGAGACAGACGGTCTGAGACAGACGGTCTGAGACAGACGGTCTGAGACAGACGGTCTGAGACAGACGGTCTGAGACAGACGGTCTGAGACAGACGGTCTGAGACAGACGGTCTGAGACAGACGGTCTTAGACAGACGGTCTTAGACATACGGCCTGAGACAGACAGTCTGAGAGAGACAGTCTGAGACAGACAGTCTGATACAGACGGTCTGAGACAGACGGTCTGAGACAGACGGTCTGAGACAGACGGCCTGAGACAGGCGGTCTGCGACAGAGGGACAGGGACAGGCGAATAGACGCTGCGCGATAGCGGCAGACAGACTGAGAAGGACGGTCTGAGATAGGCTGACTGAGACAGACGGTCTGAGACAGACGGTCTGAGAGAGACGGTCTGAGACAGGCGGTCTGAGACAGACGGACAGGGACAGGCGAATAGACGCTGCCCGATAGCGGCAGACGGACTGAGACGGACGGTCTGAGATAGGCTGACTGAGATAGACGGTCTGAGACAGACGCTCTGAGACAGACAGTCTGAGACAGGCGGCCTGAGACAGACGGTCTGAGACAGACGGTCTGAGACAGACGGTCTGAGACAGGCGGTCTGAGGCAGGCGGTCTGAGACAGACGGTCGGAGACAGACGGCCTGAGACAGACGGTTCGAGACGGAGGGATTGAGACAGACGGTCTGAGACAGATGGTCTGAGACAGACGGTCTGGGCCAGGCGGTCTGAGACAGGCGGTCTGAGACAGACGGTCGGAGACAGACGGTCAGAGACAGGCGGCCTGAGACAGACGGCCTGAGACAGACGGTCTGAGACAGACGGTCTGAGACAGAAGGTTCGAGACAGAGGGATTGAGTCAGACGGTCTGAGACAGACGGTCTGAGACAGGCGGTCAGAGACAGGCGGTCTGAGACAGACGGTCGGAGACAGACGGCCTGAGACAGACGGTCTGAGACAGACGGTCTGAGACAGACGGTCTGAGACAGACGGTCTGAGACAGACGGTCTGAGACAGACGGTCTGAGACAGACGGTCTTAGACAGACGGTCTTAGACATACGGCCTGAGACAGACAGTCTGAGACAGACAGTCTGAGACAGACAGTCTGATACAGACGGTCTGAGACAGACGGTCTGAGACAGACGGCCTGAGACAGGCGGTCTGCGACAGAGGGACAGGGACAGGCGAATAGACGCTGCGCGATAGCGGCAGACAGACTGAGAAGGACGGTCTGAGATAGGCTGACTGAGATAGACGGTCTGAGACAGACGGCCTGAGACAGACGGTCTGAGACAGACGGTCTGAGACTGACGGTCTGAGACAGACGGTCTGAGACAGACGGTCTGAGACAGACGGTCTGAGACAGACGGTCTGAGGCAGACGGTCTGAGACTGGCGGTCTGATACAGACGGTCTGAGACAGACGGTCTGAGACAGGCGGTCAGAGACAGGCGGCCTGAGACAGACGGCCTGACACAGACGGTCTGAGACAGGCGGCCTGAGACAGACGGCCTGAGACAGACGGCCTGAGACAGACGGCCTGAGACAGACGGTCTGAGACAGACGGTCTGAGACAGACGGCCTGAGACACACGGTTCGAGACAGAGGGATTGAGACAGACGGTCTGAGACAGAAGGTCTGAGACAGGCGGTCTGAGACAGGCGGTCTGAGACAGACGGCCTGAGACAGACGGTTCGAGACAGATGGATTGAGACAGACGGTCTGAGACAGATGGTCTGAGACAGACGGTCTGAGACAGGCGGTCTGAGACAGACGGTCTGAGACAGACGGTCAGAGACAGGCGGCCTGACACAGACGGCCTGAGACAGACGGTCTGTGACAGTCGGTCTGAGACGCACGGTCTGAGACAGACGGTCTGAGACTGACGGTCTGAGACAGAAGGTCTGAGACAGGCGGTCCGAGACAGGCGGTCTGAGACAGACGGCCTGAGACAGACGGTCAGAGACAGGCGGCCTGAGACAGACGGCCTGAGACAGACGGTCTGAGACAGACGGTCCGAGACAGACGGTCTGAGACAGACGTTCAGAGACAGGCGGCCTGAGACAGACGGCCTGAGACAGACGGTCTGAGACAGACGGTCTGAGAGAGACGGTCTGAGACAGGCGGTCTGAGACAGACGGACAGGGACAGGCGAATAGACGCTGCCCGATAGCGGCAGACGGACTGAGACGGACGGTCTGAGATAGGCTGACTGAGATAGACGGTCTGAGACAGACGCTCTGAGACAGACAGTCTGAGACAGGCGGCCTGAGACAGACGGTCTGAGACAGACGGTCTGAGACAGACGGTCTGAGACAGGCGGTCTGAGGCACGCGGTCTGAGACAGACGGTCGGAGACAGACGGCCTGAGACAGACGGTCTGAGACAGACGGTTCGAGACAGAGGGATTGAGACAGACGGTCTGAGGCAGACGGTCTGAGACTGGCGGTCTGATACAGACGGTCTGAGACAGACGGTCTGAGACAGAAGGTTCGAGACAGAGGGATTGAGACAGACGGTCTGAGACAGACGGTCTGAGACAGGCGGTCTGAGACAGGCGGTCTGAGACAGACGGTCGGAGACAGACGGTCTGAGACAGACGGTCTGAGACAGACGGTCTGAGACAGACGGTCTGAGACAGACGGTCTGAGACAGACGGTCTGAGACAGACGGTCTGAGACAGACGGTCTTAGACAGACGGTCTTAGACATACGGCCTGAGACAGACAGTCTGAGACAGACAGTCTGAGACAGACAGTCTGATACAGACGGTCTGAGACAGACGGTCTGAGACAGACGGTCTGAGACAGACGGTCTGAGACAGACGGTCTGAGACAGACGGCCTGAGACAGGCGGTCTGAGACAGACGGCCTGAGACAGGCGGTCTGCGACAGAGGGACAGGGACAGGCGAATAGACGCTGCGCGATAGCGGCAGACAGACTGAGAAGGACGGTCTGAGATAGGCTGACTGAGACAGACGGTCTGAGACAGACGGTCTGAGAGAGACGGTCTGAGACAGGCGGTCTGAGACAGACGGACAGGGACAGGCGAATAGACGCTGCCCGATAGCGGCAGACGGACTGAGACGGACGGTCTGAGATAGGCTGACTGAGATAGACGGTCTGAGACAGACGCTCTGAGACAGACAGTCTGAGACAGGCGGCCTGAGACAGACGGTCTGAGACAGACGGTCTGAGACAGACGGTCTGAGACAGGCGGTCTGAGGCAGGCGGTCTGAGACAGACGGTCGGAGACAGACGGCCTGAGACAGATGGTCTGAGACAGACAGTCTGAGACAGACAGTCTGAGACAGACGGTCTGAGACAGACGGTCTGAGACAGACGGTCTGAGACAGACGGTCTGAGACAGACGGTCTGAGACAGAAGGTTCGAGACAGAGGGATTGAGTCAGACGGTCTGAGACAGACGGTCTGAGACAGGCGGTCTGAGACAGGCGGTCTGAGACAGACGGTCGGAGACAGACGGCCTGAGACAGACGGTCTGAGACAGACGGTCTGAGACAGACGGTCTGAGACAGACGGTCTGAGACAGGCGGTCTCAGACAGACGGTCTTAGACAGACGGTCTTAGACATACGGCCTGAGACAGACAGTCTGAGACAGACAGTCTGAGACAGACAGTCTGATACAGACGGTCTGAGACAGACGGTCTGAGACAGACGGTCTGACACAGACGGTCTGAGACAGACAGTCTGATACAGACGGTCTGAGACAGACGGTCTGAGACAGACGGTCTGAGACAGACGGTCTGAGACAGACGGTCTGAGACAGGCGGTCTGATACAGACGGTCAGAGACAGGCGGCCTGAGACAGACGGCCTGAGACAGACGGTCTGATACAGACGGTCTGATACAGACGGTCTGATACAGACGGTCTGATACAGACGGTCTGTGACAGTCGGTCTGAGACGCACGGTCTGAGACAGACGGTCTGAGACTGACGGTCTGAGACAGACGGTCTGAGACACGGTCTGAGACAGGCGGTCTGCGACAGACGGTCTGAGACAGACGGTCTGAGACAGACGGCCTGAGACAGGCGGTCTGCGACAGAGGGACAGGGACAGGCGAATAGACGCTGCGCGATAGCGGCAGACAGACTGAGAAGGACGGTCTGAGATAGGCTGACTGAGATAGAGGGTCTGAGACAGACGGCCTGAGACAGACGGTCTGAGACAGACGGTCTGAGACAGACGGTCTGAGACAGACGGTCTGAGACAGACGGTCTGAGACAGACGGTCTGAGGCAGACGGTCTGAGACTGGCGGTCTGATAAAGACGGTCTGAGACAGACGGTCTGAGACAGGCGGTCAGAGACAGGCGGCCTGAGACAGACGGCCTGACACAGACGGTCTGAGACAGACGGCCTGAGACAGACGGCCTGAGACAGACGGTCTGAGACAGACGGTCTGAGACAGACGGCCTGAGACACACGGTTCGAGACAGAGGGATTGAGACAGACGGTCTGAGACAGAAGGTCTGAGACAGGCGGTCTGAGACAGGCGGTCTGAGACAGACGGCCTGAGACAGACGGTTCGAGACAGAGGGATTGAGACAGACGGTCTGAGGCAGACGGTCTGAGACAGGCGGTCTGAGACAGGCGGTCTGAGACAGACGGTCGGAGACAGACGGTCTGAGACAGACGGTCTGAGACAGACGGTCTGAGACACGGTCTGAGACAGGCGGTCTGCGACAGACGGTCTGAGACAGACGGTCTGAGACAGACGGCCTGAGACAGGCGGTCTGCGACAGAGGGACAGGGACAGGCGAATAGACGCTGCGCGATAGCGGCAGACAGACTGAGAAGGACGGTCTGAGATAGGCTGACTGAGATAGAGGGTCTGAGACAGACGGCCTGAGACAGACGGTCTGAGACAGACGGTCTGAGACAGACGGTCTGAGACAGACGGTCTGAGACAGACGGTCTGAGACAGACGGTCTGAGGCAGACGGTCTGAGACTGGCGGTCTGATAAAGACGGTCTGAGACAGACGGTCTGAGACAGGCGGTCAGAGACAGGCGGCCTGAGACAGACGGCCTGACACAGACGGTCTGAGACAGACGGCCTGAGACAGACGGCCTGAGACAGACGGTCTGAGACAGACGGTCTGAGACAGACGGCCTGAGACACACGGTTCGAGACAGAGGGATTGAGACAGACGGTCTGAGACAGAAGGTCTGAGACAGGCGGTCTGAGACAGGCGGTCTGAGACAGACGGCCTGAGACAGACGGTTCGAGACAGAGGGATTGAGACAGACGGTCTGAGGCAGACGGTCTGAGACAGGCGGTCTGAGACAGGCGGTCTGAGACAGACGGTCGGAGACAGACGGTCTGAGACAGACGGTCTGAGACAGACGGTCTGAGACAGACGGTCTGAGACAGACGGTCTGAGACAGACGGTCTGAGACAGACGGTCTGAGACAGACGGTCTGAGACAGACGGTCTGAGACAGACGGTCTGACACAGACGGTCTGAGACAGACGGTCTGAGACAGACGGTTCGAGACAGAGGGATTGAGACAGACGGTCTGAGACAGACGGTCTGAGACAGACGGTCTGAGACAGGCGGTCTGATACAGACGGTCTGAGACAGACGGTCAGAGACAGGCGGCCTGAGACAGACGGCCTGAGACAGACGGTCTGATACAGACGGTCTGATACAGACGGTCTGATACAGACGGTCTGATACAGACGGTCTGTGACAGTCGGTCTGAGACGCACGGTCTGAGACAGACGGTCTGCGACACGGTCTGAGACAGACGGTCTGAGACAGACGGTCTGAGACAGACGGTCTGAGACAGACGGTCTGAGACAGACGGTCTGAGACAGACGGTCTGAGACAGACGGTCTGAGACAGACGGTCTGAGACAGACGGTCTGAGACAGACGGTCTGAGACAGACGGCCTGAGACAGACGGTCTGAGACAGACGGTCTGAGACAGACGGCCTGAGACACACGGTTCGAGACAGAGGGATTGAGACAGACGGTCTGAGACAGAAGGTCTGAGACAGGCGGTCTGAGACAGGCGGTCTGAGACAGACGGTCTGAGACAGACGGTCTGAGACAGACGGTCTGAGACAGACGGACAGGGACAGGCGAATAGACGCTGCCCGATAGCGGCAGACGGACTGAGACGGACGGCCTGAGATAGGCTGACTGAGATAGACGGTCTGAGACAGACGCTCTGAGACAGACAGTCTGAGACAGGCGGCCTGAGACGGACGGTCTGAGACAGACGGTCTGAGACAGACGGTCTGAGACAGACGGTCTGAGACAGACGGTGTGAGACAGAGGGTCAGAGACAGGCGGTCTGAGACAGGCGGTCTGAGACAGACGGTCTGAGACAGACGGTCTGAGACAGACGGTCTTAGACAGACGGTCTTAGACATACGCCCTGAGACAGACAGTCTGAGACAGACAGTCTGAGACAGACAGTCTGATACAGACGGTCTGAGACAGACGGTCTGAGACAGACGGTCTGAGACAGACGGTCTGAGACACACGGTCTGAGACAGACGGTCTGAGACAGACGGTTGGAGACAGAGGGATTGAGACAGATGGTCTGAGACAGACGGTCTGAGACAGGCGGTCTGATACAGACGATCTGAGACAGACGGTCAGAGACAGGCGGCCTGAGACAGACGGCCTGAGACAGACGGTCTGATACAGACGGTCTGATACAGACGGTCTGATACAGACTGTCTGATACAGACGGTCTGATACAGACGGTCTGATACAGACGGTCTGATACAGACGGTCTGATACAGACGGTCTGTGACAGTCGGTCTGAGACGCACGGTCTGAGACAGACGGTCTGAGACTGACGGTCTGAGACAGACGGTCTGAGACACGGTCTGAGACAGGCGGTCTGCGACAGACGGTCTGAGACAGACGGTCTGAGACAGACGGCCTGAGACAGGCGGTCTGCGACAGAGGGACAGGGACAGGCGAATAGACGCTGCCCGATAGCGGCAGACGGACTGAGACGGACGGTCTGAGATAGGCTGACTGAGATAGACGGTCTGAGACAGACGCTCTGAGACAGACAGTCTGAGACAGGCGGCCTGAGACAGACGGTCTGAGACTGACGGTCTGAGACAGAAGGTCTGAGACAGGCGGTCTGAGACAGGCGGTCTGAGACAGACGGCCTGAGACAGACGGTCAGAGACAGGCGGCCTGAGACAGACGGCCTGAGACAGACGGTCTGAGACAGACGGTCCGAGACAGACGGTCTGAGACAGACGGTCAGAGACAGGCGGCCTGAGACAGACGGCCTGAGACAGACGGTCTGAGACAGACGGTCTGAGAGAGACGGTCTGAGACAGGCGGTCTGAGGCAGACGGACAGGGACAGGCGAATAGACGCTGCCCGATAGCGGCAGACGGACTGAGACGGACGGTCTGAGATAGGCTGACTGAGATAGACGGTCTGAGACAGACGCTCTGAGACAGACAGTCTGAGACAGGCGGCCTGAGACAGACGGTCTGAGACAGACGGTCTGAGACAGGCGGTCTGAGGCAGGCGGTCTGAGACAGACGGTCGGAGACAGACGGCCTGAGACAGATGGTCTGAGACAGACGGTCTGAGACAGACGGTCTGAGGCAGACGGTCTGAGACAGACGGTCTGAGACAGACGGTCTGAGACAGATGGTCTGAGACAGGCGGTCTGATACAGACGGTCTGAGACAGACGGTCAGAGACAGGCGGCCTGAGACAGACGGCCGGAGACAGACGGTCTGATACAGACGGTCTGATACAGACGGTCTGATACAGACGGTCTGATACAGACGGTCTGATACAGACGGTCTGATACAGACGGTCTGATACAGACGGTCTGATACAGACGGTCTGATACAGACGGTCTGATACAGACGGTCTGTGACAGTCGGTCTGAGACGCACGGTCTGAGACAGACGGTCAGAGACAGGCGGCCTGAGACAGACGGCCTGAGACAGACGGTCTGAGACAGACGGTCCGAGACAGACGGTCCGAGACAGACGGTCAGAGACAGGCGGCCTGAGACAGACGGTCTGAGACAGGCGGTCTGAGGCAGGCGGTCTGAGACAGACGGTCGGAGACAGACGGCCTGAGACAGATGGTCTGAGACAGACGGTCTGAGACAGACGGTCTGAGACAGACGGTCTGAGACAGGCGGTCTGATACAGACGGTCTGAGACAGACGGTCAGAGACAGGCGGCCTGAGACAGACGGCCTGAGACAGACGGTCTGATACAGACGGTCTGATACAGACGGTCTGATACAGACGGTCTGATACAGACGGTCTGATACAGACGGTCTGATACAGACGGTCTGATACAGACGGTCTGATACAGTCGGTCTGAGACGCACGGTCTGAGACAGACGGTCAGAGACAGGCGGCCTGAGACAGACGGTCTGTGACAGTCGGTCTGAGACGCACGGTCTGAGACAGACGGTCTGAGACTGACGGTCTGAGACAGAAGGTCTGAGACAGGCGGTCTGAGACAGGCGGTCTGAGACAGACGGCCTGAGACAGACGGTCAGAGACAGGCGGCCTGAGACAGACGGCCTGAGACAGACGGTCTGAGACAGACGGTCCGAGACAGACGGTCTGAGACAGACGGTCAGAGACAGGCGGCCTGAGACAGACGGCCTGAGACAGACGGTCTGAGACAGACGGTCTGAGACAGACGGTCTGAGACAGACGGTCTGAGACAGACGGTCTGAGAGAGACGGTCTGAGACAGGCGGTCTGAGACAGACGGACAGGGACAGGCGAATAGACGCTGCCCGATAGCGGCAGACGGACTGAGACGGACGGTCTGAGATAGGCTGACTGAGATAGACGGTCTGAGACAGACGCTCTGAGACAGACAGTCTGAGACAGGCGGCCTGAGACAGACGGTCTGAGACAGACGGTCTGAGACAGGCGGTCTGAGGCAGGCGGTCTGAGACAGACGGTCTGAGACAGACGGCCTGAGACAGATGGTCTGAGACAGACGGTCTGAGACAGACGGCCTGAGACAGACGGTCTGAGACAGACGGTCCGAGACAGACGGTCTGAGACAGACGGTCAGAGACAGGCGGCCTGAGACAGACGGCCTGAGACAGACGGTCTGAGACAGACGGTCTGAGACAGACGGTCTGAGACAGACGGTCTGAGACAGACGGTCTGAGACAGACGGTCTGAGACAGACGGTCTGAGACAGACGGTCTGAGACAGACGGTCTGACACAGACGGTCTGAGACAGACGGTTCGAGACAGAGGGATTGAGACAGACGGTCTGAGACAGACGGTCTGAGACAGACGGTCTGAGACAGACGGTCTGAGACAGGCGGTCTGATACAGACGGTCTGAGACAGACGGTCAGAGACAGGCGGCCTGAGACAGACGGCCTGAGACAGACGGTCTGATACAGACGGTCTGCTACAGACGGTCTGATACAGACGGTCTGAGACAGACGGTCTGAGACAGACGGTGTGAGACAGAGGGTCAGAGACAGGCGGTCTGAGACAGGCGGTCTGAGACAGACGGTCTGAGACAGACGGTCTGAGACAGACGGTCTTAGACAGACGGTCTTAGACATACGGCCTGAGACAGACAGTCTGAGACAGACAGTCTGAGACAGACAGTCTGATACAGACGGTCTGAGACAGACGGTCTGAGACAGACGGTCTGAGACAGACGGTCTGAGTCAGACGGTCTGAGACACACGGTCTGAGACAGACGGTCTGAGACAGACGGTTGGAGACAGAGGGATTGAGACAGATGGTCTGAGACAGACGGTCTGAGACAGGCGGTCTGATACAGACGATCTGAGACAGACGGTCAGAGACAGGCGGCCTGAGACAGACGGCCTGAGACAGACGGTCTGATACAGACGGTCTGATACAGACGGTCTGATACAGACTGTCTGATACAGACGGTCTGATACAGACGGTCTGATACAGACGGTCTGATACAGACGGTCTGATACAGACGGTCTGATACAGACGGTCTGTGACAGTCGGTCTGAGACGCACGGTCTGAGACAGACGGTCAGAGACAGGCGGCCTGAGACAGACGGCCTGAGACAGACGGTCTGAGACAGACGGTCCGAGACAGACGGTCCGAGACAGACGGTCAGAGACAGGCGGCCTGAGACAGACGGTCTGAGACAGGCGGTCTGAGGCAGGCGGTCTGAGACAGACGGTCGGAGACAGACGGCCTGAGACAGATGGTCTGAGACAGACGGTCTGAGACAGACGGTCTGAGACAGACGGTCTGAGACAGGCGGTCTGATACAGACGGTCTGAGACAGACGGTCAGAGACAGGCGGCCTGAGACAGACGGCCTGAGACAGACGGTCTGATACAGACGGTCTGATACAGACGGTCTGATACAGACGGTCTGATACAGACGGTCTGATACAGACGGTCTGATACAGACGGTCTGATACAGACGGTCTGATACAGACGGTCTGATACAGACGGTCTGATACAGACGGTCTGATACAGTCGGTCTGAGACGCACGGTCTGAGACAGACGGTCAGAGACAGGCGGCCTGAGACAGACGGTCTGTGACAGTCGGTCTGAGACGCACGGTCTGAGACAGACGGTCTGAGACTGACGGTCTGAGACAGAAGGTCTGAGACAGGCGGTCTGAGACAGGCGGTCTGAGACAGACGGCCTGAGACAGACGGTCAGAGACAGGCGGCCTGAGACAGACGGCCTGAGACAGACGGTCTGAGACAGACGGTCCGAGACAGACGGTCTGAGACAGACGGTCAGAGACAGGCGGCCTGAGACAGACGGCCTGAGACAGACGGTCTGAGACAGACGGTCTGAGACAGACGGTCTGAGACAGACGGTCTGAGACAGACGGTCTGAGAGAGACGGTCTGAGACAGGCGGTCTGAGACAGACGGACAGGGACAGGCGAATAGACGCTGCCCGATAGCGGCAGACGGACTGAGACGGACGGTCTGAGATAGGCTGACTGAGATAGACGGTCTGAGACAGACGCTCTGAGACAGACAGTCTGAGACAGGCGGCCTGAGACAGACGGTCTGAGACAGACGGTCTGAGACAGGCGGTCTGAGGCAGGCGGTCTGAGACAGACGGTCTGAGACAGACGGCCTGAGACAGATGGTCTGAGACAGACGGTCTGAGACAGACGGCCTGAGACAGACGGTCTGAGACAGACGGTCCGAGACAGACGGTCTGAGACAGACGGTCAGAGACAGGCGGCCTGAGACAGACGGCCTGAGACAGACGGTCTGAGACAGACGGTCTGAGACAGACGGTCTGAGACAGACGGTCTGAGACAGACGGTCTGAGACAGACGGTCTGAGACAGACGGTCTGAGACAGACGGTCTGAGACAGACGGTCTGACACAGACGGTCTGAGACAGACGGTTCGAGACAGAGGGATTGAGACAGACGGTCTGAGACAGACGGTCTGAGACAGACGGTCTGAGACAGACGGTCTGAGACAGGCGGTCTGATACAGACGGTCTGAGACAGACGGTCAGAGACAGGCGGCCTGAGACAGACGGCCTGAGACAGACGGTCTGATACAGACGGTCTGCTACAGACGGTCTGATACAGACGGTCTGAGACAGACGGTCTGAGACAGACGGTGTGAGACAGAGGGTCAGAGACAGGCGGTCTGAGACAGGCGGTCTGAGACAGACGGTCTGAGACAGACGGTCTGAGACAGACGGTCTTAGACAGACGGTCTTAGACATACGGCCTGAGACAGACAGTCTGAGACAGACAGTCTGAGACAGACAGTCTGATACAGACGGTCTGAGACAGACGGTCTGAGACAGACGGTCTGAGACAGACGGTCTGAGACAGACGGTCTGAGACACACGGTCTGAGACAGACGGTCTGAGACAGACGGTTGGAGACAGAGGGATTGAGACAGATGGTCTGAGACAGACGGTCTGAGACAGGCGGTCTGATACAGACGATCTGAGACAGACGGTCAGAGACAGGCGGCCTGAGACAGACGGCCTGAGACAGACGGTCTGATACAGACGGTCTGATACAGACGGTCTGATACAGACTGTCTGATACAGACGGTCTGATACAGACGGTCTGATACAGACGGTCTGATACAGACGGTCTGATACAGACGGTCTGTGACAGTCGGTCTGAGACGCACGGTCTGAGACAGACGGTCTGAGACAGACGGTCAGAGACAGGCGGCCTGAGACAGACGGTCTGTGACAGTCGGTCTGAGACGCACGGTCTGAGACAGACGGTCTGAGACTGACGGTCTGAGACAGAAGGTCTGAGACAGGCGGTCTGAGACAGGCGGTCTGAGACAGACGGCCTGAGACAGACGGTCAGAGACAGGCGGCCTGAGACAGACGGCCTGAGACAGACGGTCTGAGACAGACGGTCCGAGACAGACGGTCTGAGACAGACGGTCAGAGACAGGCGGCCTCAGACAGACGGCCTGAGACAGACGGTCTGAGACAGACGGTCTGAGACAGACGGTCTGAGACAGACGGTCTGAGAGAGACGGTCTGAGACAGGCGGTCTGAGACAGACGGACAGGGACAGGCGAATAGACGCTGCCCGATAGCGGCAGACGGACTGAGACGGACGGTCTGAGATAGGCTGACTGAGATAGACGGTCTGAGACAGACGCTCTGAGACAGACAGTCTGAGACAGGCGGCCTGAGACAGACGGTCTGAGACAGACGGTCTGAGACAGGCGGTCTGAGGCAGGCGGTCTGAGACAGACGGTCTGAGACAGACGGCCTGAGACAGATGGTCTGAGACAGACGGTCTGAGACAGACGGCCTGAGACAGACGGTCTGAGACAGACGGTCCGAGACAGACGGTCTGAGACAGACGGTCAGAGACAGGCGGCCTGAGACAGACGGCCTGAGACAGACGGTCTGAGACAGACGGTCTGAGACAGACGGTCTGAGACAGACGGTCTGAGACAGACGGTCTGAGACAGACGGTCTGAGACAGACGGTCTGAGACAGACGGTCTGAGACAGACGGTCTGACACAGACGGTCTGAGACAGACGGTTCGAGACAGAGGGATTGAGACAGACGGTCTGAGACAGACGGTCTGAGACAGACGGTCTGAGACAGACGGTCTGAGACAGGCGGTCTGATACAGACGGTCTGAGACAGACGGTCAGAGACAGGCGGCCTGAGACAGACGGCCTGAGACAGACGGTCTGATACAGACGGTCTGCTACAGACGGTCTGATACAGACGGTCTGATACAGACGGTCTGTGACAGTCGGTCTGAGACGCACGGTCTGAGACAGACGGTCTGAGACAGACGGTTCGAGGCAGAGGGATTGAGACAGACGGTCCGAGACTGGCGGTCTGATACAGACGGTCTGATACAGACGGTCTGAGACAGACGGTCTGAGACAGACGGTCTGAGACAGGCGGTCCGAGACAGGCGGCCTGAGACAGACGGCCTGACACAGACGGTCTGAGACAGACGGTCTGAGACAGACGGTTCGAGGCAGAGGGATTGAGACAGACGGTCCGAGACTGGCGGTCTGATACAGACGGTCTGATACAGACGGTCTGAGACAGACGGTCTGAGACAGACGGTCTGAGACAGGCGGTCCGAGACAGGCGGCCTGAGACAGACGGCCTGACACAGACGGTCTGAGACAGGCGGCCTGAGACAGACGGCCTGAGACAGACGGCCTGAGACAGACGGTCTGAGACAGACGGTCTGAGACAGACGGCCTGAGACACACGGTTCGAGACAGAGGGATTGAGACAGACGGTCTGAGACAGAAGGTCTGAGACAGGCGGTCTGAGACAGGCGGTCTGAGACAGACGGTCTGAGACAGACGGTCTGAGACAGACGGTCTGAGACAGACGAACAGGGACAGGCGAATAGACGCTGCCCGATAGCGGCAGACGGACTGAGACGGACGGCCTGAGATAGGCTGACTGAGATAGACGGTCTGAGACAGACGCTCTGAGACAGAGAGTCTGAGACAGGCGGCCTGAGACGGACGGTCTGAGACAGACGGTCTGAGACAGACGGTCTGAGACAGACGGTCTGAGACAGACGGTCTGAGACAGACGGTCTGAGACAGACGGTCTGAGAGAGACGGTCTGAGACAGGCGGTCTGAGACAGACGGACAGGGACAGGCGAATAGACGCTGCCCGATAGCGGCAGACGGACTGAGACGGACGGTCTGAGATAGGCTGACTGAGATAGACGGTCTGAGACAGACGCTCTGAGACAGACAGTCTGAGACAGGCGGCCTGAGACGGACGGTCTGAGACAGACGGTCTGAGACAGACGGCCTGAGACAGACGGTCTGAGACAGACGGTCTGAGACAGACGGTCTGAGACAGACGGTCTGAGAGAGACGGTCTGAGACAGGCGGTCTGAGACAGACGGACAGGGACAGGCGAATAGACGCTGCCCGATAGCGGCAGACGGACTGAGACGGACGGTCTGAGATAGGCTGACTGAGATAGACGGTCTGAGACAGACGCTCTGAGACAGACAGTCTGAGACAGGCGGCCTGAGACGGACGGTCTGAGACAGACGGTCTGAGACAGACGGCCTGAGACAGACGGTCTGAGACAGACGGTCTGAGACAGACGGTCTGAGACAGACGGTCTGAGAGAGACGGTCTGAGACAGACGGTCTGAGACAGACGGTCTGAGACAGACGGTCTGAGACACACGGTCTGAGACAGACGGTCTGACACAGACGGTCTGAGACAGACGGTTGGAGACAGAGGGATTGAGACAGACGGTCTGAGACAGACGGTCTGAGACAGGCGGTCTGATACAGACGATCTGAGACAGACGGTCAGAGACAGGCGGCCTGAGACAGACGGCCTGAGACAGACGGTCTGATACAGACGGTCTGATACAGACGGTCTGATACAGACTGTCTGATACAGACGGTCTGATACAGACGGTCTGATACAGACGGTCTGATACAGACGGTCTGATACAGACGGTCTGTGACAGTCGGTCTGAGACGCACGGTCTGAGACAGACGGTCTGAGACTGACGGTCTGAGACAGACGGTCTGAGACACGGTCTGAGACAGGCGGTCTGCGACAGACGGTCTGAGGCAGGCGGTCTGAGACAGACGGTCGGAGACAGACGGCCTGAGACAGATGGTCTGAGACAGACGGTCTGAGACAGACGGTCTGAGACAGACGGTCTGAGACAGGCGGTCTGATACAGACGGTCTGAGACAGACGGTCAGAGACAGGCGGCCTGAGACAGACGGCCTGAGACAGACGGTCTGATACAGACGGTCTGATACAGACGGTCTGATACAGACGGTGTGATACAGACGGTCTGATACAGACGGTCTGATACAGACGGTCTGATACAGACGGTCTGATACAGTCGGTCTGAGACGCACGGTCTGAGACAGACGGTCAGAGACAGGCGGCCTGAGACAGACGGTCTGTGACAGTCGGTCTGAGACGCACGGTCTGAGACAGACGGTCTGAGACTGACGGTCTGAGACAGAAGGTCTGAGACAGGCGGTCTGCGACAGGCGGTCTGAGACAGACGGCCTGAGACAGACGGTCAGAGACAGGCGGCCTGAGACAGACGGCCTGAGACAGACGGTCTGAGACAGACGGTCCGAGACAGACGGTCTGAGACAGACGGTCAGAGACAGGCGGCCTGAGACAGACGGCCTGAGACAGACGGTCTGAGACAGACGGTCTGAGACAGACGGTCTGAGACAGACGGTCTGAGAGAGACGGTCTGAGACAGGCGGTCTGAGACAGACGGACAGGGACAGGCGAATAGACGCTGCCCGATAGCGGCAGACGGACTGGGACGGACGGTCTGAGATAGGCTGACTGAGATAGACGGTCTGAGACAGACGCTCAGAGACAGACAGTCTGAGACAGGCGGCCTGAGACAGACGGTCTGAGACAGACGGTCTGAGACAGGCGGTCTGAGGCAGGCGGTCTGAGACAGACGGTCGGAGACAGACGGCCTGAGACAGATGGTCTGAGACAGACGGTCTGAGACAGACGGTCTGAGACAGGCGGTCTGAGGCAGGCGGTCTGAGACAGACGGTCGGAGACAGACGGCCTGAGACAGATGGTCTGAGACAGACGGTCTGAGACAGACGGTCTGAGACAGACGGTCTGAGACAGGCGGTCTGATACAGACGGTCTGAGACAGACGGTCAGAGACAGGCGGCCTGAGACAGACGGCCTGAGACAGACGGTCTGATACAGACGGTCTGATACAGACGGTCTGATACAGACGGTGTGATACAGACGGTCTGATACAGACGGTCTGATACAGACGGTCTGATACAGACGGTCTGATACAGTCGGTCTGAGACGCACGGTCTGAGACAGACGGTCAGAGACAGGCGGCCTGAGACAGACGGTCTGTGACAGTCGGTCTGAGACGCACGGTCTGAGACAGACGGTCTGAGACTGACGGTCTGAGACAGAAGGTCTGAGACAGGCGGTCTGAGACAGGCGGTCTGAGACAGACGGCCTGAGACAGACGGTCAGAGACAGGCGGCCTGAGACAGACGGCCTGAGACAGACAGTCTGAGACAGGCGGCCTGAGACAGACGGTCTGAGACAGACGGTCTGAGACAGGCGGTCTGAGGCAGGCGGTCTGAGACAGACGGTCAGAGACAGGCGGCCTGAGACAGACGGCCTGAGACAGACGGTCTGAGACAGACGGTCTGAGAGAGACGGTCTGAGACAGGCGGTCTGAGACAGACGGACAGGGACAGGCGAATAGACGCTGCCCGATAGCGGCAGACGGACTGAGACGGACGGTCTGAGATAGGCTGACTGAGATAGACGGTCTGAGACAGACGCTCTGAGACAGACAGTCTGAGACAGGCGGCCTGAGACAGACGGTCTGAGACAGACGGTCTGAGACAGGCGGTCTGAGGCAGGCGGTCTGAGACAGACGGTCGGAGACAGACGGCCTGAGACAGATGGTCTGAGACAGACGGTCTGAGACAGACGGTCTGAGGCAGACGGTCTGAGACAGACGGTCTGAGACAGGCGGTCTGATACAGACGGTCTGAGACAGACGGTCAGAGACAGGCGGCCTGAGACAGACGGCCTGAGACAGACGGTCTGATACAGACGGTCTGATACAGACGGTCTGATACAGACGGTCTGATACAGACGGTCTGATACAGACGGTCTGATACAGACGGTCTGATACAGACGGTCTGATACAGACGGTCTGTGACAGTCGGTCTGAGACGCACGGTCTGAGACAGACGGTCAGAGACAGGCGGCCTGAGACAGACGGCCTGAGACAGACGGTCTGAGACAGACGGTCCGAGACAGACGGTCTGAGACAGACGGTCAGAGACAGGCGGCCTGAGACAGACGGCCTGAGACAGACGGTCTGAGACAGACGGTCTGAGAGAGACGGTCTGAGACAGGCGGTCTGAGACAGACGGACAGGGACAGGCGAATAGACGCTGCACGATAGCGGCAGACGGACTGAGACGGACGGTCTGAGATAGGCTGACTGAGATAGACGGTCTGAGACAGACGCTCTGAGACAGACAGTCTGAGACAGGCGGCCTGAGACAGACGGTCTGAGAGAGACGGTCTGAGACAGACGGTCTGAGACAGACGGTCTGAGACAGACGGTCTGAGACACACGGTCTGAGACAGACGGTCTGACACAGACGGTCTGAGACAGACGGTTGGAGACAGAGGGATTGAGACAGACGGTCTGAGACAGACGGTCTGAGACAGGCGGTCTGATACAGACGATCTGAGACAGACGGTCAGAGACAGGCGGCCTGAGACAGACGGCCTGAGACAGACGGTCTGATACAGACGGTCTGATACAGACGGTCTGATACAGACTGTCTGATACAGACGGTCTGATACAGACGGTCTGATACAGACGGTCTGATACAGACGGTCTGATACAGACGGTCTGTGACAGTCGGTCTGAGACGCACGGTCTGAGACAGACGGTCTGAGACTGACGGTCTGAGACAGACGGTCTGAGACACGGTCTGAGACAGGCGGTCTGCGACAGACGGTCTGAGGCAGGCGGTCTGAGACAGACGGTCGGAGACAGACGGCCTGAGACAGATGGTCTGAGACAGACGGTCTGAGACAGACGGTCTGAGACAGACGGTCTGAGACAGGCGGTCTGATACAGACGGTCTGAGACAGACGGTCAGAGACAGGCGGCCTGAGACAGACGGCCTGAGACAGACGGTCTGATACAGACGGTCTGATACAGACGGTCTGATACAGACGGTGTGATACAGACGGTCTGATACAGACGGTCTGATACAGACGGTCTGATACAGACGGTCTGATACAGTCGGTCTGAGACGCACGGTCTGAGACAGACGGTCAGAGACAGGCGGCCTGAGACAGACGGTCTGTGACAGTCGGTCTGAGACGCACGGTCTGAGACAGACGGTCTGAGACTGACGGTCTGAGACAGAAGGTCTGAGACAGGCGGTCTGCGACAGGCGGTCTGAGACAGACGGCCTGAGACAGACGGTCAGAGACAGGCGGCCTGAGACAGACGGCCTGAGACAGACGGTCTGAGACAGACGGTCCGAGACAGACGGTCTGAGACAGACGGTCAGAGACAGGCGGCCTGAGACAGACGGCCTGAGACAGACGGTCTGAGACAGACGGTCTGAGACAGACGGTCTGAGACAGACGGTCTGAGAGAGACGGTCTGAGACAGGCGGTCTGAGACAGACGGACAGGGACAGGCGAATAGACGCTGCCCGATAGCGGCAGACGGACTGGGACGGACGGTCTGAGATAGGCTGACTGAGATAGACGGTCTGAGACAGACGCTCAGAGACAGACAGTCTGAGACAGGCGGCCTGAGACAGACGGTCTGAGACAGACGGTCTGAGACAGGCGGTCTGAGGCAGGCGGTCTGAGACAGACGGTCGGAGACAGACGGCCTGAGACAGATGGTCTGAGACAGACGGTCTGAGACAGACGGTCTGAGACAGGCGGTCTGAGGCAGGCGGTCTGAGACAGACGGTCGGAGACAGACGGCCTGAGACAGATGGTCTGAGACAGACGGTCTGAGACAGACGGTCTGAGACAGACGGTCTGAGACAGGCGGTCTGATACAGACGGTCTGAGACAGACGGTCAGAGACAGGCGGCCTGAGACAGACGGCCTGAGACAGACGGTCTGATACAGACGGTCTGATACAGACGGTCTGATACAGACGGTGTGATACAGACGGTCTGATACAGACGGTCTGATACAGACGGTCTGATACAGACGGTCTGATACAGTCGGTCTGAGACGCACGGTCTGAGACAGACGGTCAGAGACAGGCGGCCTGAGACAGACGGTCTGTGACAGTCGGTCTGAGACGCACGGTCTGAGACAGACGGTCTGAGACTGACGGTCTGAGACAGAAGGTCTGAGACAGGCGGTCTGAGACAGGCGGTCTGAGACAGACGGCCTGAGACAGACGGTCAGAGACAGGCGGCCTGAGACAGACGGCCTGAGACAGACAGTCTGAGACAGGCGGCCTGAGACAGACGGTCTGAGACAGACGGTCTGAGACAGGCGGTCTGAGGCAGGCGGTCTGAGACAGACGGTCAGAGACAGGCGGCCTGAGACAGACGGCCTGAGACAGACGGTCTGAGACAGACGGTCTGAGAGAGACGGTCTGAGACAGGCGGTCTGAGACAGACGGACAGGGACAGGCGAATAGACGCTGCCCGATAGCGGCAGACGGACTGAGACGGACGGTCTGAGATAGGCTGACTGAGATAGACGGTCTGAGACAGACGCTCTGAGACAGACAGTCTGAGACAGGCGGCCTGAGACAGACGGTCTGAGACAGACGGTCTGAGACAGGCGGTCTGAGGCAGGCGGTCTGAGACAGACGGTCGGAGACAGACGGCCTGAGACAGATGGTCTGAGACAGACGGTCTGAGACAGACGGTCTGAGGCAGACGGTCTGAGACAGACGGTCTGAGACAGGCGGTCTGATACAGACGGTCTGAGACAGACGGTCAGAGACAGGCGGCCTGAGACAGACGGCCTGAGACAGACGGTCTGATACAGACGGTCTGATACAGACGGTCTGATACAGACGGTCTGATACAGACGGTCTGATACAGACGGTCTGATACAGACGGTCTGATACAGACGGTCTGATACAGACGGTCTGTGACAGTCGGTCTGAGACGCACGGTCTGAGACAGACGGTCAGAGACAGGCGGCCTGAGACAGACGGCCTGAGACAGACGGTCTGAGACAGACGGTCCGAGACAGACGGTCTGAGACAGACGGTCAGAGACAGGCGGCCTGAGACAGACGGCCTGAGACAGACGGTCTGAGACAGACGGTCTGAGAGAGACGGTCTGAGACAGGCGGTCTGAGACAGACGGACAGGGACAGGCGAATAGACGCTGCACGATAGCGGCAGACGGACTGAGACGGACGGTCTGAGATAGGCTGACTGAGATAGACGGTCTGAGACAGACGCTCTGAGACAGACAGTCTGAGACAGGCGGCCTGAGACAGACGGTCTGAGAGAGACGGTCTGAGACAGACGGTCTGAGACAGACGGTCTGAGACAGGCGGTCTGACACAGACGGTCTGAGACAGACGGTCAGAGACAGGCGGCCTGAGACAGACGGCCTGAGACAGACGGTCTGATACAGACGGTCTGATACAGACGGTCTGATACAGACGGTCTGATACAGACGGTCTGATACAGACGGTCTGATACAGACGGTCTGATACAGACGGTCTGATACAGACGGTCTGATACAGACGGTCTGTGACAGTCGGTCTGAGACGCACGGTCTGAGACAGACGGTCAGAGACAGGCGGCCTGTGACAGTCGGTCTGAGACGCACGGTCTGAGACAGACGGTCAGAGACAGGCGGCCTGAGACAGACGGCCTGAGACAGACGGCCTGAGACAGACGGCCTGAGACAGACGGTCTGAGACAGACGGTCCGAGACAGACGGTCTGAGACAGACGGTCAGAGACAGGCGGCCTGAGACAGACGGCCTGAGACAGACGGTCTGACACAGACGGCCTGAGACAGACGGTCTGAGACAGACGGCCTGAGACAGGCGGTCTGCGACAGAGGGACAGGGACAGGCGAATAGACGCTGCGCGATAGCGGCAGACAGACTGAGAAGGACGGTCTGAGATAGGCTGACTGAGATAGACGGTCTGAGACAGACGGCCTGAGACAGACGGTCTGAGACAGACGCTCTGAGACAGTCGGTCTGAGACGCACGGTCTGAGACAGACGGTCTGAGACAGACGGTCTGAGACAGACGGCCTGAGACAGACGGTCTGAGACAGACGCTCTGAGACAGTCGGTCTGAGACGCACGGTCTGAGACAGACGGTCTGAGACAGACGGTCTGAGACAGACGGTCTGAGACAGACGGTCTGAGACAGACGGTCTGAGACAGACGGTCTGAGACAGACGGTTCGAGACAGAGGGATTGAGACAGACGGTCTGAGACTGGCGGTCTGATACAGACGGTCTGAGAAAGACGGTCTGAGACAGGCGGTCAGAGACAGGCGGCCTGAGACAGACGGCCTGACACAGACGGTCTGAGACAGGCGGCCTGAGACAGACGGCCTGAGACAGACGGCCTGAGACAGACGGTCTGAGACAGACGGTCTGAGACAGACGGCCTGAGACACACGGTTCAAGACAGAGGGATTGAGACAGTCGGTCTGAGAGAGAAGGTCTGAGACAGGCGGTCTGAGACAGGCGGTCTGAGACAGACGGCCAGAGACAGACGGTTCGAGACAGAGGGATTGAGACAGACGGTCTGAGACAGATGGTCTGAGACAGACGGTCTGAGACAGACGGTCTGTGACAGTCGGTCTGAGACGCACGGTCTGAGACAGACGGTCTGAGACTGACGGTCTGAGACAGAAGGTCTGAGACAGGCGGTCTGAGACAGGCGGTCTGAGACAGACGGCCTGAGACAGACGGTCAGAGACAGGCGGCCTGAGACAGACGGCCTGAGACAGACGGTCTGAGACAGACGGTCCGAGACAGACGGTCTGAGACAGACAGTCTGAGACAGACGGTCAGAGACAGGCGGCCTGACACAGACGGCCTGAGACAGACGGTCTGTGACAGTCGGTCTGAGACGCACGGTCTGAGACAGACGGTCTGAGACTGACGGTCTGAGACAGAAGGTCTGAGACAGGCGGTCTGAGACAGGCGGTCTGATACAGACGGTCTGAGACAGACGGTCAGAGACAGGCGGCCTGAGACAGACGGCCTGAGACAGACGGTCTGAGACAGACGGTCCGAGACAGACGGTCTGAGACAGGCGGTCAGAGACAGGCGGCCTGAGACAGACGGCCTGAGACAGACGGTCTGAGACAGACGGTCCGAGACAGACGGTCTGAGACAGACGGTCAGAGACAGGCGGCCTGAGACAGACGGCCTGAGACAGACGGTCTGAGACAGACGGTCTGAGAGAGACGGTCTGAGGCAGGCGGTCTGAGACAGACGGACAGGGACAGGCGAATAGACGCTGCCCGATAGCGGCAGACGGACTGAGACGGACGGTCTGAGATAGGCTGACTGAGATAGACGGTCTGAGACAGACGCTCTGAGACAGACAGTCTGAGACAGGCGGCCTGAGACAGACGGTCTGAGACAGACGGTCTGAGACAGGCGGTCTGAGGCAGGCGGTCTGAGACAGACGGTCGGAGACAGACGGTCTGAGACAGACGGCCTGAGACAGACGGTCTGAGACAGACGCTCTGAGACAGACGGTCTGAGACAGACGGTCTGAGACAGACGGTCTGAGACAGACGGTCTGAGACAGACGGTCTGAGACAGACGGTCTGAGACAGACGGTCTGAGACAGACGGTCTGAGACAGACGGTCTGATACAGACGGTCTGATACAGACGGTCTGATACAGACGGTCTGATACAGACGGTCTGATACAGACGGTCTGATACAGACGGTCTGATACAGACGGTCTGATACAGACGGTCTGTGACAGTCGGTCTGAGACGCACGGTCTGAGACAGACGGTCAGAGACAGGCGGCCTGAGACAGACGGCCTGAGACAGACGGTCTGAGACAGACGGTCCGAGACAGACGGTCTGAGACAGGCGGCCTGAGACAGACGGTCTGAGACAGACGGTCTGAGACAGGCGGTCTGAGGCAGGCGGTCTGAGACAGACGGTCGGAGACAGACGGCCTGAGACAGATGGTCTGAGACAGACGGTCTGAGACAGACGGTCTGAGACAGACGGTCTGAGACAGACGGTCAGAGACAGGCGGCCTGAGACAGACGGCCTGAGACAGACGGTCTGATACAGACGGTCTGATACAGACGGTCTGATACAGACGGTCTGATACAGACGGTCTGATACAGACGGTCTGATACAGACGGTCTGTGACAGTCGGTCTGAGACGCACGGTCTGAGACAGACGGTCTGAGACTGACGGTCTGAGACAGACGGGCTGAGACACGGTCTGAGACAGGCGGTCTGCGACAGACGGTCTGAGACAGACGGTCTGAGACAGACGGCCTGAGACAGGCGGTCTGCGACAGAGGGACAGGGACAGCCGAATAGACGCTGCGCGATAGCGGCAGACAGACTGAGAAGGACGGTCTGAGATAGGCTGACTGAGATAGACGGTCTCAGACAGACGGCCTGAGACAGACGGTCTGAGACAGACGCTCTGAGACAGACGGCCTGAGACAGACGGTCTGAGACAGACGCTATGAGACAGACGGTCTGAGACAGACGGTCTGAGACAGACGGTCTGAGACAGACGGTCTGAGACAGACGGTCTGAGACAGACGGTCTGAGACAGACGGTCTGAGACAGACGGTCTGAGACAGACGGTCTGAGACAGACGGTCTGAGACAGACGGTTCGAGACAGAGGGATTGAGACAGACGGTCTGAGACTGGCGGTCTGATACAGACGGTCTGAGACAGACGGTCTGAGACAGGCGGTCAGAGACAGGCGGCCTGAGACAGACGGCCTGACACAGACGGTCTGAGGCAGGCGGCCTGAGACAGACGGCCTGAGACAGACGGCCTGAGAGAGACGGTCTGAGACAGACGGCCTGAGACACACGGTTCGAGACAGAGGGATTGAGACAGACGGTCTGAGACAGAAGGTCTGAGACAGGCGGTCTGAGACAGGCGGTCTGAGACAGACGGCCTGAGACAGACGGTTCGAGACAGACGGTCTGAGACAGACGGTCTGAGACAGACGGTCTGAGACAGACGGCCTGAGACAGACGGTCTGATACAGACGGTCTGATACAGACGGTCTGATACAGACGGTCTGATACAGACGGTCTGATACAGACGGTCTGATACAGACGGTCTGATACAGACGGTCTGATAGAGACGGTCTGATACAGACGGTCTGTGACAGTCGGTCTGAGACGCACGGTCTGAGACAGACGGTCTGAGACTGACGGTCTGAGACAGACGGGCTGAGACACGGTCTGAGACAGGCGGTCTGCGACAGACGGTCTGAGACAGACGGTCTGAGACAGACGGCCTGAGACAGGCGGTCTGCGACAGAGGGACAGGGACAGGCGAATAGACGCTGCGCGATGGCGGCAGACAGACTGAGAAGGACGGTCTGAGATAGGCTGACTGAGATAGACGGTCTGAGACAGACGGGCTGAGACAGACGGTCTGAGACAGACGCTCTGAGACAGACGGTCTGAGACAGACGGTCTGAGACAGACGGTCTGAGACAGACGGTCTGAGACAGACGGTCTGAGACAGACGGTCTGAGACAGACGGTCTGCGACAGACGGTCTGAGACAGACGGTCTGAGACAGACGGTCTGAGACAGACGGTCTGAGACAGTCGGTTCGAGACAGAGGGATTGAGACAGACGGTCTGAGACTGGCGGTCTGATACAGACGGTCTGAGACAGACGGTCTGAGATAGAAGGTCTGAGACAGGCGGTCTGAGACAGGCGGTCTGAGACAGACGGCCTGAGACAGACGGTTCGAGACAGAGGGATTGAGACAGACGGTCTGAGACAGATGGTCTGAGACAGACGGTCTGAGACAGGCGGTCTGAGACAGACGGTCTGAGACAGACGGTCAGAGACAGGCGGCCTGACACAGACGGCCTGAGACAGACGGTCTGTGACAGTCGGTCTGAGACGCACGGTCTGAGACAGACGGTCTGAGACTGACGGTCTGAGACAGAAGGTCTGAGACAGGCGGTCTGAGACAGGCGGTCTGAGACAGACGGTCAGAGACAGGCGGCCTGAGACAGACGGCCTGAGACAGACGGTCTGAGACAGACGGTCCGAGACAGACGGTCTGAGACAGACAGTCAGAGACAGGCGGCCTGAGACAGACGGCCTGAGACAGACGGTCTGAGACAGACGGTCAGAGACAGGCGGCCTGAGACAGACGGCCTGAGACAGACGGTCTGAGACAGACGGTCCGAGAGAGACGGTCTGAGACAGGCGGTCTGAGACAGACGGACAGGGACAGGCGAATAGACGCTGCCCGATAGCGGCAGACGGACTGAGACGGACGGTCTGAGATAGGCTGACTGAGATAGACGGTCTGAGACAGACGCTCTGAGACAGACAGTCTGAGACAGGCGGCCTGAGACAGACGGTCTGAGACAGACGGTCTGAGATAGGCTGACTGAGATAGACGGTCTGAGACAGACGGTCTGAGACAGACGGTCTGAGACAGGCGGTCTGACACAGACGGTCTGAGACAGACGGTCAGAGACAGGCGGCCTGAGACAGACGGCCTGAGACAGACGGTCTGATACAGACGGTCTGATACAGACGGTCTGATACAGACGGTCTGATACAGACGGTCTGATACAGACGGTCTGATACAGACGGTCTGATACAGACGGTCTGATAGAGACGGTCTGATACAGACGGTCTGTGACAGTCGGTCTGAGACGCACGGTCTGAGACAGACGGTCTGAGACTGACGGTCTGAGACAGACGGGCTGAGACACGGTCTGAGACAGGCGGTCTGCGACAGACGGTCTGAGACAGACGGTCTGAGACAGACGGCCTGAGACAGGCGGTCTGCGACAGAGGGACAGGGACAGGCGAATAGACGCTGCGCGATGGCGGCAGACAGACTGAGAAGGACGGTCTGAGATAGGCTGACTGAGATAGACGGTCTGAGACAGACGGCCTGAGACAGACGGTCTGAGACAGACGGTCTGAGACAGACGGTCTGAGACAGACGGTCTGAGACAGACGGTCTGAGACAGACGGTCTGAGACAGACGGTCTGAGACAGACGGTCTGAGACAGACGGTCTGAGACAGACGGTCTGAGACAGACGGTCTGCGACAGACGGTCTCAGACAGACGGTCTGAGACAGACGGTCTGAGACAGACGGTCTGAGACAGTCGGTTCGAGACAGAGGGATTGAGACAGACGGTCTGAGACTGGCGGTCTGATACAGACGGTCTGAGACAGACGGTCTGAGACAGGCGGTCAGAGACAGGCGGCCTGAGACAGACGGCCTGACACAGACGGTCTGAGACAGGCGGCCTGAGACAGACGGCCTGAGACAGACGGCCTGAGACACACGGTTCGAGACAGAGGGATTGAGATAGACGGTCTGAGACAGAAGGTCTGAGACAGGCGGTCTGAGACAGGCGGTCTGAGACAGACGGCCTGAGACAGACGGTTCGAGACAGAGGGATTGAGACAGACGGTCTGAGACAGATGGTCTGAGACAGACGGTCTGAGACAGGCGGTCTGAGACAGACGGTCTGAGACAGACGGTCAGAGACAGGCGGCCTGACACAGACGGCCTGAGACAGACGGTCTGTGACAGTCGGTCTGAGACGCTCGGTCTGAGACAGACGGTCTGAGACTGACGGTCTGAGACAGAAGGTCTGAGACAGGCGGTCTGAGACAGGCGGTCTGAGACAGACGGTCAGAGACAGACGGCCTGAGACAGACGGCCTGAGACAGACGGTCTGAGACAGACGGTCCGAGACAGACGGTCTGAGACAGACAGTCAGAGACAGGCGGCCTGAGACAGACGGCCTGAGACAGACGGTCTGAGACAGACGGTCAGAGACAGGCGGCCTGAGACAGACGGCCTGAGACAGACGGTCTGAGACAGACGGTCCGAGAGAGACGGTCTGAGACAGGCGGTCTGAGACAGACGGACAGGGACAGGCGAATAGACGCTGCCCGATAGCGGCAGACGGACTGAGACGGACGGTCTGAGATAGGCTGACTGAGATAGACGGTCTGAGACAGACGCTCTGAGACAGACAGTCTGAGACAGGCGGCCTGAGACATACGGTCTGAGACAGACGGTCTGAGACAAGCGGTCTGAGGCAGGCGGTCTGAGACAGACGGTCGGAGACAGACGGCCTGAGACAGATGGTCTGAGACAGACGGTCTGAGACAGACGGTCTGAGACAGACGGTCTGAGACAGACGGTCTGAGACAGACGGTCTGAGACAGACGGTCTGAGACAGACGGTCTGAGACAGGCGGTCTGACACAGACGGTCTGAGACAGACGGTCAGAGACAGGCGGCCTGAGACAGACGGCCTGAGACAGACGGTCTGATACAGACGGTCTGATACAGACGGTCTGATACAGACGGTCTGATACAGACGGTCTGTGACAGTCGGTCTGAGACGCACGGTCTGAGACAGACGGTCTGATACTGACGGTCTGAGACAGACGGGCTGAGACACGGTCTGAGACAGACGGTCTGAGACAGACGGTCTGAGACAGACGGTCTGAGACAGACGGTCTGAGACAGACGGTCTGAGACAGACGGCCTGAGACAGGCGGTCTGCGACAGAGGGACAGGGACAGGCGAATAGACGCTGCGCGATAGCGGCAGACAGACTGAGAAGGACGGTCTGAGATAGGCTGACTGAGATAGACGGTCTGAGACAGACGGCCTGAGACAGACGGTCTGAGACAGACGCTCTGAGACAGACGGTCTGAGACAGACGGTCTGAGACAGACGGTCTGAGACAGACGGTCTGAGACAGACGGTCTGAGACAGACGGTCTGAGACAGACGGTCTGAGACAGACGGTTCGAGACAGAGGGATTGAGACAGACGGTCTGAGACTGGCGGTCTGATACAGACGGTCTGAGACAGGCGGTCAGAGACAGGCGGCCTGAGACAGACGGCCTGACACAGACGGTCTGAGACAGGCGGACTGAGACAGACGGCCTGAGACAGACGGCCTGAGACAGACGGTCTGAGACAGACGGTCTGAGACAGAAGGTCTGAGACAGGCGGTCTGAGACAGGAGGTCTGCGACAGACGGCCTGAGACAGACGGTTCGAGACAGAGGGATTGAGACAGACGGTCTGAGACAGATGGTCTGAGACAGACGGTCTGAGACAGGCGGTCTGAGACAGACGGTCTGAGACAGACGGTCAGAGACAGGCGGCCTGACACAGACGGCCTGAGACAGACGGTCTGTGACAGTCGGTCTGAGACGCACGGTCTGAGACAGACGGTCTGAGTCTGACGGTCTGAGACAGAAGGTCTGAGACAGGCGGTCTGAGACAGGCGGTCTGAGACAGACGGCCTGAGACAGACGGTCAGAGACAGGCGGCCTGAGACAGACGGCCTGAGACAGACGGTCTGAGACAGACGGTCCGAGACAGACGGTCTGAGACAGACAGTCAGAGACAGGCGGCCTGAGACAGACGGCCTGAGACAGACGGTCTGAGACAGACGGTCTGAGAGAGACGGTCTGAGACAGGCGGTCTGAGACAGACGGACAGGGACAGGCGAATAGACGCTGCCCGATAGCGGCAGACGGACTGAGACGGACGGTCTGAGATAGGCTGACTGAGATAGACGGTCTGAGACAGACGCTCTGAGACAGACAGTCTGAGACAGGCGGCCTGAGACAGACGGTCTGAGACAGACGGTCTGAGACAGACGGTCTGAGACAGGCGGTCTGAGGCAGGCGGTCTGAGACAGACGGTCGGAGACAGACGGCCTGAGACAGATGGTCTGAGACAGACGGTCTGAGACAGACGGTCTGAGACAGACGGTCTGAGACAGACGGTCTGAGACAGACGGTCTGAGACAGACGGTCTGAGACAGGCGGTCTGACACAGACGGTCTGAGACAGACGGTCAGAGACAGGCGGCCTGAGACAGACGGCCTGAGACAGACGGTCTGATACAGACGGTCTGATACAGACGGTCTGATACAGACGGTCTGATACAGACGGTCTGAGACAGACGGTCTGAGACAGGCGGTCTGACACAGACGGTCTGAGACAGACGGTCAGAGACAGGCGGCCTGAGACAGACGGCCTGAGACAGACGGTCTGATACAGACGGTCTGATACAGACGGTCTGATACAGACGGTCTGATACAGACGGTCTGATACAGACGGTCTGTGACAGTCGGTCTGAGACGCACGGTCTGAGACAGACGGTCTGAGACTGACGGTCTGAGACAGACGGGCTGAGACACGGTCTGAGACAGGCGGTCTGCGACAGACGGTCTGAGACAGACGGTCTGAGACAGACGGCCTGAGACAGGCGGTCTGCGACAGAGGGACAGGGACAGGCGAATAGACGCTGCGCGATAGCGGCAGACAGACTGAGAAGGACGGTCTGAGATAGGCTGACTGAGATAGACGGTCTCAGACAGACGGCCTGAGACAGACGGTCTGAGACAGACGCTCTGAGACAGACGGCCTGAGACAGACGGTCTGAGACAGACGCTATGAGACAGACGGTCTGAGACAGACGGTCTGAGACAGACGGTCTGAGACAGACGGTCTGAGACAGACGGTCTGAGACAGACGGTCTGAGACAGACGGTCTGAGACAGACGGTCTGAGACAGACGGTCTGAGACAGACGGTCTGAGACAGACGGTCTGAGACAGACGGTCTGAGACAGACGGTCTGAGACAGACGGTCTGAGACAGACGGTCTGAGACAGACGGTCTGAGACAGACGGTCTGAGACAGACGGTTCGAGACAGAGGGATTGAGACAGACGGTCTGAGACTGGCGGTCTGATACAGACGGTCTGAGACAGACGGTCTGAGACAGGCGGTCAGAGACAGGCGGCCTGAGACAGACGGCCTGACACAGACGGTCTGAGACAGGCGGCCTGAGACAGACGGCCTGAGACAGACGGCCTGAGACAGACGGTCTGAGACAGACGGCCTGAGACACACGGTTCGAGACAGAGGGATTGAGACAGACGGTCTGAGACAGAAGGTCTGAGACAGGCGGTCTGAGACAGGCGGTCTGAGACAGACGGCCTGAGACAGACGGTTCGAGACAGAGGGATTGAGACAGACGGTCTGAGACAGATGGTCTGAGACAGACGGTCTGAGACAGGCGGTCTGAGACAGACGGTCTGAGACAGTCGCTCTGAGACGCACGGTCTGAGACAGACGGTCTGAGACTGACGGTCTGAGACAGACGGGCTGAGACACGGTCTGAGACAGGCGGTCTGCGACAGACGGTCTGAGACAGACGGTCTGAGACAGACGGCCTGAGACAGGCGGTCTGCGACAGAGGGACAGGGACAGGCGAATAGACGCTGCGCGATAGCGGCAGACAGACTGAGAAGGACGGTCTGAGATAGGCTGACTGAGATAGACGGTCTGAGACAGACGGTCTGAGACAGACGGTCTGAGACAGACGGTCTGAGACAGGCGGTCTGACACAGACGGTCTGAGACAGACGGTCAGAGACAGGCGGCCTGAGACAGACGGCCTGAGACAGACGGTCTGATACAGACGGTCTGATACAGACGGTCTGATACAGACGGTCTGATACAGACGGTCTGATACAGACGGTCTGATACAGACGGTCTGATACAGACGGTCTGTGACAGTCGGTCTGAGACGCACGGTCTGAGACAGACGGTCTGAGACAGACGGTCTGAGACTGACGGTCTGAGACAGACGGGCTGAGACACGGTCTGAGACAGGCGGTCTGCGACAGACGGTCTGAGACAGACGGTCTGAGACAGACGGCCTGAGACAGGCGGTCTGCGACAGAGGGACAGGGACAGGCGAATAGACGCTGCGCGATGGCGGCAGACAGACTGAGAAGGACGGTCTGAGATAGGCTGACTGAGATAGACGGTCTGAGACAGACGGCCTGAGACAGACGGTCTGAGACAGACGCTCTGAGACAGACGGTCTGAGACAGACGGTCTGAGACAGACGGTCTGAGACAGACGGTCTGAGACAGACGGTCTGAGACAGACGGTCTGAGACAGACGGTCTGCGACAGACGGTCTGAGACAGACGGTCTGAGACAGACGGTCTGAGACAGACGGTCTGAGACAGTCGGTTCGAGACAGAGGGATTGAGACAGACGGTCTGAGACTGGCGGTCTGATACAGACGGTCTGAGACAGACGGTCTGAGACAGGCGGTCAGAGACAGGCGGCCTGAGACAGACGGCCTAACACAGACGGTCTGAGACAGGCGGCCTGAGACAGACGGCCTGAGACAGACGGCCTGAGACAGATGGTCTGAGACAGACGGTCTGAGACAGACGGCCTGAGACACACGGTTCGAGACAGAGGGATTGAGATAGACGGTCTGAGATAGAAGGTCTGAGACAGGCGGTCTGAGACAGGCGGTCTGAGACAGACGGCCTGAGACAGACGGTTCGAGACAGAGGGATTGAGACAGACGGTCTGAGACAGATGGTCTGAGACAGACGGTCTGAGACAGGCGGTCTGAGACAGACGGTCTGAGACAGGCGGTCAGAGACAGGCGGCCTGACACAGACGGCCTGAGACAGACGGTCTGTGACAGTCGGTCTGAGACGCACGGTCTGAGACAGACGGTCTGAGACTGACGGTCTGAGACAGAAGGTCTGAGACAGGCGGTCTGAGACAGGCGATCTGAGACAGACGGTCAGAGACAGGCGGCCTGAGACAGACGGCCTGAGACAGACGGTCTGAGACAGACGGTCCGAGACAGACGGTCTGAGACAGACAGTCAGAGACAGGCGGCCTGAGACAGACGGCCTGAGACAGACGGTCTGAGACAGACGGTCAGAGACAGGCGGCCTGAGACAGACGGCCTGAGACAGACGGTCTGAGACAGACGGTCCGAGAGAGACGGTCTGAGACAGGCGGTCTGAGACAGACGGACAGGGACAGGCGAATAGACGCTGCCCGATAGCGGCAGACGGACTGAGACGGACGGTCTGAGATAGGCTGACTGAGATAGACGGTCTGAGACAGACGCTCTGAGACAGACAGTCTGAGACAGGCGGCCTGAGACAGACGGTCTGAGACAGACGGTCTGAGACAGGCGGTCTGAGGCAGGCGGTCTGAGACAGACGGTCGGAGACAGACGGCCTGAGACAGATGGTCTGAGACAGACGGTCTGAGACAGACGGTCTGAGACAGACGGTCTGAGACAGACGGTCTGAGACAGACGGTCTGAGACAGACGGTCTGAGACAGGCGGTCTGACACAGACGGTCTGAGACAGACGGTCAGAGACAGGCGGCCTGAGACAGACGGCCTGAGACAGACGGTCTGATACAGACGGTCTGATACAGACGGTCTGATACAGACGGTCTGATACAGACGGTCTGATACAGACGGTCTGTGACAGTCGGTCTGAGACGCACGGTCTGAGACAGACGGTCTGAGACTGACGGTCTGAGACAGACGGGCTGAGACAGACGGTCTGAGACAGACGGTCTGAGACAGACGGTCTGAGACAGACGGTCTGAGACAGACGGTCTGAGACAGACGGTTCGAGACAGAGGGATTGAGACAGACGGTCTGAGACTGGCGGTCTGATACAGACGGTCTGAGACAGGCGGTCAGAGACAGGCGGCCTGAGACAGACGGCCTGACACAGACGGTCTGAGACAGGCGGACTGAGACAGACGGCCTGAGACAGACGGCCTGAGACAGACGGTCTGAGACAGACGGCCTGAGACACACGGTTCGAGACAGAGGGATTGAGACAGACGGTCTGAGACAGAAGGTCTGAGACAGGCGGTCTGAGACAGGCGGTCTGAGACAGACGGCCTGAGACAGACGGTTCGAGACAGAGGGATTGAGACAGACGGTCTGAGACAGACGGTCTGAGACAGACGGTCTGAGACAGACGGTCTGAGACAGACGGTCTGAGACAGACGGTCTGAGACAGACGGTCTTAGACAGACGGTCTTAGACATACGGTCTGAGACAGACGGTCTGAGACAGACGGTCTGATACAGACGGTCTGAGACAGACGGTCTGAGACAGACGGCCTGAGACAGACGGTCTGAGACAGACGGTCTGACACAGACGGTCTGCGACAGACGGTCTGAGACAGACGGTCTGAGACAGAAGGTTCGAGACAGAGGGATTGAGACAGACGGTCTGAGACAGACGGTCTGAGACAGGCGGTCTGAGACAGGCGGTCTGAGACAGACGGTCTGAGACAGACGGTCTGAGACAGACGGTCTGAGACAGAAGGTTCGAGACAGAGGGATTGAGACAGACGGTCTGAGACAGACGGTCTGAGACAGGCGGTCTGAGACAGGCGGTCTGAGACAGACGGTCGGAGACAGACGGTCTGAGACAGACGGTCTGAGACAGACGGTCTGAGACAGACGGTCTGAGACAGACGGTCTGAGACAGACGGTCCGAGATAGACGGTCTGAGACAGACGGTCAGAGACAGGCGGCCTGAGACAGACGGCCTGAGACAGACGGTCTGAGACAGACGGTCTGAGAGAGACGGTCTGAGACAGGCGGTCTGAGACAGACGGACAGGGACAGGCGAATAGACGCTGCCCGATAGCGGCAGACGGACTGAGACGGACGGTCTGAGATAGGCTGACTGAGATAGACGGTCTGAGACAGACGCTCTGAGACAGACAGTCTGAGACAGGCGGCCTGAGACAGACGGTCTGAGACAGACGGTCTGAGACAGGCGGTCTGAGGCAGGCGGTCTGAGACAGACGGTCGGAGACAGACGGCCTGAGACAGATGGTCTGAGACAGACGGTCTGAGACAGACGGTCTGAGACAGACGGTCTGAGACAGACGGTCTGAGACAGACGGTCTGAGACAGGCGGTCTGATACAGACGGTCTGAGACAGACGGTCAGAGACAGGCGGCCTGAGACAGACGGCCTGAGACAGACGGTCTGATACAGACGGTCTGATACAGACGGTCTGATACAGACGGTCTGATACAGACGGTCTGATACAGACGGTCTGATACAGACGGTCTGATACAGACGGTCTGTGACAGTCGGTCTGAGACGCACGGTCTGAGACAGACGGTCAGAGACAGGCGGCCTGAGACAGACGGCCTGAGACAGACGGTCTGAGACAGACGGTCCGAGACAGACGGTCCGAGACAGACGGTCAGAGACAGGCGGCCTGAGACAGACGGCCTGAGACAGACGGTCTGAGACAGACGGTCTGAGAGAGACGGTCTGAGACAGGCGGTCTGAGACAGACGGACAGGGACAGGCGAATAGACGCTGCCCGATAGCGGCAGACGGACTGAGACGGACGGTCTGAGATAGGCTGACTGAGATAGACGGTCTGAGACAGACGCTCTGAGACAGACAGTCTGAGACAGGCGGCCTGAGACAGACGGTCTGAGACAGACGGTCTGAGACAGGCGGTCTGAGGCAGGCGGTCTGAGACAGACGGTCTGAGACAGACGGCCTGAGACAGATGGTCTGAGACAGACGGTCTGAGACAGACGGTCTGAGACAGACGGTCTGAGACAGACGGTCTGAGACAGACGGTCTGAGACAGACGGTCTGAGACAGGCGGTCTGATACAGACGGTCTGAGACAGACGGTCAGAGACAGGCGGCCTGACACAGACGGCCTGAGACAGACGGTCTGATACAGACGGTCTGATACAGACGGTCTGATACAGACGGTCTGATACAGACGGTCTGATACAGACGGTCTGATACAGACGGTCTGATACAGACGGTCTGATACAGACGGTCTGATACAGACGGTCTGATACAGACGGTCTGATACAGACGGTCTGTGACAGTCGGTCTGAGACGCACGGTCTGAGACAGACGGTCTGAGACTGACGGTCTGAGACAGACGGGCTGAGACACGGTCTGAGACAGGCGGTCTGCGACAGACGGTCTGAGACAGGCGGTCTGAGACAGACGGCCTGAGACAGGCGGTCTGCGACAGAGGGACAGGGACAGGCGAATAGACGCTGCGCGATAGCGGCAGACAGACTGAGAAGGACGGTCTGAGATAGGCTGACTGAGATAGACGGTCTGAGACAGACGGCCTGAGACAGACGGTCTGATACAGACGCTCTGAGACAGACGGTCTGAGACAGACGGTCTGAGACAGACGGTCTGAGACAGAAGGTTCGAGACAGAGGGATTGAGACAGACGGTCTGAGACAGACGGTCTGAGACAGGCGGTCTGAGACAGGCGGTCTGAGACAGACGGTCTGAGACAGACGGTCTGAGACAGACGGTCTGAGACAGAAGGTTCGAGACAGAGGGATTGAGACAGACGGTCTGAGACAGACGGTCTGAGACAGGCGGTCTGAGACAGGCGGTCTGAGACAGACGGTCTGAGACAGACGGTCTGAGACAGACGGTCTGAGACAGACGGTCTGAGACAGACGGTCTGAGACAGACGGTCTGAGACAGAAGGTTCGAAACAGAGGGATTGAGACAGACGGTCTGAGACAGACGGTCTGAGACGGGCGGTCTGAGACAGGCGGTCTGAGACAGACGGTCGGAGACAGACGGTCTGAGACAGACGGTCTGAGACAGACGGTCTGAGACAGACGGTCTGAGACAGACGGTCTGAGACAGACGGTCTGAGACAGACGGTCTGAGACAGACGGTCTTAGACAGACGGTCTTAGACATACGGCCTGAGACAGACAGTCTGAGACAGACACTCTGAGACAGACAGTCTGATACAGACGGTCTGAGACAGACGGTCTGAGACAGACGGTCTGAGACAGACGGTCTGAGACAGACGGTCTGAGACAGACGGTCTGACACAGACGGTCTGAGACAGACGGTTCGAGACAGAGGGATTGAGACAGACGGTCTGAGACAGACGGTCTGAGACAGACGGTGTGAGACAGGCGGTCTGATACAGACGGTCTGAGACAGACGGTCAGAGACAGGCGACCTGAGACAGACGGCCTGAGACAGACGGTCTGATACAGACGGTCTGATACAGACGGTCTGATACAGACGGTCTGATACAGACGGTCTGATACAGACGGTCTGATACAGACGGTCTGTGACAGTCGGTCTGAGACAGGCGGTCTGAGACAGGCGGTCTGAGACAGACGGTCTGAGACAGACGGTCTGAGACAGACGGTCTGAGACAGACGGTCTGAGACAGACGGTCTGAGACAGAAGGTTCGAGACAGAGGGATTGAGACAGACGGTCTGAGACAGACGGTCTGAGACAGGCGGTCTGAGACAGGCGGTCTGAGACAGACGGTCGGAGACAGACAGTCTGAGACAGACAGTCTGATACAGACGGTCTGAGACAGACGGTCTGAGACAGAAGGTTCGAAACAGAGGGATTGAGACAGACGGTCTGAGACAGACGGTCTGAGACGGGCGGTCTGAGACAGGCGGTCTGAGACAGACGGTCGGAGACAGACGGTCTGATACAGACGGTCTGAGACAGACGGTCTGAGACAGACGGTCTGAGACAGACGGTCTGAGACAGACGGTCTGACACAGACGGTCTGAGACAGACGGTTCGAGACAGAGGGATTGAGACAGACGGTCTGAGACAGACGGTCTGAGACAGACGGTGTGAGACAGGCGGTCTGATACAGACGGTCTGAGACAGACGGTCAGAGACAGGCGACCTGAGACAGACGGCCTGAGACAGACGGTCTGATACAGACGGTCTGATACAGACGGTCTGATACAGACGGTCTGATACAGACGGTCTGATACAGACGGTCTGATACAGACGGTCTGTGACAGTCGGTCTGAGACAGGCGGTCTGAGACAGGCGGTCTGAGACAGACGGTCTGAGACAGACGGTCTGAGACAGACGGTCTGAGACAGACGGTCTGAGACAGAAGGTTCGAGACAGAGGGATTGAGACAGACGGTCTGAGACAGACGGTCTGAGACAGGCGGTCTGAGACAGGCGGTCTGAGACAGACGGTCGGAGACAGACGGTCTGAGACAGACGGTCTGAGACAGACGGTCTGAGACAGACGGTCTGATACAGACGGTCGGAGACAGACGGCCTGAGACAGACGGTCTGAGACAGACGGTCTGAGACAGACGGTCTGAGACAGACGGTCTGAGACAGACGGTCTTAGACAGACGGTCTTAGACATACGGCCTGAGACAGACAGTCTGAGACAGACACTCTGAGACAGACAGTCTGATACAGACGGTCTGAGACAGACGGTCTGAGACAGACGGTCTGAGACAGACGGTCTGAGACAGACGGTCTGAGACAGACGGTCTGAGACAGACGGTTCGAGACAGAGGGATTGAGACAGACGGTCTGAGACAGACGGTCTGAGACAGACGGTGTGAGACAGGCGGTCTGATACAGACGGTCTGAGACAGACGGTCAGAGACAGGCGACCTGAGACAGACGGCCTGAGACAGACGGTCTGATACAGACGGTCTGATACAGACGGTCTGATACAGACGGTCTGATACAGACGGTCTGATACAGACGGTCTGATACAGACGGTCTGTGACAGTCGGTCTGAGACAGGCGGTCTGAGACAGGCGGTCTGAGACAGACGGTCTGAGACAGACGGTCTGAGACAGACGGTCTGAGACAGACGGTCTGAGACAGAAGGTTCGAGACAGAGGGATTGAGACAGACGGTCTGAGACAGACGGTCTGAGACAGGCGGTCTGAGACAGGCGGTCTGAGACAGACGGTCGGAGACAGACGGTCTGAGACAGACGGTCTGAGACAGACGGTCTGAGACAGACGGTCTGAGACAGACGGTCTGAGACAGAGGGATTGAGATAGACGGTCTGAGACAGAAGGTTCGAGACAGAGGGATTGAGACAGACGGTCTGAGACAGACGGTCTGAGACAGGCGGTCTGAGGCAGGCGGTCTGAGGCAGGCGGTCTGAGACAGGCGGTCGGAGACAGACGGCCTGAGACAGACGGTCTGAGACAGACGGTCTGAGACAGACGGTCTGAGACAGACGGTCTGAGACAGACGGTCTGAGACAGACGGTCTGAGACAGACGGTCTGAGACAGACGGTCTGAGACAGACGGTCTGAGACAGACGGTCTTAGACAGACGGTCTTAGACATACGGTCTGAGACAGACGGTCTGAGACAGACGGTCTGATACAGACGGTCTGAGACAGACGGTCTGAGACAGACGGTCTGACACAGACGGTCTGAGACAGACGCTCTGCGACAGACGGTCTGAGACAGACGGTCTGAGACAGAAGGTTCGAGACAGAGGGATTGAGACAGACGGTCTGAGACAGACGGTCTGAGACAGGCGGTCTGAGACAGGCGGTCTGAGACAGACGGTCTGAGACAGACGGTCTGAGACAGACGGTCTGAGACAGACGGTCTGAGACAGACGGTCTGAGACAGACGGTCTGAGACAGACGGTCTGAGACAGAAGGTTCGAGACAGAGGGATTGAGACAGACGGTCTGAGACAGACGGTCTGAGACAGGCGGTCTGAGACAGGCGGTCTGAGACAGACGGTCGGAGACAGACTTTCGGAGACAGACGGTCTGAGACAGACGGTCTGAGACAGACGGTCTTAGACAGACGGTCTTAGACATACGGCCTGAGACAGACAGTCTGAGACAGACAGTCTGAGACAGACAGTCTGAGACAGACGGTCTTAGACAGACGGTCTTAGACATACGGCCTGAGACAGACGGTTCGAGACAGAGGGATTGAGACAGACGGTCTGAGACAGATTGTCTGAGACAGACGGTATGAGACAGACGGTATGAGACAGGCGGTCTGAGACAGGCGGTCTGAGACAGACGGTCTGATACAGACGGTCTGTGACAGTCGGTCTGAGACGCACGGTCTGAGACAGACGGTCTGAGACTGACGGTCTGAGACAGACGGTCTGAGACACGGTCTGAGACAGGCGGTCTGAGACAAACGGCCTGAGACAGACGGTCAGAGACAGGCGGCCTGAGACAGACGGCCTGAGACAGACGGTCTGAGACAGACGGTCCGAGACAGACGGTCTGAGACAGACGGTCAGAGACAGGCGGCCTGAGACAGACGGCCTGAGACAGACGGTCTGAGACAGACGGTCTGAGAGAGACGGTCTGAGACAGGCGGTCTGAGACAGACGGACAGGGACAGGCGAATAGACGCTGCCCGATAGCGGCAGACGGACTGAGACGGACGGTCTGAGATTGGCTGACTGAGATAGACGGTCTGAGACAGACGCTCTGAGACAGACAGTCTGAGACAGGCGGCCTGAGACAGACGGTCTGAGACAGGCGGTCTGAGACAGGCGGTCTGAGACAGACGGTCTGAGACAGACGGTCTGAGACAGACGGCCTGAGACACACGGTTCGAGACAGAGGGATTGAGACAGACGGTCTGAGACAGAAGGTCTGAGACAGGCGGTCTGAGACAGGCGGTCTGAGACAGACGGCCTGAGACAGACGGTTCGAGACAGAGGGATTGAGACAGACGGTCTGAGACAGATGGTCTGAGACAGACGGTCTGAGACAGGCGGTCTGAGACAGACGGTCTGAGACAGACGGTCAGAGACAGGCGGCCTGACACAGACGGCCTGAGACAGACGGTCTGTGACAGTCGGTCTGAGACGCACGGTCTGAGACAGACGGTCTGAGACTGACGGTCTGAGACAGGCGGTCTGAGACAGACGGACAGGGACAGGCGAATAGACGCTGCCCGATAGCGGCAGACGGACTGAGACGGACGGTCTGAGATAGGCTGACTGAGATAGACGGTCTGAGACAGACGCTCTGGGACAGACAGTCTGAGACAGGCGGCCTGAGACAGACGGTCTGAGACAGACGGTCTGAGACAGGCGGTCTGAGGCAGGCGGTCTGAGGCAGGCGGTCTGAGACAGACGGTCTGAGACAGACGGTCTGAGACAGACGGTCTGAGACAGACGGTCTGAGACCGACGGTCTGAGACAGACGGTCTTAGACAGACGGTCTTAGACATACGGTCTGAGACAGACGGTCTGAGACAGACGGTCTGATACAGACGGTCTGAGACAGACGGTCTGAGACAGACGGTCTGAGACAGACGGTCTGAGACAGACGGTCTGAGACAGACGGTCTGAGACAGACGGTCTGACACAGACGGTCTGCGACAGACGGTCTGAGACAGACGGTCTGAGACAGAAGGTTCGAGACAGAGGGATTGAGACAGACGGTCTGAGACAGACGGTCTGAGACAGGCGGTCTGAGACAGGCGGTCTGAGACAGACGGTCTGAGACAGACGGTCTGAGACAGACGGTCTGAGACAGACGGTCTGAGACAGACGGTCTGAGACAGACGGCCTGAGACACACGGTTCGAGACAGAGGGATTGAGACAGACGGTCTGAGACAGAAGGTCTGAGACAGGCGGTCTGAGACAGGCGGTCTGAGACAGACGGCCTGAGACAGACGGTTCGAGACAGAGGGATTGAGACAGACGGTCTGAGACAGATGGTCTGAGACAGACGGTCTGAGACAGGCGGTCTGAGACAGACGGTCTGAGACAGACGGTCAGAGACAGGCGGCCTGACACAGACGGCCTGAGACAGACGGTCTGTGACAGTCGGTCTGAGACGCACGGTCTGAGACAGACGGTCTGAGACTGACGGTCTGAGACAGGCGGTCTGAGACAGACGGACAGGGACAGGCGAATAGACGCTGCCCGATAGCGGCAGACGGACTGAGACGGACGGTCTGAGATAGGCTGACTGAGATAGACGGTCTGAGACAGACGCTCTGGGACAGACAGTCTGAGACAGGCGGCCTGAGACAGACGGTCTGAGACAGACGGTCTGAGACAGGCGGTCTGAGGCAGGCGGTCTGAGGCAGGCGGTCTGAGACAGACGGTCTGAGACAGACGGTCTGAGACAGACGGTCTGAGACAGACGGTCTGAGACCGACGGTCTGAGACAGACGGTCTTAGACAGACGGTCTTAGACATACGGTCTGAGACAGACGGTCTGAGACAGACGGTCTGATACAGACGGTCTGAGACAGACGGTCTGAGACAGACGGTCTGAGACAGACGGTCTGAGACAGACGGTCTGAGACAGACGGTCTGACACAGACGGTCTGCGACAGACGGTCTGAGACAGACGGTCTGAGACAGAAGGTTCGAGACAGAGGGATTGAGACAGACGGTCTGAGACAGACGGTCTGAGACAGGCGGTCTGAGACAGGCGGTCTGAGACAGACGGTCTGAGACAGACGGTCTGAGACAGACGGTCTGAGACAGACGGTCTGAGACAGACGGTCTGAGACAGACGGTCTGAGACAGACGGTCTGAGACAGACGGTCTGACACAGACGGTCTGAGACAGACGGTCTGACACAGACGCTCTGCGACAGACGGTCTGAGACAGACGGTCTGAGACAGAAGGTTCGAGACAGGGGGATTGAGACAGACGGTCTGAGACAGACGGTCTGAGACAGGCGGTCTGAGACAGGCGGTCTGAGACAGACGGTCTGAGACAGACGGTCTGAGACAGACGGTCTGAGACAGACGGTCTGAGACAGAAGGTTCGAGACAGAGGGATTGAGACAGACGGTCTGAGACAGACGGTCTGAGACAGGCGGTCTGAGACAGGCGGTCTGAGACAGACGGTCGGAGACAGACGGTCGGAGACAGACGGTCTGAGACAGACGGTCTGAGACAGGCGGTCTGAGACAGGCGGTCTGAGACAGACGGTCTGAGACAGGCGGTCGGAGACAGACGGCCTGAGACAGACGGTCTGAGACAGACGGTCTGAGACAGACGGTCTGAGACAGACGGTCTGAGACAGACGGTCTGAGACAGACGGTCTGAGACAGACGGTCTGAGACAGACGGTCTGACACAGACGGTCTGAGACAGACGGTCTGACACAGACGCTCTGCGACAGACGGTCTGAGACAGAAGGTTCGAGACAGAGGGATTGAGACAGACGGTCTGAGACAGACGGTCTGAGACAGGCGGTCTGAGACAGGCGGTCTGAGACAGACGGTCTGAGACAGACGGTCTGAGACAGACGGTCTGAGACAGACGGTCTGAGACAGACGGTCTGAGACAGACGGTCTGAGACAGACGGTCTGAGACAGAAGGTTCGAGACAGAGGGATTGAGACAGACGGTCTGAGACAGACGGTCTGAGACAGGCGGTCTGAGACAGGCGGTCTGAGACAGACGGTCGGAGACAGACGGTCGGAGACAGACGGTCTTAGACAGACGGTCTTAGACATACGGCCTGAGACAGACAGTCTGAGACAGACACTCTGAGACAGACAGTCTGATACAGACGGTCTGAGACAGACGGTCTGAGACAGACGGTCTGAGACAGACGGTCTGAGACAGACGGTCTGAGACAGACGGTCTGAGACAGACGGTTCGAGACAGAGGGATTGAGACAGACGGTCTGAGACAGACGGTCTGAGACAGACGGTGTGAGACAGGCGGTCTGATACAGACGGTCTGAGACAGACGGTCAGAGACAGGCGACCTGAGACAGACGGCCTGAGACAGACGGTCTGATACAGACGGTCTGATACAGACGGTCTGATACAGACGGTCTGATACAGACGGTCTGATACAGACGGTCTGATACAGACGGTCTGTGACAGTCGGTCTGAGACAGGCGGTCTGAGACAGGCGGTCTGAGACAGACGGTCTGAGACAGACGGCCTGAGACAGACGGTCTGAGACAGACGGTCTGAGACAGAAGGTTCGAGACAGAGGGATTGAGACAGACGGTCTGAGACAGACGGTCTGAGACAGGCGGTCTGAGACAGGCGGTCTGAGACAGACGGTCGGAGACAGACGGTCTGAGACAGACGGTCTGAGACAGACGGTCTGAGACAGACGGTCTGAGACAGACGGTCTGAGACAGAGGGATTGAGATAGACGGTCTGAGACAGAAGGTTCGAGACAGAGGGATTGAGACAGACGGTCTGAGACAGACGGTCTGAGACAGGCGGTCTGAGGCAGGCGGTCTGAGGCAGGCGGTCTGAGACAGGCGGTCGGAGACAGACGGCCTGAGACAGACGGTCTGAGACAGACGGTCTGAGACAGACGGTCTGAGACAGACGGTCTGAGACAGACGGTCTGAGACAGACGGTCTGAGACAGACGGTCTGAGACAGACGGTCTGAGACAGACGGTCTGAGACAGACGGTCTTAGACAGACGGTCTTAGACATACGGTCTGAGACAGACGGTCTGAGACAGACGGTCTGATACAGACGGTCTGAGACAGACGGTCTGAGACAGACGGTCTGACACAGACGGTCTGAGACAGACGCTCTGCGACAGACGGTCTGAGACAGACGGTCTGAGACAGAAGGTTCGAGACAGAGGGATTGAGACAGACGGTCTGAGACAGACGGTCTGAGACAGGCGGTCTGAGACAGGCGGTCTGAGACAGACGGTCTGAGACAGACGGTCTGAGACAGACGGTCTGAGACAGACGGTCTGAGACAGACGGTCTGAGACAGACGGTCTGAGACAGACGGTCTGAGACAGAAGGTTCGAGACAGAGGGATTGAGACAGACGGTCTGAGACAGACGGTCTGAGACAGGCGGTCTGAGACAGGCGGTCTGAGACAGACGGTCGGAGACAGACTTTCGGAGACAGACGGTCTGAGACAGACGGTCTGAGACAGACGGTCTTAGACAGACGGTCTTAGACATACGGCCTGAGACAGACAGTCTGAGACAGACAGTCTGAGACAGACAGTCTGAGACAGACGGTCTTAGACAGACGGTCTTAGACATACGGCCTGAGACAGACGGTTCGAGACAGAGGGATTGAGACAGACGGTCTGAGACAGATTGTCTGAGACAGACGGTATGAGACAGACGGTATGAGACAGGCGGTCTGAGACAGGCGGTCTGAGACAGACGGTCTGATACAGACGGTCTGTGACAGTCGGTCTGAGACGCACGGTCTGAGACAGACGGTCTGAGACTGACGGTCTGAGACAGACGGTCTGAGACACGGTCTGAGACAGGCGGTCTGAGACAAACGGCCTGAGACAGACGGTCAGAGACAGGCGGCCTGAGACAGACGGCCTGAGACAGACGGTCTGAGACAGACGGTCCGAGACAGACGGTCTGAGACAGACGGTCAGAGACAGGCGGCCTGAGACAGACGGCCTGAGACAGACGGTCTGAGACAGACGGTCTGAGAGAGACGGTCTGAGACAGGCGGTCTGAGACAGACGGACAGGGACAGGCGAATAGACGCTGCCCGATAGCGGCAGACGGACTGAGACGGACGGTCTGAGATTGGCTGACTGAGATAGACGGTCTGAGACAGACGCTCTGAGACAGACAGTCTGAGACAGGCGGCCTGAGACAGACGGTCTGAGACAGGCGGTCTGAGACAGGCGGTCTGAGACAGACGGTCTGAGACAGACGGTCTGAGACAGACGGCCTGAGACACACGGTTCGAGACAGAGGGATTGAGACAGACGGTCTGAGACAGAAGGTCTGAGACAGGCGGTCTGAGACAGGCGGTCTGAGACAGACGGCCTGAGACAGACGGCCTGAGACAGACGGTTCGAGACAGAGGGATTGAGACAGACGGTCTGAGACAGATGGTCTGAGACAGACGGTCTGAGACAGGCGGTCTGAGACAGACGGTCTGAGACAGACGGTCAGAGACAGGCGGCCTGACACAGACGGCCTGAGACAGACGGTCTGTGACAGTCGGTCTGAGACGCACGGTCTGAGACAGACGGTCTGAGACTGACGGTCTGAGACAGGCGGTCTGAGACAGACGGACAGGGACAGGCGAATAGACGCTGCCCGATAGCGGCAGACGGACTGAGACGGACGGTCTGAGATAGGCTGACTGAGATAGACGGTCTGAGACAGACGCTCTGGGACAGACAGTCTGAGACAGGCGGCCTGAGACAGACGGTCTGAGACAGACGGTCTGAGACAGGCGGTCTGAGACAGGCGGTCTGAGGCAGGCGGTCTGAGACAGACGGTCTGAGACAGACGGTCTGAGACAGACGGTCTGAGACAGACGGTCTGAGACCGACGGTCTGAGACAGACGGTCTTAGACAGACGGTCTTAGACATACGGTCTGAGACAGACGGTCTGAGACAGACGGTCTGATACAGACGGTCTGAGACAGACGGTCTGAGACAGACGGACTGAGACAGACGGTCTGAGACAGACGGTCTGAGACAGACGGTCTGACACAGACGGTCTGCGACAGACGGTCTGAGACAGACGGTCTGAGACAGAAGGTTCGAGACAGAGGGATTGAGACAGACGGTCTGAGACAGACGGTCTGAGACAGGCGGTCTGAGACAGGCGGTCTGAGACAGACGGTCTGAGACAGACGGTCTGAGACAGACGGTCTGAGACAGACGGTCTGAGACAGACGGTCTGAGACAGACGGTCTGAGACAGACGGTCTGAGACAGACGGTCTGACACAGACGGTCTGAGACAGACGGTCTGACACAGACGCTCTGCGACAGACGGTCTGAGACAGACGGTCTGAGACAGAAGGTTCGAGACAGAGGGATTGAGACAGACGGTCTGAGACAGACGGTCTGAGACAGGCGGTCTGAGACAGGCGGTCTGAGACAGACGGTCTGAGACAGACGGTCTGAGACAGACGGTCTGAGACAGACGGTCTGAGACAGAAGGTTCGAGACAGAGGGATTGAGACAGACGGTCTGAGACAGACGGTCTGAGACAGGCGGTCTGAGACAGGCGGTCTGAGACAGACGGTCGGAGACAGACGGTCGGAGACAGACGGTCTGAGACAGACGGTCTGAGACAGGCGGTCTGAGACAGGCGGTCTGAGACAGACGGTCTGAGACAGGCGGTCGGAGACAGACGGCCTGAGACAGACGGTCTGAGACAGACGGTCTGAGACAGACGGTCTGAGACAGACGGTCTGAGACAGACGGTCTGAGACAGACGGTCTGAGACAGACGGTCTGAGACAGACGGTCTGACACAGACGGTCTGAGACAGACGGTCTGACACAGACGCTCTGCGACAGACGGTCTGAGACAGAAGGTTCGAGACAGAGGGATTGAGACAGACGGTCTGAGACAGACGGTCTGAGACAGGCGGTCTGAGACAGGCGGTCTGAGACAGACGGTCTGAGACAGACGGTCTGAGACAGACGGTCTGAGACAGACGGTCTGAGACAGACGGTCTGAGACAGACGGTCTGAGACAGACGGTCTGAGACAGAAGGTTCGAGACAGAGGGATTGAGACAGACGGTCTGAGACAGACGGTCTGAGACAGGCGGTCTGAGACAGGCGGTCTGAGACAGACGGTCGGAGACAGACGGTCGGAGACAGACGGTCTGAGACAGACGGTCTGAGACAGACGGTCTGAGACAGACGGTCTGAGACAGACGGTCTGAGACAGACGGTCTGAGACAGACGGTCTGAGACAGACGGTCTGAGACAGACGGTCTTAGACAGACGGTCTTAGACATACGGCCTGAGACAGACAGTCTGAGACAGACACTCTGAGACAGACAGTCTGATACAGACTGTCTGAGACAGACGGTCTGAGACAGACGGTCTGATACAGACGGTCTGTGACAGTCGGTCTGAGACGCACGGTCTGAGACAGACGGTCTGAGACTGACGGTCTGAGACAGACGGTCTGAGACAGACGGTCTGAGACAGACGGTCTGAGACAGACGGTCTGAGACAGACGGACTGAGACAGACGGTCTGAGACAGACGGTCTGAGACAGGCGGTCTGAGACAGACGGTCTGAGACAGACGGTCTGAGACAGACGGTCTTAGACACACGGTCTTAGACATACGGCCTGAGACAGACTGTTCGAGACAGAGGGATTGAGACAGACGGTCTGAGACAGGCGGTCTGAGACAGACGGACAGGGACAGGCGAATAGACGCTGCCCGATAGCGGCAGACGGACTGAGACGGACGGCCTGAGATAGGCTGACTGAGATAGACGGTCTGAGACAGACGCTCTGAGACAGACAGTCTGAGACAGGCGGCCTGAGACGGACGGTCTGAGACAGACGGTCTGAGACAGACGGTCTGAGACAGACGGTGTGAGACAGAGGGTCAGAGACAGGCGGTCTGAGACAGGCGGTCTGAGACAGACGGTCTGAGACAGACGGTCAGAGACAGGCGGCCTCAGACAGACGGCCTGAGACAGACGGTCTGAGACAGACGGTCTGATACAGACGGTCTGAGACAGACGGTCTGAGACAGACGGTCTGAGACAGACGGTCTGATACAGACGGTCTGAGACAGACGGTCTGAGACAGACGGTCTGAGACAGAAGGTTCGAGACAGAGGGATTGAGACAGACGGTCTGAGACAGACGGTCTGAGACAGGCGGTCTGAGACAGGCGGTCTGAGACAGACGGTCGGAGACAGACGGTCTGAGACAGACGGTCTGAGACAGACGGTCTGAGACAGACGGTCTGAGACAGACGGTCTGAGACAGACGGTCTGAGACAGACGGTCTTAGACAGACGGTCTTAGACATACGGCCTGAGACAGACAGTCTGAGACAGACAGTCTGAGACAGACAGTCTGAGACAGACGGTCTTAGACAGACGGTCTTAGACATACGGCCTGAGACAGACGGTTCGAGACAGAGGGATTGAGACAGACGGTCTGAGACAGATGGTCTGAGACAGACGGTCTGAGACAGGCGGTCTGAGACAGGCGGTCTGAGACAGACGGTCTGATACAGACGATCTGTGACAGTGGGTCTGAGACGCACGGTCTGAGACAGACGGTCTGAGACTGACGGTCTGAGACAGACGGTCTGAGACACGGTCTGAGACAGGCGGTCTGAGACAGGCGGTCTGAGACAGACGGCCTGAGACAGACGGTCAGAGACAGGCGGCCTGAGACAGACGGCCTGAGACAGACGGTCTGAGACAGACGGTCCGAGACAGACGGTCTGAGACAGACGGTCAGAGACAGGCGGCCTGAGACAGACGGCCTGAGACAGACGGTCTGAGACAGGCGGTCTGAGACAGACGGACAGGGACAGGCGAATAGACGCTGCCCGATAGCGGCAGACGGACTGAGACGGACGGTCTGAGATAGGCTGACTGAGATAGACGGTCTGAGACAGACGCTCTGAGACAGACAGTCTGAGACAGGCGGCCTGAGACAGACGGTCTGAGACAGGCGGTCTGAGACAGGCGGTCTGAGACAGACGGTCTGAGACAGACGGTCTGAGACAGACGGTCTGAGACAGAAGGTTCGAGACAGAGGGATTGAGACAGACGGTCTGAGACAGACGGTCTGAGACAGGCGGTCTGAGACAGGCGGTCTGAGACAGACGGTCGGAGACAGACGGTCTGAGACAGACGGTCTGAGACAGACGGTCTGAGACAGACGGTCTGAGACAGACGGTCTGAGACAGACGGTCTGAGACAGACGGTCTGAGACAGACGGTCTGACACAGACGGTCTGAGACAGACGGTCTGACACAGACGCTCTGCGACAGACGGTCTGAGACAGACGGTCTGAGACAGAAGGTTCGAGACAGAGGGATTGAGACAGACGGTCTGAGACAGACGGTCTGAGACAGGCGGTCTGAGACAGGCGGTCTGAGACAGACGGTCTGAGACAGACGGTCTGAGACAGACGGTCTGAGACAGACGGTCTGAGACAGAAGGTTCGAGACAGAGGGATTGAGACAGACGGTCTGAGACAGACGGTCTGAGACAGGCGGTCTGAGACAGGCGGTCTGAGACAGACGGTCGGAGACAGACGGTCGGAGACAGACGGTCTGAGACAGACGGTCTGAGACAGGCGGTCTGAGACAGGCGGTCTGAGACAGACGGTCTGAGACAGCCGGTCGGAGACAGACGGCCTGAGACAGACGGTCTGAGACAGACGGTCTGAGACAGACGGTCTGAGACAGACGGTCTGAGACAGACGGTCTGAGACAGACGGTCTGAGACAGACGGTCTGACACAGACGGTCTGAGACAGACGGTCTGACACAGACGCTCTGCGACAGACGGTCTGAGACAGAAGGTTCGAGACAGAGGGATTGAGACAGACGGTCTGAGACAGACGGTCTGAGACAGGCGGTCTGAGACAGGCGGTCTGAGACAGACGGTCTGAGACAGACGGTCTGAGACAGACGGTCTGAGACAGACGGTCTGAGACAGACGGTCTGAGACAGACGGTCTGAGACAGACGGTCTGAGACAGAAGGTTCGAGACAGAGGGATTGAGACAGACGGTCTGAGACAGACGGTCTGAGACAGGCGGTCTGAGACAGGCGGTCTGAGACAGACGGTCGGAGACAGACGGTCGGAGACAGACGGTCTGAGACAGACGGTCTGAGACAGACGGTCTGAGACAGACGGTCTGAGACAGACGGTCTGAGACAGACGGTCTGAGACAGACGGTCTGAGACAGACGGTCTGAGACAGACGGTCTGAGACAGACGGTCTTAGACAGACGGTCTTAGACATACGGCCTGAGACAGACAGTCTGAGACAGACACTCTGAGACAGACAGTCTGATACAGACTGTCTGAGACAGACGGTCTGAGACAGACGGTCTGATACAGACGGTCTGTGACAGTCGGTCTGAGACGCACGGTCTGAGACAGACGGTCTGAGACTGACGGTCTGAGACAGACGGTCTGAGACAGACGGTCTGAGACAGACGGTCTGAGACAGACGGACTGAGACAGACGGTCTGAGACAGACGGTCTGAGACAGACGGTCTGAGACAGACGGTCTGAGACAGACGGTCTGAGACAGACGGTTCGAGGCAGAGGGATTGAGACAGACGGTCGGAGACAGACGGTCTGAGACAGACGGTCTGAGACAGACGGTCTGAGATAGACGGTCTGAGACAGACGGTCTGAGACAGACGGTCTGAGACAGACGGTCTGAGACAGACGGTCTTAGACACACGGTCTTAGACATACGGCCTGAGACAGACTGTTCGAGACAGAGGGATTGAGACAGACGGTCTGAGACAGGCGGTCTGAGACAGACGGACAGGGACAGGCGAATAGACGCTGCCCGATAGCGGCAGACGGACTGAGACGGACGGCCTGATATAGGCTGACTGAGATAGACGGTCTGAGACAGACGCTCTGAGACAGACAGTCTGAGACAGGCGGCCTGAGACGGACGGTCTGAGACAGACGGTCTGAGACAGACGGTCTGAGACAGACGGTGTGAGACAGAGGGTCAGAGACAGGCGGTCTGAGACAGGCGGTCTGAGACAGACGGTCTGAGACAGACGGTCAGAGACAGGCGGCCTCAGACAGACGGCCTGAGACAGACGGTCTGAGACAGACGGTCTGACACAGACGGTCTGAGATAGACGGTCTGAGACAGACGGTCTGAGACAGACGGTCTGATACAGACGGTCTGAGACAGACGGTCTGAGACAGACGGTCTGAGACAGAAGGTTCGAGACAGAGGGATTGAGACAGACGGTCTGAGACAGACGGTCTGAGACAGGCGGTCTGAGACAGGCGGTCTGAGACAGACGGTCGGAGACAGACGGTCTGAGACAGACGGTCTGAGACAGACGGTCTGAGACAGACGGTCTGAGACAGACGGTCTGAGACAGACGGTCTGAGACAGACGGTCTTAGACAGACGGTCTTAGACATACGGCCTGAGACAGACAGTCTGAGACAGACAGTCTGAGACAGACAGTCTGAGACAGACGGTCTTAGACAGACGGTCTTAGACATACGGCCTGAGACAGACGGTTCGAGACAGAGGGATTGAGACAGACGGTCTGAGACAGATGGTCTGAGACAGACGGTCTGAGACAGGCGGTCTGAGACAGGCGGTCTGAGACAGACGGTCTGATACAGACGATCTGTGACAGTGGGTCTGAGACGCACGGTCTGAGACAGACGGTCTGAGACTGACGGTCTGAGACAGACGGTCTGAGACACGGTCTGAGACAGGCGGTCTGAGACAGGCGGTCTGAGACAGACGGCCTGAGACAGACGGTCAGAGACAGGCGGCCTGAGACAGACGGCCTGAGACAGACGGTCTGAGACAGACGGTCCGAGACAGACGGTCTGAGACAGACGGTCAGAGACAGGCGGCCTGAGACAGACGGCCTGAGACAGACGGTCTGAGACAGGCGGTCTGAGACAGACGGACAGGGACAGGCGAATAGACGCTGCCCGATAGCGGCAGACGGACTGAGACGGACGGTCTGAGATAGGCTGACTGAGATAGACGGTCTGAGACAGACGGTCTGAGACAGACGGTCTTAGACAGACGGTCTTAGACATACGGCCTGAGACAGACGGTCTGAGACAGACGGTCTGAGACAGACGGTCTGATACAGACGGTCTGAGACAGACGGTCTGAGACAGACGGTCTGAGACAGAAGGTTCGAGACAGAGGGATTGAGACAGACGGTCTGAGACAGACGGTCTGAGACAGGCGGTCTGAGACAGGCGGTCTGAGACAGACGGTCGGAGACAGACGGTCTGAGACAGACGGTCTGAGACAGACGGTCTGAGACAGACGGTCTGAGACAGACGGTCTGAGACAGACGGTCTGAGACAGACGGTCTTAGACAGACGGTCTTAGACATACGGCCTGAGACAGACAGTCTGAGACAGACAGTCTGAGACAGACAGTCTGAGACAGACGGTCTTAGACAGACGGTCTTAGACATACGGCCTGAGACAGACGGTTCGAGACAGAGGGATTGAGACAGACGGTCTGAGACAGATGGTCTGAGACAGACGGTCTGAGACAGGCGGTCTGAGACAGGCGGTCTGAGACAGACGGTCTGATACAGACGATCTGTGACAGTGGGTCTGAGACGCACGGTCTGAGACAGACGGTCTGAGACTGACGGTCTGAGACAGACGGTCTGAGACACGGTCTGAGACAGGCGGTCTGAGACAGGCGGTCTGAGACAGACGGCCTGAGACAGACGGTCAGAGACAGGCGGCCTGAGACAGACGGCCTGAGACAGACGGTCTGAGACAGACGGTCCGAGACAGACGGTCTGAGACAGACGGTCTGAGACAGACGGTCTGAGACAGACGGTCTGAGACAGACGGTCTGAGACAGACGGTCTGAGACAGACGGTCTGAGACAGACGGTCTGAGACAGACGGTCTGAGACAGACGGTCTGAGACAGACGGTCTGAGACAGACGGTCTGAGACAGACGGTCTTAGACAGACGGTCTTAGACATACGGCCTGAGACAGACAGTCTGAGACAGACACTCTGAGACAGACAGTCTGATACAGACTGTCTGAGACAGACGGTCTGAGACAGACGGTCTGATACAGACGGTCTGTGACAGTCGGTCTGATACAGACGGTCGGAGACAGACGGCCTGAGACAGACGGTCTGAGACAGACGGTCTGAGACAGACGGTCTGAGACAGGCGGTCTGAGGCAGGCGGTCTGAGGCAGGCGGTCTGAGACAGGCGGTCGGAGACAGACGGCCTGAGACAGACGGTCTGAGACAGATGGTCTGAGACAGACGGTCTGAGACAGACGGTCTGAGACAGACGGTCTGAGACAGACGGTTCGAGGCAGAGGGATTGAGACAGACGGTCCGAGACTGGCGGTCTGATACAGACGGTCTGAGACAGACGGTCTGAGACAGACGGTCTGAGACAGGCGGTCAGAGACAGGCGGCCTGAGACAGACGGCCTGACACAGACGGTCTGAGACAGGCGGCCTGAGACAGACGGCCTGAGACAGACGGCCTGAGACAGACGGTCTGAGACAGACGGTCTGAGACAGACGGCCTGAGACACACGGTTCGAGACAGAGGGATTGAGACAGACGGTCTGAGACAGAAGGTCTGAGACAGGCGGTCTGAGACAGGCGGTCTGAGACAGACGGTCTGAGACAGACGGTCCGAGACAGACGGTCTGAGACAGGCGGTCTGAGACAGACGGTCGGAGACAGACGGTCTGAGACAGACGGTCTGAGACAGACGGTCTGAGACAGACGGTCTGAGACAGACGGTCTGAGACAGACGGTCTGAGACAGACGGTCTTAGACAGACGGTCTTAGACATACGGCCTGAGACAGACAGTCTGAGACAGACAGTCTGAGACAGACGGTCTGAGACAGACGGTCTTAGACAGACGGTCTTAGACATACGGCCTGAGACAGACGGTTCGAGACAGAGGGATTGAGACAGACGGTCTGAGACAGATGGTCTGAGACAGACGGTCTGAGACAGACGGTTCGAGGCAGAGGGATTGAGACAGACGGTCCGAGACTGGCGGTCTGAGACAGACGGTCTGATACAGACGGTCTGAGACAGACGGTCTGAGACAGACGGTCTGAGACAGAAGGTTCGAGACAGAGGGATTGAGACAGACGGTCTGAGACAGACGGTCTGAGACAGGCGGTCTGAGACAGGCGGTCTGAGACAGACGGTCGGAGACAGACGGTCTGAGACAGACGGTCTGAGACAGACGGTCTGAGACAGACGGTCTGAGACAGACGGTCTGAGACAGACGGTCTGAGACAGACGGTCTTAGACAGACGGTCTTAGACATACGGCCTGAGACAGACAGTCTGAGACAGACAGTCTGAGACAGACAGTCTGAGACAGACGGTCTTAGACAGACGGTCTTAGACATACGGCCTGAGACAGACGGTTCGAGACAGAGGGATTGAGACAGACGGTCTGAGACAGATGGTCTGAGACAGACGGTCTGAGACAGGCGGTCTGAGACAGGCGGTCTGAGACAGACGGTCTGATACAGACGATCTGTGACAGTGGGTCTGAGACGCACGGTCTGAGACAGACGGTCTGAGACTGACGGTCTGAGACAGACGGTCTGAGACACGGTCTGAGACAGGCGGTCTGAGACAGGCGGTCTGAGACAGACGGCCTGAGACAGACGGTCAGAGACAGGCGGCCTGAGACAGACGGCCTGAGACAGACGGTCTGAGACAGACGGTCCAAGACAGACGGTCTGAGACAGACGGTCAGAGACAGGCGGCCTGAGACAGACGGTCTGAGACAGACGGTCTGAGACAGACGGTCTGACACAGACGGTCTGAGACAGACGGTCTGACACAGACGCTCTGCGACAGACGGTCTGAGACAGACGGTCTGATACAGAAGGTTCGAGACAGAGGGATTGAGACAGACGGTCTGAGACAGACGTTCTGAGACAGGCGGTCTGAGACAGGCGGTCTGAGACAGACGGTCTGAGACAGACGGTCTGAGACAGACGGTCTGAGACAGACGGTCTGAGACAGAAGGTTCGAGACAGAGGGATTGAGACAGACGGTCTGAGACAGACGGTCTGAGACAGGCGGTCTGAGACAGGCGGTCTGAGACAGACGGTCGGAGACAGACGGTCGGAGACAGACGGTCTGAGACAGACGGTCTGAGACAGACGGTCTGAGACAGACGGTCTGAGACAGACGGTCTGAGACAGACGGTCTGAGACAGACGGTCTGAGACAGACGGTCTGAGACAGACGGTCTTAGACAGACGGTCTTAGACATACGGCCTGAGACAGACAGTCTGAGACAGACACTCTGAGACAGACAGTCTGATACAGACTGTCTGAGACAGATGGTCTGAGACAGACGGTCTGATACAGACGGTCTGTGACAGTCGGTCTGAGACGCACGGTCTGAGACAGACGGTCTGAGACTGACGGTCTGAGACTGACGGTCTGAGACAGACGGTCTGAGACACGGTCTGAGACAGGCGGTCTGAGACAGGCGGTCTGAGACAGACGGCCTGAGACAGACGGTCAGAGACAGGCGGCCTGAGACAGACGGCCTGAGACAGACGGTCTGAGACAGACGGTCCGAGACAGACGGTCTGAGACAGACGGTCAGAGACAGGCGGCCTGAGACAGACGGCCTGAGACAGACGGTCTGAGACAGGCGGTCTGAGACAGACGGACAGGGACAGGCGAATAGACGCTGCCCGATAGCGGCAGACGGACTGAGACGGACGGTCTGAGATAGGCTGACTGAGATAGACGGTCTGAGACAGACGCTCTGAGACAGACAGTCTGAGACAGGCGGCCTGAGACAGACGGTCTGAGACAGGCGGTCTGAGACAGGCGGTCTGAGACAGACGGTCTGAGACAGACGGTCTGAGACAGACGGTCTGAGACAGACGGTCTGAGACAGACGGTCTGAGACAGAAGGTTCGAGACAGAGGGATTGAGACAGACGGTCTGAGACAGACGGTCTGAGACAGGCGGTCTGAGACAGGCGGTCTGAGACAGACGGTCGGAGACAGACGGTCTGAGACAGACGGTCTGAGACAGACGGTCTGAGACAGACGGTCTGAGACAGACGGTCTGATACAGACGGTCGGAGACAGACGGCCTGAGACAGACGGTCTGAGACAGACGGTCTGAGACAGACGGTCTGAGACAGGCGGTCTGAGGCAGGCGGTCTGAGGCAGGCGGTCTGAGACAGGCGGTCGGAGACAGACGGCCTGAGACAGACGGTCTGAGACAGATGGTCTGAGACAGACGGTCTGAGACAGACGGTCTGAGACAGACGGTCTGAGACAGACGGTCTGAGACAGACGGTTCGAGGCAGAGGGATTGAGACAGACGGTCCGAGACTGGCGGTCTGATACAGACGGTCTGAGACAGACGGTCTGAGACAGACGGTCTGAGACAGGCGGTCAGAGACAGGCGGCCTGAGACAGACGGCCTGACACAGACGGTCTGAGACAGGCGGCCTGAGACAGACGGCCTGAGACAGACGGCCTGAGACAGACGGTCTGAGACAGACGGTCTGAGACAGACGGCCTGAGACACACGGTTCGAGACAGAGGGATTGAGACAGACGGTCTGAGACAGAAGGTCTGAGACAGGCGGTCTGAGACAGGCGGTCTGAGACAGACGGCCTGAGACAGACGGGCTGAGACAGACGGTCTGAGACAGACGGTCTGAGACAGACGGTCTTAGACAGACGGTCTTAGACATACGGCCTGAGACAGACAGTCTGAGACAGATAGTCTGATACAGACGGTCTGAGACAGACGGTCTGAGACAGACGGTCTGAGACAGGCGGTCTGAGACAGGCGGTCTGAGACAGACGGTCGGAGACAGACGGTCTGAGACAGACGGTCTGAGACAGACGGTCTGAGACAGACGGTCTGAGATAGACGGTCTGAGACAGACGGTCTGAGACAGACGGTCTGAGACAGACGGTCTGAGACAGACGGTCTTAGACACACGGTCTTAGACATACGGCCTGAGACAGACGGTTCGAGACAGAGGGATTGAGACAGACGGTCTGAGACAGGCGGTCTGAGACAGACGGACAGGGACAGGCGAATAGACGCTGCCCGATAGCGGCAGACGGACTGAGACGGACGGTCTGAGATAGGCTGACTGAGATAGACGGTCTGAGACAGACGCTCTGAGACAGACAGTCTGAGACAGGCGGCCTGAGACAGACGGTCTGAGACAGACGGTCTGAGACAGGCGGTCTGAGGCAGGCGGTCTGAGGCAGGCGGTCTGAGACAGACGGTCGGAGACAGACGGCCTGAGACAGACGGTCTGAGACAGACGGTCTGAGACAGACGGTCTGAGACAGACGGTCTGAGACAGACGGTCTGAGACAGGCGGTCTGAGACAGGCGGTCTGAGACAGACGGTCGGAGACAGACGGTCTGAGACAGACGGTCTGAGACAGACGGTCTGAGACAGACGGTCTGAGACAGACGGTCTGATACAGACGGTCGGAGACAGACGGCCTGAGACAGACGGTCTGAGACAGACGGTCTGAGACAGACGGTCTGAGACAGGCGGTCTGAGGCAGGCGGTCTGAGGCAGGCGGTCTGAGACAGGCGGTCGGAGACAGACGGCCTGAGACAGACGGTCTGAGACAGATGGTCTGAGACAGACGGTCTGAGACAGACGGTCTGAGACAGACGGTCTGAGACAGACGGTTCGAGGCAGAGGGATTGAGACAGACGGTCCGAGACTGGCGGTCTGAGACAGACGGTCTGATACAGACGGTCTGAGACAGACGGTCTGAGACAGACGGTCTGAGACAGAAGGTTCGAGACAGAGGGATTGAGACAGACGGTCTGAGACAGACGGTCTGAGACAGGCGGTCTGAGACAGGCGGTCTGAGACAGACGGTCGGAGACAGACGGTCTGAGACAGACGGTCTGAGACAGACGGTCTGAGACAGACGGTCTGAGACAGACGGTCTGAGACAGACGGTCTGAGACAGACGGTCTTAGACAGACGGTCTTAGACATACGGCCTGAGACAGACAGTCTGAGACAGACAGTCTGAGACAGACAGTCTGAGACAGACGGTCTTAGACAGACGGTCTTAGACATACGGCCTGAGACAGACGGTTCGAGACAGAGGGATTGAGACAGACGGTCTGAGACAGATGGTCTGAGACAGACGGTCTGAGACAGGCGGTCTGAGACAGGCGGTCTGAGACAGACGGTCTGATACAGACGATCTGTGACAGTGGGTCTGAGACGCACGGTCTGAGACAGACGGTCTGAGACTGACGGTCTGAGACAGACGGTCTGAGACACGGTCTGAGACAGGCGGTCTGAGACAGGCGGTCTGAGACAGACGGCCTGAGACAGACGGTCAGAGACAGGCGGCCTGAGACAGACGGCCTGAGACAGACGGTCTGAGACAGACGGTCCGAGACAGACGGTCTGAGACAGACGGTCAGAGACAGGCGGCCTGAGACAGACGGTCTGAGACAGACGGTCTGAGACAGACGGTCTGACACAGACGGTCTGAGACAGACGGTCTGACACAGACGCTCTGCGACAGACGGTCTGAGACAGACGGTCTGATACAGAAGGTTCGAGACAGAGGGATTGAGACAGACGGTCTGAGACAGACGGTCTGAGACAGGCGGTCTGAGACAGGCGGTCTGAGACAGACGGTCTGAGACAGACGGTCTGAGACAGACGGTCTGAGACAGACGGTCTGAGACAGAAGGTTCGAGACAGAGGGATTGAGACAGACGGTCTGAGACAGACGGTCTGAGACAGGCGGTCTGAGACAGGCGGTCTGAGACAGACGGTCGGAGACAGACGGTCGGAGACAGACGGTCTGAGACAGACGGTCTGAGACAGACGGTCTGAGACAGACGGTCTGAGACAGACGGTCTGAGACAGACGGTCTGAGACAGACGGTCTGAGACAGACGGTCTGAGACAGACGGTCTTAGACAGACGGTCTTAGACATACGGCCTGAGACAGACAGTCTGAGACAGACACTCTGAGACAGACAGTCTGATACAGACTGTCTGAGACAGATGGTCTGAGACAGACGGTCTGATACAGACGGTCTGTGACAGTCGGTCTGAGACGCACGGTCTGAGACAGACGGTCTGAGACTGACGGTCTGAGACTGACGGTCTGAGACAGACGGTCTGAGACACGGTCTGAGACAGGCGGTCCGAGACAGGCGGTCTGAGACAGACGGCCTGAGACAGACGGTCAGAGACAGGCGGCCTGAGACAGACGGCCTGAGACAGACGGTCTGAGACAGACGGTCCGAGACAGACGGTCTGAGACAGACGGTCAGAGACAGGCGGCCTGAGACAGACGGCCTGAGACAGACGGTCTGAGACAGGCGGTCTGAGACAGACGGACAGGGACAGGCGAATAGACGCTGCCCGATAGCGGCAGACGGACTGAGACGGACGGTCTGAGATAGGCTGACTGAGATAGACGGTCTGAGACAGACGCTCTGAGACAGACAGTCTGAGACAGGCGGCCTGAGACAGACGGTCTGAGACAGGCGGTCTGAGACAGGCGGTCTGAGACAGACGGTCTGAGACAGACGGTCTGAGACAGACGGTCTGAGACAGAAGGTTCGAGACAGAGGGATTGAGACAGACGGTCTGAGACAGACGGTCTGAGACAGGCGGTCTGAGACAGGCGGTCTGAGACAGACGGTCGGAGACAGACGGTCTGAGACAGACGGTCTGAGACAGACGGTCTGAGACAGACGGTCTGAGACAGACGGTCTGATACAGACGGTCGGAGACAGACGGCCTGAGACAGACGGTCTGAGACAGACGGTCTGAGACAGACGGTCTGAGACAGGCGGTCTGAGGCAGGCGGTCTGAGGCAGGCGGTCTGAGACAGGCGGTCGGAGACAGACGGCCTGAGACAGACGGTCTGAGACAGATGGTCTGAGACAGACGGTCTGAGACAGACGGTCTGAGACAGACGGTCTGAGACAGACGGTCTGAGACAGACGGTCTGAGACAGACGGTTCGAGGCAGAGGGATTGAGACAGACTGTCCGAGACTGGCGGTCTGATACAGACGGTCTGAGACAGACGGTCTGAGACAGACGGTCTGAGACAGGCGGTCAGAGACAGGCGGCCTGAGACAGACGGCCTGACACAGACGGTCTGAGACAGGCGGCCTGAGACAGACGGCCTGAGACAGACGGCCTGAGACAGACGGTCTGAGACAGACGGTCTGAGACAGACGGCCTGAGACACACGGTTCGAGACAGAGGGATTGAGACAGACGGTCTGAGACAGAAGGTCTGAGACAGGCGGTCTGAGACAGGCGGTCTGAGACAGACGGCCTGAGACAGACGGGCTGAGACAGACGGTCTGAGACAGACGGTCTGAGACAGACGGTCTTAGACAGACGGTCTTAGACATACGGCCTGAGACAGACAGTCTGAGACAGATAGTCTGATACAGACGGTCTGAGACAGACGGTCTGAGACAGACGGTCTGAGACAGGCGGTCTGAGACAGGCGGTCTGAGACAGACGGTCGGAGACAGACGGTCTGAGACAGACGGTCTGAGACAGACGGTCTGAGACAGACGGTCTGAGATAGACGGTCTGAGACAGACGGTCTGAGACAGACGGTCTGAGACAGACGGTCTGAGACAGACGGTCTTAGACACACGGTCTTAGACATACGGCCTGAGACAGACGGTTCGAGACAGAGGGATTGAGACAGACGGTCTGAGACAGGCGGTCTGAGACAGACGGACAGGGACAGGCGAATAGACGCTGCCCGATAGCGGCAGACGGACTGAGACGGACGGTCTGAGATAGGCTGACTGAGATAGACGGTCTGAGACAGACGCTCTGAGACAGACAGTCTGAGACAGGCGGCCTGAGACAGACGGTCTGAGACAGACGGTCTGAGACAGGCGGTCTGAGGCAGGCGGTCTGAGGCAGGCGGTCTGAGACAGACGGTCGGAGACAGACGGCCTGAGACAGACGGTCTGAGACAGACGGTCTGAGACAGACGGTCTGAGACAGATGGTCTGAGACAGACGGTCTGAGACAGGCGGTCTGAGACAGGCGGTCTGAGACAGACGGTCTGATACAGACGATCTGTGACAGTGGGTCTGAGACGCACGGTCTGAGACAGACGGTCTGAGACTGACGGTCTGAGACAGACGGTCTGAGACACGGTCTGAGACAGGCGGTCTGAGACAGGCGGTCTGAGACAGACGGCCTGAGACAGACGGTCAGAGACAGGCGGCCTGAGACAGACGGCCTGAGACAGACGGTCTGAGACAGACGGTCCGAGACAGACGGTCTGAGACAGACGGTCAGAGACAGGCGGCCTGAGACAGACGGTCTGAGACAGACGGTCTGAGACAGACGGTCTGACACAGACGGTCTGAGACAGACGGTCTGACACAGACGCTCTGCGACAGACGGTCTGAGACAGACGGTCTGATACAGAAGGTTCGAGACAGAGGGATTGAGACAGACGGTCTGAGACAGACGGTCTGAGACAGGCGGTCTGAGACAGGCGGTCTGAGACAGACGGTCTGAGACAGACGGTCTGAGACAGACGGTCTGAGACAGACGGTCTGAGACAGAAGGTTCGAGACAGAGGGATTGAGACAGACGGTCTGAGACAGACGGTCTGAGACAGGCGGTCTGAGACAGGCGGTCTGAGACAGACGGTCGGAGACAGACGGTCGGAGACAGACGGTCTGAGACAGACGGTCTGAGACAGACGGTCTGAGACAGACGGTCTGAGACAGACGGTCTGAGACAGACGGTCTGAGACAGACGGTCTGAGACAGACGGTCTGAGACAGACGGTCTTAGACAGACGGTCTTAGACATACGGCCTGAGACAGACAGTCTGAGACAGACACTCTGAGACAGACAGTCTGATACAGACTGTCTGAGACAGATGGTCTGAGACAGACGGTCTGATACAGACGGTCTGTGACAGTCGGTCTGAGACGCACGGTCTGAGACAGACGGTCTGAGACTGACGGTCTGAGACTGACGGTCTGAGACAGACGGTCTGAGACACGGTCTGAGACAGGCGGTCTGAGACAGGCGGTCTGAGACAGACGGCCTGAGACAGACGGTCAGAGACAGGCGGCCTGAGACAGACGGCCTGAGACAGACGGTCTGAGACAGACGGTCCGAGACAGACGGTCTGAGACAGACGGTCAGAGACAGGCGGCCTGAGACAGACGGCCTGAGACAGACGGTCTGAGACAGGCGGTCTGAGACAGACGGACAGGGACAGGCGACTAGACGCTGCCCGATAGCGGCAGACGGACTGAGACGGACGGTCTGAGATAGGCTGACTGAGATAGACGGTCTGAGACAGACGCTCTGAGACAGACAGTCTGAGACAGGCGGCCTGAGACAGACGGTCTGAGACAGGCGGTCTGAGACAGGCGGTCTGAGACAGACGGTCTGAGACAGACGGTCTGAGACAGACGGTCTGAGACAGACGGTCTGAGACAGAAGGTTCGAGACAGAGGGATTGAGACAGACGGTCTGAGACAGACGGTCTGAGACAGGCGGTCTGAGACAGGCGGTCTGAGACAGACGGTCGGAGACAGACGGTCTGAGACAGACGGTCTGAGACAGACGGTCTGAGACAGACGGTCTGATACAGACGGTCGGAGACAGACGGCCTGAGACAGACGGTCTGAGACAGACGGTCTGAGACAGACGGTCTGAGACAGGCGGTCTGAGGCAGGCGGTCTGAGGCAGGCGGTCTGAGACAGGCGGTCGGAGACAGACGGCCTGAGACAGACGGTCTGAGACAGATGGTCTGAGACAGACGGTCTGAGACAGACGGTCTGAGACAGACGGTCTGAGACAGACGGTCTGAGACAGACGGTTCGAGGCAGAGGGATTGAGACAGACGGTCCGAGACTGGCGGTCTGATACAGACGGTCTGAGACAGACGGTCTGAGACAGACGGTCTGAGACAGGCGGTCAGAGACAGGCGGCCTGAGACAGACGGCCTGACACAGACGGTCTGAGACAGGCGGCCTGAGACAGACGGCCTGAGACAGACGGCCTGAGACAGACGGTCTGAGACAGACGGTCTGAGACAGACGGCCTGAGACACACGGTTCGAGACAGAGGGATTGAGACAGACGGTCTGAGACAGAAGGTCTGAGACAGGCGGTCTGAGACAGGCGGTCTGAGACAGACGGCCTGAGACAGACGGGCTGAGACAGACGGTCTGAGACAGACGGTCTGAGACAGACGGTCTTAGACAGACGGTCTTAGACATACGGCCTGAGACAGACAGTCTGAGACAGATAGTCTGATACAGACGGTCTGAGACAGACGGTCTGAGACAGACGGTCTGAGACAGGCGGTCTGAGACAGGCGGTCTGAGACAGACGGTCGGAGACAGACGGTCTGAGACAGACGGTCTGAGACAGACGGTCTGAGACAGACGGTCTGAGATAGACGGTCTGAGACAGACGGTCTGAGACAGACGGTCTGAGACAGACGGTCTGAGACAGACGGTCTTAGACACACGGTCTTAGACATACGGCCTGAGACAGACGGTTCGAGACAGAGGGATTGAGACAGACGGTCTGAGACAGGCGGTCTGAGACAGACGGACAGGGACAGGCGAATAGACGCTGCCCGATAGCGGCAGACGGACTGAGACGGACGGTCTGAGATAGGCTGACTGAGATAGACGGTCTGAGACAGACGCTCTGAGACAGACAGTCTGAGACAGGCGGCCTGAGACAGACGGTCTGAGACAGACGGTCTGTGACAGGCGGTCTGAGGCAGGCGGTCTGAGGCAGGCGGTCTGAGACAGACGGTCGGAGACAGACGGCCTGAGACAGACGGTCTGAGACAGACGGTCTGAGACAGACGGTCTGAGACAGACGGTCTGAGACAGACGGTCTGAGACAGACGGTCTGAGACAGACGGTCTGACACAGACGGTCGGCGACAGACGGTCTGAGACAGACGGTCTGAGACAGAAGGTTCGAGACAGAGGGATTGAGACAGACGGTCTGAGACAGAAGGTTCGAGACAGAGGGATTGAGACAGACGGTCTGAGACAGACGGTCTGAGACAGGCGGTCTGAGGCAGGCGGTCTGAGGCAGGCGGTCTGAGACAGGCGGTCGGAGACAGACGGCCTGAGACAGACGGTCTGAGACAGACGGTCTGAGACAGACGGTCTGAGACAGACGGTCTGAGACAGACGGTCTGAGACAGACGGTCTGAGACAGACGGTCTGAGACAGACGGTCTTAGACAGACGGTCTTAGACATACGGTCTGAGACAGACGGTCTGAGACAGACGGTCTGAGACAGACGGTCTGAGACAGACGGTCTGAGACAGACGGTCTGAGACAGACGGTCTGAGACAGACGGTCTGACACAGACGCTCTGCGACAGACGGTCTGAGACAGACGGTCTGAGACAGAAGGTTCGAGACAGAGGGATTGAGACAGACGGTCTGAGACAGACGGTCTGAGACAGGCGGTCTGAGACAGGCGGTCTGAGACAGACGGTCTGAGACAGACGGTCTGAGACAGACGGTCTGAGACAGACGGTCTGAGACAGAAGGTTCGAGACAGAGGGATTGAGACAGACGGTCTGAGACAGACGGTCTGAGACAGGCGGTCTGAGACAGGCGGTCTGAGACAGACGGTCGGAGACAGACGGTCGGAGACAGACGGTCTGAGACAGACGGTCTGAGACAGACGGTCTGAGACAGACGGTCTGAGACAGACGGTCTGAGACAGACGGTCTGAGACAGACGGTCTGAGACAGACGGTCTGAGACAGACGGTCTGAGACAGACGGTCTGAGACAGACGGTCTGAGACAGACGGTCTTAGACAGACGGTCTTAGACATACGGCCTGAGACAGACAGTCTGAGACAGACACTCTGAGACAGACAGTCTGATACAGACTGTCTGAGACAGATGGTCTGAGACAGACGGTCTGATACAGACGGTCTGTGACAGTCGGTCTGAGACGCACGGTCTGAGACAGACGGTCTGAGACTGACGGTCTGAGACAGACGGTCTGAGACAGACGGTCTGAGACAGACGGTCTGAGACAGACGGACTGAGACAGACGGTCTGAGACAGACGGTCTGAGACAGACGGTCTGAGACAGACGGTCTGAGACAGACGGTTCGAGGCAGAGGGATTGAGACAGACGGTCGGAGACAGACGGTCTGAGACAGACGGTCTGAGACAGACGGTCTGAGACAGACGGTCTTAGACACACGGTCTTAGACATACGGCCTGAGACAGACGGTTCGAGACAGAGGGATTGAGACAGACGGACTGAGACAGGCGGTCTGAGACAGACGGACAGGGACAGGCGAATAGACGCTGCCCGATAGCGGCAGACGGACTGAGACGGACGGCCTGAGATAGGCTGACTGAGATAGACGGTCTGAGACAGACGCTCTGAGACAGACAGTCTGAGACAGGCGGCCTGAGACGGACGGTCTGTGACAGACGGTCTGAGACAGACGGTCTGAGACAGACGGTGTGAGACAGAGGGTCAGAGACAGGCGGTCTGAGACAGGCGGTCTGAGACAGACGGTCTGAGACAGAAGGTTCGAGACAGAGGGATTGAGACAGACGGTCTGAGACAGACGGTCTGAGACAGACGGTCTGAGACAGACGGTCTGAGACAGACGGTCTTAGACAGACGGTCTTAGACATACGGCCTGAGACAGACAGTCTGAGACAGACAGTCTGAGACAGACAGTCTGAGACAGACGGTCTTAGACATACGGCCTGAGACAGACGGTTCGAGACAGAGGGATTGAGACAGACGGTCTGAGACAGATGGTCTGAGACAGACGGTCTGAGACAGGCGGTCTGAGACAGGCGGTCTGAGACAGACGGTCTAATACAGACGGTCTGTGACAGTCGGTCTGAGACGCACGGTCTGAGACAGACGGTCTGAGACTGACGGTCTGAGACAGACGGTCTGAGACACGGTCTGAGACAGGCGGTCTGAGACAGGCGGTCTGAGACAGACGGCCTGAGACAGACGGTCAGAGACAGGCGGCCTGAGACAGACGGCCTGAGACAGACGGTCTGAGACAGACGGTCCGAGACAGACGGTCTGAGACAGACGGTCAGAGACAGGCGGCCTGAGACAGACGGCCTGAGACAGACGGTCTGAGACAGACGGTCTGAGAGAGACGGTCTGAGACAGGCGGTCTGAGACAGACGGACAGGGACAGGCGAATAGACGCTGCCCGATAGCGGCAGACGGACTAAGACGGACGGTCTGAGATAGGCTGACTGAGATAGACGGTCTGAGACAGACGCTCTGAGACAGACAGTCTGAGACAGGCGGCCTGAGACAGACGGTCTGAGACAGGCGGTCTGAGACAGGCGGTCTGAGACAGACGGTCTGAGACAGACGGTCTGAGACAGACGGTCTGAGACAGACGGTCTGAGACAGACGGTCTGAGACAGAAGGTTCGAGACAGAGGGATTGAGACAGACGGTCTGAGACAGACGGTCTGAGACAGGCGGTCTGAGACAGGCGGTCTGAGACAGACGGTCGGAGACAGACGGTCTGAGACAGACGGTCTGAGACAGACGGTCTGAGACAGACGGTCTGAGACAGACGGTCTGATACAGACGGTCGGAGACAGACGGCCTGAGACAGACGGTCTGAGACAGACGGTCTGAGACAGACGGTCTGAGACAGGCGGTCTGAGGCAGGCGGTCTGAGGCAGGCGGTCTGAGACAGGCGGTCGGAGACAGACGGTCTGAGACAGACGGTCTGAGACAGACGGTCTGAGACAGACGGTTCGAGGCAGAGGGATTGAGACAGACGGTCCGAGACTGGCGGTCTGATACAGACGGTCTGAGACAGACGGTCTGAGACAGACGGTCTGAGACAGGCGGTCAGAGACAGGCGGCCTGAGACAGACGGCCTGACACAGACGGTCTGAGACAGGCGGCCTGAGACAGACGGCCTGAGACAGACGGCCTGAGACAGACGGTCTGAGACAGACGGTCTGAGACAGACGGTCTGAGACAGACGGTCTGAGACAGACGGTTCGAGGCAGAGGGATTGAGACAGACGGTCCGAGACTGGCGGTCTGATACAGACGGTCTGAGACAGACGGTCTGAGACAGGCGGTCTGAGACAGGCGGTCTGAGACAGACGGTCTGAGACAGACGGTCTGAGACAGACGGTCTGAGACAGACGGTCTGAGACAGAAGGTTCGAGACAGAGGGATTGAGACAGACGGTCTGAGACAGACGGTCTGAGACAGGCGGTCTGAGACAGGCGGTCTGAGACAGACGGTCGGAGACAGACGGTCTGAGACAGACGGTCTGAGACAGACGGTCTGAGACAGACGGTCTGAGACAGACGGTCTGATACAGACGGTCGGAGACAGACGGCCTGAGACAGACGGTCTGAGACAGACGGTCTGAGACAGACGGTCTGAGACAGGCGGTCTGAGGCAGGCGGTCTGAGGCAGGCGGTCTGAGACAGGCGGTCGGAGACAGACGGTCTGAGACAGACGGTCTGAGACAGACGGTTCGAGGCAGAGGGATTGAGACAGACGGTCCGAGACTGGCGGTCTGATACAGACGGTCTGAGACAGACGGTCTGAGACAGACGGTCTGAGACAGGCGGTCAGAGACAGGCGGCCTGAGACAGACGGCCTGACACAGACGGTCTGAGACAGGCGGCCTGAGACAGACGGCCTGAGACAGACGGCCTGAGACAGACGGTCTGAGACAGACGGTCTGAGACAGACGGTCTGAGACAGACGGTCTGAGACAGACGGTTCGAGGCAGAGGGATTGAGACAGACGGTCCGAGACTGGCGGTCTGATACAGACGGTCTGAGACAGACGGCCTGGGACACACGGTTCGAGACAGAGGGATTGAGACAGACGGTCTGAGACAGAAGGTCTGAGACAGAAGGTCTGAGACAGGCGGTCTGAGACAGACGGCCTGAGACAGACGGGCTGAGACAGACGGTCTGAGACAGACGGTCTGAGACAGACGGTCTTAGACAGACGGTCTTAGACATACGGCCTGAGACAGACAGTCTGAGACAGATAGTCTGATACAGACGGTCTGAGACAGACGGTCTGAGACAGACGGTCTGAGACAGGCGGTCTGAGACAGGCGGTCTGAGACAGACGGTCGGAGACAGACGGTCTGAGACAGACGGTCTGAGACAGACGGTCTGAGATAGACGGTCTGAGACAGACGGTCTGAGACAGACGGTCTGAGACAGACGGTCTGAGACAGACGGTCTTAGACACACGGTCTTAGACATACGGCCTGAGACAGACGGTTCGAGACAGAGGGATTGAGACAGACGGTCTGAGACAGGCGGTCTGAGACAGACGGACAGGGACAGGCGAATAGACGCTGCCCGATAGCGGCAGACGGACTGAGACGGACGGTCTGAGATAGGCTGACTGAGATAGACGGTCTGAGACAGACGCTCTGAGACAGACAGTCTGAGACAGGCGGCCTGAGACAGACGGTCTGAGACAGACGGTCTGGGACAGGCGGTCTGAGGCAGGCGGTCTGAGGCAGGCGGTCTGAGACAGACGGTCGGAGACAGACGGCCTGAGACAGACGGTCTGAGACAGACGGTCTGAGACAGACGGTCTGAGACAGACGGTCTGAGACAGACGGTCTGAGACAGACGGTCTGACACAGACGGTCTGCGACAGACGGTCTGAGACAGACGGTCTGAGACAGAAGGTTCGAGACAGAGGGATTGAGACAGACGGTCTGAGACAGAAGGTTCGAGACAGAGGGATTGAGACAGACGGTCTGAGACAGACGGTCTGAGACAGGCGGTCTGAGGCAGGCGGTCTGAGGCAGGCGGTCTGAGACAGGCGGTCGGAGACAGACGGCCTGAGACAGACGGTCTGAGACAGACGGTCTGAGACAGTCGGTCTGAGACAGACGGTCTGAGACAGACGGTCTGAGACAGACGGTCTGAGACAGACGGTCTGAGACAGACGGTCTGAGACAGACGGTCTTAGACAGACGGTCTTAGACATACGGTCTGAGACAGACGGTCTGAGACAGACGGTCTGATACAGACGGTCTGAGACAGACGGTCTGAGACAGACGGTCTGACACAGACGGTCTGAGACAGACGGTCTGACACAGACGCTCTGCGACAGACGGTCTGAGACAGACGGTCTGAGACAGAAGGTTCGAGACAGAGGGATTGAGACGGACGGTCTGAGACAGACGGTCTGAGACAGGCGGTCTGAGGCAGGCGGTCTGAGACAGGCGGTCTGAGGCAGGCGGTCTGAGGCAGGCGGTCTGAGACAGGCGGTCGGAGACAGACGGCCTGAGACAGACGGTCTGAGACAGACGGTCTGAGACAGACGGTCTGAGACAGACGGTCTGAGACAGACGGTCTGAGACAGACGGTCTGAGACAGACGGTCTGAGACAGACGGTCTGAGACAGACGGTCTTAGACAGACGGTCTTAGACATACGGTCTGAGACAGACGGTCTGAGACAGACGGTCTGATACAGACGGTCTGAGACAGACGGTCTGAGACAGACGGTCTGACACAGACGGTCTGAGACAGACGGTCTGAGACAGAAGGTTCGAGACAGAGGGATTGAGACGGACGGTCTGAGACAGACGGTCTGAGACAGGCGGTCTGAGACAGGCGGTCTGAGACAGACGGTCTGAGACAGACGGTCTGAGACAGACGGTCTGAGACAGACGGTCTGAGACAGACGGTCTGAGCCAGACGGTCTGAGACAGACGGTCTGAGACAGACGGTCTGAGACAGAAGGTTCGAGACAGAGGGATTGAGACAGACGGTCTGAGACAGACGGTCTGAGACACGGTCTGAGACAGGCGGTCTGAGACAGGCGGTCTGAGACAGACGGCCTGAGACAGACGGTCAGAGACAGGCGGCCTGAGACAGACGGCCTGAGACAGACGGTCTGAGACAGACGGTCCGAGACAGACGGTCTGAGACAGACGGTCAGAGACAGGCGGCCTGAGACAGACGGCCTGAGACAGACGGTCTGAGACAGACGGTCTGAGAGAGACGGTCTGAGACAGGCGGTCTGAGACAGACGGACAGGGACAGGCGAATAGACGCTGCCCGATAGCGGCAGACGGACTGAGACGGACGGTCTGAGATAGGCTGACTGAGATAGACGGTCTGAGACAGACGCTCTGAGACAGACAGTCTGAGACAGGCGGCCTGAGACAGACGGTCTGAGACAGGCGGTCTGAGACAGGCGGTCTGAGACAGACGGTCTGAGACAGACGGTCTGAGACAGACCGTCTGAGACAGAAGGTTAGAGACAGAGGGATTGAGACAGACGGTCTGAGACAGACGGTCTGAGACAGGCGGTCTGAGACAGGCGGTCTGAGACAGGCGGTCTGAGGCAGACGGTCGGAGACAGACGGTCTGAGACAGACGGTCTGAGACAGACGGTCTGAGACAGACGGTCTGATACAGACGGTCGGAGACAGACGGCCTGAGACAGACGGTCTGAGACAGACGGTCTGAGACAGACGGTCTGACACAGACGGTCTGCGACAGACGGTCTGAGACAGACGGTCTGAGACAGACGGTCAGAGACAGAAGGTTCGAGACAGAGGGATTGAGACAGACGGTCTGAGACAGACGGTCTGAGACAGGCGGTCTGAGACAGACGGTCTGAGACAGACGGTCTGAGACAGACGGTCTGAGACAGACGGTCTGAGCCAGACGGTCTGAGACAGACGGTCTGAGACAGACGGTCTGAGACAGAAGGTTCGAGACAGAGGGATTGAGACAGACGGTCTGAGACAGACGGTCAGAGACAGGCGGCCTGAGACAGACGGCCTGAGACAGACGGTCTGAGACAGACGGTCTGAGAGAGACGGTCTGAGACAGGCGGTCTGAGACAGACGGACAGGGACAGGCGAATAGACGCTGCCCGATAGCGGCAGACGGACTGAGACGGACGGTCTGAGACAGACGGTCTGATACAGACGGTCTGTGACAGTCGGTCTGAGACGAACGGTCTGAGACAGACGGTCTGAGACTGACGGTCTGAGACAGACGGTCTGAGACAGACGGTCTGAGACTGACGGTCTGAGACAGACGGTCTGAGACAGACGGTCTGATACAGACGGTCTGTGACAGTCGGTCTGAGACGCACGGTCTGAGACAGACGGTCTGAGACTGACGGTCTGAGACAGACGGTCTGAGACAGACGGTCTGAGACAGACGGTCTGAGACAGACGGACTGAGACAGACGGTCTGAGACAGACGGTCTGAGACAGACGGTCTGAGACAGACGGTCTGAGACAGACGGTCTGAGACAGACGGTTCGAGGCAGAGGGATTGAGACCGACGGTCCGAGACTGGCGGTCTGATACAGACGGTCTGAGACAGACGGTCTGAGACAGACGGTCTGAGACAGGCGGTCAGAGACAGGCGGCCTGAGACAGACGGCCTGACACAGACGGTCTGAGACAGGCGGCCTGAGACAGACGGCCTGAGACAGACGGCCTGAGACAGACGGTCTGAGACAGACGGTCTGAGACAGACGGCCTGAGACACACGGTTCGAGACAGAGGGATTGAGACAGACGGTCTGAGACAGAAGGTCTGAGACAGGCGGTCTGAGACAGGCGGTCTGAGACAGACGGCCTGAGACAGACGGGCTGAGACAGACGGTCTGAGACAGACGGTCTGAGACAGACGGTCTTAGACAGACGGTCTTAGACATACGGCCTGAGACAGACAGTCTGAGACAGACAGTCTGATACAGACGGTCTGAGACAGACGGTCTGAGACAGACGGCCTGACACAGACGGTCTGAGACAGACAGTCTGAGACAGACAGTCTGAGACAGACGGCCTGAGACAGACGGTCTGAGACAGACGGTCTGAGACAGACGGCCTGAGACACACGGTTCGAGACAGAGGGATTGAGACAGACGGTCTGAGACAGAAGGTCTGAGACAGGCGGTCTGAGACAGGCGGTCTGAGACAGACGGTCTGATACAGACGGTCTGTGACAGTCGGTCTGAGACGCACGGTCTGAGACAGACGGTCTGAGACTGACGGTCTGAGACAGACGGTCTGAGACACGGTCTGAGACAGGCGGTCTGAGACAGACGGCCTGAGACAGACGGTCAGAGACAGGCGGCCTGAGACAGACGGCCTGAGACAGACGGTCTGAGACAGACGGTCCGAGACAGACGGTCTGAGACAGACGGTCAGAGACAGGCGGCCTGAGACAGACGGCCTGAGACAGACGGTCTGAGACAGACGGTCTGAGAGAGACGGTCTGAGACAGGCGGTCTGAGACAGACGGACAGGGACAGGCGAATAGACGCTGCCCGATAGCGGCAGACGGACTGAGACGGACGGTCTGAGATAGGCTGACTGAGATAGACGGTCTGAGACAGACGCTCTGAGACAGACAGTCTGAGACAGGCGGCCTGAGACAGACGGTCTGAGACAGGCGGTCTGAGACAGGCGGTCTGAGACAGACGGTCTGAGACAGACCGTCTGAGACAGAAGGTTCGAGACAGAGGGATTGAGACAGACGGTCTGAGACAGACGGTCTGAGACAGGCGGTCTGAGACAGGCGGTCTGAGGCAGACGGTCGGAGACAGACGGTCTGAGACAGACGGTCTGAGACAGACGGTCTGAGACAGACGGTCTGATACAGACGGTCGGAGACAGACGGCCTGAGGCAGACGGTCTGAGACAGACGGTCTGAGACAGACGGTCTGACACAGACGGTCTGCGACAGACGGTCTGAGACAGACGGTCTGAGACAGACGGTCAGAGACAGAAGGTTCGCGACAGAGGGATTGAGACAGACGGTCTGAGACAGACGGTCTGAGACAGACGGTCTGAGACAGACGGTCTGAGACAGACGGTCTGAGACAGACGGTCTGAGCCAGACGGTCTGAGACAGACGGTCTGAGACAGACGGTCTGAGACAGAAGGTTCGAGACAGAGGGATTGAGACAGACGGTCTGAGACAGACGGTATGAGACAGGCGGTCTGAGACAGGCGGTCTGAGACAGACGGTCTGAGACAGACCGTCTGAGACAGAAGGTTCGAGACAGAGGGATTGAGACAGACGGTCTGAGACAGACGGTCTGAGACAGGCGGTCTGAGACAGGCGGTCTGAGGCAGACGGTCGGAGACAGACGGTCTGAGACAGACGGTCTGAGACAGACGGTCTGAGACAGACGGTCTGATACAGACGGTCGGAGACAGACGGCCTGAGACAGACGGTCTGAGACAGACGGTCTGAGACAGACGGTCTGACACAGACGGTCTGCGACAGACGGTCTGAGACAGACGGTCTGAGACAGACGGTCAGAGACAGAAGGTTCGAGACAGACGGTCTGAGACAGACGGTCTGAGACAGACGGTCTGAGACAGACGGTCTGAGACAGACGGTCTGAGACAGACGGTCTGAGACAGAAGGTTCGAGACAGAGGGATTGAGACAGACGGTCTGAGACAGACGGTATGAGACAGGCGGTCTGAGACAGGCGGTCTGAGACAGACGGCCGGAGACAGACGGTCTGAGACAGACGGTCTGAGACAGACGGTCTGAGACAGACGGTCTGAGACACACGGTTCGAGACAGAGGGATTGAGACAGACGGTCTGAGACAGAAGGTCTGAGACAGGCGGTCTGAGACAGGCGGTCTGAGACAGACGGCCTGAGACAGACGGGCTGAGACAGACGGTCTGAGACAGACGGTCTGAGACAGACGGTCTTAGACAGACGGTCTTAGACATACGGCCTGAGACAGACAGTCTGAGACAGACAGTCTGAGACAGACAGTCTGATACAGACGGTCTGAGACAGACGGTCTGAGACAGACGGTCTGAGACAGGCGGTCTGAGACAGGCGGTCTGAGACAGACGGTCGGAGACAGACGGTCTGAGACAGACGGTCTGAGACAGACGGTCTGAGATAGACGGTCTGAGACAGACGGTCTGAGACAGACGGTCTGAGACAGACGGTCTTAGACACACGGTCTTAGACATACGGCCTGAGACAGACGGTTCGAGACAGAGGGATTGAGACAGGCGGTCTGAGACAGGCGGTCTGAGACAGACGGACAGGGACAGGCGAATAGACGCTGCCCGATAGCGGCAGACGGACTGAGACGGACGGCCTGAGATAGGCTGACTGAGATAGACGGTCTGAGACAGACGCTCTGAGACAGACAGTCTGAGACAGGCGGCCTGAGACGGACGGTCTGAGACAGACGGTCTGAGACAGACGGTCTGAGACAGACGGTGTGAGACAGAGGGTCAGAGACAGGCGGTCTGAGACAGGCGGTCTGAGACAGACGGTCTGAGACAGACGGTCAGAGACAGGCGGCCTCAGACAGACGGCCTGAGACAGACGGTCTGAGACAGACGGTCTGATACAGACGGTCTGAGACAGACGGTCTGAGACAGACGGTCTGAGACAGACGGTCTGAGACAGACGGTCTGATACAGACGGTCTGAGACAGACGGTCTGAGACAGACGGTCTGAGACAGAAGGTTCGAGACAGAGGGATTGAGACAGACGGTCTGAGACAGACGGTCTGAGACAGGCGGTCTGAGACAGGCGGTCTGAGACAGACGGTCGGAGACAGACGGTCTGAGACAGACGGTCTGAGACAGACGGTCTGAGACAGACGGTCTGAGACAGACGGTCTTAGACAGACGGTCTTAGACATACGGCCTGAGACAGACAGTCTGAGACAGACAGTCTGAGACAGACAGTCTGAGACAGACAGTCTGAGACAGACAGTCTTAGACAGACGGTCTTAGACATACGGCCTGAGACAGACGGTTCGAGACAGAGGGATTGAGACAGACGGTCTGAGACAGATGGTCTGAGACAGGCGGTCTGAGACAGGCGGTCTGAGACAGACGGCCTGAGACAGACGGGCTGAGACAGACGGTCTGAGACAGACGGTCTGAGACAGACGGTGTTAGACAGACGGTCTTAGACATACGGCCTGAGACAGACAGTCTGAGACAGACAGTCTGAGACAGACAGTCTGATACAGACGGTCTGAGACAGACGGTCTGAGACAGACGGTCTGAGACAGGCGGTCTGAGACAGGCGGTCTGAGACAGACGGTCGGAGACAGACGGTCTGAGACAGACGGTCTGAGACAGACGGTCTGAGACAGACGGTCTGAGACAGACGGTCTGAGACAGACGGTCTTAGACACACGGTCTTAGACATACGGCCTGAGACAGACGGTTCGAGACAGAGGGATTGAGACAGGCGGTCTGAGACAGGCGGTCTGAGACAGACGGACAGGGACAGGCGAATAGACGCTGCCCGATAGCGGCAGACGGACTGAGACGGACGGCCTGAGATAGGCTGACTGAGATAGACGGTCTGAGACAGACGCTCTGAGACAGACAGTCTGAGACAGGCGGCCTGAGACGGACGGTCTGAGACAGACGGTCTGAGACAGACGGTCTGAGACAGACGGTCTGAGACAGACGGTGTGAGACAGAGGGTCAGAGACAGGCGGTCTCAGACAGGCGGTCTGAGACAGACGGTCTGAGACAGACGGTCAGAGACAGGCGGCCTCAGACAGACGGCCTGAGACAGACGGTCTGAGACAGACGGTCTGATACAGACGGTCTGAGACAGACGGTCTGAGACAGACGGTCTGAGACAGACGGTCTGAGACAGACGGTCTGATACAGACGGTCTGAGACAGACGGTCTGAGACAGACGGTCTGAGACAGAAGGTTCGAGACAGAGGGATTGAGACAGACGGTCTGAGACAGACGGTCTGAGACAGGCGGTCTGAGACAGGCGGTCTGAGACAGACGGTCGGAGACAGACGGTCTGAGACAGACGGTCTGAGACAGACGGTCTGAGACAGACGGTCTGAGACAGACGGTCTTAGACAGACGGTCTTAGACATACGGCCTGAGACAGACAGTCTGAGACAGACAGTCTGAGACAGACAGTCTGAGACAGACGGTCTTAGACAGACGGTCTTAGACGTACGGCCTGAGACAGACGGTTCGAGACAGAGGGATTGAGACAGACGGTCTGAGACAGATGGTCTGAGACAGACGGTCTGAGACAGGCGGTCTGAGACAGGCGGTCTGAGACAGACGGTCTGATACAGACGGTCTGTGACAGTCGGTCTGAGACGCACGAGCTGAGACAGACGGTCTGAGACTGACGGTCTGAGACAGACGGTCTGAGACACGGTCTGAGACAGGCGGTCTGAGACAGGCGGTCTGAGACAGACGGCCTGAGACAGACGGTCAGAGACAGGCGGCCTGAGACATACGGCCTGAGACAGACGGTCTGAGACAGACGGTCCGAGACAGACGGTCTGAACAGACGGTCAGAGACAGGCGGCCTGAGACAGACGGCCTGAGACAGACGGTCTGAGACAGACGGTCTGAGAGAGACGGTCTGAGACAGGCGGTCTGAGACCGACGGACAGGGACAGGCGAATAGACGCTGCCCGATAGCGGCAGACGGACTGAGACGGACGGTCTGAGATAGGCTGACTGAGATAGACGGTCTGAGACAGACGCTCTGAGACAGACAGTCTGAGACAGGCGGCCTGAGACAGACGGTCTGAGACAGACGGTCTGAGACAGGCGGTCTGAGGCAGGCGGTCTGAGGCAGGCGGTCTGAGACAGACGGTCGGAGACAGACGGCCTGAGACAGACGGTCTGAGACAGACGGTCTGAGACAGACGGTCTGACACAGACGGTCTGCGACAGACGGTCTGAGACAGACGGTCTGAGACAGAAGGTTCGAGACAGAGGGATTGAGACAGACGGTCTGAGACAGACGGTCTGAGACAGGCGGTCTGAGACAGGCGGTCTGAGACAGACGGTCTGAGACAGACGGTCTGAGACAGACGGTCTGAGACAGACGGTCTGAGACAGACGGTCTGAGACAGAAGGTTCGAGACAGAGGGATTGAGACAGACGGTCTGAGACAGACGGTCTGAGACAGGCGGTCTGAGACAGGCGGTCTGAGACAGACGGTCGGAGACAGACGGTCTGAGACAGACGGTCTGAGACAGACGGTCTGAGACAGACGGTCTGAGACAGACGGTCTGAGACAGACGGTCTGATACAGACGGTCGGAGACAGACGGCCTGAGACAGACGGTCTGAGACAGACGGTCTGAGACAGACGGTCTGACACAGACGGTCTGCGACAGACGGTCTGAGACAGACGGTCAGAGACAGAAGGTTCGAGACAGAGGGATTGAGACAGACGGTCGGAGACAGACGGTCTGAGACAGGCGGTCTGAGACAGGCGGTCTGAGACAGACGGTCTGAGACAGACGGTCTGAGACAGACGGTCTGAGACAGACGGTCTGAGACAGACGGTCTGAGACAGACGGTCTGAGACAGAAGGTTCGAGACAGAGGGATTGAGACAGACGGTCTGAGACAGACGGTCTGAGACAGGCGGTCTGAGACAGGCGGTCTGAGACAGACGGTCGGAGACAGACGGTCTGAGACAGACGGTCTGAGACAGACGGTCTGAGACAGACGGTCTGAGACAGACGGTCTGAGACAGACGGTCTGAGAGAGACGGTCTGAGACAGGCGGTCTGAGACAGACGGACAGGGACAGGCGAATAGACGCTGCCCGATAGCGGCAGACGGACTGAGACGGACGGTCTGAGATAGGCTGACTGAGATAGACGGTCTGAGACAGACGCTCTGAGACAGACAGTCTGAGACAGGCGGCCTGAGACAGACGGTCTGAGACAGACGGTCTGAGACAGGCGGTCTGAGGCAGGCGGTCTGAGGCAGGCGGTGTGAGACAGGCGGTCGGAGACAGACGGCCTGAGACAGACGGTCTGAGACAGACGGTCTGAGACAGACGGTCTGAGACAGACGGTCTGAGACAGACGGTCTGAGACAGACGGTCAGAGACAGACGGTCTGAGACAGACGGTCTGAGACAGACGGTCTTAGACAGACGGTCTTAGACATACGGTCTGAGACAGACGGTCTGAGACAGACGGTCTGATACAGACGGTCTGAGACAGATCGTCTGAGACAGACGGTCTGACACAGACGGTCTGAGACAGACGGTCTGACACAGACGCTCTGCGACAGACGGTCTGACACAGACGGTCTGAGACAGACGGTCTGACACAGACGCTCTGCGACAGACGGTCTGAGACAGACGGTCTGAGACAGAAGGTTCGAGACAGAGGGATTGAGACAGACGGTCTGAGACAGACGGTCTGAGACAGGCGGTCTGAGACAGACGGTCTGAGACAGACGGTCTGAGACAGACGGTCTGACACAGACGGTCTGAGACAGACGGTTCGAGACAGAGGGATTGAGACAGACGGTCTGAGACAGACGGTCTGAGACAGGCGGTCTGATACAGACGGTCTGAGACAGACGGTCAGAGACAGGCCGCCTGAGACAGACGGCCTGAGACAGACGGCCTGAGACAGACGGCCTGATACAGACGGTCTGATACAGACGGTCTGATACAGACGGTCTGATACAGACGGTCTGATACAGACGGTCTGTGACAGTCGGTCTGATACGCACGGTCTGAGACAGACGGTCTGAGACAGACGGTCTGAGACTGACGGTCTGAGACAGACGGTCTGATACAGACGGTCTGATACAGACGGTCTGATACAGACGGTCTGATACAGACGGTCTGTGACAGTCGGTCTGAGACGCACGGTCTGAGACAGACGGTCTGAGACTGACGGTCTGAGACAGACGGTCTGAGACACGGTCTGAGACAGGCGGTCTGAGACCCGCGGTCTGAGACAGACGGCCTGAGACAGATGGTCAGAGACAGGCGGCCTGAGACAGACGGCCTGAGACAGACGGTCTGAGACAGACGGTCCGAGACAGACGGTCTGAGACAGACGGTCAGAGACAGGCGGCCTGAGACAGACGGTCTTAGACAGACGGTCTTAGACGTACGGCCTGAGACAGACGGTTCGAGACAGAGGGATTGAGACAGACGGTCTGAGACAGATGGTCTGAGACAGACGGTCTGAGACAGGCGGTCTGAGACAGGCGGTCTGAGACAGACGGTCTGATACAGACGGTCTGTGACAGTCGGTCTGAGACGCACGAGCTGAGACAGACGGTCTGAGACTGACGGTCTGAGACAGACGGTCTGAGACACGGTCTGAGACAGGCGGTCTGAGACAGGCGGTCTGAGACAGACGGCCTGAGACAGACGGTCAGAGACAGGCGGCCTGAGACATACGGCCTGAGACAGACGGTCTGAGACAGACGGTCCGAGACAGACGGTCTGAACAGACGGTCAGAGACAGGCGGCCTGAGACAGACGGCCTGAGACAGACGGTCTGAGACAGACGGTCTGAGAGAGACGGTCTGAGACAGGCGGTCTGAGACCGACGGACAGGGACAGGCGAATAGACGCTGCCCGATAGCGGCAGACGGACTGAGACGGACGGTCTGAGATAGGCTGACTGAGATAGACGGTCTGAGACAGACGCTCTGAGACAGACAGTCTGAGACAGGCGGCCTGAGACAGACGGTCTGAGACAGACGGTCTGAGACAGGCGGTCTGAGGCAGGCGGTCTGAGGCAGGCGGTCTGAGACAGACGGTCGGAGACAGACGGCCTGAGACAGACGGTCTGAGACAGACGGTCTGAGACAGACGGTCTGACACAGACGGTCTGCGACAGACGGTCTGAGACAGACGGTCTGAGACAGAAGGTTCGAGACAGAGGGATTGAGACAGACGGTCTGAGACAGACGGTCTGAGACAGGCGGTCTGAGACAGGCGGTCTGAGACAGACGGTCTGAGACAGACGGTCTGAGACAGACGGTCTGAGACAGACGGTCTGAGACAGACGGTCTGAGACAGAAGGTTCGAGACAGAGGGATTGAGACAGACGGTCTGAGACAGACGGTCTGAGACAGGCGGTCTGAGACAGGCGGTCTGAGACAGACGGTCGGAGACAGACGGTCTGAGACAGACGGTCTGAGACAGACGGTCTGAGACAGACGGTCTGAGACAGACGGTCTGAGACAGACGGTCTGATACAGACGGTCGGAGACAGACGGCCTGAGACAGACGGTCTGAGACAGACGGTCTGAGACAGACGGTCTGACACAGACGGTCTGCGACAGACGGTCTGAGACAGACGGTCAGAGACAGAAGGTTCGAGACAGAGGGATTGAGACAGACGGTCGGAGACAGACGGTCTGAGACAGGCGGTCTGAGACAGGCGGTCTGAGACAGACGGTCTGAGACAGACGGTCTGAGACAGACGGTCTGAGACAGACGGTCTGAGACAGACGGTCTGAGACAGACGGTCTGAGACAGAAGGTTCGAGACAGAGGGATTGAGACAGACGGTCTGAGACAGACGGTCTGAGACAGGCGGTCTGAGACAGGCGGTCTGAGACAGACGGTCGGAGACAGACGGTCTGAGACAGACGGTCTGAGACAGACGGTCTGAGACAGACGGTCTGAGACAGACGGTCTGAGACAGACGGTCTGAGAGAGACGGTCTGAGACAGGCGGTCTGAGACAGACGGACAGGGACAGGCGAATAGACGCTGCCCGATAGCGGCAGACGGACTGAGACGGACGGTCTGAGATAGGCTGACTGAGATAGACGGTCTGAGACAGACGCTCTGAGACAGACAGTCTGAGACAGGCGGCCTGAGACAGACGGTCTGAGACAGACGGTCTGAGACAGGCGGTCTGAGGCAGGCGGTCTGAGGCAGGCGGTGTGAGACAGGCGGTCGGAGACAGACGGCCTGAGACAGACGGTCTGAGACAGACGGTCTGAGACAGACGGTCTGAGACAGACGGTCTGAGACAGACGGTCTGAGACAGACGGTCAGAGACAGACGGTCTGAGACAGACGGTCTGAGACAGACGGTCTTAGACAGACGGTCTTAGACATACGGTCTGAGACAGACGGTCTGAGACAGACGGTCTGATACAGACGGTCTGAGACAGATCGTCTGAGACAGACGGTCTGACACAGACGGTCTGAGACAGACGGTCTGACACAGACGCTCTGCGACAGACGGTCTGACACAGACGGTCTGAGACAGACGGTCTGACACAGACGCTCTGCGACAGACGGTCTGAGACAGACGGTCTGAGACAGAAGGTTCGAGACAGAGGGATTGAGACAGACGGTCTGAGACAGACGGTCTGAGACAGGCGGTCTGAGACAGACGGTCTGAGACAGACGGTCTGAGACAGACGGTCTGACACAGACGGTCTGAGACAGACGGTTCGAGACAGAGGGATTGAGACAGACGGTCTGAGACAGACGGTCTGAGACAGGCGGTCTGATACAGACGGTCTGAGACAGACGGTCAGAGACAGGCCGCCTGAGACAGACGGCCTGAGACAGACGGCCTGAGACAGACGGCCTGATACAGACGGTCTGATACAGACGGTCTGATACAGACGGTCTGATACAGACGGTCTGATACAGACGGTCTGTGACAGTCGGTCTGATACGCACGGTCTGAGACAGACGGTCTGAGACAGACGGTCTGAGACTGACGGTCTGAGACAGACGGTCTGATACAGACGGTCTGATACAGACGGTCTGATACAGACGGTCTGATACAGACGGTCTGTGACAGTCGGTCTGAGACGCACGGTCTGAGACAGACGGTCTGAGACTGACGGTCTGAGACAGACGGTCTGAGACACGGTCTGAGACAGGCGGTCTGAGACCCGCGGTCTGAGACAGACGGCCTGAGACAGATGGTCAGAGACAGGCGGCCTGAGACAGACGGCCTGAGACAGACGGTCTGAGACAGACGGTCCGAGACAGACGGTCTGAGACAGACGGTCAGAGACAGGCGGCCTGAGACAGACGGCCTGAGACAGACGGTCTGAGACAGACGGTCTGAGAGAGACGGTCTGAGACAGGCGGTCTGAGACAGACGGACAGGGACAGGCGAATAGACGCTGCCCGATAGCGGCAGACGGACTGAGACGGACGGTCTGAGATAGGCTGACTGAGATAGACGGTCTGAGACAGACGCTCTGAGACAGACAGTCTGAGACAGGCGGCCTGAGACAGACGGTCTGAGACAGACGGTCTGAGACAGGCGGTCTGAGACAGACGGTCTGAGACAGACGGTCTGAGACAGACGGTCTGAGACAGACGGTCTGAGACAGACGGTCTGAGACAGACGGTCTGAGACAGAAGGTTCGAGACAGAGGGATTGAGGCAGACGGTCTGAGACAGACGGTCTGAGACAGGCGGTCTGAGACAGGCGGTCTGAGACAGACGGTCGGAGACAGACGGTCTGAGACAGACGGTCTGAGACAGACGGTCTGAGACAGACGGTCTGAGACAGACGGTCTGAGACAGACGGTCTGAGAGAGACGGTCTGAGACAGGCGGTCTGAGACAGACGGACAGGGACAGGCGAATAGACGCTGCCCGATAGCGGCAGACGGACTGAGACGGACGGTCTGAGATAGGCTGACTGAGATAGACGGTCTGAGACAGACGCTCTGAGACAGACAGTCTGAGACAGGCGGCCTGAGACAGACGGTCTGAGACAGACGGTCTGAGACAGGCGGTCTGAGGCAGGCGGTCTGAGGCAGGCGGTGTGAGACAGGCGGTCGGAGACAGACGGCCTGAGACAGACGGTCTGAGACAGACGGTCTGAGACAGACGGTCTGAGACAGACGGTCTGAGACAGACGGTCTGAGACAGACGGTCAGAGACAGACGGTCTGAGACAGACGGTCTGAGACAGACGGTCTTAGACAGACGGTCTTAGACATACGGTCTGAGACAGACGGTCTGAGACAGACGGTCTGATACAGACGGTCTGAGACAGATCGTCTGAGACAGACGGTCTGACACAGACGGTCTGAGACAGACGGTCTGACACAGACGCTCTGCGACAGACGGTCTGACACAGACGGTCTGAGACAGACGGTCTGACACAGACGCTCTGCGACAGACGGTCTGAGACAGACGGTCTGAGACAGAAGGTTCGAGACAGAGGGATTGAGACAGACGGTCTGAGACAGACGGTCTGAGACAGGCGGTCTGAGACAGACGGTCTGAGACAGACGGTCTGAGACAGACGGTCTGACACAGACGGTCTGAGACAGACGGTTCGAGACAGAGGGATTGAGACAGACGGTCTGAGACAGACGGTCTGAGACAGGCGGTCTGATACAGACGGTCTGAGACAGACGGTCAGAGACAGGCCGCCTGAGACAGACGGCCTGAGACAGACGGCCTGAGACAGACGGCCTGATACAGACGGTCTGATACAGACGGTCTGATACAGACGGTCTGATACAGACGGTCTGATACAGACGGTCTGTGACAGTCGGTCTGATACGCACGGTCTGAGACAGACGGTCTGAGACAGACGGTCTGAGACTGACGGTCTGAGACAGACGGTCTGATACAGACGGTCTGATACAGACGGTCTGATACAGACGGTCTGATACAGACGGTCTGTGACAGTCGGTCTGAGACGCACGGTCTGAGACAGACGGTCTGAGACTGACGGTCTGAGACAGACGGTCTGAGACACGGTCTGAGACAGGCGGTCTGAGACCCGCGGTCTGAGACAGACGGCCTGAGACAGATGGTCAGAGACAGGCGGCCTGAGACAGACGGCCTGAGACAGACGGTCTGAGACAGACGGTCCGAGACAGACGGTCTGAGACAGACGGTCAGAGACAGGCGGCCTGAGACAGACGGCCTGAGACAGACGGTCTGAGACAGACGGTCTGAGAGAGACGGTCTGAGACAGGCGGTCTGAGACAGACGGACAGGGACAGGCGAATAGACGCTGCCCGATAGCGGCAGACGGACTGAGACGGACGGTCTGAGATAGGCTGACTGAGATAGACGGTCTGAGACAGACGCTCTGAGACAGACAGTCTGAGACAGGCGGCCTGAGACAGACGGTCTGAGACAGACGGTCTGAGACAGGCGGTCTGAGGCAGGCGGTCTGAGGCAGGCGGTCTGAGACAGGCGGTCGGAGACAGACGGCCTGAGACAGACGGTCTGAGACAGACGGTCTGAGACAGACGGTCTGAGACAGACGGTCTGAGACAGACGGTCTGAGACAGACGGTCTGAGACAGACGGTCTGAGACAGACGGTCTGAGACAGACGGTCTGAGACAGACGGTCTGAGACAGACGGTCTGAGACAGACGGTCTGAGACAGACGGTCTGAGACAGACGGTCTGAGACAGACGGTCTGAGACAGACGGTCTGAGACAGACGGTCTTAGACAGACGGTCTTAGACAGACGGTCTTAGACATACGGTCTGAGACAGACGGTCTGAGACAGACGGTCTGATACAGACGGTCTGAGACAGACGGTCTGAGACAGACGGTCTGACACAGACGGTCTGAGACAGACGGTCTGAGACAGACGGTCTGAGACAGACGGTCTGAGACAGACGGTCTGACACAGACGCTCTGCGACAGACGGTCTGACACAGACGGTCTGAGACAGACGGTCTGACACAGACGGTCTGAGACAGACGGTCTGAGACAGACGGTCTGAGACAGACGGTCTGAGACAGACGGTCTGAGACAGACGGTCTGAGACAGACGGTCTGAGACAGACGGTCTTAGACAGACGGTCTTAGACAGACGGTTCGAGACAGAGGGATTGAGACAGACGGTCTGAGACAGACGGACAGGGACAGGCGAATAGACGCTGCCCGATAGCGGCAGACGGACTGAGACGGACGGCCTGAGATAGGCTGACTGAGATAGACGGTCTGAGACAGACGCTCTGAGACAGACAGTCTGAGACAGGCGGCCGGAGACGGACGGTCTGAGACAGACGGTCTGAGACAGACGGTCTGAGACAGACGGTGTGAGACAGAGGGTCAGAGACAGGCGGTCTGAGACAGGCGGTCTGAGACAGACGGTCTGAGACAGACGGTCAGAGACAGGCGGCCTCAGACAGACGGCCTGAGACAGACGGTCTGAGACAGACGGTCTGATACAGACGGTCTGAGACAGACGGTCTGAGACAGACGGTCTGAGACAGACGGTCTTAGACAGACGGTCTTAGACATACGGTCTGAGACAGACGGTCTGAGACAGACGGTCTGATACAGACGGTCTGAGACAGACGGTCTGAGACAGACGGTCTGACACAGACGGTCTGAGACAGACGGTCTGACACAGACGCTCTGCGACAGACGGTCTGACACAGACGGTCTGAGACAGACGGTCTGACACAGACGCTCTGCGACAGACGGTCTGAGACAGACGGTCTGAGACAGAAGGTTCGAGACAGAGGGATTGAGACAGACGGTCTGAGACAGACGGTCTGAGACAGGCGGTCTGAGACAGGCGGTCTGAGACAGACGGTCTGAGACAGACGGTCTGAGACAGACGGTCTGAGACAGACGGTCTGAGACAGACGGTGTGAGACAGACGGTCTGAGACAGAAGGTTCGAGACAGAGGGATTGAGACAGACGGTCTGAGACAGACGGTCTGAGACAGGCGGTCCGAGACAGGCGGTCCGAGACAGACGGTCGGAGGCAGACGGTCGGAGACAGACGGTCTGAGACAGACGGTCTGAGACAGACGGTCTGAGACAGACGGTCTGAGACAGACGGTCTGAGACAGACGGTCTGAGACAGACGGTCTGAGACAGACGGTCTTAGACAGACGGTCTTAGACATACGGCCTGAGACAGACAGTCTGAGACAGACACTCTGAGACAGACAGTCTGATACAGACGGTCTGAGACAGACGGTCTGAGACAGACGGTCTGATACAGACGGTCTGTGACAGTCGGTCTGAGACGCACGGTCTGAGACAGACGGTCTGAGACTGACGGTCTGAGACAGACGGTCTGAGACACGGTCTGAGACAGGCGGTCTGCGACAGACGGTCTGAGACAGACGGCCTGAGACAGGCGGTCTGCGACAGGGGGACAGGGACAGGCGAATAGCCGCTGCGCGATAGCGGCAGACAGACTGAGAAGGACGGTCTGAGATAGGCTGACTGAGATAGACGGTCTGAGACAGACGGCCTGAGACAGACGGTCTGAGACAGACGCTCTGAGACAGACGGTCTGAGACAGACGGTCTGAGACAGACGGTCCGAGACAGACGGTCTGAGACAGACGGACTGAGACAGACGGTCTGAGACAGACGGTCTGAGACAGACGGTCTGAGACAGACGGTTCGAGGCAGAGGGATTGAGACAGACGGTCCGAGACTGGCGGTCTGATACAGACGGTCTGAGACAGACGGTCTGAGACAGACGGTCTGAGACAGGCGGTCAGAGACAGGCGGCCTGAGACAGACGGACTGACACAGACGGTCTGAGACAGGCGGCCTGAGACAGACGGCCTGAGACAGACGGCCTGAGACAGACGGTCTGAGACAGACGGTCTTAGACAGACGGTCTTAGACAGACGGTTCGAGACAGAGGGATTGAGACAGACGGTCTGAGACAGACGGACAGGGACAGGCGAATAGACGCTGCCCGATAGCGGCAGACGGACTGAGACGGACGGCCTGAGATAGGCTGACTGAGATAGACGGTCTGAGACAGACGCTCTGAGACAGACAGTCTGAGACAGGCGGCCGGAGACGGACGGTCTGAGACAGACGGTCTGAGACAGACGGTCTGAGACAGACGGTGTGAGACAGAGGGTCAGAGACAGGCGGTCTGAGACAGGCGGTCTGAGACAGACGGTCTGAGACAGACGGTCAGAGACAGGCGGCCTCAGACAGACGGCCTGAGACAGACGGTCTGAGACAGACGGTCTGATACAGACGGTCTGAGACAGACGGTCTGAGACAGACGGTCTGAGACAGACGGTCTTAGACAGACGGTCTTAGACATACGGTCTGAGACAGACGGTCTGAGACAGACGGTCTGATATAGACGGTCTGAGACAGACGGTCTGAGACAGACGGTCTGACACAGACGGTCTGAGACAGACGGTCTGACACAGACGCTCTGCGACAGACGGTCTGACACAGACGGTCTGAGACAGACGGTCTGACACAGACGCTCTGCGACAGACGGTCTGAGACAGACGGTCTGAGACAGAAGGTTCGTGACAGAGGGATTGAGACAGACGGTCTGAGACAGACGGTCTGAGACAGGCGGTCTGAGACAGGCGATCTGAGACAGACGGTCTGAGACAGACGGTCTGAGACAGACGGTCTGAGACAGACGGTCTGAGACAGACGGTGTGAGACAGACGGTCTGAGACAGAAGGTTCGAGACATAGGGATTGAGACAGACGGTCTGAGACAGACGGTCTGAGACAGGCGGTCCGAGACAGGCGGTCCGAGACAGACGGTCGGAGACAGACGGTCGGAGACAGACGGTCTGAGACAGACGGTCTGAGACAGACGGTCTGAGACAGACGGTCTGAGACAGACGGTCTGAGACAGACGGTCTGAGACAGACGGTCTGAGACAGACGGTCTTAGACAGACGGTCTTAGACATACGGCCTGAGACAGACAGTCTGAGACAGACACTCTGAGACAGACAGTCTGATACAGACGGTCTGAGACAGACGGTCTGAGACAGACGGTCTGATACAGACGGTCTGTGACAGTCGGTCTGAGACAGACGGTCTGAGACAGACGGTCTGAGACTGACGGTCTGAGACAGACGGTCTGAGACACGGTCTGAGACAGGCGGTCTGCGACAGACGGTCTGAGACAGACGGCCTGAGACAGGCGGTCTGCGACAGGGGGACAGGGACAGGCGAATAGCCGCTGCGCGATAGCGGCAGACAGACTGAGAAGGACGGTCTGAGATAGGCTGACTGAGATAGACGGTCTGAGACAGACGGCCTGAGACAGACGGTCTGAGACAGACGCTCTGAGACAGACGGTCTGAGACAGACGGTCTGAGACAGACGGTCCGAGACAGACGGTCTGAGACAGACGGACTGAGACAGACGGTCTGAGACAGACGGTCTGAGACAGACGGTCTGAGACAGACGGTTCGAGGCAGAGGGATTGAGACAGACGGTCCGAGACTGGCGGTCTGATACAGACGGTCTGAGACAGACGGTCTGAGACAGACGGTCTGAGACAGGCGGTCAGAGACAGGCGGCCCGAGACAGACGGACTGACACAGACGGTCTGAGACAGGCGGCCTGAGACAGACGGCCTGAGACAGACGGCCTGAGACAGACGGTCTGAGACAGACGGTCTGAGACAGACGGCCTGAGACACACGGTTCGAGACAGAGGGATTGAGACAGACGGTCTGAGACAGAAGGTCTGAGACAGGCGGTCTGAGACAGGCGGTCTGAGACAGACGGCCTGAGACAGACGGGCTGAGACAGACGGTGTGAGACAGACGGTCTGAGACAGACGGTCTTAGACACACGGTCTTAGACATACGGCCTGAGACAGACGGTTCGAGACAGAGGGATTGAGACAGACGGTCTGAGACAGGCGGTCTGAGACAGTCGGACAGGGACAGGCGAATAGACGCTGCCCGATAGCGGCAGACGGACTGAGACGGACGGCCTGAGATAGGCTGACTGAGATAGACGGTCTGAGACAGACGCTCTGAGACAGACAGTCTGAGACAGGCGGCCGGAGACGGACGGTCTGAGACAGACGGTCTGAGACAGACGGTCTGAGACAGACGGTCTGAGACAGACGGTGTGAGACAGAGGGTCAGAGACAGGCGGTCTGAGACAGGCGGTCTGAGACAGACGGTCTGAGACAGACGGTCAGAGATAGGCGGCCTCAGACAGACGGCCTGAGACAGACGGTCTGAGACAGACGGTCTGATACAGACGGTCTGAGACAGACGGTCTGAGACAGACGGTCTGAGACAGACCGTCTGAGACAGACGGTCTGATACAGACGGTCTGAGACAGACGGTCTGAGAAAGACGGTCTGAAACAGAAGGTTCGAGACAGAGGGATTGAGACAGACGGTCTGAGACAGACGGTCTGAGACAGGCGGTCTGAGACAGGCGGTCTGAGACAGACGGTCGGAGACAGACGGTCTGAGACAGACGGTCTGAGACAGACGGTGTGAGACAGAGGGTCAGAGACAGGCGGTCTGAGACAGGCGGTCTGAGACAGACGGTCTGAGACAGACGGTCAGAGACAGGCGGCCTCAGACAGACGGCCTGAGACAGACGGTCTGAGACAGACGGTCTGATACAGACGGTCTGAGACAGACGGTCTGAGACAGACGGTCTGAGACAGACGGTCTTAGACAGACGGTCTTAGACATACGGTCTGAGACAGACGGTCTGAGACAGACGGTCTGATACAGACGGTCTGAGACAGACGGTCTGAGACAGACGGTCTGACACAGACGGTCTGAGACAGACGGTCTGAGACAGACGGTCTGACACAGACGCTCTGCGACAGACGGTCTGACACAGACGGTCTGAGACAGACGGTCTGACACAGACGCTCTGCGACAGACGGTCTGAGACAGACGGTCTGAGACAGAAGGTTCGAGACAGAGGGATTGAGACAGACGGTCTGAGACAGACGGTCTGAGACAGGCGGTCTGAGACAGGCGGTCTGAGACAGACGGTCTGAGACAGACGGTCTGAGACAGACGGTCTGAGACAGACGGTCTGAGACAGACGGTCTGCGACAGACGGTCTGAGACAGAAGGTTCGAGACAGAGGGATTGAGACAGACGGTCTGAGACAGACGGTCCGAGACAGGCGGTCCGAGACAGGCGGTCTGAGACAGACGGTCGGAGACAGACGGTCGGAGACAGACGGTCTGAGACAGACGGTCTGAGACAGACGGTCTGAGACAGACGGTCTGAGACAGACGGTCTGAGACAGACGGTCTGAGACAGACGGTCTGAGACAGACGGTCTTAGACAGACGGTCTTAGACATACGGCCTGAGACAGACAGTCTGAGACAGACACTCTGAGACAGACAGTCTGATACAGACGGTCTGAGACAGACGGTCTGAGACAGACGGTCTGAGACAGACGGTCTGATACAGACGGTCTGTGACAGTCGGTCTGAGACGCACGGTCTGAGACAGACGGTCTGAGACTGACGGTCTGAGACAGACGGTCTGAGACACGGTCTGAGACAGGCGGTCTGCGACAGACGGTCTGAGACAGACGGTCTGAGACAGACGGTTCGAGGCAGAGGGATTGAGACAGACGGTCCGAGACTGGCGGTCTGATACAGACGGTCTGAGACAGACGGTCTGAGACAGACGGTCTGAGACAGGCGGTCAGAGACAGGCGGCCTGAGACAGACGGCCTGACACAGACGGTCTGAGACAGGCGGCCTGAGACAGACGGCCTGAGACAGACAGTCTGAGACAGACACTCTGAGACAGACAGTCTGATACAGACGGTCTGAGACAGACGGTCTGAGACAGACGGTCTGATACAGACGGTCTGTGACAGTCGGTCTGAGACGCACGGTCTGAGACAGACGGTCTGAGACTGACGGTCTGAGACAGACGGTCTGAGACACGGTCTGAGACAGGCGGTCTGCGACAGACGGTCTGAGACAGACGGTCTGAGACAGACGGTTCGAGGCAGAGGGATTGAGACAGACGGTCCGAGACTGGCGGTCTGATACAGACGGTCTGAGACAGACGGTCTGAGACAGACGGTCTGAGACAGGCGGTCAGAGACAGGCGGCCTGAGACAGACGGCCTGACACAGACGGTCTGAGACAGGCGGCCTGAGACAGACGGCCTGAGACAGACGGCCTGAGACAGACGGTCTGAGACAGACGGTCTGAGACAGACGGCCTGAGACACACGGTTCGAGACAGAGGGATTGAGACAGACGGTCTGAGACAGAAGGTCTGAGACAGGCGGTCTGAGACAGGCGGTCTGAGACAGACGGCCTGAGACAGACGGGCTGAGACAGACGGTCTGAGACAGACGGTCTGAGACAGACGGTCTTAGACAGACGGTCTTAGACAAACGGCCTGAGACAGACAGTCTGAGACAGACAGTCTGATACAGACGGTCTGAGACAGACGGTCTGAGACAGGCGGTCTGAGACAGGCGGTCTGAGACAGACGGTCGGAGACAGACGGTCTGAGATAGACGGTCTGAGACAGACGGTCTGAGATAGACGGTCTGAGACAGGCGGCCGGAGACGGACGGTCTGAGACAGACGGTCTGAGACAGACGGTCTGAGACAGACGGTGTGAGACAGAGGGTCAGAGACAGGCGGTCTGAGACAGGCGGTCTGAGACAGACGGTCTGAGACAGACGGTCAGAGACAGGCGAATAGACGCTGCCCGATAGCGGCAGACGGACTGAGACGGACGGCCTGAGATAGGCTGACTGAGATAGACGGTCTGAGACAGACGCTCTGAGACAGACAGTCTGAGACAGGCGGCCGGAGACGGACGGTCTGAGACAGACGGTCTGAGACAGACGGTCTGAGACAGACGGTCTGAGACAGACGGTGTGAGACAGAGGGTCAGAGACAGGCGGTCTGAGACAGGCGGTCTGAGACAGACGGTCTGAGACAGACGGTCAGAGACAGGCGGCCTCAGACAGACGGCCTGAGACAGACGGTCTGAGACAGACGGTCTGAGACAGACGGTCTGACACAGACTGTCTGAGACAGACGGTCTGAGACAGACGGTCTGACACAGACGCTCTGCGACAGACGGTCTGACACAGACGGTCTGAGACAGACGGTCTGACACAGACGCTCTGCGACAGACGGTCTGAGACAGACGGTCTGAGACAGAAGGTTCGAGACAGAGGGATTGAGACAGACGGTCTGAGACAGACGGTCTGAGACAGGCGGTCTGAGACAGGCGGTCTGAGACAGACGGTCTGAGACAGACGGTCTGAGACAGACGGTCTGAGACAGACGGTCTGAGACAGACGGTCTGAGACAGAAGGTTCGAGACAGAGGGATTGAGACAGACGGTCTGAGACAGACGGTCTGAGACAGGCGGTCCGAGACAGGCGGTCTGAGACAGACGGTCGGAGACAGACGGTCGGAGACAGACGGTCTGAGACAGACGGTCTGAGACAGACGGTCTGAGACAGACGGTCTGAGACAGACGGTCTGAGACAGACGGTCTGAGACAGACGGTCTGAGACAGACGGTCTGAGACAGACGGTCTTAGACAGACGGTCTTAGACATACGGCCTGAGACAGACAGTCTGAGACAGACACTCTGAGACAGACAGTCTGATACAGACGGTCTGAGACAGACGGTCTGAGACAGACGGTCTGATACAGACGGTCTGTGACAGTCGGTCTGAGACGCACGGTCTGAGACAGACGGTCTGAGACTGACGGTCTGAGACAGACGGTCTGAGACACGGTCTGAGACAGGCGGTCTGCGACAGACGGTCTGAGACAGACGGCCTGAGACAGGCGGTCTGCGACAGGGGGACAGGGACAGGCGAATAGACGCTGCGCGATAGCGGCAGACAGACTGAGAAGGACGGTCTGAGATAGGCTGACTGAGATAGACGGTCTGAGACAGACGGCCTGAGACAGACGGTCTGAGACAGACGCTCTGAGACAGACGGTCGGAGACAGACGGTCTGAGACAGACGGTCCGAGACAGACGGTCTGAGACAGACGGACTGAGACAGACGGTCTGAGACAGACGGTCTGAGACAGACGGTCTGAGACAGACGGTTCGAGGCAGAGGGATTGAGACAGACGGTCCGAGACTGGCGGTCTGATACAGACGGTCTGAGACAGACGGTCTGAGACAGACGGTCTGAGACAGGCGGTCAGAGACAGGCGGCCTGAGACAGACGGCCTGACACAGACGGTCTGAGACAGGCGGCCTGAGACAGACGGCCTGAGACAGACGGCCTGAGACAGACGGTCTGAGACAGACGGTCTGAGACAGACGGCCTGAGACACACGGTTCGAGACAGAGGGATTGAGACAGACGGTCTGAGACAGAAGGTCTGAGACAGGCGGTCTGAGACAGGCGGTCTGAGACAGACGGCCTGAGACAGACGGGCTGAGACAGACGGTCTGAGACAGACGGTCTGAGACAGACGGTCTTAGACAGACGGTCTTAGACATACGGCCTGAGACAGACAGTCTGAGACAGACAGTCTGATACAGACGGTCTGAGACAGACGGTCTGAGACAGACGGTCTGAGACAGGCGGTCTGAGACAGGCGGTCTGAGACAGACGGTCGGAGACAGACGGTCTGAGACAGACGGTCTGAGACAGACGGTCTGAGATAGACGGTCTGAGACAGACGGTCTGAGACAGACGGTCTGAGACAGACGGTCTGAGACAGACGGTCTTAGACACACGGTCTTAGACATACGGCCTGAGACAGACGGTTCGAGACAGAGGGATTGAGACAGACGGTCTGAGACAGGCGGTCTGAGACAGACGGACAGGGACAGGCGAATAGACGCTGCCCGATAGCGGCAGACGGACTGAGACGGACGGCCTGAGATAGGCTGACTGAGATAGACGGTCTGAGACAGACGCTCTGAGACAGATAGTCTGAGACAGGCGGCCGAAGACGGACGGTCTGAGACAGACGGTCTGAGACAGACGGTCTGAGACAGACGGTCTGAGACAGACGGTGTGAGACAGAGGGTCAGAGACAGGCGGTCTGAGACAGGCGGTCTGAGACAGACGGTCTGAGACAGACGGTCAGAGACAGGCGGCCTCAGACAGACGGCCTGAGACAGACGGTCTGAGACAGACGGTCTGATACAGACGGTCTGAGACAGACGGTCTGAGACAGACGGTCTGAGACAGACCGTCTGAGACAGACGGTCTGATACAGACGGTCTGAGACAGAAGGTCTGAGAAAGACGGTCTGAAACAGAAGGTTCGAGACAGAGGGATTGAGACAGACGGTCTGAGACAGACGGTCTGAGACAGGCGGTCTGAGACAGGCGGTCTGAGACAGACGGTCGGAGACAGACGGTCTGAGACAGACGGTCTGAGACAGACGGTCTGAGACAGACGGTCTGAGACAGACGGTCTGAGACAGACGGTCTTAGACACACGGTCTTAGACACACGGCCTGAGACAGACGGTTCGAGACAGAGGGATTGAGACAGACGGTCTGAGACAGGCGGTCTGAGACAGACGGACAGGGACAGGCGAATAGACACTGCCCGATAGCGGCAGACGGACTGAGACGGACGGCCTGAGATAGGCTGACTGAGATAGACGGTCTGAGACAGACGCTCTGAGACAGACAGTCTGAGACAGGCGGCCGGAGACGGACGGTCTGAGACAGACGGTCTGAGACAGACGGTCTGAGACAGACGGTCTGAGACAGACGGTGTGAGACAGAGGGTCAGAGACAGGCGGTCTGAGACAGGCGGTCTGAGACAGACGGTCTGAGACAGACGGTCAGAGACAGGCGGCCTCAGACAGACGGCCTGAGACAGACGGTCTGAGACAGACGGTCTGATACAGACGGTCTGAGACAGACGGTCTGATACAGACGGTCTGAGACAGACGGTCTGAGACAGACGGTCTGAGACAGACGGTCTGATACAGACGGTCTGAGACAGACGGTCTGAGAAAGACGGTCTGAGACAGAAGGTTCGAGACTGAGGGATTGAGACAGACGGTCTGAGACAGACGGTCTGAGACAGGCGGTCTGAGACAGGCGGTCTGAGACAGACGGTCTGAGACTGACGGTCTGAGACAGACGGTCTGAGACACGGTCTGAGGCAGGCGGTCTGAGACAGGCGGTCGGAGACAGACGGCCTGAGACAGACGGTCTGAGACAGACGGTCTGAGACAGACGGTCTGAGACAGACGGTCTGAGACAGACGGTCTGAGACAGACGGTCTGAGACAGACGGTCTGAGACAGACGGTCTGAGACAGACGGTCTGAGACAGACGGTCTTAGACAGACGGTCTTAGACATACGGTCTGAGACAGACGGTCTGAGACAGACGGCCTGAGACAGACGGGCTGAGACATGCGGGCTGAGACAGACGTTCTGAGACAGGCGGTTCGAGACAGACGGTCTGAGACAGACGGTCTGAGACAGGCGGTCTGAGACAGGCGGTCTGAGACAGACGGTCTGAGACAGACGCTCTGAGACAGACGGTCTGAGACAGACGGTCTGAGACAGACGGTCCGAGACAGACGGTCTGAGACAGACGGACTGAGACAGACGGTCTGAGACAGACGGTCTGAGACAGACGGTCTGAGACAGAAGGTTCGAGACAGAGGGATTGAGACAGACGGTCTGAGACAGACGGTCTGAGACAGGCGGTCTGAGACAGGCGGTCTGAGACAGACGGTCGGAGACAGACGGTCGGAGACAGACGGTCTGAGACAGACGGTCTGAGACAGACGGTCTGAGACAGACGGTCTGAGACAGACGGTCTGAGACAGACGGTCTTAGACAGACGGTCTTAGACATACGGCCTGAGACAGACAGTCTGAGACAGACACTCTGAGACAGACAGTCTGATACAGACGGTCTGAGACAGACGGTCTGAGACAGACGGTCTGAGACAGACGGTCTGATACAGACGGTCTGTGACAGTCGGTCTGAGACGCACGGTCTGAGACAGACGGTCTGAGACTGACGGTCTGAGACAGACGGTCTGAGACACGGTCTGAGACAGGCGGTCTGCGACAGACGGTCTGAGACAGACGGCCTGAGACAGGCGGTCTGCGACAGGGGGACAGGGACAGGCGAATAGACGCTGCGCGATAGCGGCAGACAGACTGAGAAGGACGGTCTGAGATAGGCTGACTGAGATAGACGGACTGAGACAGACGGCCTGAGACAGACGGTCTGAGACAGACGCTCTGAGACAGACGGCCTGAGACACACGGTTCGAGACAGAGGGATTGAGACAGACGGTCTGAGACAGAAGGTCTGAGACAGGCGGTCTGAGACCGGCGGTCTTAGACATACGGTCTGAGACAGACGGTCTGAGACAGACGGCCTGAGACAGACGGGCTGAGGCAGGCGGTCTGAGGCAGGCGGTCTGAGACAGGCGGTCGGAGACAGACGGCCTGAGACAGACGGTCTGAGACAGACGGTCTGAGACAGACGGTCTGAGACAGACGGTCTGAGACAGACGGTCTGAGACAGACGGTCTGAGACAGACGGTCTGAGACAGACGGTCTGAGACAGACGGTCTTAGACAGACGGTCTTAGACATACGGTCTGAGACAGACGGTCTGAGACAGACGGCCTGAGACAGACGGGCTGAGACATGCGGGCTGAGACAGACGTTCTGAGACAGGCGGTTCGAGACAGACGGTCTGAGACAGGCGGTCTGAGACAGGCGGTCTGAGACAGACGGTCTGAGACAGACGCTCTGAGACAGACGGTCTGAGACAGACGGTCTGAGACAGACGGTCCGAGACAGACGGTCTGAGACAGACGGACTGAGACAGACGGTCTGAGACAGACGGTCTGAGACAGACGGTCTGAGACAGAAGGTTCGAGACAGAGGGATTGAGACAGACGGTCTGAGACAGACGGTTTGAGACAGGCGGTCTGAGACAGGCGGTCTGAGACAGGCGGTCTGAGACAGACGGTCTGAGACAGATGGTCTGAGACAGACGGTCTGAGACAGGCGGTCTGAGACAGACGGTCTGAGACAGACGGTCAGAGACAGGCGGCCTGACACAGACGGCCTGAGACAGACGGTCTGTGACAGTCGGTCTGAGACGCACGGTCTGAGACAGACGGTCTGAGACTGACGGTCTGAGACAGAAGGTCTGAGACAGGCTGTCTGAGACAGGCGGTCTGAGACAGACGGCCTGAGACAGACGGTCAGAGACAGGCGGCCTGAGACAGACGGCCTGAGACAGACGGTCTGAGACAGACGGTCCGAGACAGACGGTTCGAGACAGAGGGATTGAGACAGACGGTCTGAGACTGGCGGTCTGATACAGACGGTCTGAGACAGACGGTCTGAGACAGGCGGTCAGAGACAGGCGGCCTGAGACAGACGGCCTGACACAGACGGCCTGACACAGACGGTCTGAGACAGGCGGCCTGAGACAGACGGTTCGAGACAGAGGGATTGAGACAGACGGTCTGAGACAGATGGTCTGAGACAGACGGTCTGAGACAGGCGGTCTGAGACAGACGGTCTGAGACAGACGGTCAGAGACAGGCGGCCTGACACAGACGGTCTGCGACAGACGGTCTGAGACAGACGGTCTGAGACAGACGGTCTGAGACAGACGGTCTGAGACAGACGGTCTGAGACAGACGGTCTGAGACAGACGGTCTGAGACAGACGGTCTGAGACAGACGGTCTTAGACATACGGTCTGAGACAGACGGTCTGAGACAGACGGCCTGAGACAGACGGGCTGAGACATGCGGGCTGAGACAGACGTTCTGAGACAGGCGGTTCGAGACAGACGGTCTGAGACAGACGGCCTGAGACAGACGGTCTGAGACAGACGGTCTGAGACAGACGGTCTGAGACAGACGGTCTGAGACTGACGGTCTGAGACAGAAGGTCTGAGACAGGCTGTCTGAGACAGGCGGTCTGAGACAGACGGCCTGAGACAGACGGTCAGAGACAGGCGGCCTGAGACAGACGGCCTGAGACAGACGGTCTGAGACAGACGGTCCGAGACAGACGGTTCGAGACAGAGGGATTGAGACAGACGGTCTGAGACTGGCGGTCTGATACAGACGGTCTGAGACAGACGGTCTGAGACAGGCGGTCAGAGACAGGCGGCCTGAGACAGACGGCCTGACACAGACGGCCTGACACAGACGGTCTGAGACAGGCGGCCTGAGACAGACGGTTCGAGACAGAGGGATTGAGACAGACGGTCTGAGACAGATGGTCTGAGACAGACGGTCTGAGACAGACGGTCTGAGACAGACGGTCTGAGACAGGCGGTCTGAGACAGACGGTCTGAGACAGACGGTCAGAGACAGGCGGCCTGACACAGACGGTCTGCGACAGACGGTCTGAGACAGACGGTCTGAGACAGACGGTCTGAGACAGACGGTCTGAGACAGACGGTCTGAGACAGACGGTCTGAGACAGACGGTCTGAGACAGACGGTCTGAGACAGACGGTCTTAGACAGACGGTCTTAGACATACGGTCTGATACAGACGGTCTGAGACAGACGGCCTGAGACAGACGGGCTGAGACATGCGGGCTGAGACAGACGTTCTGAGACAGGCGGTTCGAGACAGACGGTCTGAGACAGACGGTCTGAGACAGGCGGTCTGAGACAGGCGGTCTGAGACAGACGGTCTGAGACAGACGCTCTGAGACAGACGGTCTGAGACAGACGGTCTGAGACAGACGGTCCGAGACAGACGGTCTGAGACAGACGGTCTGAGACAGAAGGTTCGAGACAGAGGGATTGAGACAGACGGTCTGAGACAGACGGTCTGAGACAGGCGGTCTGAGACAGGCGGTCTGAGACAGACGGTCGGAGACAGACGGTCGGAGACAGACGGTCTGAGACAGACGGTCTGAGACAGACGGTCTGAGACAGACGGTCTGAGACAGACGGTCTGAGACAGACGGTCTTAGACAGACGGTCTTAGACATACGGCCTGAGACAGACAGTCTGAGACAGACACTCTGAGACAGACAGTCTGATACAGACGGTCTGAGACAGACGGTCTGAGACAGACGGTCTGAGACAGACGGTCTGATACAGACGGTCTGTGACAGTCGGTCTGAGACGCACGGTCTGAGACAGACGGTCTGAGACTGACGGTCTGAGACAGACGGTCTGAGACACGGTCTGAGACAGGCGGTCTGCGACAGACGGTCTGAGACAGACGGCCTGAGACAGGCGGTCTGCGACAGGGGGACAGGGACAGGCGAATAGACGCTGCGCGATAGCGGCAGACAGACTGAGAAGGACGGTCTGAGATAGGCTGACTGAGATAGACGGTCTGAGACAGACGGCCTGAGACAGACGGTCTGAGACAGACGCTCTGAGACAGACGGCCTGAGACACACGGTTCGAGACAGAGGGATTGAGACAGACGGTCTGAGACAGAAGGTCTGAGACAGGCGGTCTGAGACAGGCGGTCTGAGACAGACGGTCTGAGACAGATGGTCTGAGACAGACGGTCTGAGACAGACGGTCTGAGACAGACGGTCAGAGACAGGCGGCCTGACACAGACGGCCTGAGACAGACGGTCTGTGACAGTCGGTCTGAGACGCACGGTCTGAGACAGACGGTCTGAGACTGACGGTCTGAGACAGAAGGTCTGAGACAGGCTGTCTGAGACAGGCGGTCTGAGACAGACGGCCTGAGACAGACGGTCAGAGACAGGCGGCCTGAGACAGACGGCCTGAGACAGACGGTCTGAGACAGACGGTCCGAGACAGACGGTTCGAGACAGAGGGATTGAGACAGACGGTCTGAGACTGGCGGTCTGATACAGACGGTCTGAGACAGACGGTCTGAGACAGGCGGTCAAAGACAGGCGGCCTGAGACAGACGGCCTGACACAGACGGCCTGACACAGGCGGTCTGAGACAGGCGGCCTGAGACAGACGGTTCGAGACAGAGGGATTGAGACAGACGGTCTGAGACAGATGGTCTGAGACAGACGGTCTGAGACAGGCGGTCTGAGACAGACGGTCTGAGACAGACGGTCAGAGACAGGCGGCCTGACACAGACGGTCTGCGACAGACGGTCTGAGACAGACGGTCTGAGACAGACGGTCTGACACAGACGGTCTGCGACAGACGGTCTGAGACAGACGGTCTGAGACAGAAGGTTCGAGACAGAGGGATTGAGACAGACGGTCTGAGACAGGCGGTCTGAGACAGGCGGTCTGAGACAGACGGTCTGAGACAGACGGTCTGAGACAGAAGGTTCGAGACAGAGGGATTGAGACAGACGGTCTGAGACAGACGGTCTGAGACAGGCGGTCTGAGACAGGCGGTCTGAGACAGACGGTTGGAGACAGACGGTCTGAGACAGACGGTCTGAGACAGACGGTCTGAGACAGACGGTCTGAGACAGACGGCCTGAGACACACGGTTCGAGACAGAGGGATTGAGACAGACGGTCTGAGACAGAAGGTCTGAGACAGGCGGTCTGAGACAGGCGGCCTGAGACAGACGGCCTGACACAGACGGTCTGAGACAGGCGGCCTGAGACAGACGGCCTGAGACAGACGGCCTGAGACAGACGGCCTGACACAGACGGTCTGAGACAGGCGGCCTGAGACAGACGGTTCGAGACAGAGGGATTGAGACAGACGGTCTGAGACAGACGGTCTGAGACAGACGGTCTGAGACAGGCGGTCTGAGACAGACGGTCTGAGACAGACGGTCAGAGACAGGCGGCCTGACACAGACGGCCTGAGACAGACGGTCTGTGACAGTCGGTCTGAGACGCACGGTCTGAGACAGACGGTCTGAGACTGACGGTCTGAGACAGAAGGTCTGAGACAAGCGGTCTGAGACAGGCGGTCTAAGACAGACGGCCTGAGACAGACGGTCAGAGACAGGCGGCCTGAGACAGACGGCCTGAGACAGACGGTCTGAGACAGACGGTCCGAGACAGACGGTTCGAGACAGAGGGATTGAGACAGACGGTCTGAGACTGGCGGTCTGATACAGACGGTCTGAGACAGACGGTCTGAGACAGGCGGTCAGAGACAGGCGGCCTGAGACAGACGGCCTGACACAGACGGTCTGAGACAGGCGGCCTGAGACAGGCGGCCTGAGACAGACGGCCTGAGACAGACGGTCTGAGACAGACGGTCTGAGACAGACGGCCTGAGACAGACGGTCTGTGACAGTCGGTCTGAGACGCACGGTCTGAGACAGAAGGTCTGAGGCAGGCGGTCTGAGACAGGCGGCCTGAGACAGACGGCCTGACACAGACGGTCTGAGACAGGCGGCCTGAGACAGACGGCCTGAGACAGACGGCCTGAGACAGACGGCCTGACACAGACGGTCTGAGACAGGCGGCCTGAGACAGACGGTTCGAGACAGAGGGATTGAGACAGACGGTCTGAGACAGATGGTCTGAGACAGACGGTCTGAGACAGGCGGTCTGAGACAGACGGTCTGAGACAGACGGTCAGAGACAGGCGGCCTGACACAGACGGTCTGCGACAGGCGGCCTGAGACAGACGGCCTGAGACAGACGGTCTGACACAGACGGTCTGCGACAGACGGTCTGAGACAGACGGTCTGAGACAGAAGGTTCGAGACAGAGGGATTGAGACAGACGGTCTGAGACAGACGGTCTGAGACAGACGGTCTGAGACAGGCGGTCTGAGACAGACGGTCTGAGACAGACGGTCAGAGACAGGCGGCCTGACACAGACGGCCTGAGACAGACGGTCTGTGACAGTCGGTCTGAGACGCACGGTCTGAGACAGACGGTCTGAGACTGACGGTCTGAGACAGAAGGTCTGAGACAAGCGGTCTGAGACAGGCGGTCTAAGACAGACGGCCTGAGACAGACGGTCAGAGACAGGCGGCCTGAGACAGACGGCCTGAGACAGACGGTCTGAGACAGACGGTCCGAGACAGACGGTTCGAGACAGAGGGATTGAGACAGACGGTCTGAGACTGGCGGTCTGATACAGACGGTCTGAGACAGACGGTCTGAGACAGGCGGTCAGAGACAGGCGGCCTGAGACAGACGGCCTGACACAGACGGTCTGAGACAGGCGGCCTGAGACAGGCGGCCTGAGACAGACGGCCTGAGACAGACGGTCTGAGACAGACGGTCTGAGACAGACGGCCTGAGACAGACGGTCTGTGACAGTCGGTCTGAGACGCACGGTCTGAGACAGAAGGTCTGAGGCAGGCGGTCTGAGACAGGCGGCCTGAGACAGACGGCCTGACACAGACGGTCTGAGACAGGCGGCCTGAGACAGACGGCCTGAGACGGACGGCCTGAGACAGACGGCCTGACACAGACGGTCTGAGACAGGCGGCCTGAGACAGACGGTTCGAGACAGAGGGATTGAGACAGACGGTCTGAGACAGATGGTCTGAGACAGACGGTCTGAGACAGGCGGTCTGAGACAGACGGTCTGAGACAGACGGTCAGAGACAGGCGGCCTGACACAGACGGTCTGCGACAGACGGTCTGAGACAGACGGTCTGACACAGACGGTCTGCGACAGACGGTCTGAGACAGACGGTCTGAGACAGAAGGTTCGAGACAGAGGGATTGAGACAGACGGTCTGAGACAGGCGGTCTGAGACAGGCGGTCTGAGACAGACGGTCTGAGACAGACGGTCTGAGACAGAAGGTTCGAGACAGAGGGATTGAGACAGACGGTCTGAGACAGGCGGTCTGAGACAGACGGTTGGAGACAGACGGTCGGAGACAGACGGCCTGAGACAGACGGTCTGAGACAGACGGTCTGAGACAGACGGTCTGAGACAGACGGTCTGCGACAGGGGGACAGGGACAGGCGGTCTGCGACAGGGGGACAGGGACAGGCGAATAGACGCTGTGCGATAGCGGCAGACAGACTGAGAAGGACGGTCTGAGATAGGCTGACTGAGATAGACGGTCTGAGACAGACGGCCTGAGACGGACGGTCTGAGACAGACGTTCTGAGACAGACGGTCTGAGACAGACGGTCTGAGACAGACGGTCTGAGACAGACGGTCTGAGACAGGCGGTCTGAGGCAGGCGGTCTGAGGCAGGCGGTCTGAGACAGACGGTAGGAGACAGACGGCCTGAGACAGACGGTCTGAGACAGACGGTCTGAGACAGACGGTCGGAGACAGACGGCCTGAGACAGACGGTCTGAGACAGACGGTCTGAGACAGACGGTCTGAGACAGACGGTCTGAGACAGACGGTCTGAGACAGGCGGTCTGAGACAGACGGTCTGAGACAGACGGTCTGAGACAGACGGTCTGAGACAGACGGTCTGAGACAGACGGTCTGAGACAGACGGTCTGAGACAGAAGGTTCGAGACAGAGGGATTGAGACAGACGGTCTGAGACAGACGGTCTGAGACAGGCGGTCTGAGACAGGCGGTCTGAGACAGACGGTCGGAGACAGACGGTCTGAGACAGACGGTCTGAGACAGACGGTCTGAGACAGACGGTCTGAGACAGAAGGTTCGAGACAGAGGGATTGAGACAGACGGTCTGAGACAGACGGTCTGAGACAGACGGTCTGAGACAGACGGTCTTAGACAGACGGTCTTAGACATACGGCCTGAGACAGACAGTCTGAGACAGACACTCTGAGACAGACAGTCTGATACAGACGGTCTGAGACAGACGGTCTGAGACAGACGGTCTGAGACAGACGGTCTGAGACAGACGGTCTGAGACAGACGGTCTGAGACAGGCGGTCTGAGGCAGGCGGTCTGAGACAGACGGTCTGCGACAGGGGGACAGGGACAGGCGGTCTGCGACAGGGGGACAGGGACAGGCGAATAGACGCTGTGCGATAGCGGCAGACAGACTGAGAAGGACGGTCTGAGATAGGCTGACTGAGATAGACGGTCTGAGACAGACGGCCTGAGACGGACGGTCTGAGACAGACGTTCTGAGACAGACGGTCTGAGACAGACGGTCTGAGACAGACGGTCTGAGACAGACGGTCTGAGACAGGCGGTCTGAGGCAGGCGGTCTGAAACAGGCGGTCTGAGACAGACGGTAGGAGACAGACGGCCTGAGACAGACGGTCTGAGACAGACGGTCTGAGACAGACGGTCGGAGACAGACGGTCTGAGACAGGCGGTCTGAGACAGGCGGTCTGAGACAGACGGTCGGAGACAGACGGTCTGAGACAGACGGTCTGAGACAGACGGTCTGAGACAGACGGTCTGAGACAGAAGGTTCGAGACAGAGGGATTGAGACAGACGGTCTGAGACAGACGGTCTGAGACAGACGGTCTTAGACAGACGGTCTTAGACATACGGCCTGAGACAGACAGTCTGAGACAGACACTCTGAGACAGACAGTCTGATACAGACGGTCTGAGACAGACGGTCTGAGACAGACGGTCTGAGACAGACGGTCTGAGACAGACGGTCTGAGACAGACGGTCTGAGACAGGCGGTCTGAGGCAGGCGGTCTGAGACAGACGGTCTGCGACAGGGGGACAGGGACAGGCGGTCTGCGACAGGGGGACAGGGACAGGCGAATAGACGCTGTGCGATAGCGGCAGACAGACTGAGAAGGACGGTCTGAGATAGGCTGACTGAGATAGACGGTCTGAGACAGACGGCCTGAGACGGACGGTCTGAGACAGACGTTCTGAGACAGACGGTCTGAGACAGACGGTCTGAGACAGACGGTCTGAGACAGACGGTCTGAGAAAGGCGGTCTGAGGCAGGCGGTCTGAAACAGGCGGTCTGAGACAGACGGTAGGAGACAGACGGCCTGAGACAGACGGTCTGAGACAGACGGTCTGAGACAGACGGTCGGAGACAGACGGCCTGAGACAGACGGTCTGAGACAGACGGTCTGAGACAGACGGTCTGAGACAGACGGTCTGAGACAGACGGTCTGAGACAGACGGTCTGAGACAGACGGTCTGAGACAGACGGTCTGAGACAGACGGTCTGAGACAGACGGTCTTAGACAGACGGTCTTAGACATACGGCCCGAGACAGACAGTCTGAGACAGACACTCTGAGACAGACAGTCTGATACAGACGGTCTGAGACAGGCGGTCTGAGGCAGGCGGTCTGAGGCAGGCGGTCTGAGACAGACGGTCGGAGACAGACGGCCTGAGACAGACGGTCTGAGACAGACGGTCTGAGACAGACGGTCGGAGACAGACGGCCTGAGACAGACGGCCTGAGACAGACGGTCTGAGACAGACGGTCTGAGACAGACGGTCTGAGACAGACGGCCTGAGACAGACGGTCTGAGACAGACGGTCTGAGACAGACGGTTGGAGACAGACGGTCTGAGACAGACGGTCTGAGACAGACGGTCTGAGACAGACGGCCTGAGACACACGGTTCGAGACAGAGGGATTGAGACAGACGGTCTGAGACAGAAGGTCTGAGACAGGCGGTCTGAGACAGGCGGTCTGAGACAGACGGTCTGAGACAGACGGTCTGAGACAGACGGTCTGAGAGAGACGGTCTGACACAGACGGTCTGCGACAGACGGTCTGAGACAGGCGGTCTGAGACAGAAGGTTCGAGACAGAGGGATTGAGACAGACGGTCTGAGACAGACGGTCTGAGACAGGCGGTCTGAGACAGGCGGTCTGAGACAGACGGTCTGAGACAGACGGTCTGAGACAGACGGTCTGAGACAGACGGTCTGAGACAGACGGTCTGAGACAGACGGTCTGAGACAGACGGTCTGAGACAGAAGGTTCGAGACAGAGGGATTGAGACAGACGGTCTGAGACAGACGGTCTGAGACAGGCGGTCTGAGACAGGCGGTCTGAGACAGACGGTCGGAGACAGACGGTCTGAGACAGACGGTCTGAGACAGACGGTCTGAGACAGACGGTCTGAGACAGAAGGTTCGAGACAGAGGGATTGAGACAGACGGTCTGAGACAGACGGTCTGAGACAGACGGTCTTAGACAGACGGTCTTAGACATACGGCCTGAGACAGACAGTCTGAGACAGACACTCTGAGACAGACAGTCTGATACAGACGGTCTGAGACAGACGGTCTGAGACAGACGGCCTGAGACAGACGGTCTGAGACAGACGGTCTGAGACAGACGGTCGGAGACAGACGGCCTGAGACAGACGGCCTGAGACAGACGGTCTGAGACAGACGGTCTGAGACAGACGGTCTGAGACAGACGGCCTGAGACAGACGGTCTGAGACAGACGGTCTGAGACAGACGGTCTTAGACAGACGGTCTTAGACATACGGTCTGAGACAGACGGTCTGAGACAGACGGTCTGAGACAGACGGTCTGAGACAGACGGTCTGAGACAGACGGTCTGAGACAGGCGGTCTGAGACAGGCGGTCTGAGACAGACGGTCGGAGACAGACGGTCTGAGACAGACGGTCTGAGACAGACGGTGTGAGACAGAGGGTCAGAGACAGGCGGTCTGAGACAGGCGGTCTGAGACAGACGGTCTGAGACAGACGGTCAGAGACAGGCGGCCTCAGACAGACGGCCTGTGACAGACGGTCTGAGACAGACGGTCTGAGACAGAAGGTTCGAGACAGAGGGATTGAGACAGACGGTCTGAGACAGACGGTCTGAGACAGGCGGTCTGAGACAGGCGGTCTGAGACAGACGGTCTGAGACAGACGGTCTGAGACAGGCGGTCTGAGACAGACGGTCTGAGACAGACGGTCTGAGACAGACGGTCTGAGACAGACGGTCTGAGACAGGCGGTCTGAGACAGGCGGTCTGAGACAGACGGTCGGAGACAGACGGTCTGAGACAGACGGTCTGAGACAGACGGTCTGAGACAGACGGTCTGAGACAGACGGTCTGAGACAGACGGTCTGAGACAGACGGTCTTAGACAGACGGCCTTAGACATACGGCCTGAGACAGACAGTCTGAGACAGACAGTCTGAGACAGACAGTCTGAGACAGACGGTCTTAGACAGACGGTCTTAGACATACGGCCTGAGACAGTCGGTTCGAGACAGAGGGATTGAGGCAGACGGTCTGAGACAGATGGTCTGAGACAGACGGTCTGAGACAGGCGGTCTGAGACAGGCGGTCTGAGACAGACGGTCGGAGACAGACGGTCAGAGACAGGCGGCCTGAGACAGACGGCCTGAGACAGACGGTCTGAGACAGACGGTCTGAGACAGAAGGTTCGAGACAGAGGGATTGAGACAGACGGTCTGAGACAGACGGTCTGAGACAGGCGGTCTGAGACAGGCGGTCTGAGACAGACGGTCGTAGACAGACGGCCTGAGACAGACGGTCTGAGACAGACGGTCTGAGACAGACGGTCTGAGACAGACCGTCTGAGACAGACGGTCTGAGACAGACGGTCTGAGACAGACAGTCTGAGACAGACAGTCTGAGGCAGACAGTCTGAGACAGACAGTCTGATACAGACGGTCTGAGACAGACGGTCTGAGACAGACGGTCTGAGACAGACGGTCTGAGACAGACGGTCTGAGACAGACGGTCTGACACAGACGGTCTGAGGCAGACGGATCGAGACAGAGGGATTGAGACAGACGGTCTGAGACAGACGGTCTGAGACAGGCGGTCTGATACAGACGGTCTGAGACAGACGGTCAAAGACAGGCGGCCTGAGACAGACGGCCTGAGACAGACGGTCTGATACAGACGGTCTGATACAGACGGTCTGATACAGACGGTCTGATACAGACGGTCTGATACAGACGGTCTGATACAGACGGTCTGTGACAGTCGGTCTGAGACGCACGGTCTGAGACAGACGGTCTGAGACTGACGGTCTGAGACAGACGGTCTGAGACACGGTCTGAGACAGGCGGTCTGCGACAGACGGTCTGAGACAGACGGTCTGAGACAGACGGCCTGAGACAGGCGGTCTGCGACAGAGGGACAGGGACAGGCGAATAGACGCTGCGCGATAGCGGCAGACAGACTGAGAAGGACGGTCTGAGATAGGCTGACTGAGATAGACGGTCTGAGACAGACGGCCTGAGACAGACGGTCTGAGACAGACGCTCTGAGACAGACGGTCTGAGACAGACGGTCTGAGACAGACGGTCTGAGACAGACGGTCTGAGACAGACGGTCTGAGACAGACGGTCTGAGACAGACGGTCTGAGACTGACGGTCTGAGACAGACACTCTGAGACAGACAGTCTGATACAGACGGTCTGAGACAGGCGGTCTGAGGCAGGCGGTCTGAGGCAGGCGGTCTGAGACAGACGGTCGGAGACAGACGGCCTGAGACAGACGGTCTGAGACAGACGGTCTGAGACAGACGGTCGGAGACAGACGGCCTGAGACAGACGGCCTGAGACAGACGGTCTGAGACAGACGGTCTGAGACAGACGGTCTGAGACAGACGGCCTGAGACAGACGGTCTGAGACAGACGGTCTGAGACAGACGGTTGGAGACAGACGGTCTGAGACAGACGGTCTGAGACAGACGGTCTGAGACAGACGGCCTGAGACACACGGTTCGAGACAGAGGGATTGAGACAGACGGTCTGAGACAGAAGGTCTGAGACAGGCGGTCTGAGACAGGCGGTCTGAGACAGACGGTCTGAGACAGACGGTCTGAGACAGACGGTCTGAGAGAGACGGTCTGACACAGACGGTCTGCGACAGACGGTCTGAGACAGGCGGTCTGAGACAGAAGGTTCGAGACAGAGGGATTGAGACAGACGGTCTGAGACAGACGGTCTGAGACAGGCGGTCTGAGACAGGCGGTCTGAGACAGACGGTCTGAGACAGACGGTCTGAGACAGACGGTCTGAGACAGACGGTCTGAGACAGACGGTCTGAGACAGACGGTCTGAGACAGACGGTCTGAGACAGAAGGTTCGAGACAGAGGGATTGAGACAGACGGTCTGAGACAGACGGTCTGAGACAGGCGGTCTGAGACAGGCGGTCTGAGACAGACGGTCGGAGACAGACGGTCTGAGACAGACGGTCTGAGACAGACGGTCTGAGACAGACGGTCTGAGACAGAAGGTTCGAGACAGAGGGATTGAGACAGACGGTCTGAGACAGACGGTCTGAGACAGACGGTCTTAGACAGACGGTCTTAGACAGACGGCCTTAGACATACGGCCTGAGACAGACAGTCTGAGACAGACAGTCTGAGACAGACAGTCTGAGACAGACGGTCTTAGACAGACGGTCTTAGACATACGGCCTGAGACAGTCGGTTCGAGACAGAGGGATTGAGGCAGACGGTCTGAGACAGATGGTCTGAGACAGACGGTCTGAGACAGGCGGTCTGAGACAGGCGGTCTGAGACAGACGGTCGGAGACAGACGGTCAGAGACAGGCGGCCTGAGACAGACGGCCTGAGACAGACGGTCTGAGACAGACGGTCTGAGACAGAAGGTTCGAGACAGAGGGATTGAGACAGACGGTCTGAGACAGACGGTCTGAGACAGGCGGTCTGAGACAGGCGGTCTGAGACAGACGGTCGTAGACAGACGGCCTGAGACAGACGGTCTGAGACAGACGGTCTGAGACAGACGGTCTGAGACAGACCGTCTGAGACAGACGGTCTGAGACAGACGGTCTGAGACAGACAGTCTGAGACAGACAGTCTGAGGCAGACAGTCTGAGACAGACAGTCTGATACAGACGGTCTGAGACAGACGGTCTGAGACAGACGGTCTGAGACAGACGGTCTGAGACAGACGGTCTGAGACAGACGGTCTGACACAGACGGTCTGAGGCAGACGGATCGAGACAGAGGGATTGAGACAGACGGTCTGAGACAGACGGTCTGAGACAGGCGGTCTGATACAGACGGTCTGAGACAGACGGTCAAAGACAGGCGGCCTGAGACAGACGGCCTGAGACAGACGGTCTGATACAGACGGTCTGATACAGACGGTCTGATACAGACGGTCTGATACAGACGGTCTGATACAGACGGTCTGATACAGACGGTCTGTGACAGTCGGTCTGAGACGCACGGTCTGAGACAGACGGTCTGAGACTGACGGTCTGAGACAGACGGTCTGAGACACGGTCTGAGACAGGCGGTCTGCGACAGACGGTCTGAGACAGACGGTCTGAGACAGACGGCCTGAGACAGGCGGTCTGCGACAGAGGGACAGGGACAGGCGAATAGACGCTGCGCGATAGCGGCAGACAGACTGAGAAGGACGGTCTGAGATAGGCTGACTGAGATAGACGGTCTGAGACAGACGGCCTGAGACAGACGGTCTGAGACAGACGCTCTGAGACAGACGGTCTGAGACAGACGGTCTGAGACAGACGGTCTGAGACAGACGGTCTGAGACAGACGGTCTGAGACAGACGGTCTGAGACAGACGGTCTGAGACAGACGGTCTGAGACAGACGGTCTGAGACAGACGGTCTGAGACAGACGGTCTGAGACAGACGGTCTGAGACAGACGGTCTGAGACAGACGGTCTGAGACAGACGGTCTGAGACAGACGGCCTGAGACAGACGGCCTGAGACAGACGGTCTGAGACAGACGGTCTGAGACAGACGGTCTGAGACAGACGGCCTGAGACACACGGTTCGAGACAGAGGGATTGAGACAGACGGTCTGAGACTGACGGTCTGAGACAGAAGGTCTGAGACAGGCTGTCTGAGACAGGCGGTCAGAGACAGACGGCCTGAGACACACGGTTCGAGACAGAGGGATTGAGACAGACGGTCTGAGACAGAAGGTCTGAGACAGGCTGTCTGAGACAGGCGGTCAGAGACAGACGGCCTGAGACACACGGTTCGAGACAGAGGGATTGAGACAGACGGTCTGAGACTGACGGTCTGAGACAGAAGGTCTGAGACAGGCTGTCTGAGACAGGCGGTCAGAGACAGGCGGCCTGAGACAGACGGCCTGAGACAGACGGTCTGAGACAGACGGTCTTAGACAGACGGTCTTAGACATACGGCCTGAGACAGACAGTCTGAGACAGACACTCTGAGACAGACAGTCTGATACAGACGGTCTGAGACAGACGGTCTGAGACAGACGGTCTGGGACAGTCGGTCTGAGACAGACGGTCTGAGACAGACGGTCTGACACAGACGGTCTGAGACAGACGGTTCGAGACAGAGAGATTGAGACAGACGGTCTGAGACAGACGGTCTGAGACAGGCGGTCTGAGGCAGGCGGTCTGAGGCAGGCGGTCTGAGACAGACGGTCGGAGACAGACGGCCTGAGACAGACGGTCTGAGACAGACGGTCTGAGACAGACGGTCGGAGACAGACGGCCTGAGACAGACGGTCTGAGACAGACGGTCTGAGACAGACGGTCTGAGACAGAAGGTTCGAGACAGAGGGATTGAGACAGACGGTCTGAGACAGACGGTCTGAGACAGGCGGTCTGAGACAGGCGGTCTGAGACAGACGGTCTGAGACAGACGGTCTGAGACAGACGGTCTGAGACAGACGGTCTGAGACGGACGGTCTGAGACAGACGGTCTGAGACAGAAGGTTCGAGACAGAGGGATTGAGACAGACGGTCTGAGACAGACGGTCTGAGACAGGCGGTCTGAGACAGGCGGCCTGAGACAGACGGCCTGACACAGACGGTCTGAGACAGGCGGCCTGAGACAGACGGCCTGAGACAGACGGCCTGAGACAGACGGCCTGACACAGACGGTCTGAGACAGGCGGCCTGAGACAGACGGTTCGAGACAGAGGGATTGAGACAGACGGTCTGAGACAGATGGTCTGAGACAGACGGTCTGAGACAGGCGGTCTGAGACAGACGGTCTGAGACAGACGGTCAGAGACAGGCGGCTTGACACAGACGGCCTGAGACAGACGGTCTGTGACAGTCGGTCTGAGACGCACGGTCTGAGACAGACGGTCTGAGACTGACGGTCTGAGACAGAAGGTCTGAGACAGGCGGTCTGAGACAGGCGGTCTGAGACAGACGGCCTGAGACAGACGGTCAGAGACAGGCGGCCTGAGACAGACGGCCTGAGACGGACGGTCTGAGACAGACGGTCCGAGACAGACGGTCTGAGACAGACGGTCAGAGACAGGCGGCCTGAGACAGACGGCCTGAGACAGACGATCTGAGACAGACGGTCTGAGAGAGACGGTCTGAGACAGACGGTCTGAGACAGAAGGTTCGAGACAGAGGGATTGAGACAGACGGTCTGAGACAGACGGTCTGAGACAGGCGGTCTGAGACAGGCGGTCTGAGACAGACGGTCTGAGACAGACGGTCTGAGACAGACGGTCTGAGACAGGCAGTCTGATACAGACGGTCTGAGACAGACGGTCAGAGACAGGCGGCCTGAGACAGACGGCCTGAGACAGACGGTCTGATACAGACGGTCTGATACAGACGGTCAGAGACAGGCGGCCTGAGACAGACGGCCTGAGACAGACGGTCTGAGACAGACGGTCTGAGACAGAAGGTTCGAGACAGAGGGATTGAGACAGACGGTCTGAGACAGACGGTCTGAGACAGGCGGTCTGAGACAGGCGGTCTGAGACAGACGGTTGTAGACAGACGGCCTGAGACAGACGGTCTGAGACAGACGGTCTGAGACAGACGGTCTGAGACAGACGATCTGAGACAGACGGTCTGAGACAGACGGTCTGAGACAGACGGTCTGAGACAGACGGTCTGAGACAGACGGTCTGAGACAGACGGTCTGAGACAGACGGTCTTAGACAGACGGTCTTAGACATACGGCCTGAGACAGACAGTCTGAGACAGACAGTCTGAGGCAGACAGTCTGAGACAGACAGTCTGATACAGACGGTCTGAGACAGACGGTCTGAGACAGACGGTCTGAGACAGACGGTCTGACACAGACGGTCTGAGGCAGACGGATCGAGACAGAGGGATTGAGACAGACGGTCTGAGACAGACGGTCTGAGACAGGCGGTCTGATACAGACGGTCTGAGACAGACGGTCTGTGACAGTCGGTCTGAGACGCACGGTCTGAGACAGACGGTCTGAGACTGACGGTCTGAGACAGACGGTCTGAGACACGGTCTGAGACAGGCGGTCTGCGACAGACGGTCTGAGACAGACGGTCTGAGACAGACGGCCTGAGACAGGCGGTCTGCGACAGAGGGACAGGGACAGGCGAATAGACGCTGCGCGATAGCGGCAGACAGACTGAGAAGGACGGTCTGAGATAGGCTGACTGAGATAGACGGTCTGAGACAGACGGCCTGAGACAGACGGTCTGAGACAGACGCTCTGAGACAGACGGTCTGAGACAGACGGTCTGAGACAGACGGTCTGAGACAGACGGTCTGAGACAGACGGTCTGAGACAGACGGTCTGAGACAGACGGTCTGAGACAGACGGACTGAGACAGACGGTCTGAGACAGACGATCTGAGACAGACGGTCTGAGACAGACGGTCTGAGACAGACGGTCTGAGACAGACGGTCTGAGACAGACGGTCTGAGACAGACGGTCTGAGACAGACGGCCTGAGACACACGGTTCGAGACAGAGAGATTGAGACAGACGGTCTGAGACAGACGGTCTGAGACAGGCGGTCTGAGGCAGGCGGTCTGAGGCAGGCGGTCTGAGACAGACGGTCGGAGACAGACGGCCTGAGACAGACGGTCTGAGACAGACGGTCTGAGACAGACGGTCGGAGACAGACGGCCTGAGACAGACGGTCTGAGACAGACGGTCTGAGACAGACGGTCTGAGACAGAAGGTTCGAGACAGAGGGATTGAGACAGACGGTCTGAGACAGACGGTCTGAGACAGGCGGTCTGAGACAGGCGGTCTGAGACAGGCGGTCTGAGACAGACGGTCTGAGACAGACGGTCTGAGACAGACGGTCTGAGACAGACGGTCTTAGACAGACGGTCTGAGACAGAAGGTTCGAGACAGACGGTCTGAGACAGACGGTCTGAGACAGGCGGTCTGAGACAGGCGGCCTGAGACAGACGGCCTGACACAGACGGTCTGAGACAGGCGGCCTGAGACAGACGGCCTGAGACAGACGGCCTGAGACAGACGGCCTGACACAGACGGTCTGAGACAGGCGGCCTGAGACAGACGGTTCGAGACAGAGGGATTGAGACAGACTGTCTGAGACAGATGGTCTGAGACAGACGGTCTGAGACAGGCGGGCTGAGACAGACGGTCTGAGACAGACGGTCAGAGACAGGCGGCTTGACACAGACGGCCTGAGACAGACGGTCTGTGACAGTCGGTCTGAGACGCACGGTCTGAGACAGACGGTCTGAGACTGACGGTCTGAGACAGAAGGTCTGAGACAGGCGGTCTGAGACAGGCGGTCTGAGACAGACGGCCTGAGACAGACGGTCAGAGACAGGCGGCCTGAGACAGACGGCCTGAGACGGACGGTCTGAGACAGACGGTCCGAGACAGACGGTCTGAGACAGACGGTCAGAGACAGGCGGCCTGAGACAGACGGCCTGAGACAGACGATCTGAGACAGACGGTCTGAGAGAGAGGGTCTGAGACAGACGGTCTGAGACAGAAGGTTCGAGACAGAGGGATTGAGACAGACGGTCTGAGACAGACGGTCTGAGACAGGCGGTCTAAGACAGGCGGTCTGAGACAGACGGTCTGAGACAGACGGTCTGAGACAGACGGTCTGAGACAGGCAGTCTGATACAGACGGTCTGAGACAGACGGTCAGAGACAGGCGGCCTGAGACAGACGGCCTGAGACAGACGGTCTGATACAGACGGTCTGATACAGACGGTCTGATACAGACGGTCTGATACAGACGGTCTGATACAGACGGTCTGATACAGACGGTCTGATACAGACGGTCTGTGACAGTCGGTCTGAGACGCACGGTCTGAGACAGACGGTCCGAGACTGACGGTCTGAGACAGACGGTCTGAGACACGGTCTGAGACAGGCGGTCTGCGACAGGCGGTCTGCGACAGGGGGACAGGGACAGGCGGTCTGCGACAGGGGGACAGGGACAGGCGAATAGACGCTGTGCGATAGCGGCAGACAGACTGAGAAGGACGGTCTGAGATAGGCTGACTGAGATAGACGGTCTGAGACAGACGGCCTGAGACGGACGGTCTGAGACAGACGTTCTGAGACAGACGTTCTGAGACAGACGGTCTGAGACAGACGGTCTGAGACAGACGGTCTGAGACAGACGGTCTGAGACAGACGGTCTGAGACAGGCGGTCTGAGGCAGGCGGTCTGAGGCAGGCGGTCTGAGACAGACGGTAGGAGACAGACGGCCTGAGACAGACGGTCTGAGACAGACGGTCTGAGACAGACGGTCGGAGACAGACGGCCTGAGACAGACGGTCTGAGACAGACGGTCTGAGACAGACGGTCTGAGACAGACGGTCTGAGACAGACGGTCTGAGACAGACGGTCTGAGACAGACGGTCTGAGACAGACGGTCTGAGACAGACGGTCTGAGACAGGCAGTCTGATACAGACGGTCTGAGACAGACGGTCAGAGACAGGCGGCCTGAGACAGACGGCCTGAGACAGACGGTCTGATACAGACGGTCTGATACAGACGGTCTGATACAGACGGTCTGATACAGACGGTCTGATACAGACGGTCTGATACAGACGGTCTGATACAGACGGTCTGTGACAGTCGGTCTGAGACGCACGGTCTGAGACAGACGGTCCGAGACTGACGGTCTGAGACAGACGGTCTGAGACACGGTCTGAGACAGGCGGTCTGCGACAGGCGGTCTGCGACAGGGGGACAGGGACAGGCGGTCTGCGACAGGGGGACAGGGACAGGCGAATAGACGCTGTGCGATAGCGGCAGACAGACTGAGAAGGACGGTCTGAGATAGGCTGACTGAGATAGACGGTCTGAGACAGACGGCCTGAGACGGACGGTCTGAGACAGACGTTCTGAGACAGACGTTCTGAGACAGACGGTCTGAGACAGACGGTCTGAGACAGACGGTCTGAGACAGACGGTCTGAGACAGACGGTCTGAGACAGACGGTCTGAGACAGACGGTCTGAGACAGACGGTCTGAGACAGACGGTCTGAGACAGACGGTCTGAGACAGACGGTCTGAGACAGACGGTCTGAGACAGACGGTCTGAGACAGACGGTCTTAGACAGACGGTCTTAGACATACGGTCTGATACAGACGGTCTGATACAGACGGTCTGATACAGACGGTCTGATACAGACGGTCTGATACAGACGGTCTGATACAGACGGTCTGTGACAGTCGGTCTGAGACGCACGGTCTGAGACAGACGGTCCGAGACTGACGGTCTGAGACAGACGGTCTGAGACACGGTCTGAGACAGGCGGTCTGCGACAGGCGGTCTGCGACAGGGGGACAGGGACAGACGGTCTGCGACAGGGGGACAGGGACAGGCGAATAGACGCTGTGCGATAGCGGCAGACAGACTGAGAAGGACGGTCTGAGATAGGCTGACTGAGATAGACGGTCTGAGACAGACGGCCTGAGACGGACGGTCTGAGACAGACGTTCTGAGACAGACGGTCTGAGACAGACGGTCTGAGACAGACGGTCTGAGACAGACGGTCTGAGACAGACGGTCTGAGACAGGCGGTCTGAGGCAGGCGGTCTGAGGCAGGCGGTCTGAGACAGACGGTAGGAGACAGACGGCCTGAGACAGACGGTCTGAGACAGACGGTCTGAGACAGACGGTCGGAGACAGACGGCCTGAGACAGACGGTCTGAGACAGACGGTCTGAGACAGACGGTCTGAGACAGACGGTCTGAGACAGACGGTCTGAGACAGACGGTCTGAGACAGACGGTCTGAGACAGACGGTCTGAGACAGACGGTCTGAGACAGACGGTCTGAGACAGACGGTCTTAGACAGACGGCCTGAGACAGACGGTCTGAGACAGACGGTCTGAGACAGACGGTCTGATACAGACGGTCTGAGACAGACGGTCTGAGACAGACGGTCTGAGACAGACGGTCTGAGACAGACGGTCTGAGACAGACGGTCTGACACAGACGGTCTGCGACAGACGGTCTGAGACAGGCGGTCTGAGACAGAAGGTTCGAGACAGAGGGATTGAGACAGACGGTCTGAGACAGACGGTCTGAGACAGGCGGTCTGAGACAGGCGGTCTGAGACAGACGGTCTGAGACAGACGGTCTGAGACAGACGGTCTGAGACAGACGGTCTGAGACAGACGGTCTGAGACAGACGGTCTGAGACAGACGGTCTGAGACAGAAGGTTCGAGACAGAGGGATTGAGACAGACGGTCTGAGACAGACGGTCTGAGACAGACGGTCTGAGACAGACGGACTTAGACAGACGGTCTTAGACATACGGCCTGAGACAGACAGTCTGAGACAGACACTCTGAGACAGACAGTCTGATACAGACGGTCTGAGACAGACGGTCTGAGACAGACGGTCTGAGACAGTCGGGCTGAGACAGACGGTCTGAGACAGACGGTCTGACACAGACGGTCTGAGACAGACGGTTCGAGACAGAGGGATTGAGACAGACGGTCTGAGACAGACGGTCTGAGACAGGCGGTCTGAGGCAGGCGGTCTGAGGCAGGCGGTCTGAGACAGACGGTCGGAGACAGACGGTCTGAGACAGTCGGGCTGAGACAGACGGTCTGAGACAGACGGTCTGACACAGACGGTCTGAGACAGACGGTTCGAGACAGAGGGATTGAGACAGACGGTCTGACACAGACGGTCTGAGACAGACGGTTCGAGACAGAGGGATTGAGACAGACGGTCTGAGACAGACGGTCTGAGACAGACGGTCGGAGACAGACGGCCTGAGACAGACGGTCTGAGACAGACGGTCTGAGACAGACGGTCTGAGACAGACGGTCTGAGACAGACGGTCTGAGGCAGGCGGTCTGAGACAGACGGTCGGAGACAGACGGCCTGAGACAGACGGTCTGAGACAGACGGTCTGAGACAGACGGTCGGAGACAGACGGTCTGAGACAGACGGTCTGAGACAGACGGTCTTAGACAGACGGTCTTAGACATACGGTCTGAGACAGACGGTCTGAGACAGACGGTCTGAGACAGACGGTCTGAGACAGACGGTCTGAGACAGACGGTCTGAGACAGGCGGTCTGAGACAGGCGGTCTGAGACAGACGGTCGGAGACAGACGGTCTGAGACAGACGGTCTGAGACAGACGGTCTGAGACAGACGGTCTGAGATAGACGGTCTGAGACAGACGGTCTGAGACAGACGGTCTGAGACAGACGGTCTTAGACACACGGTCTTAGACATACGGCCTGAGACAGACGGTTCGAGACAGAGGGATTGAGACAGACGGTCTGAGACAGTCGGTCTGAGACAGACGGACAGGGACAGGCGAATAGACGCTGCCCGATAGCGGCAGACGGACTGAGACGGACGGCCTGAGATAGGCTGACTGAGATAGACGGTCTGAGACAGACGCTCTGAGACAGACAGTCTGAGACAGGCGGCCTGAGACAGACGGTCTGAGACAGACGGTCTGAGACAGACGGTCTGAGACAGACGGTCTGAGACAGACGGTCTGAGACAGACGGTCTGAGACAGACGGTCTGAGACAGACGGTCTGAGACAGGCGGTCTGAGACAGGCGGTCTGAGACAGACGGTCGGAGACAGACGGTCTGAGACAGACGGTCTGAGACAGACGTTCTGAGACAGACGGTCTGAGACAGACGGTCTGAGACAGACGGTCTGAGACAGACGGTCTTAGACATACGGCCTGAGACAGACAGTCTGAGACAGACACTCCGAGACAGACAGTCTGATACAGACGGTCTGAGACAGACGGTCTGAGACAGACGGTCTTAGACAGACGGTCTGAGACAGTCGGTCTGAGACAGACGGTCTGAGACAGACGGTCTGACACAGACGGTCTGAGACAGACGGTTCGAGACAGAGGGATTGAGACAGACGGTCTGAGACAGACGGTCTGAGACAGACGGTCGGAGACAGACGGTCTGAGACAGACGGTCTGAGACAGACGGTCTGAGACAGACGGTCTGAGATAGACGGTCTGAGACAGACGGTCTGAGACAGACGGTCTGAGACAGACGGTCTTAGACACACGGTCTTAGACATACGGCCTGAGACAGACGGTTCGAGACAGAGGGATTGAGACAGACGGTCTGAGACAGTCGGTCTGAGACAGACGGACAGGGACAGGCGAATAGACGCTGCCCGATAGCGGCAGACGGACTGAGACGGACGGCCTGAGATAGGCTGACTGAGATAGACGGTCTGAGACAGACGCTCTGAGACAGACAGTCTGAGACAGGCGGCCTGAGACAGACGGTCTGAGACAGACGGTCTGAGACAGACGGTCTGAGACAGACGGTCTGAGACAGACGGTCTGAGACAGACGGTCTGAGACAGACGGTCTGAGACAGACGGTCTGAGACAGGCGGTCTGAGACAGGCGGTCTGAGACAGACGGTCGGAGACAGACGGTCTGAGACAGACGGTCTGAGACAGACGGTCTGAGATAGACGGTCTGAGACAGACGGTCTGAGACAGACGGTCTGAGACAGACGGTCTGAGACAGACGGTCTGAGACAGACGGTCTTAGACACACGGTCTTAGACATACGGCCTGAGACAGACGGTTCGAGACAGAGGGATTGAGACAGACGGTCTGAGACAGTCGGTCTGAGACAGACGGACAGGGACAGGCGAATAGACGCTGCCCGAAAGCGGCAGACGGACTGAGACGGACGGCCTGTGATAGGCTGACTGAGATAGACGGTCTGAGACAGACGCTCTGAGACAGACAGTCTGAGACAGGCGGCCTGAGACGGACGGTCTGAGACAGACGGTCTGAGACAGACGGTCTGAGACAGACGGTGTGAGACAGAGGGTCAGAGACAGGCGGTCTGAGACAGGCGGTCTGAGACAGACGGTCTGAGACAGACGGTCAGAGACAGGCGGCCTCAGACAGACGGCCTGAGACAGACGGTCTGAGACAGACGGTCTGATACAGACGGTCTGAGACAGACGGTCTGAGACAGACGGTCTGAGACAGACGGTCTGAGACAGACGGTCTGACACAGACGGTCTGAGACAGACGGTCTGAGACAGAAGGTTCGAGACAGAGGGATTGAGACAGACGGTCTGAGACAGACGGTCTGAGACAGGCGGTCTGAGACAGGCGGTCTGAGACAGACGGTCGGAGACAGACGGTCTGAGACAGACGGTCTGAGACAGACGGTCTGAGACAGACGGTCTGAGACAGACGGTCTGAGACAGACGGTCCGAGACAGAGGGATTGAGACAGACGGTCTGAGACTGGCGGTCTGATACAGACGGTCTGAGACAGACGGTCTGAGACAGGCGGTCAGAGACAGGCGGCCTGAGACAGGCGGCCTGAGACAGACGGTCTGAGACAGACGGTCTGAGACAGACGGCCTGAGACAGACGGCCTGAGACAGACGGTCTGAGACAGACGGTCTGAGACAGACGGTCTGAGACAGACGGCCTGAGACACACGGTTCGAGACAGAGGGATTGAGACAGACGGTCTGAGACAGAAGGTCTGAGACAGGCGGTCTGAGACAGGCGGTCTGAGACAGACGACCTGAGACAGACGGTTCGAGACAGAGGGATTGAGACAGACGGTCTGAGACAGATGGTCTGAGACAGACGGTCTGAGACAGGCGGTCTGAGACAGACGGTCTGAGACAGACGGTCAGAGACAGGCGGCCTGACACAGACGGCCTGAGACAGACGGTCTGTGACAGTCGGTCTGAGACGCACGGTCTGAGACAGACGGTCTGAGACTGACGGTCTGAGACAGAAGGTCTGAGACAGGCTGTCTGAGACAGGCGGTCAGAGACAGGCGGCCTGAGACAGACGGCCTGAGACAGACGGTCTGAGACAGACGGTCTTAGACAGACGGTCTTAGACATACGGCCTGAGACAGACAGTCTGAGACAGACACTCTGAGACAGACAGTCTGATACAGACGGTCTGAGACAGACGGTCTGAGACAGACGGTCTGAGACAGTCGGTCTGAGACAGACGGTCTGAGACAGACGGTCTGAGACAGACGGTCTGAGACAGGCGGTCTGAGGCAGGCTGTCTGAGGCAGGCGGTCTGAGACAGACGGTCGGAGACAGACGGCCTGAGACAGACGGTCTGAGACAGACGGTCTGAGACAGACGGTCGGAGACAGACGGCCTGAGACAGACGGTCTGAGACAGACGGTCTGAGACAGACGGTCTGAGACAGACGGTCTGAGACAGACGGTCTTAGACAGACGGTCTTAGACATACGGTCTTAGACATACGGTCTGAGACAGACGGTCTGAGACAGACGGTCTGAGACAGACGGTCTGAGACAGACGGTCTGAGACAGACGGTCTGACACAGACGGTCTGCGAAAGACGGTCTGAGACAGACGGTCTGAGACAGACGGTCTGAGACAGAAGGTTCGAGACAGACGGTCTGAGACAGACGGTCTGAGACAGGCGGTCTGAGACAGGCGGTCTGAGACAGGCGGTCTGAGACAGACGGTCTGAGACAGACGGTCTGAGACAGACGGTCTGAGACAGACGGTCTGAGACAGACGGTCTGAGACAGACGGTCTGAGACAGACGGTCTGAGACAGACGGTCTGAGACAGACGGTCTGAGACAGAAGGTTCGAGACAGAGGGATTGAGACAGACGGTCTGAGACAGACGGTCTGAGACAGGCGGTCTGAGACAGGCGGTCTGAGACAGACGGTCGGAGACAGACGGTCTGAGACAGACGGTCTGAGACAGACGGTCTGAGACAGACAGTCTGAGACAGACGTTCTGAGACAGACGGTCTGAGACAGACGGTCTGAGACAGACGGTCTGAGACAGACGGTCTTAGACATACGGCCTGAGACAGACAGTCTGAGACAGACACTCCGAGACAGACAGTCTGATACAGACGGTCTGAGACAGACGGTCTGAGACAGACGGTCTGAGACAGACGGTCTGAGACAGTCGGTCTGAGACAGACGGTCTGAGACAGACGGTCTGACACAGACGGTCTGAGACAGACGGTTCGAGACAGAGGGATTGAGACAGACGGTCTGAGACAGACGGTCTGAGACAGGCGGTCTGATACAGACGGTCTGAGACAGACGGTCAGAGACAGGCGGCCTGAGACAGACGGCCTGAGACAGACGGTCTGATACAGAGGGTCTGATACAGACGGTCTGATACAGACGGTCTGATACAGACGGTCTGTGACAGTCGGTCTGAGACGCACGGTCTGAGACAGACGGTCTGAGACTGACGGTCTGAGACAGACGGTCTGAGACACGGTCTGAGACAGGCGGTCTGCGACAGACGGTCTGAGACAGACGGCCTGAGACAGACGGCCTGAGACAGGCGGTCTGCGACAGAGGGACAGGGACAGGCGAATAGACGCTGCGCGATAGCGGCAGACAGACTGAGAAGGACGGTCTGAGATAGGCTGACTGAGATAGACGGTCTGAGACAGACGGCCTGAGACAGACGGTCTGAGACAGACGCTCTGAGACAGACGGTCTGAGACAGACGGTCTGAGACAGACGGTCTGAGACAGACGGTCTGAGACAGACGGTCTGAGACAGACGGTCTGAGACGGACGGTCTGAGACAGACGGCCTGAGACAGACGGCCTGAGACAGACGGCCTGAGACAGACGGTCTGAGACAGACGGTCTGAGACAGACGGCCTGAGACACACGGTTCGAGACAGAGGGATTGAGACAGACGGTCTGAGACAGAAGGTCTGAGACAGGCGGTCTGAGACAGGCGGTCTGAGACAGACGGCCTGAGACAGACGGTTCGAGACAGAGGGATTGAGACAGACGGTCTGAGACAGATGGTCTGAGACAGACGGTCTGAGACAGGCGGTCTGAGACAGACGGTCTGAGACAGACGGTCAGAGACAGGCGGCCTGACACAGACGGCCTGAGACAGGCGGTCTGTGACAGTCGGTCTGAGACGCACGGTCTGAGACAGACGGTCTGAGACTGACGGTCTGAGACAGAAGGTCTGAGACAGGCTGTCTGAGACAGGCGGTCTGAGACAGACGGCCTGAGACAGACGGTCAGAGACAGGCGGAGTGAGACCGACGGCCTGAGACAGACGGTCTGAGACAGACGGTCTTAGACAGACGGTCTTAGACATACGGCCTGAGACAGACAGTCTGAGACAGACACTCTGATACAGACGGTCTGATACAGACGGTCTGATACAGACGGTCTGATACAGACGGTCTGTGACAGTCGGTCTGAGACGCACGGTCTGAGACAGACGGTCTGAGACTGACGGTCTGAGACAGACGGTCTGAGACACGGTCTGAGACAGGCGGTCTGCGACAGACGGTCTGAGACAGACGGCCTGAGACAGACGGCCTGAGACAGGCGGTCTGCGACAGAGGGACAGGGACAGGCGAATAGACGCTGCGCGATAGCGGCAGACAGACTGAGAAGGACGGTCTGAGATAGGCTGACTGAGATAGACGGTCTGAGACAGACGGCCTGAGACAGACGGTCTGAGACAGACGCTCTGAGACAGACGGTCTGAGACAGACGGTCTGAGACAGACGGTCTGAGACAGACGGTCTGAGACAGACGGTCTGAGACAGACGGTCAGAGACAGGCGGCCTGAGACAGACGGCCTGAGACAGACGGTCTGATACAGAGGGTCTGATACAGACGGTCTGATACAGACGGTCTGATACAGACGGTCTGTGACAGTCGGTCTGAGACGCACGGTCTGAGACAGACGGTCTGAGACTGACGGTCTGAGACAGACGGTCTGAGACACGGTCTGAGACAGGCGGTCTGCGACAGACGGTCTGAGACAGACGGCCTGAGACAGACGGCCTGAGACAGGCGGTCTGCGACAGAGGGACAGGGACAGGCGAATAGACGCTGCGCGATAGCGGCAGACAGACTGAGAAGGACGGTCTGAGATAGGCTGACTGAGATAGACGGTCTGAGACAGACGGCCTGAGACAGACGGTCTGAGACAGACGCTCTGAGACAGACGGTCTGAGACAGACGGTCTGAGACAGACGGTCTGAGACAGACGGTCTGAGACAGACGGTCTGAGACAGACGGTCTGAGACAGACGGTCTGAGACAGACGGTCTGAGACAGACGGTCTGAGACAGACGGTCTGAGACAGACGGCCTGAGACAGACGGCCTGAGACAGACGGTCTGAGACAGGCGGTCTGAGACAGACGGCCTGAGACACACGGTTCGAGACAGAGGGATTGAGACAGACGGTCTGAGACAGAAGGTCTGAGACAGGCGGTCTGAGACAGGCGGTCTGAGACAGACGGCCTGAGACAGACGGTTCGAGACAGAGGGATTGAGACAGACGGTCTGAGACAGATGGTCTGAGACAGACGGTCTGAGACAGGCGGTCTGAGACAGACGGTCTGAGACAGACGGTCAGAGACAGGCGGCCTGACACAGACGGCCTGAGACAGACGGTCTGTGACAGTCGGTCTGAGACGCACGGTCTGAGACAGACGGTCTGAGACTGACGGTCTGAGACAGAAGGTCTGAGACAGGCTGTCTGAGACAGGCGGTCTGAGACAGACGGCCTGAGACAGACGGTCAGAGACAGGCGGAGTGAGACCGACGGCCTGAGACAGACGGTCTGAGACAGACGGTCTTAGACAGACGGTCTTAGACATACGGCCTGAGACAGACAGTCTGAGACAGACACTCTGATACAGACGGTCTGATACAGACGGTCTGATACAGACGGTCTGTGACAGTCGGTCTGAGACGCACGGTCTGAGACAGACGGTCTGAGACTGACGGTCTGAGACAGACGGTCTGAGACACGGTCTGAGACAGGCGGTCTGCGACAGACGGTCTGAGACAGACGGCCTGAGACAGACGGCCTGAGACAGGCGGTCTGCGACAGAGGGACAGGGACAGGCGAAGAGACGCTGCGCGATAGCGGCAGACAGACTGAGAAGGACGGTCTGAGATAGGCTGACTGAGATAGACGGCCTGAGACAGACGGTCTGATACAGAGGGTCTGATACAGACGGTCTGATACAGACGGTCTGATACAGACGGTCTGTGACAGTCGGTCTGAGACAGACGGTCTGAGACAGACGGTCTGAGACAGACGGTCAGAGACAGGCGGCCTGAGACAGACGGCCTGAGACAGACGGTCTGATACAGAGGGTCTGATACAGACGGTCTGATACAGACGGTCTGATACAGACGGTCTGTGACAGTCGGTCTGAGACGCACGGTCTGAGACAGACGGTCTGAGACAGGCGGTCTGAGGCAGGCTGTCTGAGGCAGGCGGTCTGAGACAGACGGTCGGAGACAGACGGCCTGAGACAGACGGTCTGAGACAGACGGTCTGAGACAGACGGTCGGAGACAGACGGCCTGAGACAGACGGTCTGAGACAGACGGTCTGAGACAGACGGTCTGAGACAGACGGTCTGAGACAGACGGTCTTAGACAGACGGTCTTAGACATACGGTCTTAGACATACGGTCTGAGACAGACGGTCTGAGACAGACGGTCTGAGACAGACGGTCTGAGACAGACGGTCTGAGACAGACAGTCTGAGACAGACGGTCTGACACAGACGGTCTGCGAAAGACGGTCTGAGACAGACGGTCTGAGACAGACGGTCTGAGACAGAAGGTTCGAGACAGACGGTCTGAGACAGACGGTCTGAGACAGGCGGTCTGAGACAGGCGGTCTGAGACAGGCGGTCTGAGACAGACGGTCTGAGACAGACGGTCTGAGACAGACGGTCTGAGACAGACGGTCTGAGACAGACGGTCTGAGACAGACGGTCTGAGACAGACGGTCTGAGACAGAAGGTTCGAGACAGAGGGATTGAGACAGACGGTCTGAGACAGACGGTCTGAGACAGGCGGTCTGAGACAGGCGGTCTGAGACAGACGGTCGGAGACAGACGGTCTGAGACAGACGGTCTGAGACAGACGGTCTGAGACAGACAGTCTGAGACAGACGTTCTGAGACAGACGGTCTGAGACAGACGGTCTGAGACAGACGGTCTGAGACAGACGGTCTTAGACATACGGCCTGAGACAGACAGTCTGAGACAGACACTCCGAGACAGACAGTCTGATACAGACGGTCTGAGACAGACGGTCTGAGACAGACGGTCTGAGACAGACGGTCTGAGACAGTCGGTCTGAGACAGACGGTCTGAGACAGACGGTCTGACACAGACGGTCTGAGACAGACGGTTCGAGACAGAGGGATTGAGACAGACGGTCTGAGACAGACGGTCTGAGACAGGCGGTCTGATACAGACGGTCTGAGACAGACGGTCAGAGACAGGCGGCCTGAGACAGACGGCCTGAGACAGACGGTCTGATACAGAGGGTCTGATACAGACGGTCTGATACAGACGGTCTGATACAGACGGTCTGTGACAGTCGGTCTGAGACGCACGGTCTGAGACAGACGGTCTGAGACTGACGGTCTGAGACAGACGGTCTGAGACACGGTCTGAGACAGGCGGTCTGCGACAGACGGTCTGAGACAGACGGTCTGAGACAGACGGTCTGAGACAGACGGTCTGAGACAGACGGCCTGAGACAGGCGGTCTGCGACAGAGGGACAGGGACAGGCGAATAGACGCTGCGCGATAGCGGCAGACAGACTGAGAAGGACGGTCTGAGATAGGCTGACTGAGATAGACGGTCTGAGACAGACGGCCTGAGACAGACGCTCTGAGACAGACGGTCTGAGACAGACGGTCTGAGACAGACGGTCTGAGACAGACGGTCTGAGACAGACGGCCTGAGACAGACGGTCTGAGACAGACGGTCTGAGACAGACGGTCTGAGACAGACGGTCTGAGACAGACGGTCTGAGACAGACGGTCTGAGACAGACGGTCTGAGACAGACGGTCTGAGACAGACGGTCCGAGACAGAGGGATTGAGACAGACGGTCTGAGACTGGCGGTCTGATACAGACGGTCTGAGACAGACGGTCTGAGACAGGCGGTCAGAGACAGGCGGCCTGAGACAGGCGGCCTGAGACAGACGGTCTGAGACAGACGGTCTGAGACAGACGGCCTGAGACAGACGGCCTGAGACAGACGGTCTGAGACAGACGGTCTGAGACAGACGGTCTGAGACAGACGGCCTGAGACACACGGTTCGAGACAGAGGGATTGAGACAGACGGTCTGAGACAGAAGGTCTGAGACAGGCGGTCAGAGACAGGCGGCCTGAGACAGGCGGCCTGAGACAGACGGTCTGAGACAGACGGTCTGAGACAGACGGCCTGAGACAGACGGCCTGAGACAGATGGTCTGAGACAGACGGTCTGAGACAGGCGGTCTGAGACAGACGGTCTGAGACAGACGGTCAGAGACAGGCGGCCTGACACAGACGGCCTGAGACAGACGGTCTGTGACAGTCGGTCTGAGACGCACGGTCTGAGACAGACGGTCTGAGACTGACGGTCTGAGACAGAAGGTCTGAGACAGGCGGTCTGAGACAGACGGTCTGAGACAGACGGTCAGAGACAGGCGGCCTGAGACAGACGGTCTGAGACAGACGGTCTGAGACAGACGGTCAGAGACAGGCGGCCTGAGACAGACGGCCTGAGACAGACGGTCTGATACAGAGGGTCTGATACAGACGGTCTGATACAGACGGTCTGATACAGACGGTCTGTGACAGTCGGTCTGAGACGCACGGTCTGAGACAGACGGTCTGAGACTGACGGTCTGAGACAGACGGTCTGAGACACGGTCTGAGACAGGCGGTCTGCGACAGACGGTCTGAGACAGACGGCCTGAGACAGACGGCCTGAGACAGGCGGTCTGCGACAGAGGGACAGGGACAGGCGAATAGACGCTGCGCGATAGCGGCAGACAGACTGAGAAGGACGGTCTGAGATAGGCTGACTGAGATAGACGGTCTGAGACAGACGGCCTGAGACAGACGGTCTGAGACAGACGCTCTGAGACAGACGGTCTGAGACAGACGGTCTGAGACAGACGGTCTGAGACAGACGGTCTGAGACAGACGGTCTGAGACAGACGGTCTGAGACAGACGGTCTGAGACAGACGGTCTGAGACAGACGGCCTGAGACAGACGGCCTGAGACAGACGGTCTGAGACAGGCGGTCTGAGACAGACGGCCTGAGATACACGGTTCGAGACAGAGGGATTGAGACAGACGGTCTGAGACAGAAGGTCTGAGACAGGCGGTCTGAGACAGGCGGTCTGAGACAGACGGCCTGAGACAGACGGTTCGAGACAGAGGGATTGAGACAGACGGTCTGAGACAGATGGTCTGAGACAGACGGTCTGAGACAGGCGGTCTGAGACAGACGGTCTGAGACAGACGGTCAGAGACAGGCGGCCTGACACAGACGGCCTGAGACAGACGGTCTGTGACAGTCGGTCTGAGACGCACGGTCTGAGACAGACGGTCTGAGACTGACGGTCTGAGACAGAAGGTCTGAGACAGGCTGTCTGAGACAGGCGGTCTGAGACAGACGGCCTGAGACAGACGGTCAGAGACAGGCGGAGTGAGACCGACGGCCTGAGACAGACGGTCTGAGACAGACGGTCTTAGACAGACGGTCTTAGACATACGGCCTGAGACAGACAGTCTGAGACAGACACTCTGATACAGACGGTCTGATACAGACGGTCTGATACAGACGGTCTGTGACAGTCGGTCTGAGACGCACGGTCTGAGACAGACGGTCTGAGACTGACGGTCTGAGACAGACGGTCTGAGACACGGTCTGAGACAGGCGGTCTGCGACAGACGGTCTGAGACAGACGGCCTGAGACAGACGGCCTGAGACAGGCGGTCTGCGACAGAGGGACAGGGACAGGCGAATAGACGCTGCGCGATAGCGGCAGACAGACTGAGAAGGACGGTCTGAGATAGGCTGACTGAGATAGACGGTCTGAGACAGACGGCCTGAGACAGACGGTCTGAGACAGACGCTCTGAGACAGACGGTCTGAGACAGACGGTCTGAGACAGACGGTCTGAGACAGACGGTCTGAGACAGACGGCCTGAGACAGACAGTCTGAGACAGACACTCTGATACAGACGGTCTGATACAGACGGTCTGATACAGACGGTCTGTGACAGTCGGTCTGAGACGCACGGTCTGAGACAGACGGTCTGAGACTGACGGTCTGAGACAGACGGTCTGAGACACGGTCTGAGACAGGCGGTCTGCGACAGACGGTCTGAGACAGACGGCCTGAGACAGACGGCCTGAGACAGGCGGTCTGCGACAGAGGGACAGGGACAGGCGAAGAGACGCTGCGCGATAGCGGCAGACAGACTGAGAAGGACGGTCTGAGATAGGCTGACTGAGATAGACGGTCTGAGACAGACGGCCTGAGACAGACGGTCTGAGACAGACGCTCTGAGACAGACGGTCTGAGACAGACGGTCTGAGACAGACGGTCTGAGACAGACGGTCTGAGACAGACGGTCTGAGACAGACGGTCTGAGACAGACGGTCTGAGACAGACGGTCTGAGACAGACGGCCTGAGACAGACGGTCTGAGACAGGCGGTCTGCGACAGAGGGACAGGGACAGGCGAATAGACGCTGCGCGATAGCGGCAGACAGACTGAGAAGGACGGTCTGAGATAGGCTGACTGAGATAGACGGTCTGAGACAGACGGCCTGAGACAGACGGTCTGAGACAGACGCTCTGAGACAGACGGTCTGAGACAGACGGTCTGAGACAGACGGTCTGAGACAGACGGTCTGAGACAGACGGTCTGAGACAGACGGTCTGAGACAGACGGTCTGAGACAGACGGTCTGAGACAGACGGCCTGAGACAGACGGCCTGAGACAGACGGTCTGAGACAGGCGGTCTGAGACAGACGGCCTGAGACACACGGTTCGAGACAGAGGGATTGAGACAGACGGTCTGAGACAGAAGGTCTGAGACAGGCGGTCTGAGACAGGCGGTCTGAGACAGACGGCCTGAGACAGACGGTTCGAGACAGAGGGATTGAGACAGACGGTCTGAGACAGATGGTCTGAGACAGACGGTCTGAGACAGGCGGTCTGAGACAGACGGTCTGAGACAGACGGTCAGAGACAGGCGGCCTGACACAGACGGCCTGAGACAGACGGTCTGTGACAGTCGGTCTGAGACGCACGGTCTGAGACAGACGGTCTGAGACTGACGGTCTGAGACAGAAGGTCTGAGACAGGCTGTCTGAGACAGGCGGTCTGAGACAGACGGCCTGAGACAGACGGTCAGAGACAGGCGGAGTGAGACCGACGGCCTGAGACAGACGGTCTGAGACAGACGGTCTTAGACAGACGGTCTTAGACATACGGCCTGAGACAGACAGTCTGAGACAGACACTCTGATACAGACGGTCTGATACAGACGGTCTGATACAGACGGTCTGTGACAGTCGGTCTGAGACGCACGGTCTGAGACAGACGGTCTGAGACTGACGGTCTGAGACAGACGGTCTGAGACACGGTCTGAGACAGGCGGTCTGCGACAGACGGTCTGAGACAGACGGCCTGAGACAGACGGCCTGAGACAGGCGGTCTGCGACAGAGGGACAGGGACAGGCGAAGAGACGCTGCGCGATAGCGGCAGACAGACTGAGAAGGACGGTCTGAGATAGGCTGACTGAGATAGACGGCCTGAGACAGACGGTCTGATACAGAGGGTCTGATACAGACGGTCTGATACAGACGGTCTGAGACAGACGGTCTGTGACAGTCGGTCTGAGACAGACGGTCTGAGACAGACGGTCTGAGACAGACGGTCAGAGACAGGCGGCCTGAGACAGACGGCCTGAGACAGACGGTCTGATACAGAGGGTCTGATACAGACGGTCTGATACAGACGGTCTGATACAGACGGTCTGTGACAGTCGGTCTGAGACGCACGGTCTGAGACAGACGGCCTGAGACAGACGGCCTGAGACAGGCGGTCTGCGACAGAGGGACAGGGACAGGCGAATAGACGCTGCGCGATAGCGGCAGACAGACTGAGAAGGACGGTCTGAGATAGGCTGACTGAGATAGACGGTCTGAGACAGACGGCCTGAGACAGACGGTCTGAGACAGACGGTCTGAGACAGACGGCCTGAGACAGACGGCCTGAGACAGGCGGTCTGATACAGACGGTCTGAGACAGACGGTCAGAGACAGGCGGCCTGAGACAGACGGCCTGAGACAGACGGTCTGATACAGAGGGTCTGATACAGACGGTCTGATACAGACGGTCTGATACAGACGGTCTGATACAGACGGTCTGTGACAGTCGGTCTGAGACGCACGGTCTGAGACAGACGGTCTGAGACTGACGGTCTGAGACAGACGGTCTGAGACACGGTCTGAGACAGGCGGTCTGCGACAGACGGTCTGAGACAGACGGCCTGAGACAGACGGCCTGAGACAGGCGGTCTGCGACAGACAGTCTGAGACAGACGGTCTGAGACAGACGGCCTGAGACACACGGTTCGAGACAGAGGGATTGAGACAGACGGTCTGAGACAGAAGGTCTGAGACAGGCGGTCTGAGACAGGCGGTCTGAGACAGACGGCCTGAGACAGACGGTTCGAGACAGAGGGATTGAGACAGACGGTCTGAGACAGACGGTCTGAGACAGACAGTCTGAGACAGACGGTCTGAGACAGACGGCCTGAGACACACGGTTCGAGACAGAGGGATTGAGACAGACGGTCTGAGACAGAAGGTCTGAGACAGGCGGTCTGAGACAGGCGGTCTGAGACAGACGGCCTGAGACAGACGGTTCGAGACAGAGGGATTGAGACAGACGGTCTGAGACAGATGGTCTGAGACAGACGGTCTGAGACAGACGCTCTGAGACAGACGGTCTGAGACAGACGGTCTGAGACAGACGGTCTGAGACAGACGGCCTGAGACAGACGGCCTGAGACAGACGGTCTGAGACAGACGGTCTGAGACAGACGGTCAGAGACAGGCGGCCTGAGACAGACGGCCTGAGACAGACGGTCTGATACAGAGGGTCTGATACAGACGGTCTGATACAGACGGTCTGATACAGACGGTCTGATACAGACGGTCTGTGACAGTCGGTCTGAGACGCACGGTCTGAGACAGACGGTCTGAGACTGACGGTCTGAGACAGACGGTCTGAGACACGGTCTGAGACAGGCGGTCTGCGACAGACGGTCTGAGACAGACGGCCTGAGACAGACGGCCTGAGACAGGCGGTCTGCGACAGAGGGACAGGGACAGGCGAATAGACGCTGCGCGATAGCGGCAGACAGACTGAGAAGGACGGTCTGAGATAGGCTGACTGAGATAGACGGTCTGAGACAGACGGCCTGAGACAGACGGTCTGAGACAGACGCTCTGAGACAGACGGTCTGAGACAGACGGTCTGAGACAGACGGTCTGAGACAGACGGTCTGAGACAGACGGTCTGAGACAGACGGTCTGAGACAGACGGACTGAGACAGACGGTCTGAGACAGACGGTCTGAGACAGACGGTCTGAGACAGACGGCCTGAGACAGACGGCCTGAGACAGACGGTCTGAGACAGACGGTCTGAGACAGACGGTCTGAGACAGACGGCCTGAGACACACGGTTCGAGACAGAGGGATTGAGACAGACGGTCTGAGACAGAAGGTCTGAGACAGGCGGTCTGAGACAGGCGGTCTGAGACAGACGGCCTGAGACAGACGGTTCGAGACAGAGGGATTGAGACAGACGGTCTGAGACAGATGGTCTGAGACAGACGGTCTGAGACAGGCGGTCTGAGACAGACGGTCTGAGACAGACGGTCAGAGACAGGCGGCCTGACACAGACGGCCTGAGACAGACGGTCTGTGACAGTCGGTCTGAGACGCACGGTCTGAGACAGACGGTCTGAGACAGGCTGTCTGAGACAGGCGGTCTGAGACAGACGGCCTGAGACAGACGGTCAGAGACAGGCGGAGTGAGACCGACGGCCTGAGACAGACGGTCTGAGACAGACGGTCTTAGACAGACGGTCTTAGACATACGGCCTGAGACAGACAGTCTGAGACAGACACTCTGAGACAGACAGTCTGATACAGACGGTCTGAGACAGACGGTCTGAGACAGACGGTCTGAGACAGACGGCCTGATACAGTCGGTCTGAGACAGACGGTCTGAGACAGACGGTCTGAGACAGACGGTCTGAGACAGACGGTCTTAGACAGACGGTCTTAGACAGACGGTCTTAGACATACGGTCTGAGACAGACGGTCTGAGACAGACGGTCTGAGACAGACGGTCTGAGACAGACGGTCTGAGACAGACGGTCTGACACAGACGGTCTGCGACAGACGGTCTGAGACAGACGGTCTGAGACAGACGGTCTGAGACAGAAGGTTCGAGACAGAGGGATTGAGACAGACGGTCTGAGACAGACGGTCTGAGACAGGCGGTCTGAGACAGGCGGTCTGAGACAGACGGTCTGAGACAGACGGTCTGAGACAGACGGTCTGAGACAGACGGTCTGAGACAGACGGTCTGAGACAGAAGGTTCGAGACAGAGGGATTGAGACAGACGGTCTGAGACAGACGGTCTGAGACAGGCGGTCTGAGACAGGCGGTCTGAGACAGACGGTCGGAGACAGACGGTCTGAGACAGACGGTCTGAGACAGACGGTCTGAGACAGACAGTCTGAGACAGACGGTCTGAGACAGACGGTCTGAGACAGACGGTCTGAGACAGACGGTCTGAGACAGACGGTCTTAGACATACGGCCTGAGACAGACAGTCTGAGACAGACACTCTGAGACAGACAGTCTGATACAGACGGTCTGAGACAGACGGTCTGAGACAGACGGTCTGAGACAGACGGTCTGAGACAGACGGTCAGAGACAGGCGGCCTGAGACACGGTCTGAGACAGGCGGTCTGCGACAGACGGTCTGAGACAGACGGTCTGAGACAGACGGCCTGAGACAGGCGGTCTGAGACAGACGGTCTGAGACAGACGGTCTGAGACAGACGGCCTGAGACAGACGGTCTGAGACTGACGGTCTGAGACAGACGGTCAGAGACAGGCGGCCTGAGACAGACGGCCTGAGACAGACGGTCTGAGACAGACGGTCTGAGAGAGACGGTCTGAGACAGGCGGTCTGAGACAGACGGACAGGGACAGGCGAATAGACGCTGCCCGATAGCGGCAGACGGACTGAGACGGACGGTCTGAGATAGGCTGACTGAGATAGACGGTCTGAGACAGACGCTCTGAGACAGACAGTCTGAGACAGGCGGCCTGAGACAGACGGTCTGAGACAGACGGTCTGAGACAGGCGGTCTGAGGCAGGCGGTCTGAGGCAGGCGGTCTGAGACAGACGGTCTGAGACAGAAGGTTCGAGACAGAGGGATTGAGACAGACGGTCTGAGACAGACGGTCTGAGACAGACGGTCTAGGACGACGGTCTGAGACAGACGGTCTTAGACAGACGGTCTTAGACATACGGCCTGAGACAGACAGTCTGAGACAGACAGTCTGAGACAGACAGTCTGATACAGACGGTCTGAGACAGACGGTCTGAGACAGACGGTCTGAGACAGACGGTCTGAGACAGACGGTCTGACACAGACGGTCGGAGACAGACGGTTCGAGACAGAGGGATTGAGACAGACGGTCTGAGACAGACGGTCTGAGACAGACGGTCTGAGACAGACGGTCTGAGACAGGCGGTCTGATACAGACGGTCTGAGACAGACGGTCAGAGACAGGCGGCCTGAGACAGACGGCATGAGACAGACGGTCTGATACAGACGGTCTGATACAGACGGTCTGATACAGACGGTCTGTGACAGTCGGTCTGAGACGCACGGTCTGAGACAGACGGTCTGAGACTGACGGTCTGAGACAGACGGTCTGAGACACGGTCTGAGACAGACGGTCTGAGACAGACGGTTCGAGACAGAGGGATTGAGACAGACGGTCTGAGACAGATGGTCTGAGACAGACGGTCTGAGACAGACGGTCTGAGACAGACGGTCTGAGACAGGCGGTCTGATACAGACGGTCTGAGACAGACGGTCAGAGACAGGCGGCCTGAGACAGACGGCCTGAGACAGACGGTCTGATACAGACGGTCTGATACAGACGGTCTGATACAGACGGTCTGATACAGACGGTCTGATACAGACGGTCTGATACAGACGGTCTGATACAGACGGTCTGATACAGACGGTCTGTGACAGTCGGTCTGAGACGCACGGTCTGAGACAGACGGTCTGAGACAGACGGTCTGAGACTGACGGTCTGAGACAGACGGTCTGAGACACGGTCTGAGACAGGCGGTCTGCGACAGACGGTCTGAGACAGACGGCCTGAGACAGGCGGTCTGCGACAGGGGGACAGGGACAGGCGAATAGACGCTGTGCGATAGCGGCAGACAGACTGAGAAGGACGGTCTGAGATAGGCTGACTGAGATAGACGGTCTGAGACAGACGGCCTGAGACGGACGGTCTGAGACAGACGCTCTGAGACAGACGGTCTGAGACAGACGGTCTGAGACAGACGGTCTGAGACAGACGGTCTGAGACAGACGGTCTGAGACAGACGGTCTGAGACAGACGGTCTGAGACAGACGGTTCGAGGCAGAGGGATTGAGACAGACGGTCCGAGACTGGCGGTCTGATACAGACGGTCTGAGACAGACGGTCTGAGACAGACGGTCTGAGACAGGCGGTCAGAGACAGGCGGCCTGAGACAGACGGCCTGACACAGACGGTCTGAGACAGGCGGCCTGAGACAGACGGCCTGAGACAGACGGCCTGAGACAGACGGTCTGAGACAGACGGTCTGAGACAGACGGTCTTAGACAGACGGTCTTAGACATACGGCCTGAGACAGACAGTCTGAGACAGACAGTCAGATACAGACGGTCTGAGACAGACGGTCTTAGACATACGGCCTGAGACAGGCGGTCTGAGACAGGCGGTCTGAGACAGGCGGTCTGAGACAGACAGTCTGAGACAGACGGCCTTAGACAGACGGTCTCAGACATACGGCCTGAGACAGACGGTTCGAGACAGAGGGATTGAGACAGACGGTCTCAGACATACGGCCTGAGACAGACGGTTCGAGACAGAGGGATTGAGACAGACGGTCTGAGACAGATGGTCTGAGACAGACGGTCTGAGACAGGCGGTCTGAGACAGGCGGTCTGAGACAGACGGTCGGAGACAGACGGTCAGAGACAGGCGGCCTGAGACAGACGGTCTGAGACAGACGGTCTGAGACAGATGGTCTGAGACAGACGGTCTGAGACAGACGGTCTGAGACAGACGGTCTTAGACAGACGGTCTTAGACATACGGCCTGAGACAGACGGTTCGAGACAGAGGGATTGAGACAGACGGTCTGAGACAGGCGGTCTGAGACAGACGGACAGGGACAGGCGAATAGACGCTGCCCGATAGCGGCAGACGGACTGAGACGGACGGCCTGAGATAGGCTGACTGAGATAGACGGTCTGAGACAGACGCTCTGAGACAGACAGTCTGAGACAGGCGGCCTGAGACGGACGGTCTGAGACAGACGGTCTGAGACAGACGGTCTGAGAGAGACGGTCTGAGACAGACGGTGTGAGACAGAGGGTCGGAGACAGGCGGTCTGAGACAGGCGGTCTGAGACAGACGGTCTGAGACAGACGGTCTGAGACAGGCGGCCTCAGACAGACGGCCTGAGACAGACGGTCTGAGACAGACGGTCTGAGACAGAAGGTTCGAGACAGAGGGATTGAGACAGACGGTCTGAGACAGACGGTCTGAGACAGGCGGTCTGAGACAGGCGGTCTGAGACAGACGGCCTGAGACACACGGTTCGAGACAGAGGGATTGAGACAGACGGTCTGAGACACGGTCTGAGACAGGCGGTCTGCGACAGAGGGACAGGGACAGGCGAATAGACGCTGCGCGATAGCGGCAGACAGACTGAGAAGGACGGTCTGAGATAGGCTGACTGAGATAGACGGTCTGAGACAGACGGCCTGAGACAGACGGTCTGAGACAGACGCTCTGAGACAGACGGTCTGAGACAGACGGTCTGAGACAGACGGTCTGAGACAGACGGTCTGAGACAGACGGTTCGAGACAGAGGGATTGAAACAGACGGTCTGAGACAGACGGTCTGAGACAGACGGTCTGAGACAGACGGTCTGAGACAGGCGGTCTGATACAGACGGTCTGAGACAGACGGTCAGAGACAGGCGGCCTGAGACAGACGGCCTGAGACTGACGGTCTGATACAGACGGTCTGATACAGACGGTCTGATGCAGACGGTCTGATACAGACGGTCTGATACAGACGGTCTGATACAGACGGTCTGATACAGACGGTCTGATACAGACGGTCTGATACAGACGGTCTGATACAGACGGTCTGTGACAGTCGGTCTGAGACGCACGGTCTGAGACAGACGGTCTGAGACTGACGGTCTGAGACAGACGGTCTGAGACACGGTCTGAGACAGACGGTCTGCGACAGAGGGACAGGGACAGGCGAATAGACGCTGCGCGATAGCGGCAGACAGACTGAGAAGGACGGTCTGAGATAGGCTGACTGAGATAGACGGTCTGAGACAGACGGCCTGAGACAGACGGTCTGAGACAGACGCTCTGAGACAGACGGTCTGAGACAGACGGTCTGAGACAGACGGTCTGAGACATACGGTTCGAGACAGAGGGATTGAGACAGACGGTCTGAGACAGACGGTCTGAGACAGACGGTCTGAGACAGACGGTCTGAGACAGACGGTCTGAGACAGACGGTCTGAGACAGACGGTCTGAGACAGACGGTCTGAGACAGACGGTCTGAGACAGGCGGTCTGATACAGACGGTCTGAGACAGAAGGTGTGAGACAGAGGGTCAGAGACAGGCGGTCTGAGACAGGCGGTCTGAGACAGACGGTCTGAGACAGACGGTCAGAGACAGGCGGCCTCAGACAGACGGCCTGAGACAGACGGTCTGAGACAGACGGTCTGATACAGACGGTCTGAGACAGACGGTCTGAGACAGACGGTCTGACACAGACGGTCGGAGACAGACGGTTCGAGACAGAGGGATTGAGACAGACGGTCTGAGACAGACGGTCTGAGACAGACGGTCTGAGACAGACGGTCTGAGACAGGCGGTCTGATACAGACGGTCTGAGACAGACGGTCAGAGACAGGCGGCCTGAGACAGACGGCATGAGACAGACGGTCTGATACAGACGGTCTGATACAGACGGTCTGATACAGACGGTCTGTGACAGTCGGTCTGAGACGCACGGTCTGAGACAGACGGTCTGAGACTGACGGTCTGAGACAGACGGTCTGAGACACGGTCTGAGACAGACGGTCTGAGACAGACGGTTCGAGACAGAGGGATTGAGACAGACGGTCTGAGACAGATGGTCTGAGACAGACGGTCTGAGACAGACGGTCTGAGACAGACGGTCTGAGACAGGCGGTCTGATACAGACGGTCTGAGACAGACGGTCAGAGACAGGCGGCCTGAGACAGACGGCCTGAGACAGACGGTCTGATACAGACGGTCTGATACAGACGGTCTGATACAGACGGTCTGATACAGACGGTCTGATACAGACGGTCTGATACAGACGGTCTGATACAGACGGTCTGATACAGACGGTCTGTGACAGTCGGTCTGAGACGCACGGTCTGAGACAGACGGTCTGAGACAGACGGTCTGAGACTGACGGTCTGAGACAGACGGTCTGAGACACGGTCTGAGACAGGCGGTCTGCGACAGACGGTCTGAGACAGACGGCCTGAGACAGGCGGTCTGCGACAGGGGGACAGGGACAGGCGAATAGACGCTGTGCGATAGCGGCAGACAGACTGAGAAGGACGGTCTGAGATAGGCTGACTGAGATAGACGGTCTGAGACAGACGGCCTGAGACGGACGGTCTGAGACAGACGCTCTGAGACAGACGGTCTGAGACAGACGGTCTGAGACAGACGGTCTGAGACAGACGGTCTGAGACAGACGGTCTGAGACAGACGGTCTGAGACAGACGGTCTGAGACAGACGGTTCGAGGCAGAGGGATTGAGACAGACGGTCCGAGACTGGCGGTCTGATACAGACGGTCTGAGACAGACGGTCTGAGACAGACGGTCTGAGACAGGCGGTCAGAGACAGGCGGCCTGAGACAGACGGCCTGACACAGACGGTCTGAGACAGGCGGCCTGAGACAGACGGCCTGAGACAGACGGCCTGAGACAGACGGTCTGAGACAGACGGTCTGAGACAGACGGTCTTAGACAGACGGTCTTAGACATACGGCCTGAGACAGACAGTCTGAGACAGACAGTCAGATACAGACGGTCTGAGACAGACGGTCTTAGACATACGGCCTGAGACAGGCGGTCTGAGACAGGCGGTCTGAGACAGGCGGTCTGAGACAGACAGTCTGAGACAGACGGCCTTAGACAGACGGTCTCAGACATACGGCCTGAGACAGACGGTTCGAGACAGAGGGATTGAGACAGACGGTCTCAGACATACGGCCTGAGACAGACGGTTCGAGACAGAGGGATTGAGACAGACGGTCTGAGACAGATGGTCTGAGACAGACGGTCTGAGACAGGCGGTCTGAGACAGGCGGTCTGAGACAGACGGTCGGAGACAGACGGTCAGAGACAGGCGGCCTGAGACAGACGGTCTGAGACAGACGGTCTGAGACAGATGGTCTGAGACAGACGGTCTGAGACAGACGGTCTGAGACAGACGGTCTTAGACAGACGGTCTTAGACATACGGCCTGAGACAGACGGTTCGAGACAGAGGGATTGAGACAGACGGTCTGAGACAGGCGGTCTGAGACAGACGGACAGGGACAGGCGAATAGACGCTGCCCGATAGCGGCAGACGGACTGAGACGGACGGCCTGAGATAGGCTGACTGAGATAGACGGTCTGAGACAGACGCTCTGAGACAGACAGTCTGAGACAGGCGGCCTGAGACGGACGGTCTGAGACAGACGGTCTGAGACAGACGGTCTGAGACAGACGGTCTGAGACAGACGGTGTGAGACAGAGGGTCGGAGACAGGCGGTCTGAGACAGGCGGTCTGAGACAGACGGTCTGAGACAGACGGTCTGAGACAGGCGGCCTCAGACAGACGGCCTGAGACAGACGGTCTGAGACAGACGGTCTGAGACAGAAGGTTCGAGACAGAGGGATTGAGACAGACGGTCTGAGACAGACGGTCTGAGACAGGCGGTCTGAGACAGGCGGTCTGAGACAGACGGCCTGAGACACACGGTTCGAGACAGAGGGATTGAGACAGACGGTCTGAGACACGGTCTGAGACAGGCGGTCTGCGACAGAGGGACAGGGACAGGCGAATAGACGCTGCGCGATAGCGGCAGACAGACTGAGAAGGACGGTCTGAGATAGGCTGACTGAGATAGACGGTCTGAGACAGACGGCCTGAGACAGACGGTCTGAGACAGACGCTCTGAGACAGACGGTCTGAGACAGACGGTCTGAGACAGACGGTCTGAGACAGACGGTCTGAGACAGACGGTTCGAGACAGAGGGATTGAAACAGACGGTCTGAGACAGACGGTCTGAGACAGACGGTCTGAGACAGACGGTCTGAGACAGGCGGTCTGATACAGACGGTCTGAGACAGACGGTCAGAGACAGGCGGCCTGAGACAGACGGCCTGAGACTGACGGTCTGATACAGACGGTCTGATACAGACGGTCTGATGCAGACGGTCTGATACAGACGGTCTGATACAGACGGTCTGATACAGACGGTCTGATACAGACGGTCTGATACAGACGGTCTGATACAGACGGTCTGATACAGACGGTCTGTGACAGTCGGTCTGAGACGCACGGTCTGAGACAGACGGTCTGAGACTGACGGTCTGAGACAGACGGTCTGAGACACGGTCTGAGACAGACGGTCTGCGACAGAGGGACAGGGACAGGCGAATAGACGCTGCGCGATAGCGGCAGACAGACTGAGAAGGACGGTCTGAGATAGGCTGACTGAGATAGACGGTCTGAGACAGACGGCCTGAGACAGACGGTCTGAGACAGACGCTCTGAGACAGACGGTCTGAGACAGACGGTCTGAGACAGACGGCCTGATACAGACGGTCTGTGACAGTCGGTCTGAGACAGACGGTCTGAGACAGACGGTCTGAGACAGACGGTCTGAGACAGGCGGTCTGATACAGACGGTCTGAGACAGAAGGTGTGAGACAGAGGGTCAGAGACAGGCGGTCTGAGACAGGCGGTCTGAGACAGACGGTCTGAGACAGACGGTCAGAGACAGGCGGCCTCAGACAGACGGCCTGAGACAGACGGTCTGAGACAGACGGTCTGATACAGACGGTCTGAGACAGACGGTCTGAGACAGACGGTCTGAGACAGACGGTCTGAGACAGACGGTCTGAGACAGACGGTCTGACACAGACGGTCTGAGACAGACGGTCTGAGACAGACGGTCTGAGACAGAAGGTTCGAGACAGAGGGATTGAGACAGACGGTCTGAGGGAGACGGTCTGAGACAGGCGGTCTGAGACAGGCGGTCTGAGACAGACGGTCGGAGACAGACGGTCTGAGACAGACGGTCTGAGACAGACGGTCTGAGACAGACGGTCTGAGACAGACGGTCTGAGACAGACGGACAGGGTCAGGCGAATAGACGCTGCCCGATAGCGGCAGACGGACTGAGACGGACGGTCTGAGATAGGCTGACTGAGATAGACGGTCTGAGACAGACGCTCTGAGACAGACAGTCTGAGACAGGCGGCCTGAGACAGTCGGTCTGAGACACACGGTCTGAGACAGGCGGTCTGAGACAGGCGGTCTGAGACAGACAGTCAGAGACAGGCGGCCTGAGACAGACGGTCTGAGACAGACGGTCTGAGACAGATGGTCTGAGACAGACGGTCTGAGACAGACGGTCTGAGACAGACGGTCTTAGACAGACGGTCTTAGACATACGGCCTGAGACAGACAGTCTGAGACAGACAGTCTGAGACAGACAGTCTGATACAGACGGTCTGAGACAGACGGTCTGAGGCAGACGGTCTGAGACAGACGGTCTGACACAGACGGTCTGAGACAGACGGTTCGAGACAGAGGGATTGAGAGAGACGGTCTGAGACAGGCGGTCTGAGACAGACGGACAGGGTCAGGCGAATAGACGCTGCCCGATAGCGGCAGACGGACTGAGACGGACGGTCTGAGATAGGCTGACTGAGATAGACGGTCTGAGACAGAAGCTCTGAGACAGACAGTCTGAGACAGGCGGCCTGAGACAGACGGTCTGAGACAGACGGTCTGAGACAGGCGGTCTGAGGCAGGCGGTCTGAGACAGACGGTCGGAGACAGACGGCCTGAGACAGACGGTCTGAGACAGACGGTCTGAGACAGACGGTCTGAGACAGACGGTCTGAGACAGACGGTCTGAGACAGACGGTCTGAGACAGACGGTCTGAGACAGACGGTCTGAGACAGACGGTCTGAGACAGGCGGTCTGATACAGACGGTCTGAGACAGACGGTCAGAGACAGGCGGCCTGAGACAGACGGCCTGAGACTGACGGTCTGATACAGACGGTCTGATACAGACGGTCTGATACAGACGGTCTGATACAGACGGTCTGATACAGACGGTCTGATACAGACGGTCTGATACAGACGGTCTGATACAGACGGTCTGTGACAGTCGGTCTGAGACGCACGGTCTGAGACAGACGGTCTGAGACTGACGGTCTGAGACAGATGGTCTGAGACACGGTCTGAGACAGGCGGTCTGCGACAGAGGGACAGGGACAGGCGAATAGACGCTGCGCGATAGCGGCAGACAGACTGAGAAGGACGGTCTGAGATAGGCTGACTGAGATAGAGGGTCTGAGACAGACGGCCTGAGACAGACGGTCTGAGACAGACGCTCTGAGACAGACGGTCTGAGACAGACGGTCTGAGACAGACGGTCTGAGACAGACGGTTCGAGACAGAGGGATTGAGACAGACGGTCTGAGACAGACGGTCTGAGACAGACGGTCTGAGACAGACGGTCTGAGACAGGCGGTCTGATACAGATGGTCTGAGACAGACGGTCAGAGACAGGTGGCCTGAGACAGACGGCCTGAGACTGACGGTCTGATACAGACGGTCTGATACAGACGGTCTGATACAGACGGTCTGATACAGACGGTCTGATACAGACGGTCTGATACAGACGGTCTGATACAGACGGTCTGATACAGACGGTCTGTGACAGTCGGTCTGAGACGCACGGTCTGAGACAGACGGTCTGAGACTGACGGTCTGAGACAGACGGTCTGAGACACGGTCTGAGACAGACGGTTTGCGACAGAGGGACAGGGACAGACGGTCTGAGACAGACGGTCAGAGACAGGCGGCCTGAGACAGACGGCCTGAGACTGACGGTCTGATACAGACGGTCTGATACAGACGGTCTGATACAGACGGTCTGATACAGACGGTCTGATACAGACGGTCTGATACAGACGGTCTGATACAGACGGTCTGTGACAGTCGGTCTGAGACGCACGGTCTGAGACAGACGGTCTGAGACTGACGGTCTGAGACAGACGGTCTGAGACACGGTCTGAGACAGGCGGTCTGCGACAGAGGGACAGGGACAGGCGAAAAGACGCTGCGCGATAGCGGCAGACAGACTGAGAAGGACGGTCTGAGATAGGCTGACTGAGATAGACGGTCTGAGACAGACGGCCTGAGACAGACGGTCTGAGACAGACGCTCTGAGACAGACGGTCTGAGACAGACGGTCTGAGACAGACGGTCTGAGACTGACGGTTCGAGACAGAGGGATTGAGACAGACGGTCTGAGACAGACGGTCTGAGACAGACGGTCTGAGACAGACGGTCTGAGACAGACGGTCTGAGACAGGCGGTCTGATACAGACGGTCTGAGACAGAAGGTGTGAGACAGAGGGTCAGAGACAGGCGGTCTGAGACAGGCGGTCTGAGACAGACGGTCTGAGACAGACGGTCAGAGACAGGCGGCCTTAGACAGACGGCCTGAGACAGACGGTCTGAGACAGACGGTCTGAGACAGACGGTCTGAGACAGACGGTCTGAGACAGACGGTCTGACACAGACGGTCTGAGACAGACGGTCTGAGACAGACGGTCTGAGACAGAAGGTTCGAGACAGAGGGATTGAGACAGACGGTCTGAGAGAGACGGTCTGAGACAGGCGGTCTGAGACAGGCGGTCTGAGACAGACGGTCGGAGACAGACGGTCTGAGTCAGACGGTCTGAGACAGACGGTCTGAGACAGACGGTCTGAGACAGACGGTCTGAGACAGACGGTCTGAGACAGACGGTCTGAGACAGACGGTCTGAGACAGACGGTCTTAGACAGACGGTCTTAGACATACGGCCTGAGACAGACAGTCTGAGACAGACAGTCTGAGACAGACAGTCTGTGACAGTCGGTCTGAGACAGGCGGTCTGAGTCAGACGCTCTGAGACAGACGGTCTGAGACAGACGGTCTGAGACAGACGGTCTGAGACAGACGGTTCGAGACAGAGGGATTGAGACAGACGGTCTGAGACAGATGGTCTGAGACAGACGGTCTGAGACAGGCGGTCTGAGACAGGCGGTCTGAGACAGACGATCGGAGACAGACGGTCATAGACAGGCGGCCTGAGACAGACGGCCTGAGACAGACGGTCTGAGGCAGACGGTCTGAGACCGACGGTCTGAGACAGACGGTCAGAGACAGGCGGCCTGAGACAGACGGCCTGAGACAGACGGCCTGAGACAGACGGTCTGATACAGACGGTCTGATACAGACGGTCTGATACAGACGGTCTGTGACATTCGGTCTGATACAGACGGTCTGATACAGACGGTCTGTGACAGTCGGTCTGATACAGACGGTCTGATACAGACGGTCTGTGACAGTCGGTCTGAGATGCACGGTCTGAGACAGGCGGTCTGCGACAGACGGTCTGAGACAGACGGTCTGAGACAGACGGCCTGAGACAGGCGGTCTGCGACAGACGGTCTGAGACAGACGGTCTGAGACAGACGGTCTGAGACAGACGGTCTGAGACAGACGGTCTGAGACAGGCGGTCAGAGACAGGCGGCCTGAGACAGACGGCCTGACACAGACGGTCTGAGACAGGCGGCCTGAGACAGACGGCCTGAGACAGACGGCCTGAGACAGACGGTCTGAGACAGACGGCCTGAGACACACGGTTCGAGACAGAGGGATTGAGACAGACGGTCTGAGACAGAAGGTCTGAGACAGGCGGTCTGAGACAGGCGGTCTGAGACAGACGGTTCGAGACAGAGGGTCAGAGACAGGCGGTCTGAGACAGGCGGTCTGAGACAGACGGTCTGAGACAGACGGTCAGAGACAGGCGGCCTTAGACAGACGGCCTGAGACAGACGGTCTGAGACAGACGGTCTGAGACAGACGGTCTGAGACAGACGGTCTGAGACAGACGGTCTGACACAGACGGTCTGAGACAGGCGGTCTGAGACAGACAGTCTGAGACAGACGGTCTTAGACAGACGGTCTCAGACATACGGCCTGAGACAGACGGTTCGAGACAGAGGGATTGAGACAGACGGTCTGAGACAGATGGTCTGAGACAGACGGTCTGAGACAGACGGTCTGAGACAGGCGGTCTGAGACAGGCGGTCTGAGACAGACGGTCGGAGACAGACGGTCAGAGACAGGCGGCCTGAGACAGACGGTCTGAGACAGACGGTCTGAGACAGACGGTCTTAGACAGACGGTCTTAGACATACGGCCTGAGACAGACAGTCTGAGACAGACAGTCTGAGACAGACGGTCTGAGACAGACGGTCTGAGACAGACGGTCTGACACAGACGGTCTGAGACAGACGGTTCGAGACAGAGGGATTGAGAGAGACGGTCTGAGACAGGCGGTCTGAGACAGACGGACAGGGTCAGGCGAATAGACGCTGCCCGATAGCGGCAGACGGACTGAGACGGACGGTCTGAGATAGGCTGACTGAGATAGACGGTCTGAGACAGACGCTCTGAGACAGACAGTCTGAGACAGGCGGCCTGAGACAGACGGTCTGAGACAGACGGTCTGAGACAGGCGGTCTGAGGCAGGCGGTCTGAAACAGACGGTCGGAGACAGACGGCCTGAGACAGACGGTCTGAGACAGACGGTCTGAGACAGGCGGTCTGAGGCAGGCGGTCTGAAACAGACGGTCGGAGACAGACGGCCTGAGACAGACGGTCTGAGACAGACGGTCTGAGACAGACGGTCTGAGACAGACGGTCTGAGACAGACGGTCTGAGACAGACGGTCTGAGACAGACGGTCTGAGACAGGCGGTCTGATACAGACGGTCTGAGACAGACGGTCAGAGACAGGCGGTCTGAGACAGACAGTCTGAGACAGACGGTCTTAGACAGACGGTCTCAGACATACGGCCTGAGACAGACGGTTCGAGACAGAGGGATTGAGACAGACGGTCTGAGACAGATGGTCTGAGACAGACGGTCTGAGACAGACGGTCTGAGACAGGCGGTCTGAGACAGGCGGTCTGAGACAGACGGTCGGAGACAGACGGTCAGAGACAGGCGGCCTGAGACAGACGGTCTGAGACAGACGGTCTGAGACAGACGGTCTTAGACAGACGGTCTTAGACATACGGCCTGAGACAGACAGTCTGAGACAGACAGTCTGAGACAGACAGTCTGAGACAGACGGTCTGAGACAGACGGTCTGAGACAGACGGTCTGACACAGACGGTCTGAGACAGACGGTTCGAGACAGAGGGATTGAGAGAGACGGTCTGAGACAGGCGGTCTGAGACAGACGGACAGGGTCAGGCGAATAGACGCTGCCCGATAGCGGCAGACGGACTGAGACGGACGGTCTGAGATAGGCTGACTGAGATAGACGGTCTGAGACAGACGCTCTGAGACAGACAGTCTGAGACAGGCGGCCTGAGACAGACGGTCTGAGACAGACGGTCTGAGACAGGCGGTCTGAGGCAGGCGGTCTGAAACAGACGGTCGGAGACAGACGGCCTGAGACAGACGGTCTGAGACAGACGGTCTGAGACAGGCGGTCTGAGGCAGGCGGTCTGAAACAGACGGTCGGAGACAGACGGCCTGAGACAGACGGTCTGAGACAGACGGTCTGAGACAGACGGTCTGAGACAGACGGTCTGAGACAGACGGTCTGAGACAGACGGTCTGAGACAGACGGTCTGAGACAGGCGGTCTGATACAGACGGTCTGAGACAGACGGTCAGAGACAGGCGGCCTGAGACAGACGGCCTGAGACTGACGGTCTGATACAGGCGGTCTGATACAGACGGTCTGATACAGACGGTCTGATACAGACGGTCTGATACAGACGGTCTGATACAGACGGTCTGATACAGACGGTCTGATACAGACGGTCTGATACAGACGGTCTGATACAGACGGTCTGATACAGACGGTCTGATACAGACGGTCTGTGACAGTCGGTCTGAGACGCACGGTCTGAGACAGACGGTCTGAGACTGACGGTCTGAGACAGACGGTCTGAGACACGGTCTGAGACAGGCGGTCTGCGACAGAGGGACAGGGACAGGCGAATAGACGCTGCGCGATAGCGGCAGACAGACTGAGAAGGACGGTCTGAGATAGGCTGACTGAGATAGACGGTCTGAGACGGACGGCCTGAGACAGACGGTCTGAGACAGACGCTCTGAGACAGACGGTCTGAGACAGACGGTCTGAGACAGACGGTCTGAGACAGACGGTCTGAGACAGACGGTCTGAGACAGACGGTCTGAGACAGACGGTCTGAGACAGGCGGTCTGATACAGACGGTCTGAGACAGACGGTGTGAGACAGAGGGTCAGAGACAGGCGGTCTGAGACAGGCGGTCTGAGACAGACGGTCTGAGACAGACGGTCAGAGACAGGCGGCCTCAGACAGACGGCCTGAGACAGACGGTCTGAGACAGACGGTCTGATACAGACGGTCTGAGAGAGACGGTCTGAGACAGGCGGTCTGAGACAGGCGGTCTGAGACAGACGGTCGGAGACAGACGGTCTGAGACAGACGGTCTGAGACAGACGGTCTGAGACAGACGGTCTGAGACAGACGGTCTGAGACAGACGGTCTGAGACAGACGGTCTGAGACAGACGGTCTGAGACAGACGGTCTTAGACAGACGGTCTTAGACATACGGCCTGAGACAGACAGTCTGAGACAGACAGTCTGAGACAGACAGTCTGGGACAGACGGTCTTAGACAGACGGTCTTAGACATACGGCCTGAGACAGACGGTTCGAGACAGAGGGATTGAGACAGACGGTCTGAGACAGATGGTCTGAGACAGACGGTCTGAGACAGGCGGTCTGAGACAGGCGGTCTGAGACAGACGATCGGAGACAGACGGTCATAGACAAGCGGCCTGAGACAGACGGCCTGAGACAGACGGTCTGAGACAGCTGGTCTGACACAGACGGTCTGAGACAGACGGTCTGAGACAGACGGTCTGAGACAGACGGTCTGAGACAGAAGGTTCGAGACAGAGGGATTGAGACAGACGGTCTGAGAGAGACGGTCTGAGACAGGCGGTCTGAGACAGCCGGTCTGAGACAGACGGTCGGAGACAGACGGTCTGAGACAGACGGTCTGAGACAGACGGTCTGAGACAGACGGTCTGAGACAGACGGTCTGAGACAGACGGTCTTAGACAGGCGGTATTAGACATACGGCCTGAGACAGACAGTCTGAGACAGACAGTCTGAGACGGACAGTCTGATACAGACGGTCTGAGACAGACGGTCTGAGACAGACGGTCTGAGACAGACGGTCTGACACAGACGGTCTGAGACAGACGGTTCGAGACAGAGGGATTGAGAGAGACGGTCTGAGACAGGCGGTCTGAGACAGACGGACAGGGTCAGGCGAATAGACGCTGCCCGATAGCGGCAGACGGACTGAGACGGACGGTCTGAGATAGGCTGACTGAGATAGACGGTCTGAGACAGACGCTCTGAGACAGACAGTCTGAGACAGGCGGCCTGAGACAGACGGTCTGAGACAGACGGTCTGAGACAGGCGGTCTGAGGCAGGCGGTCTGAGACAGACGGTCGGAGACAGACGGCCTGAGACAGACGGTCTGAGACAGACGGTCTGAGACAGGCGGTCTGAGACAGACGGTCAGAGACAGGCGGCCTGAGACAGACGGCCTGAGACTGACGGTCTGATACAGACGGTCTGATACAGACGGTCTGATACAGACGGTCTGATACAGACGGTCTGATACAGACGGTCTGATACAGACGGTCTGATACAGACGGTCTGTGACAGTCGGTCTGAGACGCACGGTCTGAGACAGACGGTCTGAGACTGACGGTCTGAGACAGACGGTCTGAGACACGGTCTGAGACAGGCGGTCTGCGACAGAGGGACAGGGACAGGCGAATAGACGCTGCGCGATAGCGGCAGACAGACTGAGAAGGACGGTCTGAGATAGGCTGACTGAGATAGACGGTCTGAGACAGACGGCCTGAGACAGACGGTCTGAGACAGATGGTCTGAGACAGACGGTCTGAGACAGGCGGTCTGAGACAGGCGGTCTGAGACAGACGATCGGAGACAGACGGTCATAGACAGGCGGCCTGAGACAGACGGCCTGAGACAGACGGTCTGAGACAGCTGGTCTGACATAGACGGTCTGAGACAGACGGTCTGAGACAGACGGTCTGAGACAGAAGGTTCGAGACAGAGGGATTGAGACAGACGGTCTGAGAGAGACGGTCTGAGACAGGCGGTCTGAGACAGCCGGTCTGAGACAGACGGTCGGAGACAGACGGTCTGAGACAGACGGTCTGAGACAGATGGTCTGAGACAGACGGTCTTAGACAGGCGGTATTAGACATACGGCCTGAGACAGACAGTCTGAGACAGACAGTCTGAGACAGACAGTCTGATACAGACGGTCTGAGACAGACGGTCTGAGACAGACGGTCAGAGACAGGCGGCCTGAGACAGGCGGCCTGAGACAGACGGTCTGATACAGACGGTCTGATACAGACGGTCTGATACAGACGGTCTGATACAGACGGTCTGATACAGACGGTCTGATACAGACGGTCTGATACAGACGGTCTGTGACAGTCGGTCTGAGACGCACGGTCTGAGACAGACGGTCTGAGACTGACGGTCTGAGACAGACGGTCTGAGACACGGTCTGAGACAGGCGGTCTGCGACAGACGGTCTGAGACAGACGGTCTGAGACAGACGGTCTGAGACAGACGGTCTGAGACAGACGGTCTGAGACAGACGGTCTGAGACAGACGGTCTGAGACAGACGGTCTGAGACAGACGGTCAGAGACAGGCGGCCTGAGACAGGCGGCCTGAGACAGACGGTCTGATACAGACGGTCTGAGACAGACGGTCTGACACAGACGGTCTGAGACAGACGGTTCGACACAGAGGGATTGAGACAGACGGTCTGAGACAGACGGTCTGAGACAGACGGTCTGAGACAGGCGGTCTGATACAGACGGTCTGAGACAGACGGTCAGAGACAGGCGGCCTGAGACAGGCGGCCTGAGACAGACGGTTTGATACAGACGGTCTGATACAGACGGTCTGATACAGACGGTCTGATACAGACGGTCTGATACAGACGGTCTGATACAGACGGTCTGTGACAGTCGGTCTGAGACGCACGGTCTGAGACAGACGGTCTGAGACTGACGGTCTGAGACAGACGGTCTGAGACACGGTCTGAGACACGCGGTCTGCGACAGACGGTCTGAGACAGACGGTCTGAGACAGACGGCCTGAGACAGGCGGTCTGCGACAGAGGGACAGGGACAGGCGAATAGACGCTGCGCGATAGTGGCAGACAGACTGAGAAGGACGGTCTGAGATAGGCTGACTGAGATAGACGGTCTGAGACAGACGGCCTGAGACAGACGGTCTGAGACAGACGCTCTGAGACAGACGGTCTGAGACAGACGGTCTGAGACAGACGGTCTGAGACAGACGGTCTGAGACAGACGGTCTGAGACAGACGGTCTGAGACAGGCGGTCAGAGACAGGCGGCCTGAGACAGACGGCCTGACACAGACGGTCTGAGACAGGCGGCCTGAGACAGACGGCCTGAGACAGACGGTCTGAGACAGACGGTCTGAGAGAGACGGTCTGAGACAGGCGGTCTGAGACAGACGGACAGGGACAGGCGAATAGACGCTGCCCGATAGCGGCAGACGGACTGAGACGGACGGTCTGAGATAGGCTGACTGAGATAGACGGTCTGAGACAGACGCTCTGAGACAGACAGTCTGAGACAGGCGGCCTGAGACAGACGGTCTGAGACAGACGGTCTGAGACAGGCGGTCTGAGGCAGGCGGTCTGAGACAGACGGTCGGAGACAGATGGCCTGAGACAGGCGGTCAGAGACAGGCGGCCTGAGACAGACGGCCTGACACAGACGGTCTGAGACAGGCGGCCTGAGACAGACGGCCTGAGACAGACGGCCTGAGACAGACGGTCTGAGACAGACGGTCTGAGACAGACGGCCTGAGACACACGGTTCGAGACAGAGGGATTGAGACAGACGGTCTGAGACAGAAGGTCTGAGACAGGCGGTCTGAGACAGGCGGTCTGAGACAGACGGCCTGAGACAGACGGTTCGAGACAGAGGGATTGAGACAGACGGTCTGAGACAGACGGTCTGAGACAGACGGTCTGAGACAGACGGTCTGAGACAGACGGTCTGAGACAGACGGTCTGAGACAGACGGTCTGAGACAGACGGTCTGAGACAGACGGTCTGAGACAGACGGTCTGAGACAGACGGTCTGAGACAGACGGTCTGAGACAGACGGTGTGAGACAGACGGTCTTAGACAGACGGTCTTAGACAGACGGTCTTAGACATACGGCCTGAGACAGACAGTCTGAGACAGACAGTCTGATACAGACGGTCTGAGACAGACGGTCTGAGACAGACGGTCTGAGACAGACGGTCTGAGACAGACGGTCTGAGACAGACGGTCTGACACAGACGGTCTGAGACAGACGGTTCGAGACAGAGGGATTGAGACAGACGGTCTGAGACAGACGGTCTGAGACAGACGGTCTGAGACTGACGGTCTGAGACAGACGGTCTGAGACACGGTCTGAGACAGGCGGTCTGCGACAGACGGTCTGAGACAGACGGCCTGAGACAGACGGTCTGAGACAGACGGTCTGAGAGAGACGGTCTGAGACAGGCGGTCTGAGACAGACGGACAGGGACAGGCGAATAGACGCTGCCCGATAGCGGCAGACGGACTGAGACGGACGGTCTGAGATAGGCTGACTGAGATAGACGGTCTGAGACAGACGCTCTGAGACAGACAGTCTGAGACAGGCGGCCTGAGACAGACGGTCTGAGACAGACGGTCTGAGACAGGCGGTCTGAGGCAGGCGGTCTGAGACAGACGGTCGGAGACAGATGGCCTGAGACAGACGGTCTGAGACAGACGGTCTGAGACAGACGGTCTGAGACAGACGGTCTGAGACAGACGGTCTGAGACAGACGGTCTGAGACAGACGGTCTGAGACAGACGGTCTGAGACAGACGGTCTGAGACAGACGGTCTGAGACAGACGGTCTGAGACAGGCGGTCTGATACAGACGGTCTGATACAGACGGTCTGATACAGACGGTCTGATACAGACGGTCTGTGACAGTCGGTCTGTGACAGTCGGTCTGAGACGCACGGTCTGAGACAGACGGTCTGAGACTGACGGTCTGAGACAGACGGTCTGAGACACGGTCTGAGACAGGCGGTCTGCGACAGACGGTCTGAGACAGGCGGTCTGCGACAGACGGTCTGAGACAGACGGTCTGAGACAGACGGCCTGCGACAGGCGGTCTGCGACAGAGGGACAGGGACAGGCGAATAGACGCTGCGCGATAGCGGCAGACAGACTGAGAAGGGCGGTCTGAGATAGGCTGACTGAGATAGACGGTCTGAGACAGACGGCCTGAGACAGACGGTCTGAGACAGACGCTCTGAGACAGACGGTCTGAGACAGACGGTCTGAGACAGACGGTCTGAGACAGACGGTCTGAGACAGACGGTCTGAGACAGACGGTCTGAGACAGACGGTCTGAGACAGACGGTCTGAGACAGACGGTCTGAGACAGACGGTCTGAGACAGACGGTCTGAGACAGACGGATTGAGACAGACGGTCTGAGACTGGCGGTCTGATACAGACGGTCTGAGACAGGCGGTCAGAGACAGGCGGCCTGAGACAGACGGCCTGACACAGACGGTCTGAGACAGACGGCCTGAGACAGACGGCCTGAGACAGACGGCCTGAGACAGACGGTCTGAGACAGACGGTCTGAGACAGACGGCCTGAGACACACGGTTCGAGACAGAGGGATTGAGACAGACGGTCTGAGACAGAAGGTCTGAGACAGGCGGTCCGAGACAGGCGGTCTGAGACAGACGGCCTGAGACAGACGGTTCGAGACAGACGGTCAGAGACAGGCGGCCTGAGACAGACGGTCTGAGACAGACGGTCTGAGACAGACGGCCTGAGACACACGGTTCGAGACAGAGGGATTGAGACAGGCGGCCTGAGACAGACGGCCTGACACAGACGGTCTGAGACAGACGGCCTGAGACAGACGGCCTGAGACAGACGGTCTGTGACAGTCGGTCTGAGACGCACGGTCTGAGACAGACGGTCTGAGACTGACAGTCTGAGACAGAAGGTCTGAGACAGGCGGTCTGATACAGGCGGTCTGAGACAGACGGCCTGAGACAGACGGTCAGAGACAGGCGGCCTGAGACAGACGGCCTGAGACAGACGGTCTGAGACAGACGGTCCGAGACAGACGGTCTGAGACAGACGGTCAGAGACAGGCGGCCTGAGACAGACGGCCTGGGACAGACGGTCTGAGACAGACGGTCTGAGAGAGACGGTCTGAGACAGGCGGTCTGAGACAGACGGACAGGGACAGGCGAATAGACGCTGCCCGATAGCGGCAGACGGACTGAGACGGACGGTCTGAGATAGGCTGACTGAGATAGACGGTCTGAGACAGACGCTCTGAGACAGACAGTCTGACACAGGCGGCCTGAGACAGACGGTCTGAGACAGACGGTCTGAGACAGACGGTCTGAGACAGACGGTCTGAGACAGACGGTCTGAGACAGACGGTCTGAGACAGACGGTCTGAGACAGACGGTCTGAGACAGACGGTCTTAGACAGACGGTCTTAGACATACGGCCTGAGACAGACAGTCTGAGACAGACAGTCTGAGACAGACGGTCTGATACAGACGGTCTGAGACAGACGGTCTGAGACAGACGGTCTGAGACAGACGGTCTGACACAGACGGTCTGAGACAGACGGTTCGAGACAGAGGGATTGAGACAGACGGTCTGAGACAGACGGTCTGAGACAGACGGTCTGAGACAGGCGGTCTGATACAGACGGTCTGAGACAGACGGTTCGAGACAGAGGGATTGAGACAGACGGTCTGAGACAGACGGTCTGATACAGACGGTCTGATACAGACGGTCTGATACAGACGGTCTGATACAGACGGTCTGATACAGATGGTCTGATACAGACGGTCTGTGAAAGTCGGTCTGAGACGCACGGTCTGAGACAGACGGTCTGAGACTGACGGTCTGAGACAGACGGTCTGAGACACGGTCTGAGACAGGCGGTCTGCGACAGACGGTCTGAGACAGACGGCCTGAGACAGGCGGTCTGCGACAGAGGGACAGGGACAGGCGAATAGACGCTGCGCGATAGCGGCAGACAGACTGAGAAGGACGGTCTGAGATAGGCTGACTGAGATAGACGGTCTGAGACAGACGGCCTGAGACAGACGGTCTGAGACAGACGCTCTGAGACAGACGGTCTGAGACAGACGGTCTGAGACAGACGCTCTGAGACAGACGGTCTGAGACAGACGGTCTGAGACAGACGGTCTGAGACAGACGGTCTGAGACAGACGGTCTGAGACAGACGGTCTGAGACAGACGGTCTGAGACAGACTGTCTGAGACAGACGGTCTGAGACAGACGGTCTGACACAGACGGTCTGAGACAGACGGTCTGAGACAGACGGTCTGAGACAGACGGTCTGAGACAGGCGGCCTGAGACAGACGGCCTGAGACAGACGGCCTGAGACAGACGGTCTGAGACAGACGGACTGAGACAGACGGCCTGAGACACACGGTTCGAGACAGAGGGATTGAGACAGACGGTCTGAGACAGAAGGTCTGAGACAGGCGGTCTGAGACAGGCGGTCTGAGACAGACGGCCTGAGACAGACGGTTCGAGACAGAGGGATTGAGACAGACGGTCTGAGACAGATGGTCTGAGACAGACGGTCTGAGACAGGTGGCCTGAGACAGACGGTCTGAGACAGACGGTCAGAGACAGGCGGCCTGACACAGACGGCCTGAGACAGACGGTCTGTGACAGTCGGTCTGAGACGCACGGTCTGAGACAGACGGTCTGAGACTGACGGTCTGAGACAGACGGTCTGAGACAGACGGTCTGAGACAGACGGCCTGAGACACACGGTTCGAGACAGAGGGATTGAGACAGACGGTCTGAGACAGAAGGTCTGAGACAGGCGGTCCGAGACAGGCGGTCTGAGACAGACGGCCTGAGACAGACGGTTCGAGACAGAGGGATTGAGACAGACGGTCTGAGACAGATGGTCTGAGACAGACGGTCTGAGACAGGCGGTCTGAGACAGACGGTCTGAGACAGACGGTCAGAGACAGGCGGCCTGACACAGACGGCCTGAGACAGACGGTCTGTGACAGTCGGTCTGAGACGCACGGTCTGAGACAGACGGTCTGAGACTGACAGTCTGAGACAGAAGGTCTGAGACAGGCGGTCTGATACAGGCGGTCTGAGACAGACGGCCTGAGACAGACGGTCAGAGACAGGCGGCCTGAGACAGACGGCCTGAGACAGACGGTCTGAGACAGACGGTCCGAGACAGACGGTCTGAGACAGACGGTCAGAGACAGGCGGCCTGAGACAGACGGCCTGGGACAGACGGTCTGAGACAGACGGACAGGGACAGGCGAATAGACGCTGCCCGATAGCGGCAGACGGACTGAGACGGACGGTCTGAGATAGGCTGACTGAGATAGACGGTCTGAGACAGACGCTCTGAGACAGACAGTCTGACACTGGCGGCCTGAGACAGACGGTCTGAGACAGACGGTCTGAGACAGACGGTCTGAGACAGACGGTCCGAGACAGACGGTCTGAGACAGACGGTCTGAGACAGACGGTCTGAGACAGACGGTCTGAGACAGACGGTGTGAGACAGACGGTCTTAGACAGACGGTCTTAGACAGACGGTCTTAGACATACGGCCTGAGACAGACAGTCTGAGACAGACAGTCTGATACAGACGGTCTGAGACAGACGGTCTGAGACAGACGGTCTGAGACAGACGGTCTGAGACAGACGGTCTGACACAGACGGTCTGAGACAGACGGTTCGAGACAGAGGGATTGAGACAGACGGTCTGAGACAGACGGTCTGAGACAGACGGTCTGAGACTGACGGTCTGAGACAGACGGTCTGAGACACGGTCTGAGACAGGCGGTCTGCGACAGACGGTCTGAGACAGACGGCCTGAGACAGACGGTCTGAGACAGACGGTCTGAGAGAGACGGTCTGAGACAGGCGGTCTGAGACAGACGGACAGGGACAGGCGAATAGACGCTGCCCGATAGCGGCAGACGGACTGAGACGGACGGTCTGAGATAGGCTGACTGAGATAGACGGTCTGAGACAGACGCTCTGAGACAGACAGTCTGAGACAGGCGGCCTGAGACAGACGGTCTGAGACAGACGGTCTGAGACAGGCGGTCTGAGGCAGGCGGTCTGAGACAGACGGTCGGAGACAGATGGCCTGAGACAGACGGTCTGAGACAGACGGTCTTAGACATACGGCCTGAGACAGACAGTCTGAGACAGACAGTCTGAGACAGACAGTCTGATACAGACGGTCTGAGACAGACGGTCTGAGACAGACGGTCTGAGACAGACGGTCTGACACAGACGGTCTGAGACAGACGGTTCGAGACAGAGGGATTGAGACAGACGGTCTGAGACAGACGGTCTGAGACAGACGGTCTGAGACAGGCGGTCTGATACAGACGGTCTGAGACAGACGGTTCGAGACAGAGGGATTGAGACAGACGGTCTGAGACAGACGGTCTGATACAGACGGTCTGATACAGACGGTCTGATACAGACGGTCTGATACAGACGGTCTGATACAGATGGTCTGATACAGACGGTCTGTGAAAGTCGGTCTGAGACGCACGGTCTGAGACAGACGGTCTGAGACTGACGGTCTGAGACAGACGGTCTGAGACACGGTCTGAGACAGGCGGTCTGCGACAGACGGTCTGAGACAGACGGCCTGAGACAGGCGGTCTGCGACAGAGGGACAGGGACAGGCGAATAGACGCTGCGCGATTGCGGCAGACAGACTGAGAAGGACGGTCTGAGATAGGCTGACTGAGATAGACGGTCTGAGACAGACGGCCTGAGACAGACGGTCTGAGACAGACGCTCTGAGACAGACGGTCTGAGACAGACGGTCTGAGACAGACGCTCTGAGACAGACGGTCTGAGACAGACGGTCTGAGACAGACGGTCTGAGACAGACGGTCTGAGACAGACGGTCTGAGACAGACGGTCTGAGACAGACGGTCTGAGACAGACGGTCTGAGACAGACGGTCTGAGACAGACGGTCTGAGACAGACGGTCTGACACAGACGGTCTGAGACAGACGGTCTGAGACAGACGGTCTGAGACAGACGGTCTGAGACAGGCGGCCTGAGACAGACGGCCTGAGACAGACGGCCTGAGACAGACGGTCTGAGACAGACGGACTGAGACAGACGGCCTGAGACACACGGTTCGAGACAGAGGGATTGAGACAGACGGTCTGAGACAGAAGGTCTGAGACAGGCGGTCTGAGACAGGCGGTCTGAGACAGACGGCCTGAGACAGACGGTTCGAGACAGAGGGATTGAGACAGACGGTCTGAGACAGATGGTCTGAGACAGACGGTCTGAGACAGGCGGCCTGAGACAGACGGTCTGAGACAGACGGTCAGAGACAGGCGGCCTGACACAGACGGCCTGAGACAGACGGTCTGTGACAGTCGGTCTGAGACGCACGGTCTGAGACAGACCGTCTGAGACTGACGGTCTGAGACAGACGGTCTGAGACAGACGGTCTGAGACAGACGGCCTGAGACACACCGTTCGAGACAGAGGGATTGAGACAGACGGTCTGAGACAGAAGGTCTGAGACAGGCGGTCCGAGACAGGCGGTCTGAGACAGACGGCCTGAGACAGACGGTTCGAGACAGAGGGATTGAGACAGACGGTCTGAGACAGATGGTCTGAGACAGACGGTCTGAGACAGGCGGTCTGAGACAGACGGTCTGAGACAGACGGTCAGAGACAGGCGGCCTGACACAGACGGCCTGAGACAGACGGTCTGTGACAGTCGGTCTGAGACGCACGGTCTGAGACAGACGGTCTGAGACTGACAGTCTGAGACAGAAGGTCTGAGACAGGCGGTCTGATACAGGCGGTCTGAGACAGACGGCCTGAGACAGACGGTCAGAGACAGGCGGCCTGAGACAGACGGCCTGAGACAGACGGTCTGAGACAGACGGTCCGAGACAGACGGTCTGAGACAGACGGTCAGAGACAGGCGGCCTGAGACAGACGGCCTGGGACAGACGGTCTGAGACAGACGGACAGGGACAGGCGAATAGACGCTGCCCGATAGCGGCAGACGGACTGAGACGGACGGTCTGAGATAGGCTGACTGAGATAGACGGTCTGAGACAGACGCTCTGAGACAGACAGTCTGACACTGGCGGCCTGAGACAGACGGTCTGAGACAGACGGTCTGAGACAGACGGTCTGAGACAGACGGTCCGAGACAGACGGTCTGAGACAGACGGTCTGAGACAGACGGTCTGAGACAGACGGTCTGAGACAGACGGTCTGAGACAGACGGTCTTAGACAGACGGTCTTAGACATACGGCCTGAGACAGACAGTCTGAGACAGACAGTCTGAGACAGACAGTCTGATACAGACGGTCTGAGACAGACGGTCTGAGACAGACGGTCTGACACAGACGGTCTGAGACAGACGGTTCGAGACAGAGGGATTGAGACAGACGGTCTGAGACAGACGGTCTGAGACAGGCGGTCTGATACAGACGGTCTGAGACAGACGGTTCGAGACAGAGGGATTGAGACAGACGGTCTGAGACAGACGGTCTGATACAGACGGTCTGATACAGACGGTCTGATACAGACGGTCTGATACAGACGGTCTGATACAGATGGTCTGACACAGACGGTCTGTGAAAGTCGGTCTGAGACGCACGGTCTGAGACAGACGGTCTGAGACTGACGGTCTGAGACAGACGGTCTGAGACACGGTCTGAGACAGGCGGTCTGCGACAGACGGTCTGAGACAGACGGCCTGAGACAGGCGGTCTGCGACAGAGGGACAGGGACAGGCGAATAGACGCTGCGCGATAGCGGCAGACAGACTGAGAAGGACGGTCTGAGATAGGCTGACTGAGATAGACGGTCTGAGACAGACGGCCTGAGACAGACGGTCTGAGACAGACGCTCTGAGACAGACGGTCTGAGACAGACGGTCTGAGACAGACGCTCTGAGACAGACGGTCTGAGACAGACGGTCTGAGACAGACGGTCTGAGACAGACGGTCTGAGACAGACGGTCTGAGACAGACGGTCTGAGACAGACGGTCTGAGACAGACGGTCTGAGACAGACGGTCTGAGACAGACGGTCTGAGACAGACGGTCTGACACAGACGGTCTGAGACAGACGGTCTGAGACAGACGGTCTGAGACAGACGGTCTGAGACAGGCGGCCTGAGACAGACGGCCTGAGACAGACGGCCTGAGACAGACGGTCTGAGACAGACGGACTGAGACAGACGGCCTGAGACACACGGTTCGAGACAGAGGGATTGAGACAGACGGTCTGAGACAGAAGGTCTGAGACAGGCGGTCTGAGACATGCGGTCTGAGACAGACGGCCTGAGACAGACGGTTCGAGACAGAGGGATTGAGACAGACGGTCTGAGACAGATGGTCTGAGACAGACGGTCTGAGACAGGCGGCCTGAGACAGACGGTCTGAGACAGACGGTCAGAGACAGGCGGCCTGACACAGACGGCCTGAGACAGACGGTCTGTGACAGTCGGTCTGAGACGCACGGTCTGAGACAGACGGTCCGAGACTGACGGTCTGAGACAGACGGTCTGAGACACGGTCTGAGACAGGCGGTCTGCGACAGACGGTCTGAGACAGACGGCCTGAGACAGGCGGTCTGCGACAGGGGGACAGGGACAGGCGAATAGACGCTGCGCGATAGCGGCAAACAGACTGAGAAGGACGGTCTGAGATAGGCTGACTGAGATAGACGGTCTGAGACAGACGCTCTGAGACAGACAGTCTGAGACAGGCGGCCTGAGACAGACGGTCTGAGACAGACGGTCTGAGACAGGCGGTCTGAGGCAGGCGGTCTGAGACAGACGGTCGGAGACAGACGGCCTGAGACAGACGGCCTGAGGCAGACGGTCTGAGACAGACGGTCTGAGACAGACGGTCTGAGACAGACGGTCTGAGACAGACGGTCTGAGACAGACGGTCTGAGACAGACGGTCTGAGACAGACGGTCTGAGACAGGCGGTCTGATACAGACGGTCTGAGACAGACGGTCAGAGACAGGCGGCCTGAGACAGACGGCCTGAGACTGACGGTCTGATACAGACGGTCTGATACAGACGGTCTGATACAGACGGTCTGATACAGACGGTCTGATACAGACGGTCTGATACAGACGGTCTGATACAGACGGTCTGATACAGACGGTCTGATACAGACGGTCTGTGACAGTCGGTCTGAGACAGACGGTCTGAGACTGACGGTCTGAGACAGACGGTCTGAGACACGGTCTGAGACAGGCGGTCTGCGACAGACGGTCTGAGACAGACGGTCTGAGACAGACGGCCTGAGACAGGCCGTCTGCGACAGAGGGACAGGGACAGGCGAATAGACGCTGCGCGATAGCGGCAGACAGACTGAGAAGGACGGTCTGAGATAGGCTGACTGAGATAGACGGTCTGAGACAGACGGCCTGAGACAGACGGTTCGAGACAGAGGGATTGAGACAGACGGTCTGAGACAGACGGTCTGAGACAGGCGGTCTGAGACAGGCGGTCTGAGACAGACAGTCTGAGACAGACAGTCTGAGACAGACAGTCTGAGACAGACAGTCTGAGACAGACGGTCTTAGACAGACGGTCTTAGACATACGGCCTGAGACAGACGGTTCGAGACAGAGGGATTGAGACAGACGGTCTGAGACAGATGGTCTGAGACAGACGGTCTGAGACAGGCGGTCTGAGACAGGCGGTCTGAGGCAGACGGTCGGAGACAGACGGTCAGAGACAGGCGGCCTGAGACAGACGGCCTGAGACAGACGGTCTGAGACAGAAGGTTCGAGACAGAGGGATTGAGACAGACGGTCTGAGACAGACGGTCTGAGACAGGCGGTCTGAGGCAGGCGGTCTGAGACAGACGGTCGGAGACAGACGGCCTGAGACAGACGGTCTGAGACAGACGGTCTGAGACAGACGGTCTGAGACAGACGGTCTGAGACAGACGGTCTGAGACAGACGGTCTGAGACAGACGGTCCGAGACAGACGGTCTTAGACAGACGGTCTTAGACATACGGCCTGAGACAGACAGTCTGAGACAGACAGTCTGAGACAGACAGTCTGATACAGACGGTCTGAGACAGACGGTCTGAGACAGACGGTCTGAGACAGACGGTCTGAGACAGGCGGCCTGAGACAGACGGCCTGAGACAGACGGTCTGATACAGACGGTCTGATACAGACGGTCTGATACAGACGGTCTGTGACAGTCGGTCTGAGACGCACGGTCTGAGACAGACGGTCTGAGACTGACGGTCTGAGACCGACGGTCTGAGACACGGTCTGAGACAGAAGGTTCGAGACAGAGGGATTGAGACAGACGGTCTGAGACAGACGGTCTGAGACAGGCGGTCTGAGACAGAAGGTTCGAGACAGAGGGATTGAGACAGACGGTCTGAGACAGACGGTCTGAGACAGGCGGTCTGAGACAGGCGGTCTGAGACAGACGGTCGGAGACAGACGGTCTGAGACAGACGGTCTGAGACAGACGGTCAGAGACAGGCGGCCTGAGACAGACGGCCTGAGACAGACGGTCTGAGACAGAAGGTTCGAGACAGAGGGATTGAGACAGACGGTCTGAGACAGACGGTCTGAGACAGGCGGTCTGAGGCAGGCGGTCTGAGACAGACGGTCTGAGACAGACGGTCTGACACAGACGGTCTGAGACAGACGGTCTGAGACAGACGGTCTGAGACAGAAGGTTCGAGACAGAGGGATTGAGACAGACGGTCTGAGACAGACGGTCTGAGACAGGCGGTCTGAGACAGGCGGTCTGAGACAGACGCTCGGAGACAGACGGTCTGAGACAGACGGTCTGAGACAGACGGTCTGAGACAGACGGTCTGAGACAGACGGTCTGCGACAGACGGTCTGAGACAGACGGTCTGAGACAGACGGTCTGAGACAGACGGTCTTAGACAGACGGTCTTAGACATACGGCCTGAGACAGACAGTCTGAGACAGACAGTCTGAGACAGACAGTCTGAGACAGACAGTCTGAGACAGACAGTCTGAGACAGACAGTCTGAGACAGACGGTCTTAGACAGACGGTCTTAGACATACGGCCTGAGACAGACGGTTCGAGACAGAGGGATTGAGACAGACGGTCTGAGACAGATGGTCTGAGACAGACGGTCTGAGACAGGCGGTCTGAGACAGGCGGTCTGAGGCAGACGGTCGGAGACAGACGGTCAGAGACAGGCGGCCTGAGACAGACGGCCTGAGACAGACGGTCTGAGACAGAAGGTTCGAGACAGAGGGATTGAGACAGACGGTCTGAGACAGACGGTCTGAGACAGGCGGTCTGAGGCAGGCGGTCTGAGACAGACGGTCGGAGACAGACGGTCGGAGACAGACGGCCTGAGACAGACGGTCTGAGACAGACGGTCTGAGACAGACGGTCTGAGACAGACGGTCTGAGACAGACGGTATGAGACAGACGGTCTGAGACAGACGGTCTGAGACAGACGGTCTGAGACAGACGGTCCGAGACAGACGGTCTTAGACAGACGGTCTTAGACATACGGCCTGAGACAGACAGTCTGAGACAGACAGTCTGAGACAGACAGTCTGATACAGACGGTCTGAGACAGACGGTCTGAGACAGACGGTCTGAGACAGACGGTCTGAGACAGACGGTCTGAGACAGGCGGCCTGAGACAGACGGCCTGAGACAGACGGTCTGATACAGACGGTCTGATACAGACGGTCTGATACAGACGGTCTGATACAGACGGTCTGTGACAGTCGGTCTGATACAGACGGTCTGAGACAGACGGTCTGCGACAGACGGTCTGAGACAGACGGTCTGAGACAGACGGCCTGAGACAGGCGGTCTGCGACAGAGGGACAGGGACAGGCGAATAGACGCTGCGCGATAGCGGCAGACAGACTGAGAAGGACGGTCTGAGATAGGCTGACTGAGATAGACGGTCTGAGACAGACGGCCTGAGACAGACGGTCTGAGACAGACGCTCTGAGACAGACGGTCTGAGACAGACGGTCTGAGACAGACGGTCTGAGACAGACGGTCTGAGACAGACGGTTCGAGACAGAGGGATTGAGACAGACGGTCTGAGGCAGACGGTCTGAGACAGACGGTCTGAGACAGGCGGTCTGATACAGACGGTCTGAGACAGACGGTGTGAGACAGAGGGTCAGAGACAGGCGGTCTGAGACAGGCGGTCTGAGACAGACGGTCTGAGACAGACGGTCAGAGACAGACGGTCTGACACAGACGGTCTGAGACAGACGGTTCGAGACAGAGGGATTGAGACAGACGGTCTGAGACAGACGGTCTGAGACAGACGGTCTGAGACAGGCGGTCTGATACAGACGGTCTGAGACAGACGGTCAGAGACAGGCGGTCTTAGACATACGGCCTGAGACAGACAGTCTGAGACAGACAGTCTGAGACAGACAGTCTGATACAGACGGTCTGAGACAGACGGTCTGAGACAGACGGTCTGAGACAGACGGTCTGAGACAGACGGTCTGAGACAGACGGTCTGAGACAGACGGTCTGACACAGACGGTCTGAGACAGACGGTCTGAGACAGAAGGTTCGAGACAGAGGGATTGAGACAGACGGTCTGAGACAGACGGTCTGAGACAGGCGGTCTGAGACAGGCGGTCTGAGACAGACGGTCGGAGACAGACGGTCTGAGACAGACGGTCTGAGACAGACGGTCTGACACAGACGGTCTGAGACAGACGGTCTGAGACAGACGGTCTGAGACAGAAGGTTCGAGACAGAGGGATTGAGACAGACGGTCTGAGACAGACGGTCTGAGACAGGCGGTCTGAGACAGGCGGTCTGAGACAGACGGTCGGAGACAGACGGTCTGAGACAGACGGTCTGAGACAGACGGTCTGAGACAGACGGTCTGAGACAGACGGTCTGCGACAGACGGTCTGAGACAGACGGTCTGAGACAGACGGTCTGAGACAGACGGTCTTAGACAGACGGTCTTAGACATACGGCCTGAGACAGACAGTCTGAGACAGACAGTCTGAGACAGACAGTCTGAGACAGACAGTCTGAGACAGACGGTCTTAGACAGACGGTCTTAGACATACGGCCTGAGACAGACGTTTCGAGACAGAGGGATTGAGACAGACGGTCTGAGACAGATGGTCTGAGACAGACGGTCTGAGACAGGCGGTCTGAGACAGGCGGTCTGAGGCAGACGGTCAGAGACAGACGGTCAGAGACAGGCGGCCTGAGACAGACGGCCTGAGACAGACGGTCTGAGACAGAAGGTTCGAGACAGAGGGATTGAGACAGACGGTCTGAGACAGACGGTCTGAGACAGGCGGTCTGAGGCAGGCGGTCTGAGACAGACGGTCTGAGACAGGCGGTCTGACACAGACGGTCTGAGACAGACGGTCTGAGACAGACGGTCTGAGACAGAAGGTTCGAGACAGAGGGATTGAGACAGACGGTCTGAGACAGACGGTCTGAGACAGGCGGTCTGAGACAGGCGGTCTGAGACAGACGGTCGGAGACAGACGGTCTGAGACAGACGGTCTGAGACAGACGGTCTGAGACAGACGGTCTGAGACAGACGGTCTGCGACAGACGGTCTGAGACAGACGGTCTGAGACAGACGGTCTGAGACAGACGGTCTGAGACAGACGGTCTTAGACAGACGGTCTTAGACATACGGCCTGAGACAGACAGTCTGAGACAGACAGTCTGAGACAGACAGTCTGAGACAGACAGTCTGAGACAGACGGTCTTAGACAGACGGTCTTAGACATACGGCCTGAGACAGACGGTTCGAGACAGAGGGATTGAGACAGACGGTCTGAGACAGATGGTCTGAGACAGACGGTCTGAGACAGGCGGTCTGAGACAGGCGGTCTGAGGCAGACGGTCGGAGACAGACGGTCAGAGACAGGCGGCCTGAGACAGACGGCCTGAGACAGACGGTCTGAGACAGAAGGTTCGAGACAGAGGGATTGAGACAGACGGTCTGAGACAGACGGTCTGAGACAGGCGGTCTGAGGCAGGCGGTCTGAGACAGACGGTCGGAGACAGACGGCCTGAGACAGACGGTCTGAGACAGACGGTCTGAGACAGACGGTCTGAGACAGACGGTCTGAGACAGACGGTCTGAGACAGACGGTCTGAGACTGACGGTCTGAGACAGACGGTCTGAGACACGGTCTGAGACAGAAGGTTCGAGACAGAGGGATTGAGACAGACGGTCTGAGACAGACGGTCTGAGACAGGCGGTCTGAGACAGAAGGTTCGAGACAGAGGGATTGAGACAGACGGTCTGAGACAGACGGTCTGAGACAGGCGGTCTGAGACAGGCGGTCTGAGACGCACGGTCTGAGACAGACGGTCTGAGACTGACGGTCTGAGACAGACGGTCTGAGACACGGTCTGAGACAGAAGGTTCGAGACAGAGGGATTGAGACAGACGGTCTGAGACAGACGGTCTGAGACAGACGGTCTGAGACAGAAGGTTCGAGACAGAGGGATTGAGACAGACGGTCTGAGACAGACGGTCTGAGACAGGCGGTCTGAGACAGGCGGTCTGAGACAGACGGTCGGAGACAGACGGTCTGAGACAGACGGTCTGAGACAGACGGTCTGAGACAGACGGTCTGCGACAGACGGTCTGAGACAGACGGTCTGAGACAGACGGTCTGAGACAGACGGTCTTAGACATACGGCCTGAGACAGACGGTTCGAGACAGAGGGATTGAGACAGACGGTCTGAGACAGATGGTCTGAGACAGACGGTCTGAGACAGGCGGTCTGAGACAGGCGGTCTGAGGCAGACGGTCGGAGACAGACGGTCAGAGACAGGCGGCCTGAGACAGACGGCCTGAGACAGACGGTCTGAGACAGAAGGTTCGAGACAGAGGGATTGAGACAGACGGTCTGAGACAGACGGTCTGAGACAGGCGGTCTGAGGCAGGCGGTCTGAGACAGACGGTCGGAGACAGACGGCCTGAGACAAACGGTCTGAGACAGACGGTCTGAGACAGACGGTCTGAGACAGACGGTCTGAGACAGACGGTCTGAGACAGACGGTCTGAGACTGACGGTCTGAGACAGACGGTCTGAGACACGGTCTGAGACAGAAGGTTCGAGACAGAGGGATTGAGACAGACGGTCTGAGACAGACGGTCTGAGACAGGCGGTCTGAGACAGAAGGTTCGAGACAGAGGGATTGAGACAGACGGTCTGAGACAGACGGTCTGAGACAGGCGGTCTGAGACAGGCGGTCTGAGACGCACGGTCTGAGACAGACGGTCTGAGACTGACGGTCTGAGACAGACGGTCTGAGACACGGTCTGAGACAGAAGGTTCGAGACAGAGGGATTGAGACAGACGGTCTGAGACAGACGGTCTGAGACAGACGGTCTGAGACAGAAGGTTCGAGACAGAGGGATTGAGACAGACGGTCTGAGACAGACGGCCTGAGACAGGCGGCCTGGGACAGACGGTCTGAGACAGACGGTCTGAGACAGACGGTCTGAGACAGACGGTCTGAGACAGACGGTCTGAGACACACGGTCTGAGACAGACGGTCTGAGACAGACGGCCTGAGGCAGACGGTCTGATTCAGACGGTCTGAGACAGACGGTTCGAGACAGAGGGATTGAGACAGACGGTCTGAGACAGACGAACGGAGACAGACGGTCTGAGACAGACGGTCTGAGACACACGGTCTGAGACAGACGGTCTGAGACAGACGGCCTGAGGCAGACGGTCTGAGACAGACGGTCTGAGACAGACGGTTCGAGACATAGGGATTGAGACAGACGGACTGAGACAGACGGTCTGAGACAGACGGTCTGAGACAGGCGGTCTGAGACAGACGGTCTGAGACAGACGGTTCGAGACAGAGGGATTGAGACAGACGGTCTGAGACAGACGAACGGAGACAGACGGTCTGAGACACACGGTCTGAGACAGACGGTCTGAGACAGACGGCCTGAGGCAGACGGTCTGATTCAGACGGTCTGAGACAGACGGTTCGAGACAGAGGGATTGAGACAGACGGTCTGAGACAGACGAACGGAGACAGACGGTCTGAGACAGACGGTCTGAGACACACGGTCTGAGACAGACGGTCTGAGACAGACGGCCTGAGACAGACAGTCTGAGACAGACGGTCTGAGACAGACGGCCTGAGACAGACTGTCAGAGACAGGCGGTCTGAGACAGGCGGTCTGCGACAGACGGTCTTAGACATACGGCCTGAGACAGACAGTCTGAGACAGACAGTCTGATACAGACGGTCTGATACAGACGGTCTGAGACAGACGGTCTTAGACAGGCGGTCTGAGACAGACGGTCTGAGACAGACGGTCTGAGACAGACGGCCTGAGACAGACGGTCTGAGACAGACGGTCTGAGACAGACGGCCTGAGACAGACTGTCAGAGACAGGCGGTCTGAGACAGGCGGTCTGCGACAGACGGTCTTAGACATACGGCCTGAGACAGACAGTCTGAGACAGACAGTCTGATACAGACGGTCTGATACAGACGGTCTGATACAGACGGTCTGAGACAGACGGTCTGAGGCAGGCGGTCTGAGACAGACGAACGGAGACAGACGGTCTGAGACAGACGGCCTGAGACATACGGCCTGAGACAGACAGTCTGAGACAGACGGTCAGAGACAGGCGGTCTGAGACAGACGAACGGAGACAGACGGTCTGAGACAGACGGTCTGAGACACACGGTCTGAAACAGACGGTCTGAGACAGACGGCCTGAGGCAGACGGTCTGAGACAGACGGTCTGAGACAGACGGTTCGAGACAGAGGGATTGAGACAGACGGTCTGAGACAGACGGTCTGAGACAGGCGGTCTGAGACAGACGGTCTGAGACAGGCGGCCTGAGACAGGCGGCCTGGGACAGACGGTCTGAGACAGACGGTCTGAGACAGACGGTCTGAGACAGACGGTCTGAGACAGACGGTCTGAGACACACGGTCTGAGACAGACGGTCTGAGACAGACGGTCTGAGACAGACGGTCTGAGAGAGACGGTCTGAGACAGACGGCCTGAGACATACGGCCTGAGACAGACAGTCTGAGACAGACGGTCAGAGACAGGCGGTCTGAGACAGACGAACGGAGACAGACGGTCTGAGACAGACGGCCTGAGACAGACGGTCTGAGACAGACGGTCTGAGACAGACGGCCTGAGACAGACTGTCAGAGACAGGCGGTCTGAGACAGGCGGTCTGCGACAGACGGTCTTATACATACGGCCTGAGACAGACAGTCTGAGACAGACAGTCTGATACAGACGGTCTGATACAGACGGTCTGAGACAGACGGTCTGAGGCAGGCGGTCTGAGACAGACGAACGGAGACAGACGGTCTGAGACAGACGGCCTGAGACATACGGCCTGAGACAGACAGTCTGAGACAGACGGTCAGAGACAGGCGGTCTGAGACAGACGAACGGAGACAGACGGTCTGAGACAGACGGTCTGAGACACACGGTCTGAAACAGACGGTCTGAGACAGACGGCCTGAGGCAGACGGTCTGAGACAGACGGTCCGAGACAGACGGTTCGAGACAGAGGGATTGAGACAGACGGTCTGGGACAGACGGTCTGAGACAGGCGGTCTGAGACAGACGGTCTGAGACAGGCGGCCTGAGACAGGCGGCCTGGGACAGACGGTCTGAGACAGACGGTCTGAGACAGACGGTCTGAGACAGACGGTCTGAGACAGACGGTCTGAGACAGACGGTCTGAGACAGACGGTCTGAGACAGACGGTCTGAGACAGACGGTCTGAGACAGACGGTCTGAGACAGACGGTCTGAGACAGACGGCCTGAGGCAGACGGTCTGATTCAGACGGTCTGAGACAGACGGTTCGAGACAGAGGGATTGAGACAGACGGTCTGAGACAGACGGTCTGAGACAGACGGTCTGAGACAGACGGCCTGAGACATATGGCCTGAGACAGACAGTCTGAGACAGACGGTCAGAGACAGGCGGTCTGAGACAGACGAACGGAGACAGACGGTCTGAGACAGACGGTCTGAGACACACGTTCTGAGACAGACGGTCTGAGACAGACGGTCTGAGACAGACGGTCTGAGACAGACGGTCTGAGACAGGCGGCCTGAGACAGACGGTCTGAGACAGACTCTCTGAGACAGACGGCCTGAGACAGACTGTCAGAGACAGGCGGTCTGAGACAGGCGGTCTGCGACAGACGGTCTTAGACATACGGCCTGAGACAGACAGTCTGAGACAGACAGTCTGATACAGACGGTCAAATACAGACGGTCTGAGACAGACGGTCTTAGACAGGCGGTCTGAGACAGACGGTCTGAGACAGACGGTCTGAGACAGACGGCCTGAGACAGACGGTCTGAGACAGACGGTCTGAGACAGACGGCCTGAGACAGACTGTCAGAGACAGGCGGTCTGAGACAGGCGGTGTGCGACAGACGGTCTTAGACATACGGCCTGAGACAGACAGTCTGAGACAGACAGTCTGATACAGACGGTCTGATACAGACGGTCTGAGACAGACGGTCTGAGGCAGGCGGTCTGAGACAGACGAACGGAGACAGACGGTCTGAGACAGACGGCCTGAGACATACGGCCTGAGACAGACAGTCTGAGACAGACGGTCAGAGACAGGCGGTCTGAGACAGACGAACGGAGACAGACGGTCTGAGACAGACGGTCTGAGCCACACGGTCTGAAACAGACGGTCTGAGACAGACGGCCTGAGGCAGACGGTCTGAGACAGACGGTCTGAGACAGACGGTTCGAGACAGAGGGATTGAGACAGACGGTCTGAGACAGACGGTCTGAGACAGGCGGTCTGAGACAGACGGTCTGAGACAGGCGGCCTGAGACAGGCGGCCTGGGACAGACGGTCTGAGACAGACGGTCTGAGACAGACGGTCTGAGACAGACGGTCTGAGACAGACGGTCTGAGACAGACGGTCTGAGACAGACGAACGGAGACAGACGGTCTGAGACAGACGGTCTGAGACACACGGTCTGAGACAGACGGTCTGAGACAGACGGCCTGAGGCAGGCGGTCTGATTCAGACGGTCTGAGACAGACGGTTCGAGACAGAGGGATTGAGACAGACGGTCTGAGACAGACGGTCTGAGACAGGCGGTCTCAGACAGACGGTTCGAGACAGAGGGATTGAGACAGACGGTCTGAGACAGGCGGTCTGAGACAGGCGGTCTGAGACAGACGGTCTGAGACAGACGGTCTGAGACAGACGGTCTGAGACAGACGGTTCGAGACAGAGGGATTGAGACAGACGGTCTGACACAGACGGTCAGAGACAGGCGGCCTGAGACAGACGGTCTGAGACAGACGGCCTGAGACAGACGGCCTGAGACAGACTGTCAGATACAGGCGGTCTGAGACAGACGGTCTGAGACAGACGGTCAGAAACAGGCGGCCTGAGACAGACGGCCTGAGACAGACGGTCTGAGACAGACGGTCTGAGACAGGCGGTCAGAGACAGTGGGCCTGAGACAGACGGCCTGACACAGACGGTCTGAGACAGACGGTCTGAGACAGACGGTCTGAGACAGACGGTCTGAGACAGACGGTCTGAGACAGACGGTCTGAGACAGACGGTCTCAGACAGACGGTCTCAGACAGACGGTCTGAGACAGACGGTCTGAGACAGACGGTTCGAGACAGAGGGATTGAGACAGACGGTCTCAGACAGACGGTCTGAGACAGGCGGTCTGAGACAGGCGGTCTGAGACAGGCGGTCTGAGACAGGCGGCCTGAGACAGACGGTCTGAGACAGACGGTCTGATACAGACGGTCTGAGACAGGCGGTCTGAGACAGACGGTCTGAGACAGACGGTCTGAGACAGACGGTCAGAGACAGGCGGCCTGAGACAGACTGCCTGAGACATACGGCCTGAGACAGACAGTCTGAGACAGACGGTCAGAGATAGGCGGTCTGAGACAGACGAACGGAGACAGACGGTCTGAGACAGACGGTCTGAGACACACGGTCTGAGACAGACGGTCTGAGACAGACGGCCTGAGGCAGACGGTCTGAGACAGACGGTCTGAGACAGACGATTCGAGACAGAGGGATTGAGACAGACGGTCTGAGACAGACGGTCTGAGACAGGCGGTCTGAGACAGACGGTCTGAGACAGGCGGCCTGAGACAGACGGCCTGAGACAGACGGTCTGAGACAGACGGTCTGAGACAGACGGTCTGAGACAGGCGGCCTGGGACAGACGGTCTGAGACAGACGGTCTGAGACAGACGGTCTGAGACAGACGGTCTGAGACAGACGGTCTGTGACAGACGGTTCGAGACAGAGGGATTGAGACAGATGGTCTGAGACAGACGGTTCGAGACAGAGGGATTGAGACAGACGGTCTGAGACAGACGGTCTGAGACAGGCGGTCTGAGACAGGCGGTCTGAGACAGGCGGTCTGAGACAGACGGCCTGAGACATACGGCCTGAGACAGACAGTCTGAGACAGACGGTCAGAGACAGGCGGTCTGAGACAGACGAACGGAGACAGACGGTCTGAGACAGACGGTCAGAGACACACGGTCTGAGACAGACGGTCTGAGACAGACGGCCTGAGGCAGACGGTCTGAGACAGACGGTCTGAGACAGACGGTTCGAGACAGAGGGATTGAGACAGACGGTCTGAGACAGACGGTCTGAGACAGGCGGTCTGAGACAGACGGTCTGAGACAGGCGGCCTGAGACAGACGGCCTGAGACAGACGGTCTGAGACAGACGGTCTGAGACAGACGGTCTGAGACAGGCGGCCTGAGACAAACGGTCTGAGACAGACGGTCTGAGACAGACGGTCTGAGACAGACGGTCTGAGACAGACGGTCTGAGACAGACGGTCTGAGACAGACGGTCTGAGACAGACGGTCTGAGACAGACGGCCTGAGACAGACGGTCTGAGACAGACGGTCTGAGACAGACGGCCTGAGACAGACAGTCTGAGACAGACAGTCTGATACAGACGGTCTGATACAGACGGTCTGAGACAGACGGTCTGAGACAGACGATCTGAGACAGGCGGTCTGAGACAGACGAACGGAGACAGACGGTCTGAGACAGACGGCCTGAGACATACGGTCTGAGACAGACGGTCTGAGACACACGGTCTGAGACAGACGGTCTGAGACAGACGGTCTGAGACAGGCGGCCTGAGACAGACGGTCTGAAACAGACGGTCTGAGACAGACGGTCTGAGACAGACGGTCTGAGACAGACGGTGTGAGACAGACGGTCAGAGACAGGCGGTCTGACACAGACGAACGGAGACAGACGGACTGAGACAGACGGTCTGAGACAGACGGCCTGAGACAGACTGTCAGAGACAGGCGGTCTGAGACAGGCGGTCTGCGACAGACGGTTTTAGACATACGGCCTGAGACAGACCGTCTGAGACAGACAGTCTAATACAGACGGTCTGATACAGACGGTCTGATACAGACGGTCTGAGACAGACGGTCTGAGACAGGCGGTCTGAGACAGACGAACGGAGGCAGACGGTCTGAGACAGACGGCCCGAGACATACGGCCTGAGACAGACAGTCTGAGACAGACGGTCTGAGACAGGTGGCCTGAGACAGACGGCCTGAGACAGACGGTCTGAGACAGACGGTCTGAGACAGACAGTCTTAGACAGGCGGTCTGAGACAGACGGTCTGAGACAGACGGTCTGAGACAGACGGCCTGAGACAGACGGTCTGAGACAGACGGTCTGAGACAGACGGCCTGAGACAGACTGTCAGAGACAGGCGGTCTGAGACAGGCGGTCTGCGACAGACGGTCTTAGACATACGGCCTGAGACAGACAGTCTGAGACAGACAGTCTGATACAGACGGTCTGATACAGACGGTCTGAGACAGACGGTCTGAGGCAGGCGGTCTGAGACAGACGAACGGAGACAGACGGTCTGAGACAGGCGGTCTGAGACAGACGAACGGAGACAGACGGTCTGAGACAGACAGTCTGAGACACACGGTCTGAAACAGACGGTCTGAGACAGACGGCCTGAGGCAGACGGTCTGAGACAGACGGTCTGAGACAGACGGTTCGAGACAGAGGGATTGAGACAGACGGTCTGAGACAGACGGTCTGAGACAGGCGGTCTGAGACAGACGGTCTGAGACAGGCGGCCTGAGACAGGCGGCCTGGGACAGACGGTCTGAGACAGACGGTCTGAGACAGACGGTCTGAGACAGACGGTCTGAGACAGACGGTCTGAGACAGACGGTCTGAGACAGACAGTCTGAGACAGACGAACGGAGACAGACGGTCTGAGACAGACGGTCTGAGACACACGGTCTGAGACAGACGGTCTGAGACAGACGGCCTGAGGCAGGCGGTCTGATTCAGACGGTCTGAGACAGACGGTTCGAGACAGAGGGATTGAGACAGACGGTCTGAGACAGACGGTCTGAGACAGGCGGTCTCAGACAGACGGTTCGAGACAGAGGGATTGAGACAGACGGTCTGAGACAGGCGGTCTGAGACAGGCGGTCTGAGACAGACGGTCTGAGACAGACGGTCTGAGACAGACGGTTCGAGACAGAGGGATTGAGACAGACGGTCTGACACAGACGGTCAGAGACAGGCGGCCTGAGACAGACGGCCTGAGACAGACGGTCTGAGACAGACGGTCTGAGACAGGCGGTCAGAGACAGTGGGCCTGAGACAGACGGCCTGACACAGACGGTCTGAGACAGACGGTCTGAGACAGACGGTCTGAGACAGACGGTCTGAGACAGACGGTCTGAGACAGACGGTCTCAGACAGACGGTCTCAGACAGACGGTCTGAGACAGACGGTCTGAGACAGACGGTTCGAGACAGAGGGATTGAGACAGACGGTCTCAGACAGACGGTCTGAGACAGGCGGTCTGAGACAGGCGGTCTGAGACAGGCGGCCTGAGACAGACGGTCTGAGACAGACGGTCTGATACAGACGGTCTGAGACAGGCGGTCTGAGACAGACGGTCTGAGACAGACGGTCTGAGACAGACGGTCAGAGACAGGCGGCCTGAGACAGACTGCCTGAGACATACGGCCTGAGACAGACAGTCTGAGACAGACGGTCAGAGATAGGCGGTCTGAGACAGACGAACGGAGACAGACGGTCTGAGACAGACGGTCTGAGACACACGGTCTGAGACAGACGGTCTGAGACAGACGGCCTGAGGCAGACGGTCTGAGACAGACGGTCTGAGACAGACGATTCGAGACAGAGGGATTGAGACAGACGGTCTGAGACAGACGGTCTGAGACAGACGGTCTGAGACAGGCGGCCTGAGACAGACGGCCTGAGACAGACGGTCTGAGACAGACGGTCTGAGACAGACGGTCTGAGACAGACGGTCTGTCACAGACGGTTCGAGACAGAGGGATTGAGACAGATGGTCTGAGACAGACGGTTCGAGACAGAGGGATTGAGACAGACGGTCTGAGACAGACGGTCTGAGACAGGCGGTCTGAGACAGGCGGTCTGAGACAGACGGCCTGAGACATACGGCCTGAGACAGACAGTCTGAGACAGACGGTCAGAGACAGGCGGTCTGAGACAGACGAACGGAGACAGACGGTCTGAGACAGACGGTCAGAGACACACGGTCTGAGACAGACGGTCTGAGGCAGACGGCCTGAGGCAGACGGTCTGAGACAGACGGTCTGAGACAGACGGTTCGAGACAGAGGGATTGAGACAGACGGTCTGAGACAGACGGTCTGAGACAGGCGGTCTGAGACAGACGGTCTGAGACAGGCGGCCTGAGACAGACGGCCTGAGACAGACGGTCTGAGACAGACGGTCTGAGACAGACGGTCTGAGACAGGCGGCCTGAGACAGACGGTCTGAGACAGACGGTCTGAGACAGACGGTCTGAGACAGACGGTCTGAGACAGACGGTCTGAGACAGACGGTCTGAGACAGACGGTCTGAGACAGACGGCCTGAGACAGACGGTCTGAGACAGACGGTCTGAGACAGACGGCCTGAGACAGACAGTCTGAGACAGACAGTCTGATACAGACGGTCTGATACAGACGGTCTGAGACAGACGGTCTGAGACAGACGATCTGAGACAGGCGGTCTGAGACAGACGAACGGAGACAGACGGTCTGAGACAGACGGCCTGAGACATACGGTCTGAGACAGACGGTCTGAGACACACGGTCTGAGACAGACGGTCTGAGACAGACGGTCTGAGACAGGCGGCCTGAGACAGACGGTCTGAAACAGACGGTCTGAGACAGACGGTCTGAGACAGACGGTCTGAGACAGACGGTCTGAGACAGACGGTCAGAGACAGGCGGTCTGACACAGACGAACGGAGACAGACGGACTGAGACAGACGGTCTGAGACAGACGGCCTGAGACAGACTGTCAGAGACAGGCGGTCTGAGACAGGCGGTCTGCGACAGACGGTTTTAGACATACGGCCTGAGACAGACAGTCTGAGACAGACAGTCTAATACAGACGGTCTGATACAGACGGTCTGACACAGACGGTCTGAGACAGACGGTCTGAGACAGGCGGTCTGAGACAGACGAACGGAGGCAGACGGTCTGAGACAGACGGCCCGAGACATACGGCCTGAGACAGACAGTCTGAGACAGACGGTCTGAGACAGGTGGCCTGAGACAGACGGCCTGAGACAGACGGTCTGAGACAGACGGTCTGAGACAGACGGTCTGAGACAGGCGGCCTGGGACAGACGGTCTGAGACAGACGGTCTGAGACAGACGGTCTGAGACAGACGGTCTGAGACAGACGGTCTGAGACAGACGGTTCGAGACAGAGGGATTGAGACAGACGGTCTGAGACAGACGGTTCGAGACAGAGGGATTGAGACAGACGGTCTGAGACAGACGGTCTGAGACAGGCGGTCTGAGACAGGCGGTCTGAGACAGGCGGTCTGAGACAGGCGGTCTGAGACAGACGGCCTGAGACATACGGCCTGAGACAGACAGTCTGAGACAGACGGTCAGAGACAGGCGGTCTGAGACAGACGAACGGAGACAGACGGTCTGAGACAGACGGTCTGAGACACACGGTCTGAGACAGACGGTCTGAGACAGACGGCCTGAGGCAGACGGTCTGAGACAGACGGTTCGAGACAGAGGGATTGAGACAGACGGTCTGAGACAGACGGTCTGAGACAGGCGGTCTGAGACAGACGGTCTGAGACAGGCGGCCTGAGACAGACGGCCTGAGACAGACGGTCTGAGACAGACGGTCTGAGACAGACGGTCTGAGACAGGCGGCCTGAGACAGACGGTCTGAGATAGACGGTCTGAGACAGACGGTCTGAGACTGACGGTCTGAGACAGACGGTCTGAGACAGACGGTCTGAGACAGACGGTCTGACACAGACGGTCTGAGACAGACGGTCTGAGACAGACGGTCTGAGACAGACGGTCTGAGACAGACGGTCTGAGACAGACGGTCTGAGACAGACGGTCTGAGACAGGCGGTCTGAGACAGACGGTCTGAGACAGACGGTCTGAGACAGACGGTCTGAGACAGACGGTCAGAGACAGGCGGTCTGACACAGACGAACGGAGACATACGGACTGAGACAGACGGTCTGAGGCAGACGGTCTGAGACAAACGGTCTGAGACAGACGGTCTGAGACAGACGGTCTGAGACAGACGGTCTGAGACAGACGGTCTGAGACAGACGGCCTGAGACAGACGGTCTGAGACAGACGGTTCGAGACAGACGGTCAGAGATAGGCGGTCTGAGACAGACGAACGGAGACAGACGGTCTGAGACAGACGGTCTGAGACACACGGTCTGAGACAGACGGTCTGAGACAGACGGCCTGAGGCAGACGGTCTGAGACAGACGGTTCGAGACAGAGGGATTGAGACAGACGGTCTGAGACAGACGGTCTGAGACAGGCGGCCTGAGACAGACGGCCTGAGACAGACGGTCTGAGACAGACGGTCTGAGACAGACGGTCTGAGACAGGCGGCCTGGGACAGACGGTCTGTGACAGACGGTTCGAGACAGAGGGATTGAGACAGATGGTCTGAGACAGACGGTTCGAGACAGAGGGATTGAGACAGACGGTCTGAGACAGACGGTCTGAGACAGGCGGTCTGTGACAGACGGTCTGAGACAGGCGGCCTGAGACAGACGGCCTGAGACAGACGGCCTGAGACAGACGGTCTGAGACAGACGGTCTGAGACAGACGGTCTGAGACAGGCGGCCTGAGACAGACGGTCTGAGACAGACGGTCTGAGACAGACGGTCTGAGACAGACGGTCTGAGACAGACGGTCTGAGACAGACGGTCTGAGACAGACGGTCTGAGACAGACGGTCTGAGACAGACGGTCTGAGACAGACGGTCTGAGACAGACGGCCTGAGACAGACGGTCTGAGACAGACGGTCTGAGACAGACGGCCTGAGACAGACAGTCTGAGACAGACAGTCTGATACAGACGGTCTGATACAGACGGTCTGAGACAGACGGTCTGAGACAGACGATCTGAGACAGGCGGTCTGAGACAGACGAACGGAGACAGACGGTCTGAGACAGACGGCCTGAGACATACGGTCTGAGACAGACGGTCTGAGACACACGGTCTGAGACAGACGGTCTGAGACAGACGGTCTGAGACAGGCGGCCTGAGACAGACGGTCTGAGACAGACGGTCTGAGACAGACGGTCTGAGACAGACGGTCTGAGACAGACGGTCTGAGACAGACGGTCTGTGACAGACGGTCAGAGACAGGCGGTCTGACACAGACGGTCTGAGACAGACGGTCTGAGACAGACGGTTCGAGACAGAGGGATTGAGACAGACGGTCTGATACAGACGGTCAGAGACAGGCGGCCTGAGACAGACGGTCTGAGACAGACGGCCTGAGACAGACGGCCTGAGACAGACTGTCAGATACAGGCGGTCTGAGACAGACGGTCTGAGACAGACGGTCTGAGACAGACGGTAAGAGACAGGCGGCCTGAGACAGACGGCCTGAGACAGACGGTCTGAGACAGACGGTCTGAGACAGGCGGTCAGAGACAGGCGGCCTGAGACAGACGGTCTGAGACAGACGGTCTGAGACAGACGGTCTGAGACAGACGGTCTGAGACAGACGGTCTCAGACAGACGGTCTCAGACAGACGGTCTGAGACAGACGGTCTGAGACAGACGGTTCGAGACAGAGGGATTGAGACAGACGGTCTCAGACAGACGGTCTGAGACAGGCGGTCTGAGACAGGCGGCCTGAGACAGACGGTCTGAGACAGACGGTCTGATACAGACGGTCTGAGACAGGCGGTCTGAGACAGACGGTCTGAGACAGACGGTCTGAGACAGACGGTCAGAGACAGGCGACCTGAGACAGACTGCCTGAGACATACGGCCTGAGACAGACAGTCTGAGACAGACGGTCAGAGATAGGCGGTCTGAGACAGACGAACGGAGACAGACGGTCTGAGACAGACGGTCTGAGACACACGGTCTGAGACAGACGGTCTGAGACAGACGGCCTGAGGCAGACGGTCTGAGACAGACGATTCGAGACAGAGGGATTGAGACAGACGGTCTGAGACAGACGGTCTGAGACAGGCGGTCTGAGACAGACGGTCTGAGACAGACGGCCTGAGGCAGACGGCCTGAGACAGACGGTTCGAGACAGAGGGATTGAGACAGACGGTCTGAGACAGACGGTCTGAGACAGGCGGTCTGTGACAGACGGTCTGAGACAGGCGGCCTGAGACAGACGGCCTGAGACAGACGGTCTGAGACAGACGGTCTGAGACAGACGGTCTGAGACAGGCGGCCTGAGACAGACGGTCTGAGACAGACGGTCTGAGACAGACGGTCTGAGACAGACGGTCTGAGACAGACGGTCTGAGACAGACGGTCTGAGACAGACGGTCTGAGACAGACGGTCTGAGACAGACGGCCTGAGACAGACGGTCTGAGACAGACGGCCTGAGACAGACAGTCTGAGACAGACAGTCTGATACAGACGGTCTGATACAGACGGTCTGAGACAGACGGTCTGAGACAGACGATCTGAGACAGGCGGTCTGAGACAGACGGTCTGAGACAGGCGGCCTGGGACAGACGGTCTGAGACAGACGGTCTGAGACAGACGGTCTGAGACAGACGGTCTGAGACAGACGGTCTGAGACAGACGGTCTGAGACAGGCGGCCTGAGACAGACGGTCTGAGACAGACGGTTCGAGACAGAGGGATTGAGACAGATGGTCTGAGACAGACGGTTCGAGACAGAGGGATTGAGACAGACGGTCTGAGACAGACGGTCTGAGACAGGCGGTCTGTGACAGACGGTCTGAGACAGAGGGATTGAGACAGACGGTCTGACACAGACGGTCAGAGACAGGCGGCCTGAGACAGACGGTCTGAGACAGACGGCCTGAGACAGACGGCCTGAGACAGACTGTCAGATACAGGCGGTCTGAGACAGACGGTCTGAGACAGACGGTCTGAGACAGACGGTCTGAGACAGACGGTCAGAGACAGGCGGCCTGAGACAGACGGCCTGAGACAGATGGTCTGAGACAGACGGTCTGAGACAGGCGGTCAGAGACAGGCGGCCTGAGACAGACGGTCTGAGACAGACGGTCTGAGACAGGCGGCCTGGGACAGACGGTCTGAGACAGACGGTCTGAGACAGACGGTCTGAGACAGACGGTCTGAGACAGACGGTCTGTGACAGACGGTTCGAGACAGAGGGATTGAGACAGATGGTCTGAGACAGACGGTTCGAGACAGAGGGATTGAGACAGACGGTCTGAGACAGACGGCCTGAGACATACGGTCTGAGACAGACGGTCTGAGACACACGGTCTGAGACAGACGGTCTGAGACAGGCGGCCTGAGACAGACGGTCTGAGACAGACGGTCTGAGACAGACGGTCTGAGACAGACGGTCTGAGACAGACGGTCTGAGACAGACGGTCAGAGACAGGCGGTCTGACACAGACGGTCTGAGACAGACGGTCTGAGACAGACGGTTCGAGACAGAGGGATTGAGACAGACGGTCTGACACAGACGGTCAGAGACAGGCGGCCTGAGACAGACGGTCTGAGACAGACGGCCTGAGACAGACGGCCTGAGACAGACTGTCAGATACAGGCGGTCTGAGACAGACGGTCTGAGACAGACGGTCTGAGACAGACGGTCTGAGACAGACGGTCAGAGACAGGCGGCCTGAGACAGACGGCCTGAGACAGATGGTCTGAGACAGACGGTCTGAGACAGGCGGTCAGAGACAGGCGGCCTGAGACAGACGGCCTGACACAGACGGTCTGAGACAGACGGTCTGAGACAGACGGTCTGAGACAGACGGTCTGAGACAGACGGTCTGAGACAGACGGTCTCAGACAGACGGTCTCAGACAGACGGTCTGAGACAGACGGTCTGAGACAGACGGTCTCAGACAGACGGTCTCAGACAGACGGTCTGAGACAGACGGTCTGAGACAGACGGTTCGAGACAGAGGGATTGAGACAGACGGTCTCAGACAGACGGTCTGAGACAGGCGGTCTGAGACAGGCGGCCTGAGACAGACGGTCTGAGACAGACTGCCTGAGACATACGGCCTGAGACAGACAGTCTGAGACAGACGGTCAGAGATAGGCGGTCTGAGACAGACGAACGGAGACAGACGGTCTGAGACAGACGGTCTGAGACACACGGTCTGAGACAGACGGTCTGAGACAGACGGCCTGAGGCAGACGGTCTGAGACAGACGATTCGAGACAGAGGGATTGAGACAGACGGTCTGAGACAGACGGTCTGAGACAGGCGGTCTGAGACAGACGGTCTGAGACAGGCGGCCTGAGACAGACGGCCTGAGACAGACGGTCTGAGACAGACGGTCTGAGACAGACGGTCTGAGACAGGCGGCCTGGGACAGACGGTCTGAGACAGACGGTCTGAGACAGACGGTCTGAGACAGACGGTCTGAGACAGACGGTCTGTGACAGACGGTTCGAGACAGAGGGATTGAGACAGATGGTCTGAGACAGACGGTTCGAGACAGAGGGATTGAGACAGACGGTCTGAGACAGACGGTCTGAGACAGGCGGTCTGAGACAGGCGATCTGAGACAGACGGCCTGAGACATACGGCCTGAGACAGACAGTCTGAGACAGACGGTCAGAGACAGGCGGTCTGAGACAGACGAACGGAGACAGACGGTCTGAGACAGACGGTCAGAGACACACGGTCTGAGACAGACGGTCTGAGACAGACGGCCTGAGGCAGACGGTCTGAGACAGACGGTCTGAGACAGACGGTTCGAGACAGAGGGATTGAGACAGACGGTCTGAGACAGACGGTCTGAGACAGGCGGTCTGTGACAGACGGTCTGAGACAGGCGGCCTGAGACAGACGGCCTGAGACAGACGGTCTGAGACAGACGGTCTGAGACAGACGGTCTGAGACAGGCGGCCTGAGACAGACGGTCTGAGACAGACGGTCTGAGACAGACGGTCTGAGACAGACGGTCTGAGACAGACGGTCTGAGACAGACGGTCTGAGACAGACGGTCTGAGACAGACGGCCTGAGACAGACGGTCTGAGACAGACGGTCTGAGACAGACGGCCTGAGACAGACAGTCTGAGACAGACAGTCTGATACAGACGGTCTGATACAGACGGTCTGAGACAGACGGTCTTAGACAGACGGTCTGAGACAGGCGGTCTGAGACAGACGAACGGAGGCAGACGGTCTGAGACAGACGGCCCGAGACATACGGCCTGAGACAGACAGTCTGAGACAGACGGTCTGAGACAGGTGGCCTGAGACAGACGGCCTGAGACAGACGGTCTGAGACAGACGGTCTGAGACAGACGGTCTGAGACAGGCGGCCTGGGACAGACGGTCTGAGACAGACGGTCAGAGACAGACGGTCTGAGACAGACGGTCTGAGACAGACGGTTCGAGACAGAGGGATTGAGACAGACGGTCTGAGACAGACGGTTCGAGACAGAGGCATTGAGACAGACGGTCTGAGACAGACGGTCTGAGACAGGCGGTCTGAGACAGGCGGTCTGAGACAGGCGGTCTGAGACAGGCGGTCTGAGACAGACGGCCTGAGACATACGGCCTGAGACAGACAGTCTGAGACAGACGGTCAGAGACAGGCGGTCTGAGACAGACGAACGGAGACAGACGGTCTGAGACACACGGTTTGAGACAGACGGTCTGAGACAGATGGCCTGAGGCAGACGGTCTGAGACAGACGGTTCGAGACAGAGGGATTGAGACAGACGGTCTGAGACAGACGGTCTGAGACAGGCGGTCTGAGACAGACGGTCTGAGACAGGCGGCCTGAGACAGACGGCCTGAGACAGACGGTCTGAGACAGACGGTCTGAGACGGACGGTCTGAGACAGGCGGCCTGAGACAGACGGTCTGAGATAGACGGTCTGAGACAGACGGTCTGAGACTGACGGTCTGAGACAGACGGTCTGAGACAGACGGTCTGAGACAGACGGTCTGAGACAGACGGTCTGACACAGACGGTCTGAGACAGACGGTCTGAGACAGACGGTCTGAGACAGGCGGTCTGAGACAGACGGTCTGAGACAGACGGTCTGAGACAGACGGTCTGAGACAGACGGTCTGAGACAGACGGTCAGAGACAGGCGGTCTGACACAGACGGTCTGAGACAGACGGTCTGAGACAGACGGTCTGAGACAGACGGTCTGAGACAGACGGTCTGAGACCGACGGCCTGAGACAGACGGTCTGAGACAGACGGTTCGAGACAGACGGTCAGAGATAGGCGGTCTGAGACAGACGAACGGAGACAGACGGTCTGAGACAGACGGTCTGAGACACACGGTCTGAGACAGACGGTCTGAGACAGACGGCCTGAGGCAGACGGTCTGAGACAGACGGTTCGAGACAGAGGGATTGAGACAGACGGTCTGAGACAGACGGTCTGAGACAGGCGGTCTGAGACAGACGGTCTGAGACAGGCGGCCTGAGACAGACGGCCTGAGACAGACGGTCTGAGACAGACGGTCTGAGACAGACGGTCTGAGACAGGCGGCCTGGGACAGACGGTCTGAGACAGACGGTCTGAGACAGACGGTCTGTGACAGACGGTTCGAGACAGAGGGATTGAGACAGATGGTCTGAGACAGACGGTTCGAGACAGAGGGATTGAGACAGACGGTCTGAGACAGACGGTCTGAGACAGGCGGTCTGAGACAGGCGGTCTGAGACAGACGGCCTGAGACATACGGCCTGAGACAGACAGTCTGAGACAGACGGTCAGAGACAGGCGGTCTGAGACAGACGAACGGAGACAGACGGTCTGAGACAGACGGTCAGAGACACACGGTCTGAGACAGACGGTCTGAGACAGACGGCCTGAGGCAGGCGGTCTGAGACAGACGGTCTGAGACAGACGGTTCGAGACAGAGGGATTGAGACAGACGGTCTGAGACAGACGGTCTGAGACAGGCGGTCTGAGACAGGCGATCTGAGACAGACGGCCTGAGACATACGGCCTGAGACAGACGGTCTGAGACAGGCGGCCTGGGACAGACGGTCTGAGACAGACGGTCTGAGACAGACGGTCTGAGACAGACGGTCTGAGACAGACGGTCTGTGACAGACGGTTCGAGACAGAGGGATTGAGACAGATGGTCTGAGACAGACGGTTCGAGACAGAGGGATTGAGACAGACGGTCTGAGACAGACGGTCTGAGACAGGCGGTCTGAGACAGGCGATCTGAGACAGACGGCCTGAGACATACGGCCTGAGACAGACAGTCTGAGACAGACGGTCAGAGACAGGCGGTCTGAGACAGACGAACGGAGACAGACGGTCTGAGACAGACGGTCAGAGACACACGGTCTGAGACAGACGGTCCGAGACAGACGGCCTGAGGCAGACGGTCTGAGACAGACGGTCTGAGACAGACGGTTCGAGACAGAGGGATTGAGACAGACGGTCTGAGACAGACGGTCTGAGACAGGCGGTCTGTGACAGACGGTCTGAGACAGGCGGCCTGAGACAGACGGCCTGAGACAGACAGTCTGAGACAGACGGTCTGAGACAGGTGGCCTGAGACAGACGGCCTGAGACAGACGGTCAGAGACAGGCGGTCTGACACAGACGAACGGAGACATACGGACTGAGACAGACGGTCTGAGGCAGACGGTCTGAGACAGACGGTCTGAGACAGACGGTCTGAGACAGACGGTCTGAGACAGACGGCCTGAGACAGACGGTCTGAGACAGACGGTTCGAGACAGACGGTCAGAGATAGGCGGTCTGAGACAGACGAACGGAGACAGACGGTCTGAGACAGACGGTCTGAGACAGACGGTCTGAGACAGACGGTCTGAGACAGACGGCCTGAGGCAGACGGTCTGAGACAGACGGTCTGAGACAGACGGTTCGAGACAGAGGGATTGAGACAGACGGTCTGAGACAGACGGTCTGAGACAGGCGGTCTGTGACAGACGGTCTGAGACAGGCGGCCTGAGACAGACGGCCTGAGACAGACGGTCTGAGACAGACGGTCTGAGACAGACGGTCTGAGACAGGCGGCCTGAGACAGACGGTCTGAGACAGACGGTCTGAGACAGACGGTCTGAGACAGACGGTCTGAGACAGACGGTCTGAGACAGACGGTCTGAGACAGACGGTCTGAGACAGACGGCCTGAGACAGACGGTCTGAGACAGACGGTCTGAGACAGACGGCCTGAGACAGACAGTCTGAGACAGACAGTCTGATACAGACGGTCTGATACAGACGGTCTGAGACAGACGGTCTTAGACAGACGGTCTGAGACAGGCGGTCTGAGACAGACGAACGGAGGCAGACGGTCTGAGACAGACGGCCCGAGACATACGGCCTGAGACAGACAGTCTGAGACAGACGGTCTGAGACAGGTGGCCTGAGACAGACGGCCTGAGACAGACGGTCTGAGACAGACGGTCTGAGACAGACGGTCTGAGACAGGCGGCCTGGGACAGACGGTCTGAGACAGACGGTCAGAGACAGACGGTCTGAGACAGACGGTCTGAGACAGACGGTTCGAGACAGAGGGATTGAGACAGACGGTCTGAGACAGACGGTTCGAGACAGAGGCATTGAGACAGACGGTCTGAGACAGACGGTCTGAGACAGGCGGTCTGAGACAGGCGGTCTGAGACAGGCGGTCTGAGACAGGCGGTCTGAGACAGACGGCCTGAGACATACGGCCTGAGACAGACAGTCTGAGACAGACGGTCAGAGACAGGCGGTCTGAGACAGACGAACGGAGACAGACGGTCTGAGACACACGGTTTGAGACAGACGGTCTGAGACAGATGGCCTGAGGCAGACGGTCTGAGACAGACGGTTCGAGACAGAGGGATTGAGACAGACGGTCTGAGACAGACGGTCTGAGACAGGCGGTCTGAGACAGACGGTCTGAGACAGGCGGCCTGAGACAGACGGCCTGAGACAGACGGTCTGAGACAGACGGTCTGAGACGGACGGTCTGAGACAGGCGGCCTGAGACAGACGGTCTGAGATAGACGGTCTGAGACAGACGGTCTGAGACTGACGGTCTGAGACAGACGGTCTGAGACAGACGGTCTGAGACAGACGGTCTGAGACAGACGGTCTGACACAGACGGTCTGAGACAGACGGTCTGAGACAGACGGTCTGAGACAGGCGGTCTGAGACAGACGGTCTGAGACAGACGGTCTGAGACAGACGGTCTGAGACAGACGGTCTGAGACAGACGGTCAGAGACAGGCGGTCTGACACAGACGGTCTGAGACAGACGGTCTGAGACAGACGGTCTGAGACAGACGGTCTGAGACAGACGGTCTGAGACCGACGGCCTGAGACAGACGGTCTGAGACAGACGGTTCGAGACAGACGGTCAGAGATAGGCGGTCTGAGACAGACGAACGGAGACAGACGGTCTTAGACAGGCGGTATTAGACATACGGCCTGAGACAGACAGTCTGAGACAGACAGTCTGAGACGGACAGTCTGATACAGACGGTCTGAGACAGACGGTCTGAGACAGACGGTCTGAGACAGACGGTCTGACACAGACGGTCTGAGACAGACGGTTCGAGACAGAGGGATTGAGAGAGACGGTCTGAGACAGGCGGTCTGAGACAGACGGACAGGGTCAGGCGAATAGACGCTGCCCGATAGCGGCAGACGGACTGAGACGGACGGTCTGAGATAGGCTGACTGAGATAGACGGTCTGAGACAGACGCTCTGAGACAGACAGTCTGAGACAGGCGGCCTGAGACAGACGGTCTGAGACAGACGGTCTGAGACAGGCGGTCTGAGGCAGGCGGTCTGAGACAGACGGTCGGAGACAGACGGCCTGAGACAGACGGTCTGAGACAGACGGTCTGAGACAGGCGGTCTGAGACAGACGGTCAGAGACAGGCGGCCTGAGACAGACGGCCTGAGACTGACGGTCTGATACAGACGGTCTGATACAGACGGTCTGATACAGACGGTCTGATACAGACGGTCTGATACAGACGGTCTGTGACAGTCGGTCTGAGACGCACGGTCTGAGACAGACGGTCTGAGACTGACGGTCTGAGACAGACGGTCTGAGACACGGTCTGAGACAGGCGGTCTGCGACAGAGGGACAGGGACAGGCGAATAGACGCTGCGCGATAGCGGCAGACAGACTGAGAAGGACGGTCTGAGATAGGCTGACTGAGATAGACGGTCTGAGACAGACGGTCTGAGACAGACGGTCTGAGACAGACGGTTCGAGACAGAGGGATTGAGACAGACGGTCTGAGACAGACGGTTCGAGACAGAGGCATTGAGACAGACGGTCTGAGACAGACGGTCTGAGACAGGCGGTCTGAGACAGGCGGTCTGAGACAGGCGGTCTGAGACAGGCGGTCTGAGACAGACGGCCTGAGACATACGGCCTGAGACAGACAGTCTGAGACAGACGGTCAGAGACAGGCGGTCTGAGACAGACGAACGGAGACAGACGGTCTGAGACACACGGTTTGAGACAGACGGTCTGAGACAGATGGCCTGAGGCAGACGGTCTGAGACAGACGGTTCGAGACAGAGGGATTGAGACAGACGGTCTGAGACAGACGGTCTGAGACAGGCGGTCTGAGACAGACGGTCTGAGACAGGCGGCCTGAGACAGACGGCCTGAGACAGACGGTCTGAGACAGACGGTCTGAGACGGACGGTCTGAGACAGGCGGCCTGAGACAGACGGTCTGAGATAGACGGTCTGAGACAGACGGTCTGAGACTGACGGTCTGAGACAGACGGTCTGAGACAGACGGTCTGAGACAGACGGTCTGAGACAGACGGTCTGACACAGACGGTCTGAGACAGACGGTCTGAGACAGACGGTCTGAGACAGGCGGTCTGAGACAGACGGTCTGAGACAGACGGTCTGAGACAGACGGTCTGAGACAGACGGTCTGAGACAGACGGTCAGAGACAGGCGGTCTGACACAGACGGTCTGAGACAGACGGTCTGAGACAGACGGTCTGAGACAGACGGTCTGAGACAGACGGTCTGAGACCGACGGCCTGAGACAGACGGTCTGAGACAGACGGTTCGAGACAGACGGTCAGAGATAGGCGGTCTGAGACAGACGAACGGAGACAGACGGTCTTAGACAGGCGGTATTAGACATACGGCCTGAGACAGACAGTCTGAGACAGACAGTCTGAGACGGACAGTCTGATACAGACGGTCTGAGACAGACGGTCTGAGACAGACGGTCTGAGACAGACGGTCTGACACAGACGGTCTGAGACAGACGGTTCGAGACAGAGGGATTGAGAGAGACGGTCTGAGACAGGCGGTCTGAGACAGACGGACAGGGTCAGGCGAATAGACGCTGCCCGATAGCGGCAGACGGACTGAGACGGACGGTCTGAGATAGGCTGACTGAGATAGACGGTCTGAGACAGACGCTCTGAGACAGACAGTCTGAGACAGGCGGCCTGAGACAGACGGTCTGAGACAGACGGTCTGAGACAGGCGGTCTGAGGCAGGCGGTCTGAGACAGACGGTCGGAGACAGACGGCCTGAGACAGACGGTCTGAGACAGACGGTCTGAGACAGGCGGTCTGAGACAGACGGTCAGAGACAGGCGGCCTGAGACAGACGGCCTGAGACTGACGGTCTGATACAGACGGTCTGATACAGACGGTCTGATACAGACGGTCTGATACAGACGGTCTGATACAGACGGTCTGATACAGACGGTCTGATACAGACGGTCTGTGACAGTCGGTCTGAGACGCACGGTCTGAGACAGACGATCTGAGACTGACGGTCTGAGACAGACGGTCTGAGACACGGTCTGAGACAGGCGGTCTGCGACAGAGGGACAGGGACAGGCGAATAGACGCTGCGCGATAGCGGCAGACAGACTGAGAAGGACGGTCTGAGATAGGCTGACTGAGATAGACGGTCTGAGACAGACGGCCTGAGACAGACGGTCTGAGACAGATGGTCTGAGACAGACGGTCTGAGACAGGCGGTCTGAGACAGGCGGTCTGAGACAGACGATCGGAGACAGACGGTCATAGACAGGCGGCCTGAGACAGACGGCCTGAGACAGACGGTCTGAGACAGCTGGTCTGACATAGACGGTCTGAGACAGACGGTCTGAGACAGACGGTCTGAGACAGAAGGTTCGAGACAGAGGGATTGAGACAGACGGTCTGAGAGAGACGGTCTGAGACAGGCGGTCTGAGACAGCCGGTCTGAGACAGACGGTCGGAGACAGACGGTCTGAGACAGACGGTCTGAGACAGATGGTCTGAGACAGACGGTCTTAGACAGGCGGTATTAGACATACGGCCTGAGACAGACAGTCTGAGACAGACAGTCTGAGACAGACAGTCTGATACAGACGGTCTGAGACAGACGGTCTGAGACAGACGGTCAGAGACAGGCGGCCTGAGACAGGCGGCCTGAGACAGACGGTCTGATACAGACGGTCTGATACCGACGGTCTGATACAGACGGTCTGATACAGACGGTCTGATACAGACGGTCTGATACAGACGGTCTGTGACAGTCGGTCTGAGACGCACGGTCTGAGACAGACGGTCTGAGACTGACGGTCTGAGACAGACGGTCTGAGACACGGTCTGAGACAGGCGGTCTGCGACAGACGGTCTGAGACAGACGGTCTGAGACAGACGGTCTGAGACAGACGGTCTGAGACAGACGGTCTGAGACAGACGGTCTGAGACAGACGGTCTGAGACAGACGGTCTGAGACAGACGGTCAGAGACAGGCGGCCTGAGACAGGCGGCCTGAGACAGACGGTCTGATACAGACGGTCTGAGACAGACGGTCTGACACAGACGGTCTGAGACAGACGGTTCGACACAGAGGGATTGAGACAGACGGTCTGAGACAGACGGTCTGAGACAGACGGTCTGAGACAGGCGGTCTGATACAGACGGTCTGAGACAGACGGTCAGAGACAGGCGGCCTGAGACAGGCGGCCTGAGACAGACGGTTTGATACAGACGGTCTGATACAGACGGTCTGATACAGACGGTCTGATACAGACGGTCTGATACAGACGGTCTGATACAGACGGTCTGTGGCAGTCGGTCTGAGACGCACGGTCTGAGACAGACGGTCTGAGACTGACGGTCTGAGACAGACGGTCTGAGACACGGTCTGAGACACGCGGTCTGCGACAGACGGTCTGAGACAGACGGTCTGAGACAGACGGCCTGAGACAGGCGGTCTGCGACAGAGGGACAGGGACAGGCGAATAGACGCTGCGCGATAGTGGCAGACAGACTGAGAAGGACGGTCTGAGATAGGCTGACTGAGATAGACGGTCTGAGACAGACGGCCTGAGACAGACGGTCTGAGACAGACGCTCTGAGACAGACGGTCTGAGACAGACGGTCTGAGACAGACGGTCTGAGACAGACGGTCTGAGACAGACGGTCTGAGACAGACGGTCTGAGACAGGCGGTCAGAGACAGGCGGCCTGAGACAGACGGCCTGACACAGACGGTCTGAGACAGGCGGCCTGAGACAGACGGCCTGAGACAGACGGTCTGAGACAGACGGTCTGAGAGAGACGGTCTGAGACAGGCGGTCTGAGACAGACGGACAGGGACAGGCGAATAGACGCTGCCCGATAGCGGCAGACGGACTGAGACGGACGGTCTGAGATAGGCTGACTGAGATAGACGGTCTGAGACAGACGCTCTGAGACAGACAGTCTGAGACAGGCGGCCTGAGACAGACGGTCTGAGACAGACGGTCTGAGACAGGCGGTCTGAGGCAGGCGGTCTGAGACAGACGGTCGGAGACAGATGGCCTGAGACAGACGGTCTGAGACAGACGGTCTGAGACAGACGGTCTGAGACAGACGGTCTGAGACAGACGGTCTGAGACAGACGGTCTGAGACAGACGGTCTGAGACAGACGGTCTGAGACAGGCGGTCAGAGACAGGCGGCCTGAGACAGACGGCCTGACACAGACGGTCTGAGACAGGCGGCCTGAGACAGACGGCCTGAGACAGACGGCCTGAGACAGACGGTCTGAGACAGACGGTCTGAGACAGACGGCCTGAGACACACGGTTCGAGACAGAGGGATTGAGACAGACGGTCTGAGACAGAAGGTCTGAGACAGGCGGTCTGAGACAGGCGGTCTGAGACAGACGGCCTGAGACAGACGGTTCGAGACAGAGGGATTGAGACAGACGGTCTGAGACAGACGGTCTGAGACAGACGGTCTGAGACAGACGGTCTGAGACAGACGGTCTGAGACAGACGGTCTGAGACAGACGGTCTGAGACAGACGGTCTGAGACAGACGGTCTGAGACAGACGGTCTGAGACAGACGGTCTGAGACAGACGGTCTGAGACAGACGGTGTGAGACAGACGGTCTTAGACAGACGGTCTTAGACAGACGGTCTTAGACATACGGCCTGAGACAGACAGTCTGAGACAGACAGTCTGATACAGACGGTCTGAGACAGACGGTCTGAGACAGACGGTCTGAGACAGACGGTCTGAGACAGACGGTCTGACACAGACGGTCTGAGACAGACGGTTCGAGACAGAGGGATTGAGACAGACGGTCTGAGACAGACGGTCTGAGACAGACGGTCTGAGACTGACGGTCTGAGACAGACGGTCTGAGACACGGTCTGAGACAGGCGGTCTGCGACAGACGGTCTGAGACAGACGGCCTGAGACAGACGGTCTGAGACAGACGGTCTGAGAGAGACGGTCTGAGACAGGCGGTCTGAGACAGACGGACAGGGACAGGCGAATAGACGCTGCCCGATAGCGGCAGACGGACTGAGACGGACGGTCTGAGATAGGCTGACTGAGATAGACGGTCTGAGACAGACGCTCTGAGACAGACAGTCTGAGACAGGCGGCCTGAGACAGACGGTCTGAGACAGACGGTCTGAGACAGGCGGTCTGAGGCAGGCGGTCTGAGACAGACGGTCGGAGACAGATGGCCTGAGACAGACGGTCTGAGACAGACGGTCTGAGACAGACGGTCTGAGACAGACGGTCTGAGACAGACGGTCTGAGACAGACGGTCTGAGACAGACGGTCTGAGACAGACGGTCTGAGACAGACGGTCTGAGACAGACGGTCTGAGACAGACGGTCTGAGACAGACGGTCTGAGACAGGCGGTCTGATACAGACGGTCTGATACAGACGGTCTGATACAGACGGTCTGATACAGACGGTCTGTGACAGTCGGTCTGTGACAGTCGGTCTGAGACGCACGGTCTGAGACAGACGGTCTGAGACTGACGGTCTGAGACAGACGGTCTGAGACACGGTCTGAGACAGGCGGTCTGCGACAGACGGTCTGAGACAGGCGGTCTGCGACAGACGGTCTGAGACAGACGGTCTGAGACAGACGGCCTGCGACAGGCGGTCTGCGACAGAGGGACAGGGACAGGCGAATAGACGCTGCGCGATAGCGGCAGACAGACTGAGAAGGGCGGTCTGAGATAGGCTGACTGAGATAGACGGTCTGAGACAGACGGCCTGAGACAGACGGTCTGAGACAGACGCTCTGAGACAGACGGTCTGAGACAGACGGTCTGAGACAGACGGTCTGAGACAGACGGTCTGAGACAGACGGTCTGAGACAGACGGTCTGAGACAGACGGTCTGAGACAGACGGTCTGAGACAGACGGTCTGAGACAGACGGTCTGAGACAGACGGTCTGAGACAGACGGATTGAGACAGACGGTCTGAGACTGGCGGTCTGATACAGACGGTCTGAGACAGACGGTCTGAGACAGGCGGTCAGAGACAGGCGGCCTGAGACAGACGGCCTGACACAGACGGTCTGAGACAGACGGCCTGAGACAGACGGCCTGAGACAGACGGCCTGAGACAGACGGTCTGAGACAGACGGTCTGAGACAGACGGCCTGAGACACACGGTTCGAGACAGAGGGATTGAGACAGACGGTCTGAGACAGAAGGTCTGAGACAGGCGGTCCGAGACAGGCGGTCTGAGACAGACGGCCTGAGACAGACGGTTCGAGACAGACGGTCAGAGACAGGCGGCCTGAGACAGACGGTCTGAGACAGACGGTCTGAGACAGACGGCCTGAGACACACGGTTCGAGACAGAGGGATTGAGACAGGCGGCCTGAGACAGACGGCCTGACACAGACGGTCTGAGACAGACGGCCTGAGACAGACGGCCTGAGACAGACGGTCTGTGACAGTCGGTCTGAGACGCACGGTCTGAGACAGACGGTCTGAGACTGACAGTCTGAGACAGAAGGTCTGAGACAGGCGGTCTGATACAGGCGGTCTGAGACAGACGGCCTGAGACAGACGGTCAGAGACAGGCGGCCTGAGACAGACGGCCTGAGACAGACGGTCTGAGACAGACGGTCCGAGACAGACGGTCTGAGACAGACGGTCAGAGACAGGCGGCCTGAGACAGACGGCCTGGGACAGACGGTCTGAGACAGACGGTCTGAGAGAGACGGTCTGAGACAGGCGGTCTGAGACAGACGGACAGGGACAGGCGAATAGACGCTGCCCGATAGCGGCAGACGGACTGAGACGGACGGTCTGAGATAGGCTGACTGAGATAGACGGTCTGAGACAGACGCTCTGAGACAGACAGTCTGACACAGGCGGCCTGAGACAGACGGTCTGAGACAGACGGTCTGAGACAGACGGTCTGAGACAGACGGTCTGAGACAGACGGTCTGAGACAGACGGTCTGAGACAGACGGTCTGAGACAGACGGTCTGAGACAGACGGTCTTAGACAGACGGTCTTAGACATACGGCCTGAGACAGACAGTCTGAGACAGACAGTCTGAGACAGACGGTCTGATACAGACGGTCTCAGACAGACGGTCTGAGACAGACGGTCTGAGACAGACGGTCTGACACAGACGGTCTGAGACAGACGGTTCGAGACAGAGGGATTGAGACAGACGGTCTGAGACAGACGGTCTGAGACAGACGGTCTGAGACAGGCGGTCTGATACAGACGGTCTGAGACAGACGGTTCGAGACAGAGGGATTGAGACAGACGGTCTGAGACAGACGGTCTGATACAGACGGTCTGATACAGACGGTCTGATACAGACGGTCTGATACAGACGGTCTGATACAGATGGTCTGATACAGACGGTCTGTGAAAGTCGGTCTGAGACGCACGGTCTGAGACAGACGGTCTGAGACTGACGGTCTGAGACAGACGGTCTGAGACACGGTCTGAGACAGGCGGTCTGCGACAGACGGTCTGAGACAGACGGCCTGAGACAGGCGGTCTGCGACAGAGGGACAGGGACAGGCGAATAGACGCTGCGCGATAGCGGCAGACAGACTGAGAAGGGCGGTCTGAGATAGGCTGACTGAGATAGACGGTCTGAGACAGACGGCCTGAGACAGACGGTCTGAGACAGACGCTCTGAGACAGACGGTCTGAGACAGACGGTCTGAGACAGACGCTCTGAGACAGACGGTCTGAGACAGACGGTCTGAGACAGACGGTCTGAGACAGACGGTCTGAGACAGACGGTCTGAGACAGACGGTCTGAGACAGACGGTCTGAGACAGACTGTCTGAGACAGACGGTCTGAGACAGACGGTCTGACACAGACGGTCTGAGACAGACGGTCTGAGACAGACGGTCTGAGACAGACGGTCTGAGACAGGCGGCCTGAGACAGACGGCCTGAGACAGACGGCCTGAGACAGACGGTCTGAGACAGACGGACTGAGACAGACGGCCTGAGACACACGGTTCGAGACAGAGGGATTGAGACAGACGGTCTGAGACAGAAGGTCTGAGACAGGCGGTCTGAGACAGGCGGTCTGAGACAGACGGCCTGAGACAGACGGTTCGAGACAGAGGGATTGAGACAGACGGTCTGAGACAGATGGTCTGAGACAGACGGTCTGAGACAGGCGGCCTGAGACAGACGGTCTGAGACAGACGGTCAGAGACAGGCGGCCTGACACAGACGGCCTGAGACAGACGGTCTGTGACAGTCGGTCTGAGACGCACGGTCTGAGACAGACGGTCTGAGACTGACGGTCTGAGACAGACGGTCTGAGACAGACGGTCTGAGACAGACGGCCTGAGACACACGGTTCGAGACAGAGGGATTGAGACAGACGGTCTGAGACAGAAGGTCTGAGACAGGCGGTCCGAGACAGGCGGTCTGAGACAGACGGCCTGAGACAGACGGTTCGAGACAGAGGGATTGAGACAGACGGTCTGAGACAGATGGTCTGAGACAGACGGTCTGAGACAGGCGGTCTGAGACAGACGGTCTGAGACAGACGGTCAGAGACAGGCGGCCTGACACAGACGGCCTGAGACAGACGGTCTGTGACAGTCGGTCTGAGACGCACGGTCTGAGACAGACGGTCTGAGACTGACAGTCTGAGACAGAAGGTCTGAGACAGGCGGTCTGATACAGGCGGTCTGAGACAGACGGCCTGAGACAGACGGTCAGAGACAGGCGGCCTGAGACAGACGGCCTGAGACAGACGGTCTGAGACAGACGGTCCGAGACAGACGGTCTGAGACAGACGGTCAGAGACAGGCGGCCTGAGACAGACGGCCTGGGACAGACGGTCTGAGACAGACGGACAGGGACAGGCGAATAGACGCTGCCCGATAGCGGCAGACGGACTGAGACGGACGGTCTGAGATAGGCTGACTGAGATAGACGGTCTGAGACAGACGCTCTGAGACAGACAGTCTGACACTGGCGGCCTGAGACAGACGGTCTGAGACAGACGGTCTGAGACAGACGGTCTGAGACAGACGGTCTGAGACAGACGGTCCGAGACAGACGGTCTGAGACAGACGGTCTGAGACAGACGGTCTGAGACAGACGGTCTGAGACAGACGGTGTGAGACAGACGGTCTTAGACAGACGGTCTTAGACAGACGGTCTTAGACATACGGCCTGAGACAGACAGTCTGAGACAGACAGTCTGATACAGACGGTCTGAGACAGACGGTCTGAGACAGACGGTCTGAGACAGACGGTCTGAGACAGACGGTCTGACACAGACGGTCTGAGACAGACGGTTCGAGACAGAGGGATTGAGACAGACGGTCTGAGACAGACGGTCTGAGACAGACGGTCTGAGACTGACGGTCTGAGACAGACGGTCTGAGACACGGTCTGAGACAGGCGGTCTGCGACAGACGGTCTGAGACAGACGGCCTGAGACAGACGGTCTGAGACAGACGGTCTGAGAGAGACGGTCTGAGACAGGCGGTCTGAGACAGACGGACAGGGACAGGCGAATAGACGCTGCCCGATAGCGGCAGACGGACTGAGACGGACGGTCTGAGATAGGCTGACTGAGATAGACGGTCTGAGACAGACGCTCTGAGACAGACAGTCTGAGACAGGCGGCCTGAGACAGACGGTCTGAGACAGACGGTCTGAGACAGGCGGTCTGAGGCAGGCGGTCTGAGACAGACGGTCGGAGACAGATGGCCTGAGACAGACGGTCTGAGACAGACGGTCTTAGACATACGGCCTGAGACAGACAGTCTGAGACAGACAGTCTGAGACAGACAGTCTGATACAGACGGTCTGAGACAGACGGTCTGAGACAGACGGTCTGAGACAGACGGTCTGACACAGACGGTCTGAGACAGACGGTTCGAGACAGAGGGATTGAGACAGACGGTCTGAGACAGACGGTCTGAGACAGACGGTCTGAGACAGGCGGTCTGATACAGACGGTCTGAGACAGACGGTTCGAGACAGAGGGATTGAGACAGACGGTCTGAGACAGACGGTCTGATACAGACGGTCTGATACAGACGGTCTGATACAGACGGTCTGATACAGACGGTCTGATACAGATGGTCTGATACAGACGGTCTGTGAAAGTCGGTCTGAGACGCACGGTCTGAGACAGACGGTCTGAGACTGACGGTCTGAGACAGACGGTCTGAGACACGGTCTGAGACAGGCGGTCTGCGACAGACGGTCTGAGACAGACGGCCTGAGACAGGCGGTCTGCGACAGAGGGACAGGGACAGGCGAATAGACGCTGCGCGATTGCGGCAGACAGACTGAGAAGGACGGTCTGAGATAGGCTGACTGAGATAGACGGTCTGAGACAGACGGCCTGAGACAGACGGTCTGAGACAGACGCTCTGAGACAGACGGTCTGAGACAGACGGTCTGAGACAGACGCTCTGAGACAGACGGTCTGAGACAGACGGTCTGAGACAGACGGTCTGAGACAGACGGTCTGAGACAGACGGTCTGAGACAGACGGTCTGAGACAGACGGTCTGAGACAGACGGTCTGAGACAGACGGTCTGAGACAGACGGTCTGAGACAGACGGTCTGACACAGACGGTCTGAGACAGACGGTCTGAGACAGACGGTCTGAGACAGACGGTCTGAGACAGGCGGCCTGAGACAGACGGCCTGAGACAGACGGCCTGAGACAGACGGTCTGAGACAGACGGACTGAGACAGACGGCCTGAGACACACGGTTCGAGACAGAGGGATTGAGACAGACGGTCTGAGACAGAAGGTCTGAGACAGGCGGTCTGAGACAGGCGGTCTGAGACAGACGGCCTGAGACAGACGGTTCGAGACAGAGGGATTGAGACAGACGGTCTGAGACAGATGGTCTGAGACAGACGGTCTGAGACAGGCGGCCTGAGACAGACGGTCTGAGACAGACGGTCAGAGACAGGCGGCCTGACACAGACGGCCTGAGACAGACGGTCTGTGACAGTCGGTCTGAGACGCACGGTCTGAGACAGACGGTCTGAGACTGACGGTCTGAGACAGACGGTCTGAGACAGACGGTCTGAGACAGACGGCCTGAGACACACCGTTCGAGACAGAGGGATTGAGACAGACGGTCTGAGACAGAAGGTCTGAGACAGGCGGTCCGAGACAGGCGGTCTGAGACAGACGGCCTGAGACAGACGGTTCGAGACAGAGGGATTGAGACAGACGGTCTGAGACAGATGGTCTGAGACAGACGGTCTGAGACAGGCGGTCTGAGACAGACGGTCTGAGACAGACGGTCAGAGACAGGCGGCCTGACACAGACGGCCTGAGACAGACGGTCTGTGACAGTCGGTCTGAGACGCACGGTCTGAGACAGACGGTCTGAGACTGACAGTCTGAGACAGAAGGTCTGAGACAGGCGGTCTGATACAGGCGGTCTGAGACAGACGGCCTGAGACAGACGGTCAGAGACAGGCGGCCTGAGACAGACGGCCTGAGACAGACGGTCTGAGACAGACGGTCCGAGACAGACGGTCTGAGACAGACGGTCAGAGACAGGCGGCCTGAGACAGACGGCCTGGGACAGACGGTCTGAGACAGACGGACAGGGACAGGCGAATAGACGCTGCCCGATAGCGGCAGACGGACTGAGACGGACGGTCTGAGATAGGCTGACTGAGATAGACGGTCTGAGACAGACGCTCTGAGACAGACAGTCTGACACTGGCGGCCTGAGACAGACGGTCTGAGACAGACGGTCTGAGACAGACGGTCTGAGACAGACGGTCCGAGACAGACGGTCTGAGACAGACGGTCTGAGACAGACGGTCTGAGACAGACGGTCTGAGACAGACGGTCTGAGACAGACGGTCTTAGACAGACGGTCTTAGACATACGGCCTGAGACAGACAGTCTGAGACAGACAGTCTGAGACAGACAGTCTGATACAGACGGTCTGAGACAGACGGTCTGAGACAGACGGTCTGACACAGACGGTCTGAGACAGACGGTTCGAGACAGAGGGATTGAGACAGACGGTCTGAGACAGACGGTCTGAGACAGGCGGTCTGATACAGACGGTCTGAGACAGACGGTTCGAGACAGAGGGATTGAGACAGACGGTCTGAGACAGACGGTCTGATACAGACGGTCTGATACAGACGGTCTGATACAGACGGTCTGATACAGACGGTCTGATACAGATGGTCTGATACAGACGGTCTGTGAAAGTCGGTCTGAGACGCACGGTCTGAGACAGACGGTCTGAGACTGACGGTCTGAGACAGACGGTCTGAGACACGGTCTGAGACAGGCGGTCTGCGACAGACGGTCTGAGACAGACGGCCTGAGACAGGCGGTCTGCGACAGAGGGACAGGGACAGGCGAATAGACGCTGCGCGATAGCGGCAGACAGACTGAGAAGGACGGTCTGAGATAGGCTGACTGAGATAGACGGTCTGAGACAGACGGCCTGAGACAGACGGTCTGAGACAGACGCTCTGAGACAGACGGTCTGAGACAGACGGTCTGAGACAGACGCTCTGAGACAGACGGTCTGAGACAGACGGTCTGAGACAGACGGTCTGAGACAGACGGTCTGAGACAGACGGTCTGAGACAGACGGTCTGAGACAGACGGTCTGAGACAGACGGTCTGAGACAGACGGTCTGAGACAGACGGTCTGAGACAGACGGTCTGACACAGACGGTCTGAGACAGACGGTCTGAGACAGACGGTCTGAGACAGACGGTCTGAGACAGGCGGCCTGAGACAGACGGCCTGAGACAGACGGCCTGAGACAGACGGTCTGAGACAGACGGACTGAGACAGACGGCCTGAGACACACGGTTCGAGACAGAGGGATTGAGACAGACGGTCTGAGACAGAAGGTCTGAGACAGGCGGTCTGAGACATGCGGTCTGAGACAGACGGCCTGAGACAGACGGTTCGAGACAGAGGGATTGAGACAGACGGTCTGAGACAGATGGTCTGAGACAGACGGTCTGAGACAGGCGGCCTGAGACAGACGGTCTGAGACAGACGGTCAGAGACAGGCGGCCTGACACAGACGGCCTGAGACAGACGGTCTGTGACAGTCGGTCTGAGACGCACGGTCTGAGACAGACGGTCTGAGACTGACGGTCTGAGACAGACGGTCTGAGACACGGTCTGAGACAGGCGGTCTGCGACAGACGGTCTGAGACAGACGGCCTGAGACAGGCGGTCTGCGACAGGGGGACAGGGACAGGCGAATAGACGCTGCGCGATAGCGGCAAACAGACTGAGAAGGACGGTCTGAGATAGGCTGACTGAGATAGACGGTCTGAGACAGACGCTCTGAGACAGACAGTCTGAGACAGGCGGCCTGAGACAGACGGTCTGAGACAGACGGTCTGAGACAGGCGGTCTGAGGCAGGCGGTCTGAGACAGACGGTCGGAGACAGACGGCCTGAGACAGACGGCCTGAGGCAGACGGTCTGAGACAGACGGTCTGAGACAGACGGTCTGAGACAGACGGTCTGAGAAAGACGGTCTGAGACAGACGGTCTGAGACAGACGGTCTGAGACAGACGGTCTGAGACAGACGGTCTGAGACAGGCGGTCTGATACAGACGGTCTGAGACAGACGGTCAGAGACAGGCGGCCTGAGACAGACGGCCTGAGACTGACGGTCTGATACAGACGGTCTGATACAGACGGTCTGATACAGACGGTCTGATACAGACGGTCTGATACAGACGGTCTGATACAGACGGTCTGATACAGACGGTCTGATACAGACGGTCTGATACAGACGGTCTGATACAGACGGTCTGTGACAGTCGGTCTGAGACAGACGGTCTGAGACTGACGGTCTGAGACAGACGGTCTGAGACACGGTCTGAGACAGGCGGTCTGCGACAGACGGTCTGAGACAGACGGTCTGAGACAGACGGCCTGAGACAGGCGGTCTGCGACAGAGGGACAGGGACAGGCGAATAGACGCTGCGCGATAGCGGCAGACAGACTGAGAAGGACGGTCTGAGATAGGCTGACTGAGATAGACGGTCTGAGACAGACGGCCTGAGACAGACGGTTCGAGACAGAGGGATTGAGACAGACGGTCTGAGACAGACGGTCTGAGACAGGCGGTCTGAGACAGGCGGTCTGAGACAGACAGTCTGAGACAGACAGTCTGAGACAGACAGTCTGAGACAGACAGTCTGAGACAGACGGTCTTAGACAGACGGTCTTAGACATACGGCCTGAGACAGACGGTTCGAGACAGAGGGATTGAGACAGACGGTCTGAGACAGATGGTCTGAGACAGACGGTCTGAGACAGGCGGTCTGAGACAGGCGGTCTGAGGCAGACGGTCGGAGACAGACGGTCAGAGACAGGCGGCCTGAGACAGACGGCCTGAGACAGACGGTCTGAGACAGAAGGTTCGAGACAGAGGGATTGAGACAGACGGTCTGAGACAGACGGTCTGAGACAGGCGGTCTGAGGCAGGCGGTCTGAGACAGACGGTCGGAGACAGACGGCCTGAGACAGACGGTCTGAGACAGACGGTCTGAGACAGACGGTCTGAGACAGACGGTCTGAGACAGACGGTCTGAGACAGACGGCCTGAGACAGACGGTCCGAGACAGACGGTCTTAGACAGACGGTCTTAGACATACGGCCTGAGACAGACAGTCTGAGACAGACAGTCTGAGACAGACAGTCTGATACAGACGGTCTGAGACAGACGGTCTGAGACAGACGGTCTGAGACAGACGGTCTGAGACAGGCGGCCTGAGACAGACGGCCTGAGACAGACGGTCTGATACAGACGGTCTGATACAGACGGTCTGATACAGACGGTCTGTGACAGTCGGTCTGAGACGCACGGTCTGAGACAGACGGTCTGAGACTGACGGTCTGAGACCGACGGTCTGAGACACGGTCTGAGACAGAAGGTTCGAGACAGAGGGATTGAGACAGACGGTCTGAGACAGACGGTCTGAGACAGGCGGTCTGAGACAGAAGGTTCGAGACAGAGGGATTGAGACAGACGGTCTGAGACAGACGGTCTGAGACAGGCGGTCTGAGACAGGCGGTCTGAGACAGACGGTCGGAGACAGACGGTCTGAGACAGACGGTCTGAGACAGACGGTCAGAGACAGGCGGCCTGAGACAGACGGCCTGAGACAGACGGTCTGAGACAGAAGGTTCGAGACAGAGGGATTGAGACAGACGGTCTGAGACAGACGGTCTGAGACAGGCGGTCTGAGGCAGGCGGTCTGAGACAGACGGTCTGAGACAGACGGTCTGACACAGACGGTCTGAGACAGACGGTCTGAGACAGACGGTCTGAGACAGAAGGTTCGAGACAGAGGGATTGAGACAGACGGTCTGAGACAGACGGTCTGAGACAGGCGGTCTGAGACAGGCGGTCTGAGACAGACGCTCGGAGACAGACGGTCTGAGACAGACGGTCTGAGACAGACGGTCTGAGACAGACGGTCTGAGACAGACGGTCTGCGACAGACGGTCTGAGACAGACGGTCTGAGACAGACGGTCTGAGACAGACGGTCTTAGACAGACGGTCTTAGACATACGGCCTGAGACAGACAGTCTGAGACAGACAGTCTGAGACAGACAGTCTGAGACAGACAGTCTGAGACAGACGGTCTTAGACAGACGGTCTTAGACATACGGCCTGAGACAGACGGTTCGAGACAGAGGGATTGAGACAGACGGTCTGAGACAGATGGTCTGAGACAGACGGTCTGAGACAGGCGGTCTGAGACAGGCGGTCTGAGGCAGACGGTCGGAGACAGACGGTCAGAGACAGGCGGCCTGAGACAGACGGCCTGAGACAGACGGTCTGAGACAGAAGGTTCGAGACAGAGGGATTGAGACAGACGGTCTGAGACAGACGGTCTGAGACAGGCGGTCTGAGGCAGGCGGTCTGAGACAGACGGTCGGAGACAGACGGTCGGAGACAGACGGCCTGAGACAGACGGTCTGAGACAGACGGTCTGAGACAGACGGTCTGAGACAGACGGTCTGAGACAGACGGTCTGAGACAGACGGTCTGAGACAGACGGTCTGAGACAGACGGTCCGAGACAGACGGTCTTAGACAGACGGTCTTAGACATACGGCCTGAGACAGACAGTCTGAGACAGACAGTCTGAGACAGACAGTCTGATACAGACGGTCTGAGACAGACGGTCTGAGACAGACGGTCTGAGACAGACGGTCTGAGACAGACGGTCTGAGACAGGCGGCCTGAGACAGACGGCCTGAGACAGACGGTCTGATACAGACGGTCTGATACAGACGGTCTGATACAGACGGTCTGATACAGACGGTCTGTGACAGTCGGTCTGATACAGACGGTCTGAGACAGACGGTCTGCGACAGACGGTCTGAGACAGACGGTCTGAGACAGACGGCCTGAGACAGGCGGTCTGCGACAGAGGGACAGGGACAGGCGAATAGACGCTGCGCGATAGCGGCAGACAGACTGAGAAGGACGGTCTGAGATAGGCTGACTGAGATAGACGGTCTGAGACAGACGGCCTGAGACAGACGGTCTGAGACAGACGCTCTGAGACAGACGGTCTGAGACAGACGGTCTGAGACAGACGGTCTGAGACAGACGGTCTGAGACAGACGGTTCGAGACAGAGGGATTGAGACAGACGGTCTGAGACAGACGGTCTGAGACAGACGGTCTGAGACAGGCGGTCTGATACAGACGGTCTGAGACAGACGGTGTGAGACAGAGGGTCAGAGACAGGCGGTCTGAGACAGGCGGTCTGAGACAGACGGTCTGAGACAGACGGTCAGAGACAGACGGTCTGACACAGACGGTCTGAGACAGACGGTTCGAGACAGAGGGATTGAGACAGACGGTCTGAGACAGACGGTCTGAGACAGACGGTCTGAGACAGGCGGTCTGATACAGACGGTCTGAGACAGACGGTCAGAGACAGGCGGTCTTAGACATACGGCCTGAGACAGACAGTCTGAGACAGACAGTCTGAGACAGACAGTCTGATACAGACGGTCTGAGACAGACGGTCTGAGACAGACGGTCTGAGACAGACGGTCTGAGACAGACGGTCTGACACAGACGGTCTGAGACAGACGGTCTGAGACAGAAGGTTCGAGACAGAGGGATTGTGACAGACGGTCTGAGACAGACGGTCTGAGACAGGCGGTCTGAGACAGGCGGTCTGAGACAGACGGTCGGAGACAGACGGTCTGAGACAGACGGTCTGAGACAGACGGTCTGACACAGACGGTCTGAGACAGACGGTCTGAGACAGACGGTCTGAGACAGAAGGTTCGAGACAGAGGGATTGAGACAGACGGTCTGAGACAGACGGTCTGAGACAGGCGGTCTGAGACAGGCGGTCTGAGACAGACGGTCGGAGACAGACGGTCTGAGACAGACGGTCTGAGACAGACGGTCTGAGACAGACGGTCTGAGACAGACGGTCTGCGACAGACGGTCTGAGACAGACGGTCTGAGACAGACGGTCTGAGACAGACGGTCTTAGACAGACGGTCTTAGACATACGGCCTGAGACAGACAGTCTGAGACAGACAGTCTGAGACAGACAGTCTGAGACAGACAGTCTGAGACAGACGGTCTTAGACAGACGGTCTTAGACATACGGCCTGAGACAGACGTTTCGAGACAGAGGGATTGAGACAGACGGTCTGAGACAGATGGTCTGAGACAGACGGTCTGAGACAGGCGGTCTGAGACAGGCGGTCTGAGGCAGACGGTCAGAGACAGACGGTCAGAGACAGGCGGCCTGAGACAGACGGCCTGAGACAGACGGTCTGAGACAGAAGGTTCGAGACAGAGGGATTGAGACAGACGGTCTGAGACAGACGGTCTGAGACAGGCGGTCTGAGGCAGGCGGTCTGAGACAGACGGTCTGAGACAGGCGGTCTGACACAGACGGTCTGAGACAGACGGTCTGAGACAGACGGTCTGAGACAGAAGGTTCGAGACAGAGGGATTGAGACAGACGGTCTGAGACAGACGGTCTGAGACAGGCGGTCTGAGACAGGCGGTCTGAGACAGACGGTCGGAGACAGACGGTCTGAGACAGACGGTCTGAGACAGACGGTCTGAGACAGACGGTCTGAGACAGACGGTCTGCGACAGACGGTCTGAGACAGACGGTCTGAGACAGACGGTCTGAGACAGACGGTCTGAGACAGACGGTCTTAGACAGACGGTCTTAGACATACGGCCTGAGACAGACAGTCTGAGACAGACAGTCTGAGACAGACAGTCTGAGACAGACAGTCTGAGACAGACGGTCTTAGACAGACGGTCTTAGACATACGGCCTGAGACAGACGGTTCGAGACAGAGGGATTGAGACAGACGGTCTGAGACAGATGGTCTGAGACAGACGGTCTGAGACAGGCGGTCTGAGACAGGCGGTCTGAGGCAGACGGTCGGAGACAGACGGTCAGAGACAGGCGGCCTGAGACAGACGGCCTGAGACAGACGGTCTGAGACAGAAGGTTCGAGACAGAGGGATTGAGACAGACGGTCTGAGACAGACGGTCTGAGACAGGCGGTCTGAGGCAGGCGGTCTGAGACAGACGGTCGGAGACAGACGGCCTGAGACAGACGGTCTGAGACAGACGGTCTGAGACAGACGGTCTGAGACAGACGGTCTGAGACAGACGGTCTGAGACAGACGGTCTGAGACTGACGGTCTGAGACAGACGGTCTGAGACACGGTCTGAGACAGAAGGTTCGAGACAGAGGGATTGAGACAGACGGTCTGAGACAGACGGTCTGAGACAGGCGGTCTGAGACAGAAGGTTCGAGACAGAGGGATTGAGACAGACGGTCTGAGACAGACGGTCTGAGACAGGCGGTCTGAGACAGGCGGTCTGAGACGCACGGTCTGAGACAGACGGTCTGAGACTGACGGTCTGAGACAGACGGTCTGAGACACGGTCTGAGACAGAAGGTTCGAGACAGAGGGATTGAGACAGACGGTCTGAGACAGACGGTCTGAGACAGACGGTCTGAGACAGAAGGTTCGAGACAGAGGGATTGAGACAGACGGTCTGAGACAGACGGTCTGAGACAGGCGGTCTGAGACAGGCGGTCTGAGACAGACGGTCGGAGACAGACGGTCTGAGACAGACGGTCTGAGACAGACGGTCTGAGACAGACGGTCTGCGACAGACGGTCTGAGACAGACGGTCTGAGACAGACGGTCTGAGACAGACGGTCTTAGACAGACGGTCTTAGACATACGGCCTGAGACAGACAGTCTGAGACAGACAGTCTGAGACAGACAGTCTGAGACAGACAGTCTGAGACAGACGGTCTTAGACAGACGGTCTTAGACATACGGCCTGAGACAGACGGTTCGAGACAGAGGGATTGAGACAGACGGTCTGAGACAGATGGTCTGAGACAGACGGTCTGAGACAGGCGGTCTGAGACAGGCGGTCTGAGGCAGACGGTCGGAGACAGACGGTCAGAGACAGGCGGCCTGAGACAGACGGCCTGAGACAGACGGTCTGAGACAGAAGGTTCGAGACAGAGGGATTGAGACAGACGGTCTGAGACAGACGGTCTGAGACAGGCGGTCTGAGGCAGGCGGTCTGAGACAGACGGTCTGAGACAGACGGTCTGACACAGACGGTCTGAGACAGACGGTCTGAGACAGACGGTCTGAGACAGAAGGTTCGAGACAGAGGGATTGAGACAGACGGTCTGAGACAGACGGTCTGAGACAGGCGGTCTGAGACAGGCGGTCTGAGACAGACGCTCGGAGACAGACTGTCTGAGACAGACGGTCTGAGACAGACGGTCTGAGACAGACGGTCTGAGACAGACGGTCTGCGACAGACGGTCTGAGACAGACGGTCTGAGACAGACGGTCTGAGACAGACGGTCTTAGACAGACGGTCTTAGACATACGGCCTGAGACAGACAGTCTGAGACAGACAGTCTGAGACAGACAGTCTGAGACAGACAGTCTGAGACAGACGGTCTTAGACAGACGGTCTTAGACATACGGCCTGAGACAGACGGTTCGAGACAGAGGGATTGAGACAGACGGTCTGAGACAGATGGTCTGAGACAGACGGTCTGAGACAGGCGGTCTGAGACAGGCGGTCTGAGGCAGACGGTCGGAGACAGACGGTCAGAGACAGGCGGCCTGAGACAGACGGCCTGAGACAGACGGTCTGAGACAGAAGGTTCGAGACAGAGGGATTGAGACAGACGGTCTGAGACAGACGGTCTGAGACAGGCGGTCTGAGGCAGGCGGTCTGAGACAGACGGTCGGAGACAGACGGTCGGAGACAGACGGCCTGAGACAGACGGTCTGAGACAGACGGTCTGAGACAGACGGTCTGAGACAGACGGTCTGAGACAGACGGTCTGAGACAGACGGTCTGAGACAGACGGTCTGAGACAGACGGTCTGAGACAGACGGTCCGAGACAGACGGTCTTAGACAGACGGTCTTAGACATACGGCCTGAGACAGACAGTCTGAGACAGACAGTCTGAGACAGACAGTCTGATACAGACGGTCTGAGACAGACGGTCTGAGACAGACGGTCTGAGACAGACGGTCTGAGACAGGCGGCCTGAGACAGACGGCCTGAGACAGACGGTCTGATACAGACGGTCTGATACAGACGGTCTGATACAGACGGTCTGTGACAGTCGGTCTGAGACGCACGGTCTGAGACAGACGGTCTGAGACTGACGGTCTGAGACAGACGGTCTGAGACACGGTCTGAGACAGGCGGTCTGCGACAGACGGTCTGAGACAGACGGTCTGAGACAGATGGCCTGAGATAGGCGGTCTGCGACAGAGGGACAGGGACAGGCGAATAGACGCTGCGCGATAGCGGCAGACAGACTGAGAAGGACGGTCTGAGATAGGCTGACTGTGATAGACGGTCTGAGACAGACGGCCTGAGACAGACGGTCTGAGACAGACGCTCTGAGACAGACGGTCTGAGACAGACGGTCTGAGACAGACGGTCTGAGACAGACGGTCTGAGACAGGCGGTCAGAGACAGGCGGCCTGAGACAGACGGTCTGAGACAGACGGTCTGAGACAGGCGGTCTGATACAGACGGTCTGAGACAGAGGGTCAGAGACAGGCGGTCTGAGACAGGCGGTCTGAGACAGACGGTCTGAGACAGACGGTCAGAGACAGACGGTCTGACACAGACGGTCTGAGACAGACGGTTCGAGACAGAGGGATTGAGACAGACGGTCTGAGACAGACGGTCTGAGACAGACGGTCTGAGACAGGCGGTCTGAGACAGACGGTCTGAGACAGGCGGTCTGATACAGACGGTCTGAGACAGACGGTCAGAGACAGGCGGCCTGAGACAGACGGCCTGAGACTGACGGTCTGATACAGACGGCCTGAGACAGGCGGTCTGCGACAGGGGGACAGGGACAGGCGAATAGACGCTGCGCTATAGTGGCAGACAGACTGAGAAGGACGGTCTGAGATAGGCTGACTGAGATAGACGGTCTGAGACAGACGCTCTGAGACAGACAGTCTGAGACAGGCGGCATGAGACAGACGCTCTGAGACAGACGGTCTGAGACAGGCGGTCTGAGGCAGGCGGTCTGAGACAGACGGTCGGAGACAGACGGCCTGAGACAGACGGCCTGAGACAGACGGTCTGAGACAGACGGTCTGAGACAGACGGTCTGAGACAGACGGTCTGAGACAGACGGTCTGAGACAGACGGTCTGAGACAGACGGTCTGATACAGACGGTCTGATACAGACGGTCTGTGACAGTCGGTCTGAGACGCACGGTCTGAGACAGACGGTCTGAGACTGACGGTCTGAGACAGACGGTCTGAGACACGGTCTGAGACAGGCGGTCTGCGACAGACGGTCTGAGACAGACGGTCTGAGACAGACGGCCTGAGACAGGCGGTCTGCGACAGAGGGACAGGGACAGGCGAATAGACGCTGCGCGATAGCGGCAGACAGACTGAGAAGGACGGTCTGAGATAGGCTGACTGAGATAGACGGTCTGAGACAGACGGCCTGAGACAGACGGTCTGAGACAGACGCTCTGAGACAGACGGTCTGAGACAGACGGTCTGAGACAGACGGTTCGAGACAGAGGGATTGAGACAGACGGTCTGAGACACACGGTCTGAAACAGACGGTCTGAGACAGACGGCCTGAGGCAGACGGTCTGAGACAGACGGTCTGAGACAGACGGTTCGAGACAGAGGGATTGAGACAGACGGTCTGGGACAGACGGTCTGAGACAGGCGGTCTGAGACAGACGGTCTGAGACAGGCGGCCTGAGACAGGCGGCCTGGGACAGACGGTCTGAGACAGACGGTCTGAGACAGACGGTCTGAGACAGACGGTCTGAGACAGACGGTCTGAGACAGACGGTCTGAGACAGACGGTCTGAGACAGACGGTCTGAGACAGACGGTCTGAGACAGACGGTCTGAGACAGACGGTCTGAGACAGACGGTCTGAGACAGACGGTCTGAGACAGACGGTCTGAGACAGACGGCCTGAGACATACGGCCTGAGACAGACAGTCTGAGACAGACGGTCAGAGACAGGCGGTCTGAGACAGACGAACGGAGACAGACGGTCTGAGACAGACGGTCTGAGACACACGGTCTGAGACAGACGGTCTGAGACAGACGGCCTGAGGCAGACGGTCTGATTCAGACGGTCTGAGACAGACGGTTCGAGACAGAGGGATTGAGACAGACGGTCTGAGACAGACGAACGGAGACAGACGGTCTGAGACAGACGGTCTGAGACACACGGTCTGAGACAGACGGTCTGAGACAGACGGCCTGAGGCAGACGGTCTGAGACAGACGGTCTGAGACAGACGGTTCGAGACAGAGGGATTGAGACAGACGGACTGAGACAGACGGTCTGAGACAGACGGTCTGAGACAGGCGGTCTGAGACAGACGGTCTGAGACAGACGGTTCGAGACAGAGGGATTGAGACAGACGGTCTGAGACAGACGAACGGAGACAGACGGTCTGAGACACACGGTCTGAGACAGACGGTCTGAGACAGACGGCCTGAGGCAGACGGTCTGATTCAGACGGTCTGAGACAGACGGTTCGAGACAGAGGGATTGAGACAGACGGTCTGAGACAGACGAACGGAGACAGACGGTCTGAGACAGACGGTCTGAGACACACGGTCTGAGACAGACGGTCTGAGACAGACGGCCTGAGACAGACAGTCTGAGACAGACGGTCTGAGACAGACGGCCTGAGACAGACTGTCAGAGACAGGCGGTCTGAGACAGGCGGTCTGCGACAGACGGTCTTAGACATACGGCCTGAGACAGACAGTCTGAGACAGACAGTCTGATACAGACGGTCTGATACAGACGGTCTGATACAGACGGTCTGAGACAGACGGTCTGAGGCAGGCGGTCTGAGACAGACGAACGGAGACAGACGGTCTGAGACAGACGGCCTGAGACATACGGCCTGAGACAGACAGTCTGAGACAGACGGTCAGAGACAGGCGGTCTGAGACAGACGAACGGAGACAGACGGTCTGAGACAGACGGTCTGAGACACACGGTCTGAAACAGACGGTCTGAGACAGACGGCCTGAGGCAGACGGTCTGAGACAGACGGTCTGAGACAGACGGTTCGAGACAGAGGGATTGAGACAGACGGTCTGAGACAGACGGTCTGAGACAGGCGGTCTGAGACAGACGGTCTGAGACAGGCGGCCTGAGACAGGCGGCCTGGGACAGACGGTCTGAGACAGACGGTCTGAGACAGACGGTCTGAGACAGACGGTCTGAGACAGACGGTCTGAGACACACGGTCTGAGACAGACGGTCTGAGACAGACGGTCTGAGACAGACGGTCTGAGAGAGACGGTCTGAGACAGACGGCCTGAGACATACGGCCTGAGACAGACAGTCTGAGACAGACGGTCAGAGACAGGCGGTCTGAGACAGACGAACGGAGACAGACGGTCTGAGACAGACGGCCTGAGACAGACGGTCTGAGACAGACGGTCTGAGACAGACGGCCTGAGACAGACTGTCAGAGACAGGCGGTCTGAGACAGGCGGTCTGCGACAGACGGTCTTATACATACGGCCTGAGACAGACAGTCTGAGACAGACAGTCTGATACAGACGGTCTGATACAGACGGTCTGAGACAGACGGTCTTAGACAGGCGGTCTGAGACAGACGGTCTGAGACAGACGGTCTGAGACAGACGGCCTGAGACAGACGGTCTGAGACAGACGGTCTGAGACAGACGGCCTGAGACAGACTGTCAAAGACAGGCGGTCTGAGACAGGCGGTCTGCGACAGACGGTCTTAGACATACGGCCTGAGACAGACAGTCTGAGATAGACAGTCTGATACAGACGGTCTGATACAGACGGTCTGAGACAGACGGTCTGAGGCAGGCGGTCTGAGACAGACGAACGGAGACAGACGGTCTGAGACAGACGGCCTGAGACATACGGCCTGAGACAGACAGTCTGAGACAGACGGTCAGAGACAGGCGGTCTGAGACAGACGAACGGAGACAGACGGTCTGAGACAGACGGTCTGAGACACACGGTCTGAAACAGACGGTCTGAGACAGACGGCCTGAGGCAGACGGTCTGAGACAGACGGTCCGAGACAGACGGTTCGAGACAGAGGGATTGAGACAGACGGTCTGGGACAGACGGTCTGAGACAGGCGGTCTGAGACAGACGGTCTGAGACAGGCGGCCTGAGACAGGCGGCCTGGGACAGACGGTCTGAGACAGACGGTCTGAGACAGACGGTCTGAGACAGACGGTCTGAGACAGACGGTCTGAGACAGACGGTCTGAGACAGACGGTCTGAGACAGACGGTCTGAGACAGACGGTCTGAGACAGACGGTCTGAGACAGACGGTCTGAGACAGACGGCCTGAGGCAGACGGTCTGATTCAGACGGTCTGAGACAGACGGTTCGAGACAGAGGGATTGAGACAGACGGTCTGAGACAGACGGTCTGAGACAGACGGCCTGAGACATATGGCCTGAGACAGACAGTCTGAGACAGACGGTCAGAGACAGGCGGTCTGAGACAGACGAACGGAGACAGACGGTCTGAGACAGACGGTCTGAGACACACGTTCTGAGACAGACGGTCTGAGACAGACGGTCTGAGACAGACGGTCTGAGACAGACGGTCTGAGACAGGCGGCCTGAGACAGACGGTCTGAGACAGACTCTCTGAGACAGACGGCCTGAGACAGACTGTCAGAGACAGGCGGTCTGAGACAGGCGGTCTGCGACAGACGGTCTTAGACATACGGCCTGAGACAGACAGTCTGAGACAGACAGTCTGATACAGACGGTCAAATACAGACGGTCTGAGACAGACGGTCTTAGACAGGCGGTCTGAGACAGACGGTCTGAGACAGACGGTCTGAGACAGACGGCCTGAGACAGACGGTCTGAGACAGACGGTCTGAGACAGACGGCCTGAGACAGACTGTCAGAGACAGGCGGTCTGAGACAGGCGGTGTGCGACAGACGGTCTTAGACATACGGCCTGAGACAGACAGTCTGAGACAGACAGTCTGATACAGACGGTCTGATACAGACGGTCTGAGACAGACGGTCTGAGGCAGGCGGTCTGAGACAGACGAACGGAGACAGACGGTCTGAGACAGACGGCCTGAGACATACGGCCTGAGACAGACAGTCTGAGACAGACGGTCAGAGACAGGCGGTCTGAGACAGACGAACGGAGACAGACGGTCTGAGACAGACGGTCTGAGCCACACGGTCTGAAACAGACGGTCTGAGACAGACGGCCTGAGGCAGACGGTCTGAGACAGACGGTCTGAGACAGACGGTTCGAGACAGAGGGATTGAGACAGACGGTCTGAGACAGACGGTCTGAGACAGGCGGTCTGAGACAGACGGTCTGAGACAGGCGGCCTGAGACAGGCGGCCTGGGACAGACGGTCTGAGACAGACGGTCTGAGACAGACGGTCTGAGACAGACGGTCTGAGACAGACGGTCTGAGACAGACGGTCTGAGACAGACGAACGGAGACAGACGGTCTGAGACAGACGGTCTGAGACACACGGTCTGAGACAGACGGTCTGAGACAGACGGCCTGAGGCAGGCGGTCTGATTCAGACGGTCTGAGACAGACGGTTCGAGACAGAGGGATTGAGACAGACGGTCTGAGACAGACGGTCTGAGACAGGCGGTCTCAGACAGACGGTTCGAGACAGAGGGATTGAGACAGACGGTCTGAGACAGGCGGTCTGAGACAGGCGGTCTGAGACAGACGGTCTGAGACAGACGGTCTGAGACAGACGGTCTGAGACAGACGGTCTGAGACAGACGGTTCGAGACAGAGGGATTGAGACAGACGGTCTGACACAGACGGTCAGAGACAGGCGGCCTGAGACAGACGGTCTGAGACAGACGGCCTGAGACAGACGGCCTGAGACAGACTGTCAGATACAGGCGGTCTGAGACAGACGGTCTGAGACAGACGGTCAGAGACAGGCGGCCTGAGACAGACGGCCTGAGACAGACGGTCTGAGACAGACGGTCTGAGACAGGCGGTCAGAGACAGTGGGCCTGAGACAGACGGCCTGACACAGACGGTCTGAGACAGACGGTCTGAGACAGACGGTCTGAGACAGACGGTCTGAGACAGACGGTCTGAGACAGACGGTCTGAGACAGACGGTCTGAGACAGACGGTCTGAGACAGACGGTCTCAGACAGACGGTCTCAGACAGACGGTCTGA